>JANRMT010062842.1:28371649-28412475 GCA_026402145.1 Polypterus bichir lapradei
GTGTGCTTCGGGTCATTGTCATGTTGAAAGGTGAACATTCTGCCCATTTTCAACTTAATGGCAGAGGGTAGCAGGTTTTCCTCAAGAATTTGACGGTATTTTGCCCCATCCATTTTTCCTTCTACCCTAACGAGAGCCCCAGGCCCTGTGGCAGAGAAACACCCCCAAAACAGGATTCTGCCACCTTCATGCTTTACTGTAGGTATGGTGTGTTGTAGATGGTGAGCTGCATTGGATTTCCGCCATGTGTACCGTTTGCTATTGAGGCCAAATACAGTAATCCCTCCTCGATCGCGGGGGTTGCGTTCCTGACGCCCCCGCGATAGGTGAAAATCCTCGAAGTAGAAACCATATGTTTGTATGGTTATTTTTATATATTTTAAGCCCTTATAAACTCTTCCACACTGTTTATAAATATTCCCCGCAGAGTTATACAGCATAATCCCTTTGTATTCTCTTAGATATTAGGTAAGATTCATTGAAATTATGTATATAAACACACTGTTTATAAACAGTAAAACCTAAATATTATTTTAAAGATATTGACTGTCTCCGATATCACATATGTTACAGCCATTACGATAGACAGGCCACCAGCAATAAATACGTACAATGCAAGAAAAATAGTATACAGTAAATGTGTGTACAGTGACACTAAACGTACGTACATGTACTAAGCACTGTAAGAAGAAAATTAATTATGGTTACTCACCAACAATGACACAATGACTTGTCCGATAACAATGAGTTTAATTTTACTGCACAACAAAGGAGAGCGTTACAGCCCTTGTAAAGGAGCCACTTCAGGCGATTGTGTAGCACTGCCGTTGTTCTTCTTCTGGCAGTCTTCAATCCAAATCCCTAAAGCAGATTCCATCCAGATTACTGCCTTATTACATCCACTTACAACTCGTTTTGCACCCTGGTTAAAAGAACACTGCAGCCGTAGATCTTATATTCCTTTCCTACTTTTTAAATAAAAAGAATCGTAGCCTTCAACAAATCCAAAACATCTTCTTCTTGCACTTGGGCACGGCACCTGAAGCAGTAGCAGATTGTTTTGGAGCCATAATGAAGGGCTTGACTATGCACAAAGATAAACACAAAAGAGCACAACTCTTTACACAGCGAAACACGTTGATGCTGAATGAGCGAGACGAGACTTCCTGGTTAACACTGCATTCAGCACGCAGGAACTCAACTGCGTGCTCTGATTGGTTAGCTTCTCAGTCAGGAGAACTTAACTGCGTGCTCTGATTGGTTAGCTTCTCAGCCATCCGCCAATAGCGTCCCTTGTATGAAATCAACTGGGCAAACCAACTGAGGAAGCATGTACAGGAAGTAAAAAGACACATTGTCCGCAGAACCTGCGAAGCAGCGAAAAATCTGCGTTATATATTTAGTTATGCTTTCATATAAAATCCGCGATAGAGTGAAGCCGCGAAAGTCGAAGCGCGATATAGCGAGGGATTACCGTAGTTCAATTTTGGTCTCATCTGACCAGAAGACCTTTTTCCACTTGGGATCAGAATCTTCAAGGTGCATTCTGGCAGAGCTCAAAAGCCTTAATGTGGCCTTTCTTGAGAAGTGGCTTTGTGCGACCCTGCCGAACAAGCCACAATTGTGGAGCGCTTGTGAAATTGTTGTCACATGCACACAATGACCACTCTTTGCCATAAAATCCTGTAACTCCTTCAAAGTGGCCATTGGCCTCTTGGTAGCCTCTCTTACCAGTTTCCTCCCTGCTCTTCCATCCAATTTGGAGGGATGGCCGAATCCAGGGAGGGTCTTAGTACTACCAAACACTTGCCACTTCTTTATTATGGACTTTACTGTGCTCCTTGGGATTGATAAAGCCTTTGAAAATTTTTTGTATCTATCTCCTGCCTTATATCTATCCACAATTCTATGTCTGAGATCTTTTGAAAGTGGATTGCCCCCCACAGTCAGTTGTTTGCTGTCAGTTGCACTACCAAGCAAGGGAATGAATGCTCCAGGAACAGCTTCACTGACCACACTGATTAAAATTGATCACAAGTGGAAGCCAATAACCATGGTCTGCAATGGAAATGGTGGGCACTTACACCTGATTGTGTTTACAAATATTGTTTGGGGGGGGGTGATCCTTTATTAATCTCAGTATTTCTTGTTTTTTATTTTTTTTAATTCTTCTGAACTGTAGCTGTGATATATTTCACTTGGATGTTATAGATTGCATTGAGTAAGTAAAGCTGGAAAAAATACTGGTTTGTGTGTTTTCATTTAAGGCTGTAAAGCAAAAAAAATGGGAATATTTCGAAGGGGGTGATTCTATTCTATACCCACTGTAGATAGATAGATAGATCTTTTTTTGTCCCCAGGAGTAAATCTGGCTCGTTTCAGACATTATTTAAATAACTAAATACGTACATAAATAGGTAGATAAGTAAGTAAGTAAGTTCAGAAAAGAAGAAAAACAGTGATAAATATGGAGCATCTGTAAAAAGGCTACTGTTTGGAACAAATTTTAAAGTAGTTTTACTCATTTATATAGCACTTAATGGCCAGGTATAAGCATACATTACTAAACCTGTTACTTTTTAAATTCCCACAAGAAACATGCAAGCTAATAATTCTAAGATTTTTTTATATACCTAGAGTTAAATGAAAATATAGTGGAGAATCAACATTTAGCTTTTATTCCCCAAAAGGTACACTACCAGATGACATCAGAGAAACAGAATGCCATGCTACTTTAAAAATATTAAAGACACATTTTTTTTTTCTTTGGCATTTTATGTGTATCCATTTCTTTTTATTTTATAGTTCTATTTTCTGTTTTTATTGTTTACTTTGTATGACTTCTTTATTTTTACGTATATCTTGTGATTGATATCTTATTTAATCTGTAAATCACTTTGAGCTGCATTTCATGCATGAAAGGCACTATATAAATAAACTTATTATTATTATTATTATTATTAGTAGTAGTAGTAGTAGTAGTAGTAGTAGTAGTAGTAGTATTTGGGACTTAACACATTAAATCAGGAACTTACAAAGAAACAAAGAATGGCATTCAACAGCCTAGAGTTCTTTCTGGGTTTATTTAAAGTCAATTTGCAAAAATTCAGGATCAACTGGGAATTTTAAAAATAGGACAGTATTTCCCACTAAAAGGAATAGTGGACATTATGTGCCAAAAAGCAGACACAAGTATTTATTATAATGTAAGTACAAACAAAGAGTGAGGGAGCTACCTATAACCACACGCTCATTCAGGAAGTGGTCCCCTGAGGCAGAGCAGGCTCTGAGAGACTGCTTTGGAACTACGGACTGGGATATCCTGCAGGGATCATATAGTGTGAACATTGATGAGGTTGTTGACTGCACTACTGACTACATCAACTTCTGTATGGACATTGAAGTTCCAGTAAGAACAGTATGCTGCTATGCTAACAACAAGCCGTGGATTACAAGTGACATCAAGGGCCTTTTGAACCTGAAGAAAAGGGCTTTTAAAGGTGGTGATCAGCATGAGCTCAACCGTGTGCAGAAGGAACTTCAAGTCCAGTTTAGGGTGGCGAAGGAGCAGTAAAGGAGAAAACTTGAGCAGAAGTTGTAGAATAACAGCATGAAGGAAGCATGCAATAGGATGAAGATCATCACTGGCTGCAACTCGAAGCAGGGTGCCACCATCGAGAGAGACGTGGAGAGAGCAAACCAGATGAACAACTTCTTTGACAGGTTTGACCACCCTAACCCACTCTCACCTCGGAGTACTGCACCCTCCACCCCTCCTTCTGTTGATACCGGCATAGGAGAGAGTTTCCTCCCACCCACAATTACAGCAGCCCAGATAAGCAGAGAGCTGAGGAGACTTCGTGCCAGCAAAGCAGTGGGCCCAGATGGAGTATCGCCACGACTGCTGAAGGCCTGTGTGCTGAAGCTGGGGAGTCCTCTACAGTGCATCTTCAACCTGAGCCTGGAACAGGGGAGAGTCCCAAGGCTTTGGAAAACATCTTGCATCACCCCAGTCCTAACGATATCACGTCCTAGTGAGCTGAATGACTTCCGGCCTGTCGCCCTGATGTCACATGTGATGAAGACCATGGAGCAGCTGCTGCTTTACCACCTGAGGCCACAGGTCTGCCACGCCCTCAACCCTCTGCAGTTCGCATACCAGGAGAAGGTGGGAGCGGAGGATGCCATCATCTATATGCTACACCGATCCCTCTCCCACTTGGACAGAGACAGTGGTGCTGTCAGAATTATGTTTCTGGACTTCTCTAACACCTTCAACACCATCCAACCTCTGCTCCCTAGGGACAAGCTGACAGAGCCAGGAGTAGATTCATACCTATTGACATGGATCGTGGGCTATCTTACAGACAGACCTCAGCATGTGCGTCTCGGGAACTGCAGGTCTGACATTGTGGTCAGCAACACAGGTGCACTGTAGGGGACTCTACTTTCTCTGGTCCTATTCAGCCTATATACTTCGGACTTCCAATACAACTTGGATTCCTGCCACATGCAAAAGTTTGCTGACGACACTGCTATCATGGGCTGCATCAGGAGTGGGCAGGAGGAGGAGTATAGGAACCTAATCAACGACTTTGTTAAATGGTGTGACTCAAACCACCTACAACTGAACTCCAGCAGAACCAAGGAGCTGGTAGTGGATTTTAGGAGACCCAGGCCCCTCCTGGACCCTGTGATCATCAGAGGTGACTGTGTGCAGAGGGTGCAGACCTATAAATACCTGGGAGTGCAGCTGGATGATAAATTGGACTGGGCTGCCAATACTGATGCTCTGTGCAAGAGAGGACAGAGCCGACAATACTTCCTTCAACATCTGCAATAAGAAGCTGCAGAAGTTCTATCAGACGGTTGTGGCGAGCGCTCTCTTCTATGCGGTGGTGTGCTGGGGAGGCAGCATAAAGAAGAGGGACGCCTCACGCCTGGACAAACTGGTGAGGAAGGCAAGCTCTGTTGTAGGCACGGAGCTGGACAGTTTGACATCTGTGGCAGAGTGACGGGCGCTGAGCAGACTCCTGTCAATCATGGAGAATCCACTGCATCCACTGAACAGTATCATCTCCAGACAGAGGAGCAGCTCCAGTGACAGACTGCTGTCACTGTCCTGCTCCACTGATAGACTGAGGAGATCATTCCTCCCCCACACTATGTGACTCTTCAATTCCACCCAGGGGGTTAAACGTTAACACTATACAAAGTTATTGTCTGTTTTACCTGCATTTTTATCACTCTTTCATTTAATATTGTTCTTTTTCAGTATGCTGCTGCTGGAGTATGTGAATTTCCCCTTGGGATTAATAAAGTATCTATCTATCTATCTATCTATCTATCTATCTATCTATCTATCTATCTATCTATCTATCTATCTATCTATCTATCTATCTATCTAATTCTTCCACCTGAAGAGCATTGCTCATTTGATAAGCAATGTATTGCTTTCAGATATTTGTTGAAATCAATCTAACATACACATTACAGTGCAGCTTCATATTATACAATATGCTGAATGCTGCAACGTCTACAGTGAGGGCATGAGGGGGATCAGAACCTTGAAACTATGATTTCACCATTAGTGGTTTAACGTCCACAACATACTGCTTCCTGCATTTATACTATAAAGCTCCTCTCAATCCCCTTTTGCTAGTTTAAAGTACACAATAATCCCAATACAGTCAGCAGAAACAATGAAAACTGAAACCATGAAACAATTCAACACCCATCATTAAAAAGAGCAATTTAAAACTATGACAGATATTCCCCCATGGTAAACATCTCAGTGGGAAGCTAAACAATTTCTCCTTTGGCTTTTCTCGACTGGATCAGAGTATAAAATCGAATAGCCACGGCTGTCATCTATTTTAGTAGACCATCTATTCATTCTATTGTCTGCTTATCAGCTTTTCCTGCCAATGTCTCTGCATGATGGAGAGCGAAACAAAACAAAACAGCTAAAATACTGCATAAATATATAATTGCAAAATGAAAGCAGAACAATTGCATATAGCAAAATGGAAATGAATTAAATACTTGTTTAGTGACATAATTACAGCAGAAAGGGACAATTTAGAAAATTCTAAATGCTCTAACATTCAATTATCTGTCAGCGGGTATTTCTGCTTGTACTTTTTTCTTTTTTTTTCCCCAGTACCAAGTGAACAGCCTAACAACAAACTTGACACTTCAATATATTTATCTATTCATTCCTTGGTTAGGAGAAATGTCAAGACATGAATGTAAGAAAGCAGCTGGGCTAATATTTTTGAAACTTTTTGTTGTTGTTGTTAAGTGCTGCGTTTTGAAGAACAACATCTATGCTAAACAAATTATGAGGTATACTTACCATAAATGTGTCTACTCTACAGACACATCCTTGGGTGTTTTAATGAACCCTAGTATTTAATGTAGCCAAATAAGAATTTTGACACCAAATAATAACTACCAAAATGCATGGTAATCAAAAAACATTTGTTAGCACTATCAAAACAATTCTTTGAAAATAAATACGGGCCTTATATGTCCATACAGGCTCATACAGTATTGTCTAAATCTGTTAATTGTCGTTCTGCCTTACCAAGCATGCAGAAAAAGAATACAAAATGAGAGTTACACTAGAAGGTCTTTCTAAATGCTACTGCACATCAGTAGATGCTGTGATAATGAGGGCTTTCTCGTTTCATTTATTACAATCATAATATGTGATATGTAATATAAAAGTGATATGCTAACCTGGCTAGCTAATAATTCATCCTGCAAAAGTAAAAAATAATGCTAAAAAAATACAAACTGCACAGCACCTTTAGCTAACAAAGAACATATGTAAGAAAGTCTGGTTTGGGCAGCTAGAGCACAACTGTCACTGTCAGTAACATTGCTGACTGGTTTATATATACATTTTTAGAGTTTGTGGTTTATGATTCTTGCTCTTTATTTTTTTTTTTTTGTAGTTATTATTGTTCTGACATGTGTAGCTTGCTGTCTGTAATGCCCTAATAATGAGGACTACATGACTGAAATGGCTCTGTAAGGCTCTGTGTTCTCCTGTGAAATTTTAGAACATGTACAGTTTAGCATGAGTTAAATTTAAAGGTGTGTGTTCTAGTACTGACAATATAAAAACTAGAGCAGAGAATTTAAAAATGTGAAAAAAATTGAAATTCATATATAAATCACTGGGGTGGCACAGTGGTAGCACTGCTGCCTCGCAGTAAGGAGATCTGGGTTCGCTTCCCAGGTCCTCCCTGCGCAGAGTTTGCATGTTCTCCCCGTGTATGCGTGGGTTTCCTCCGGGTGCTCCAGTTTCCTCCCACAGTCCAAAGACATGCAGGCTAGGTGCATTGGCGATCCTAAATTGTCCCTAGTGTGTGCTTGGTGTGTGTGTGTGTGTGTGTGCCCTGCGGTGGGCTGGTGCCCTGCCCGGGGCTTGTTTCCTGCCTTACACCCTGTCCTGGCTGGGATTGGCTCCAGCAGACCCCCATGACCTGTGTTAGGATATAGCAGGTTAGATAATGGATGACTGACTGACTATAAATCACTGCATGCCACTCCGTCACAACCCCTAAGTTAAAAGCTGTGCTGGGAATCCATTAAAACAATAATAAAATAAAACAAGCTTCACATATACTAGAGGCTGCTACATGAGCAAGCTACAACATTACAGCAATGATCTCAAAAAGTGAAAGTGAAAACGATAAAGCTACTAGTACATATACCACAAAATAATGACAATAATATGATTCCATCAATAGATAATAAGAAAAACATCACATATGGGATTTAAAACCAGACAAGAAGTATTTAGGAGAACACACAAACACACAAGATCAAGCAAAAGACTAGTCAAAAAGTCAGATGGAGGTCATGATCGTGTCAATAAAGAGTATCGTAAAGAAGTAAAATGTCAAACAAAATTCACAGAGAGCCTCTTCTGCAATACATGTAGGTATTTCTTTTGACAAGGGAGCTAAAGTTCAAACAATTCTTTTTTTCTTTTATTCGATTTATGGGAGCCTGGACTCTCCCTTAGTAATCCATTGCTGCCATCCGCTGGATGGAGGTGTTAACTTCTTTACAACTGAATTTTCAAAAGAAAAAAGAACATGTTTTTTAAATATTCAATATAGGTTTTAAAAAGGCTTTCTTCTTTCATTAACCCACTATTTATTTTCTTTTAATTATTGAAGTGGAGGTCTTTTTTCATTAATTTCTTAATTAAATTCTGCTTTCACTTGCTTGATTTCAAGACAAAAAAAATGAAATTTTATAATGCTATTGATTATCTCTTATTGTTGTAAATCTAATTGTTGATCACAATTTCTTGTTCTCTGCTTTCCAATGTAATCTTATTGATTACAGTATTGATTTAAATCAGTTATCAAGTCTTAGGCTACATCCCCACTACTGACTTTTCATTTCAAAATGGCATTTTTAAATAAAAATTATATTTGTCCATGGTAGCTTTTAACATCTTTTTACAAAAGTACCTATATCCACACTAAAATGAGCAAAAATGCATATGATAAAAACATTAGTATATACTGGACATCCATCCAAAATAGCAAAAATCCTTAAAGGACTGTGTAGTGAAAAAATTCAGATTTCATTATGCTTTATGCACTTCTAAACCAATCAGCATTCATAGGACTCTGATAGCACATTCACAGAATATAAAAAGAAAAAAAATGTTTTAAGGAGCCGTAGCAAATTGCCACTGTGTCATGTTAAAGTGCACATCACAGTTGAAAGTAAATCTTCAGAACTTGTGACTGTAGTTTGTCTTTAAAGAAAAAACAAGAAAAAATAATGTAAATGTTAAAGTGGCACCTAAAAAAACAAAGTGTTCAGCTCTGTTTATTTGTGAGAGGACTGATTATAAGCAGAGAATCTCGCACCAAAATACATTTGTAAAATGAACTCAATAGAGAACGCACGCAAGTCCCACAAATACTTCCAAAGTTGCCTACAAGGGTGGATTTGCTGTCAAAACCCCGGCTAAACACATAAAGTGTCTCAATGAATATTTTTAAAATAATGACTTATTTTTGACAAAAATGTTCTGTAGAACCAGAAGCTCTGTGGAGCACAAAAGGAATTGCCTGAGAAGGCAAGGCAACCCAAGGCAAACACAGATCCAGTACAGAACTAAAAACAAAGTCTAAAACAGAGCACAGATTCAAAAATCCAGTATTCACAAAGGTTATAAACCTTCTGTATATTGGGGAAAATGACATTCTCATTTCTTTCTCGTTTTGAGAGTTTTTTCCATGCTGTTGGCTCTCATCTCTTTCTTTCAGGTTGAGGGTGCAACTGTGTTTTGTAAAGTTTGATTTGATTGCATGGAATGTCATTTTCTTCCAATAAAATTAAAAAATGTACATAGCACAGCCAAACACAAGCAAACACTCCACTACTTCACACGATTGAAATTAACTGCCAGGAACTATGGAAGAACCTTCAGATATATAGGGTCGGGGTAGTTCGCGGCAGTGATCAGCAGGTGACCCTGCTTCCTGGGGAACCACCCACAAAACACAAGGGACATAACTAAGGCATTGATACATTGATAAAATGTTAAACAAAGAATACAAATAAACGCAAGCAATGTTAACGTAAACAAACTAATCAAAAACTAACAAAAAAAGACATTAAATAAGCTTTTCTGAGCTCAGATGCATTCTACACCTGCCGGCTTTGTTAAGCGTCTTGTTATTAACTTTGCTGTGGAAAGTGTTCCTCCTTACTGAATAGATCAAGGTTAAGTAATAAACATTGATTAGAGGCTGTCAACTGAGTTATTTACAATCTAAATTTTACAGGGCTCTGAATTTTTCACTACAGCAATCAGTAAATTATTTGCCTTTTGCACACGTATGCAGCATTTAAACTGTGCAAAATGCAATTTGCATGCATACAAGTTAGCAACACAGCAAGCACAATGGTAAGCAACTCTTCTATGTCCACTGTGTGGGAATTTGATTTTCTTCTGTGAAGGGTGACCAGTCAGGGAGTAAGTCATTGTAAAGACTAGGATCCAATCAGGGAAGGCGATGTAATAAGCAAGAACCAATTAGTGCAATTAGAGTCCGTTTTTTTTTAAAAACTATATTTACACCTGTTAACATTGAAACACCAAGCTAGAGTTTTCAGATATATAGGGTGGTCCAGATCTAATTATGCAATTTTCATTACGCTATAACTTATTAAGTTTATTACATAGAAAATCACCCAAAAAATCCCGGACCATCGAGAAGTGTGCGAACTGACGACATGAAGAATCGTCTTTGCGCCGAACTGGAATCGTCGCTGCATAAATCAGTCATCCAGACAATCTGGATCTGCATAATTATATTTGGACCACCCTGTATATGGCTATGGAGAGTGTTTGCAGATGCCTCGATTTCTGGGGTAGAGTGGACGAAAGGTGAAAGTGGAGGCCGATGTCTCTGTTTTAAAACAAAACCTAGTAGTCTGGAATGGGCTTTAATTTACTGGCAGTTATTTTGTTTTTCCTAAAATGAGCTCAAACAAATGCCTTCCATTTTTGACCGTATTCCCAAAGGTTTTTCTATTTATTTAAAATTACCCTTTTGAGTAGACGTTTCACCACAGATGTTATGAATTGTTTTTGTTTAATGGTTTCCAAATTTTGCTTTTTATACATGCAATTATAGTTTTTAAAAGTTTTATAAGCTTTATATAATATAATATATATATATATTATAAGTTTTTAAGTTAATGAATCCATTTTTGATTTTTATTTTTTGTTTTAAACTTGTTTTACAAAAGTTGTAAATGTGATTTATCTTTTCTGATGCCATTTTATTTTTCATCGGAGTCTCCATTTTGTAGCTTCCTTGAATACTTTTGCTAGGGTTGCTGCCATCATGATATGACTGGAGGTTGTGACCTGTGATGTTACCAGGCCAAATAGTATAAAGTTGAGCACCACTCACTTATACAATAATCGATTATTAAGAATATTAGCAATGATCACTTTCATCAATTAGCTGATTGCGTCATTAGGCTCAATACGTTGTGGCGCTCAATTGTTTAACTACTTCTCTCAGCTGTGAACACATTTGAAAAAGGCAAACAGTAAGCAAGTGGTAGAAAAGACAGTGCGACTTAAGACTTTCAAGGTTTAGGAACATTTTAATCTGAGCAAAGAAAAAAAAGGTCATGAGTTGCAAAATGTGTAGGTCTGACTTCATATGGCACGAGAGCACAACAGAGATGCACAGACGTTTGAGCAGGAAACATTCCATTCTAGACTCTGTGGAGGAGTAAGACTTGCCATCATCCCAGTAAACTGAATGTCACTTTAGTGTTATGTGATACAAGTATGAAAACACAAGGTTTGCTAGGCATAATGACATGACTTTCAGTTTGAAATGAGGAATATAATTCGAGTCATAGTCCAGCACTTTGCAATGCACTACCAACTACAACACTAGCACATGCAACAGAGTTTTATGATAAGCGACTAGTTAGTACACATTCAGATTTTCACTTGCCATATTTGGGTGTTTTTTGAGCCACTGTTACTCTGATAAATTATGGTACTGCATTACAAGCTTAAATTTCAAGTGTAACGTTAATGTTTGTGTGCTTACAAAAAATGGCTCAGAAAGAACTTAAGTACCAGTTCAAGCAGAAAACTTTTTTCAGTCTTGTGTGCAAAGGAAATCCAAAAATCAGTAACAGTGCAGCAATAATTTCAACACTGACTGAAAGGTGTATGTCTCATTTTGAGTCATAAGGCACGAAAGTTGCAGACTACTTGGCTATCAGAATTCAACTGGGTTTTATACAGTCTGGACGAAGACATGATCATGTGCAAGTGCTGCCACAGCAAGCCTAGTTTAGCTGGTAAAACAAATTTTGTGGCAGGATCCCAGAATTCCAAATGTTAAAGTCTAACAGCACACACCCAATAGCAAATGACATGCGGCAGGCTGTGACAACATGTTGGCTGAAAATAAATGTGCCAAAGAATCTGCGGTGGTACAAGGTTTCCTGATACAAAAATAGACTAATGGTGATGCAAAAACAAATGAATGTTCTATTAAAATGAACTTGACGTATTACATAGCACACAAATAAAACCACCTGCTTTATTGCAAAAGGAAAATAGTCTGGACATTTCCCCAGCACATTACAGCTAATTGGAGCGCAGTGGGTAGCGCTGCTGCCTCGCAGTTAGAAGACCCGGGTTTGCTTCCCGGGTCCTCCCTGCGTGGAGTTTGCATGTTCTCCCCATGTCTGCATGGGTTTCCTCCGGGTACTCCGGTTTCCTCCCAAAGTCCAAAGACGTGCAGGTTAGGTGCATTGGTGATTCTAAATTGTCCCTAGTGAGTGTGTGTGTGTGTGTGTGTTCTGTGGTGGGCTGGCGCCCTGCCTGGGGTTTGCTTCCTGCCTTGCGCCCTGTGTTGCCTGGGATTGGCTCCAGCAGACCCCCGTGACCCTGTAGTTAGGATATAGTGGGTTGGATAATGGATGGATGGATGGATTACAACTAATTTCAAACACTACTGCAAACTTAAAAAAAATAATAATAAAAACACAATTTAGTCATAAGGGTGCAACAAATTATTCTGTGGTAGAATATTTTGGTGGTCCGATATTTACATGATGCTTTGCCAGTAAAATGTCTCTTTCACAGAAACTGAAAAAAAAAACCTCAATAACTTAATTTACATGTTTAATTTTGAATGTGTCTTTAGTGTGATTCTGAATACATAAGTCAAATTGTGAGTTTAGTTCATTTGTTAAAAGCTGTTGTGTTTTTAAGAAAAATGTGTATGTGTGTGCACATTACAGTGCTACTGAGTATTTTATTTCTATTGATTACTGTTTATTTTGAATGTATTATTATATAAGTACTGAATAAAAACCCATATTTTGTTTAAAAATCTACAAATAGATCGTTTAAAAAACACATTTCTGAAAATTTTATATAAATCTGTTTATTTGGTAAAAAGTTCCATTTCATGAACTTTGTATTTAATTTCAAATTCATTTATTTATTTAATTAATTTATTTAAACACTCCAACTAATTGATTTATCTTCTTCCGGCTATTCGAGATTGGGTCGAGGAGGCAGCAGCTTGAACAGAGATGCCCAGACTTCCCTCTCCCTGGCCACTTCTACTAGCTCTTCCGGGGGAATCCCAAAGCATTCCCAGACCAGCTGAGAGACATAGTCCCTCCATGTGTCCTAGGTTTTCCCCGGGGCATCCTCCCGGTTAGATGTGCCCGGAACACCTCACCAGGGAGGCGTCCAGGAGGCATCCTGATCAGATGCCCAAGCCACCTCATGTGACTCCTCTCGATGCAGAGGAGCAGTGCCTCTGCTCTGAACTCCTCCCGGATGACCAAGCTTCTCACTCTATCTTTAAGGGAAAACCCAGACACCCTGCGGAGGAAACTCAATTCAGCCGCTTGTATTCGCAATCTTATTCTTTCAGTCACTACCCACAGCTCATGAACATAGGTGAGGGTAGGAACGCAGCTCCTTTTTCACCACGACAGACCAATGCAGAGTCTGCATCACTGCAGATTCCGCCTGTTGATCTCCCGTTCCATTCTTCCCTCACTCATGAACAAGACCCTGAGATACTTGAACTCCTCCACTTGGGGCAGGATCTCACCCCCAACCCTGAGAGGGCACTCCACCCTTTTCCAGCTGAGGACCATGGTCTCGGATTTGGAGGTGATGATTCCCATCCCAGCCACTTCACATTTGGCTGCAAACCGATCCAGAGAGAGCTGAAGTTCACGGCCTGATGTAGCAAACAGGACAACATCATCTGCAAAAAGCAGTGACCCAATCCTGAGCCCACTAAACCGGGCCCCCTCAATGCCCTGGCTGTGCCTAGAAATTCTGTCCATAAAAGTTATGAACAGAATCGGAGACAAAGGGCAGCCCTGGCAGAGTCCAACTCTCACTGGAGACGGATTCATTATCAGCAATACGGACCAAGCACTGACACCGGTTGTACAGGGAACGAACAGCCCTTATCAGGGGGTCCGGTACCCCATACTCCCGGAGCAACCCCCACAAGATTCCCAGAGGGACACGGTTGAACACCTTTTCCAAGTCCACAAAACACATGTAGACTGGTTGGGCAAACTCCCATGCACCCTCCAGGAGCCTGGCAAGGATGTAGAGCTGGTCCACTGTTCCGTAACAAGGAAGAAAACCACACTGTTGCCCCTGAATACGAGGTTCGACTATCTGACGGACCCTCCTCTCAATGACCCCCGAACAGGCTTTTCCAGGGAGGCTGAGGAGTGTTGTCACTCTGTAGTTGGAACACACCCTCTGGTCCCCTTTCTTAAAGAGGGGGACCACCACCCCGGTCTGCCAATCCAGAGGCACTGTCCCCGATGTCCATGCGATGTTGCAGTGACATCTTAACCAAGACAGTCCTACAATATCCAGAGCCTTGAGGAACTCTGGGCGTATCTCATTCACCCCCGGGACCCTGCCACCAAATAGTTTTTTGACCACCTCGGTGACCTCAGTCCCAGAGATGGGAGAGCCCACTTTCAAATCCCCAGACTCTGCTTCCTCATTGGAAGGCATGTTAGTGGGATTGAGGACTCCCCCCAATGACCAACAACGTCCCGAGTTGAGGTCAGAAGGGCACCATCCCCACCATACACAGTGTTGACACTGCACTGCTTGCCCCTCCTGATACACCGGATGGTGGACCAGAATCTCCTTGAAGCCATCTGAAAGTCGTTCTCCATGGCCTCCCCAAACTCCTCCAACGCCCAAGTTTTTGCTTCAGCAACCACCAAAGCCGCATTCCGCTTGGCCTGCCGGTACCTATTAGCTGCCTCCAGAGTCCCACAGGACAAAAAGGTCCTGTAGGACTCCTTCTTCAGCTTGACAACATCCCTCACCACCGGTGTCCACCAATGGGTTTGGGGATTGCCATGACGAAAGGCACCGACCACCTTACGGCCACATCTCAAGTCAGCCACCTCAATAATAGAGGCACGGAACATGGCTCATTTGGACTCAATGTCCCCCACCTCCCTCGGTACGTGGTCTAAGTTCTGCTGGAGGTGGGAGTTGAATTTACTTCTGACAGTGGACGTTCCCAGCAGACCCTTACAAAACGTTCTCCCCCACCATCAAAGCCAACTCACCACCAGGTGGTCATCAGTTGACAGCTCTGCCCCTCTCTTCGCCTGAGTGTCCAAGACATGTAGTCGCAAATCCGACGACACAACCACAAAGTCGATCATCGAACTGAGGCCTAAGGTGTCCTGGTGCCAGGTGCGCATATGGACAACCTTATGCCCGAACATGGTGTTCGTTATGGACAATCCATGACGAGCACAGAAATCTAATAACAAAACACCACACAGGTTCAGATCGGGGGGGGGCCATTCCTCCCAATCACGCCCTTCCAGGTCTCACTGTCATTGCCCACTTGAGTATTGAAGTCTCCCAGCAGAACGAGGGAGTCCCCAGCAGGTGTGTCTAATCGATTTATTGACAAAATAATCACTTGATTAATCGATTATCAAAATGATCATTAGTTGCAGCCCTTGTCATATTCATGTGTGCTGCAGAGCTTGTCACACTGGTTGCATAATTCTATTATATCTAGTTTATTGAAGCTGAGCAGCACTCCAAATCTGGCATTCACTTCACTCAGTGTTTCTAACCTATCCTTTAAGGATTCAATAATTTTGTCAACATCTACATTAAAGACTGCAGTTTCTAGCGTCTTCATGATATCTACCATTGGCTCGTCTGGGGCTTCATAGGGAAAATGTTATTTGGTGCTTCTTAGGCCAGGTTTATACTGATACCACCAGGTGGCAGTGCGAGATATCATCACGGTGAGAACACATACAGCTTTGCTGTGTTGTGAATTGCCTGAAACATCCATTAAATTCCAAGGACACCACACCACAATATCTCTGAAAAGGATGGATGTTTAATGATTATATCCATCAGTCCAGGGATGCACCCATTCCAGCAAGCATCGTATGTGAGACACAAACAATCCCTGGACGGAGCACAGCTCATCACAAGCTGAACACAAGCACACACATACACTAGTGTAATTTTAGCATCACCAAATCCCCAAACCTTCATGTCTTTGGAAGGAAACCGGAGCACACTCTGGAGACCTAGCAGGAAAACATGCAAACTCCAGGCAGAGAACACCAGGGACATGACTCCCTGTGAGGCAGCAGCGCTGCCGCTCCGCCACCGTGCTGCCCCTACTTGTTTAATTATTAACAGTATTCATTATTTAAATAAAGTTAACGATTTATCTGTAAGATGTAATATACAAACTAATGCATTTCATCCTGAAAGTGATACCAAGTATAAATCTAAGGGTTTTAAATGTGCAGAGAGCTGTAATATCATACATTTAATGTGTTCCAAGTGTCAATTGCTGCCTGTATAGAAAATTATATTCTTAAAATTGGTAATCTCTATGTATTAGAAAAGTATTATAAGCACATGAGAAATGTAAATACTATATTTTATTTAACATTAAGATGTAAGAGTTAGAATTAAAAAGACTTATGCCTACATATTTTTTATTATTCTGTATGAGCTAGAAACCATTAATAGTTTATTAAGCCAAACGTTAGATGTGCAGGAGAGCTTGAGAAAGATGGGCCCCTCGCTTAGAGAGAGAATGTGAACTCTTTGGCTGTAAATTATTGTAGCAAGCAAGAATAGTCCTTTATCAAACAGATAAAATAGACAGAGTGGGGTTTGACACCCCCTAACTAAGAATTATTGGTAGAATCAGTTAGATTAGAAAAATAAAAGACAGCACAGAAGATGGTATGTGAGACCTTTAAAATGTATCATGTCATTACATTGAGGAATATGCAACGCTTAAATATAAAAGCACCACGAATACATTTCTTTGTTGGCATTTTGCTTCACCACATCGAACCATTCATCAAACATCAAAGCACGCACATCGATCCTGTACGATCTGCAAAGAGGCTTTCTACCACATGTAGATAGTAAACAGAGACTCTGACGTTACATTCTGACTTCATCACATACCGGCTTGTCCAGAGGGAGCACATCGGGTTGCGCTCAAGTTCGTGTGCACGCGAGACTGCTGGCCTATTTAATACCTACCTTACAGGGGCTGAGTGTAGCACCTGTGCAGAAGATAATGGTGTCAGCCACTATAGGTGGAAGAAAGCAGCATGTTGCAGGATTGGGTGAAGATTTGTTCCTCCAAGTATAGTAGGCACTTTCTGCCTCTAGGGGTGGTGTTTAGAGTTGGTGGTGTGGATAGCATGGTAACTGACTTTATGCTGGTACTGCAACTCGCCCACACGTTGTGTTAATTTCTGAGGATGTGCTCAGAGGAAGCGTCAAATGAACCCTGGGAATGCGTGGCAGGTGTTACCAATTTAAAGGAAAAACATCCTAAGAGTAGGGTAAAGTCAGCTTTTACATAGTAAAAAGTTAAAGCACTTACCTGTTTAATTGTTGAAGTGCGGGGTGCGCTTTTGAGAGCTTTTTAACTTTGACTTCAGCGGGTGCACGCAGCAGGATGCTGGCAACAGGTTGGGCGCGCCTCCAGGTCTGGCCTGCTGGGGGACGGTGCGCGTACCCTGTCATCAAGTCGAGCATCTTTTTAGCCACCTGCCGTTAGCAGAGAGAAATGGGCGGAGCATTTAGTTAAGTCTGTGCATGTCTTAGTTTAAGAAGGGGATCCCCAAGAAAAATTAACTTACTTCCATAGAACATACCGGCTTGTCCAGAGGGAGCACATCAGGTTGCGCTCAAGCTCGTGTGCATGCGAGACTGCTGCCCTATTTAATACCTACTTCACAGGGGCTGAGTGTAGCACCTGTGCAGAAGATAATGGTGTCAGCCACTATAGGTGGAAGAAAGCGGCACGTTGCAGGATTGGGTGAGGATTTGTTCCCCAAGTATAGTAGGCACTTTCTGTCTCTAGGGGTGGTCTTTAGAGTTGGTGGTGTGGATAGCATGGTTGGTATAGTGAATTCATTTAGTATACAAAACAGCAGCTTGTGCTCAGATTTGTAAATATTTTTGTTGTCACACACGTGCACATGGGAGGCAGTTAAAGGGCTTGAATGAGGGTAATTCCATGGCAGACCAGGGGGTGGCAGAGTGTACTGACCCTTTCTCTCTTTCCACTGCAGACCGATTAGGGGAAATTCCAGCTGGTTCTGAAGACTCCACTTCCAGTTCCAGCCCTAAGATGTCACTTCCAATTCAAGCCCTGTGGATGTCACTTCCGATTCTGGCTCTGATGATGTCACTTCCAGTTCCGGCTCTGATGACGTCACTTCTTGTCCTCTTCTTTAAAACCTCCATCTTTGCCTCATCAAGAAGGTTCTGTCCTGGACTCAAATCTGTACTCAAATGTACACAACACTTAACTCTTTTGCAGCCAGGAAACAATATACGGGTGGTTGCCCCAACTCTTTTTATGGCTCATTTGTCTCTTGGTTGACATTTTATATAAGCACATATCTCCTAGTTGTGGCACTGTTTTGGTTTGTGGTGCACTTCTTGTTTTTTTTTATATACACTTTTTTTTTGGTGGACTCTTTGAACTTTGGTGTGTGTAGTTTCTTCCTTTAAGAAGACTACAGTTTTGTGTATATACATTTTTGTCTTTATTTTTCATATTGGGACTTTCAAAAAGTCACTGTAAAAATAGTTCACCATTTTTAATTGAGACATTATTTTTGTGTTTTTGTGTACCTGTAAATAAAGCCCACTTTTGTCTTTGGAAAGTGCCACATTTTTGTGTCTGTGTCTCCAAGTCTGGTCCCAGTCGGTCCCGAACTACAAGACACCCACTGTGTAGTCTGGTGCCAATCTTGCCACTACACAGGGTGTCACACTTCTCTTTTAGCTCAGCCTCCACATTCTTTTCCTCACACATCTTTAGCAGAGGCCTGAGCTGCAGTAAAATCAGTGTCTCTGTAACTAGTCAGCAATGTTTTTTGCATTCATGAGGAGGTCAACTGCCACATCAAGCTGCATTGTGGGAGACTTCAGGAGCTTGCTTACACAGTTCATGTGGGTTAGAATACCATACCATACCACTGTGCAAATGAGGAAGCGGTATGACCCAACCTCTTCTGCCAAGCTTTGTGTTTCAAACTTGTTCAGAGGATCTGTCACTATGTCCCTAACAGTGCCTGTTAGAGGCCTGGTACCGCACAGCCTCTATGTTATTGGCACGGCTCTCCCACCGTGTGTCACTTCAAGACTTCAGTGCAATAGTAACATGTTCCTTTAGGATTGTCCATCTTTGTGGGGCTGTTGAGAAAAGGGTGTACAGTTTCTGTACATTACTAAAGTAGGTGATGCCATCTGTCAATGATTCTGCTGTCTCAGCCACCACCAGGTTTAATGAATGTGCCCCATAGGAAACATAAAGTGCACAAGGATTTTTCTCATGCAGCCTTGCATGAACCCCTCTGTTCCTCCCCTTCATGTTGGCACCATTATCATGTGCTAATGCTGTTTGGAAAAATACAAGATATCTGATAGTGTTCCTTGATTTACGATGCTTCATCCATTTTGACAGTCCTTATGATGACTGGCATCTGCCCTTGTTGGCTTACGTCAGGAGTACAATCAAAAATGACTGAATAATATTTAGACTGTTTAATCTCGGTAACCATCGTGCTCAATATTTTCCCACTGATTGAAGAAATCAGTTAATTTTGGATCGCATTTCCCAGGGATGACTGAACTGCCCACCCTCCACGTGCTCAATGTGCTGCTTCATGACAGGATCAAATTTTGCGAGAAGCTTCACCTCTTTTAAGAAGTTTCCTTTATTTTGCTGGTGTAATTTTGAATCTTTCAATGCAAGATTTCTCTCAGGTAAAGGCTGTATGACAGAGATCACGCGGGCCAGGACATCTCTCCAGCGCCTCTGCTCAGCCCCTAAAGGTGTCCTTTTAGCTTGGTCTATAATCCTTCCTGTTTGTAGATGCAGTTCAAAATCTTTCCATGCTCTGGGCTGCTTTCATGAGTTTTCAGAAGTATGCCTATGTTTGTCCAATTTGATATTCCACCTGACATGAATCTGTATTCATTCTTTGAGAATAACTTGCAGCAAAAGCAGTAAAGGGCATCATTTTGTCTTGAGTAGGTAAGCCAAGTCTGCGTTATCTTTTCCCCATTCACTAATGTTCTGTAGAAGTATTGATGATGAAGCTTCTACCATCTTCTCTTCTGGAAAGTGTGAAATCTAGGCTAACTTGAAATTATCCTCTTCCCAATAAGTCTGTCCTGAATGAATTGGATAAAACTAATGGACAGTCAGCTGGATCAATTGGTTGACCAAAACTGGCTGTTGTGAAGATGTACCACCTTCAGGTTGGTCAGGAGAGGTAGAAGAACCCTGTGCTTGGACTGGAGCTCCAGTGTACTTCAGAACTGTATCTGGAATTACAACGCTCCTTTGGTTGCCAAACAAAATTAAATGCAAATATTCATATCATATACAGAAGTTTGTTTTTTTTAATATAACTAAACATTGCAATATACAGTGTCCTTTTAAAGCATGCAACCAGACTTTCAGAAGTCTGCTTTTATTTCTTTAAAGTAATAAAAACAAGAGTAAATGAATGACATTAATTAATTTGGGGGGGGTGTAATCATTATGATCAGCAATCAGAGAGAGTCAGAGAGCGAGACAGAGAGGTGAGTATCATGTCACTGCACAGCTTGCAATTAAATATTTACCCATTACAGTGGTGGCAGAAGGACAGAAATGCATCACGTAAGTAAAAGTGCAAGTCCTCATCTTTAAAAATACTCTGGTAAAAGTCAAAACTCAAAGTATGCATTAATCATATTTACTCAAAAAGTACATGTTCTTATATTTACTTTTGAGTATAAAAGTAATTTCCTTTAGTAGAAAATTGCTCTGATTAAGAATCAGGTATAAGAAATTGTTTAAGAAACAATTATGTATTTCAAGTTATAAATCTGAAAAGACATAATGAGAATTACAATGAAAATAAACATGCATTAAGTGCTTCAGTTGCAAAAATCTGTTAAGAAGTCTTATAAATGACTTATAAATGCAATAATTAATCTTGAATTAATTAAAATTAAGCTTAATTTTAAAATTAAAATTAATTGGGCTTGAATTTATCTTATTTTCTAAGCTTCCATTCCAGTTAATTATCTCCCCTTATCTCTGCCATCTGATATCATTATCAACATTAGCCTATACTGTATACTGTAGGTGTGTGGGTGTGTATTTATATTTGTATATTCACACTTAAGATCGAAGGGTGAATTTTGAATGCTATCAACTCATGTATGTTTTTATAGCTGCCACAAAAGACAACACATTTACCAAGATTCATTTTTGTGCCAACTTCTTGTACAAGGCATATTTTCTAACCTACTTGTATCTTTGATCTCATTAACTGCTTTACATTGGTTTGACTGTATCTTCACTGTTTAAATCACCGCAGTTGCTGCCTGTGCTGTTCCTTTTGCTTCTCTCCCACGCACTTAATGTTTTCTATACTGAGAAATAAATCAAAGATGTAAAAATGTGCAAATACATTTTTAATGGGATAGTCCCTCAATTTCGCATATATATGCAAATAATTAAATAAAATTATCTGACCTAGTTTCCCCTGTTTTTCGGACGCAGAATCTTGTTGGCAAGTTAGTAACGGATAGTATTTATTATTGTAGGGAGTACAGTTTTTTTTACTTTGAAATGTAGTGAGTAAAAACGTAAAAAGTCTCAAACAAATAAATACTCAAGTAAAGATACAGATTGCCAACATGAAAATTCTACTTAAGAACGGTAATGACGTTGTTTTAATTAATTACTTCCCTCCTCTGATCAATTGCAACATTGTTAACAAATGCTTTGCGTTTATTCTGTGCACACTTTTCTTCTTCAAGTTTTTTTGGCACCAGAGAGATGAGCCCTTTTTGATGCTATCATAGGTATCAATGTGGCTTTGGTTTCCTCCTGACGTGATGTGCAGCTGTCAGTGAGCCATCCCATCATACCTGTCGGTAGACGTCACTCATTGCGAGACATAACCGTGTAGTGATAAACATTAATTTTGAGTTGATTACCCCACAAACACAAGCCAAAGTATCCCTATCATTGCAGCTTACTTTTGTTTATATCCTAAATTTAATTTCTAAGCGTATACAGTAAGTGCTTTATTAAACACAGGATGGGGGCATAGCTGGCTACAAACAGACAGATAATATTAATACTCCCAAAATATGTTGAGGCTGAACTTGCTGCTTGAGGGGCCTTATGCATCGGCGTAGTCCGCATATAGCAAGAAACGACTCTGCCTCATATAGTTAAACAAACAGAAAAAGATACCAATATCTTTTTCTATTAAAGAAATGTGTTTCTACATGTGAATAGCACATGAAATCACATAGCAAATGAGCATTTACACTCAAAAACACAATAAACCAGCATATCTCAGCATAAGTTTAGGTATGACATAAGCCTAAGAATCCTATTGTCTAAGAGTAATATATACAAAATTAGAAATGTATGTAAACATAACTGTAGTCTAAATATTTCAAAAAGAGAACAAGCCAAGATATAAAAAAACACCCAGAGAAAAAAGGGCCAAGATTTCCAAAATACTCAATAAAATGCCACAAAGAAGGAAGGGCCAATTTACTATAGATTCCAAAATTAAAACAGCCCAAACTTATAAATAAATCCAAATATTTCTGAAAGAAAAAAATATTTTAGGCCTACACCAAACGTATAAAATAGCCAAAATGTTAGGCCTAAAAGAGCAAAAAAAAAGGCAAAATCCAAATTCCTAAATTAGCAAAAGACACGAATAAAAGAAAAAATGCATAAAAGATTAGAAATCCTCCAGCTTGCAAAGAAATATTAAGAAGGAAGCAATCTACAATGAGAGTCTCACTCAGAGCCCCAGCAGGTTAGTAAGCCCTTATATTGGGCCTTATGTAGCACCCCTGTTAAGTAGCCTATGTCTTTTACAAAGCAACCTTTGTGACATAAGAGCAAAATAATGGAGAGGCAAGCAAATAAAAAGTGGGAGCACTTAATAAACCTTTACTCAAGCATTGTGACGGCCCCTTTCTTGAGCTCCTCTTATGCTTTGGTACTTCAGTGTTTTTGACCCTTGATTACAGATAAGGTGTTACACCAGTAATGCTGGCAAAAAGAATGTTGAGACTCACTCAGAAGAAGAGTGTACACTACAAAAAATGAAATTTAAGTAATTATATCATGACATAAAATCTTCTTTTCCTTATTGCAAGAATTATTGACTTATCAAAAAAATTGCATCTATGATTTTTTAGCTTACTTTAAGAAATCATCGCAAGTAAATTTTGCTTACCACATTGGCAGATTTCTTTGCTAAATCCCATCTAAAGTTTTTTGTCTAGTTTTTGCATATGCATTTTTTTCAGTGTAGTCAGAAAGCCAAAAAAAGTACTGGAAAGACAGCCACACAGTTACCAAAACCAAAATGCAAGACAAAAACTGAAGTCAAAAAATCAGATACAAATCAAATAACTAGAGAGTCAAAAAAATAATTATGTTGAAATGAAAGAAGGGTGTTCAGAATCCCCCAGACTGGATGAAGAAGAATTCAAAAGGACAACCTTTAAACCCGTCACGTTATTTGCTTCAGGTCACAACCTCGGAGGACACACCCCTGACAACGTGGGACGCTACACTAATGATGAGAGCCAGGTTTAGTGTCTGCCTCAAAAAACAAAATGGAAGCTGAACCAGACTCAAAAATCTTAATAGCAATAAAAGTACATAAAACAATTGAAAACTGAGTTCACGATCAAGACCAGTGACTAGACAAAATAAACAAAGCAAGTATCTGGTTTTCCTAAAGCTAAATCTTCAAGCATTGTTATACCATGGAAGACCCAAAGAGTGTTGAATTTACATGAACATGCCGTAGAGCTGAGCGTAAATGGAGGAAGACTAAACTAACTATCCACTATGAAATATTAAAAGTTAAAATAACCAAATACAATAACACTGTCTGTCTTGAGAGGCGCTGCTATTTCTCTAAGATTATAAATAACAATGCTTGTAATCCCAGAGTCTTATTTTCTACGATAGATCGTCTGCTAAACCCAGGTAACGCAAAGGAATGCCTCCTAAGTACTTCCAGTAAAACCTGTGAGGTTGTTGCTGTATTTTTCAATCAAAAAATTAATGATATTAGAAATAACATAGTATATCTCCCCAACGCAAAGGATCCTCCTAAACCCCAGCATTCTGTTATAAACAAATTAAACTCTTTCACTAGGATAGATTTACCTGATTTACAAAAAATAATATCTCAATTAAAACCCTCCACCTGCGTCCTTGACCCAATACCAACAAATTATTTCAAAGAAGTATTGGGCATGCTAATTGATAATGTTCTTGACATAGTAAATTCGTCATTGGATATGGGGGTCTTTCCAGACTGTCTTAAGACTGTTGTAGTTAAACCCCTACTTAAGAAACATAATCTCGACCCCTCGGCTCTTGAAAATTTTAGACCCATCTCTAACCTGCCTTTCTTAAGTAAAATTCTAGAGAAGGCAGTAATTATGCAGCTAAATGACCACCTCAATAAACATGCTATTCTTGATAAATTTCAGTCAGGTTTTAGAACAAATCACAGCACAGAAACTGCACTCGTTAAAGTAGTAAATGACTTGCGGGTAAATGCAGACAGAGGCCATTTATCTGTTCTTGTCCTCTTAGATCTGAGTGCTGCATTTGACACCATTGATTACAATATTCTTAGAAATCGCCTTTGTCAATGGGTGGGCCTCTCTGGCAGTGTCTTAAATTGGTTTGAAACCTACCTGGCAGGTAGAAAATTTTTTGTTAGTTGTGGTAATTACAACTCAAAGACACATGATATCCGATATGGTGTTCCACAAGGCTCTATCCTGGGTCCGCTGCTCTCAATCTACATGCTCCCGTTAGGACAGATTATCTCAGGGCACAACGTGAGCTACCACAGCTATGCTGATGATACACAGCTGTATTTATCACTAGCACCTGATGACCCCGATTCTCTTGATTCACTAACACAATGCCTGACTTGTATCTCAGAATGGATGAATAGTAACTTTCTCAAGTTAAATAAAGAGAAAACTGAAATCTTAGTGATTGGCAATAATGGATACAATGAGGTTATTAGAAATAAACTGGATTCAGTTTGTAGAGAAAAAACACAAAAAAATTATACAAAAAGCCATTTATAACATTAGGATTATTTTGGTCTGTGATTTCCATTTGTGTTTTTGCAGCTTTGGATTTCCCATGTATGACCATCTTCCTACTTTTGGCTATAGTTTGATCTTCAAAGTTATTTTGTAATTAAAATAATATGAATGTGTTTTTTGTCCCAATGTCATACTAAATTTGTACTAATCTTTATTCTATAAATTGCATGTGCTGTCTGCCAAGAATGATAGGGAGTAGTCTTGCTCACTGTCCTTACAGCAGTAGTTTCTCATTTGAGAAGACAAAGACAAAGTCTGAAGTGTTCATCTACAGCTGTCTCTGAAGGTGTTTTTAAGTGCCATGTTTCTGACAGTGGAGACTTTTAGTTTATCTGTTAAACTATTTGTACTGTTACTGATTATTACTTTGATGCAGTAGTTAAGACTTCACAGGTCTAGATATGTGTGTTAAAATCACAGACTTGTTATTTTGTGGAGTTTTCAGGTACCGTATATACTCATGTACAAGTTGGGTCTTGAAACCTGAAAAATCAATCATAAAATCAGACCCGACTAATATGCACATTCAAAAATGCAACACCTCATTTTTTATTTATTTTTTTATATACATCTTCTTGCCTCCTCTAATCTCGCATCAGTTTCTCAGACGCATCCAATTTTGTTGCAGCAGCATAGTTACCAATTTCTTTTGCTACTTCAGTGACGTTGAATTTAAAACCAGCTTCATATTTTCTTCTGATCGAACGCTCCATCATAGATAAGGGATTCTCTTACAATAAAGGTGTATGAGGGTGTGAGATACAAAAAACACAAATCAGTTCAAACATTGCTTCGGAATAATTCAGGTATTACCGTGTGGTCACGTAGGCACAATAGAGAGAGAGAGGTTAGGGGCACACGCTGATACATTGCATTGCCACACCCACATAGAAAAAAAAAGGCATTGTGCTCCGTGGTTACTCTCTCAGGTGGGCATCAGCATATCATAATCCTTTGTACCAATAGCGTGGGTTTTCTGCATTCAACTTATACAACCGACATTATAAAATACCAGAAATTATAGTGTAAAAGTAAGTCCCGACTAATCCACGGGAGAACTTATCCGCGAGTATATACGGTACTTCAATTGAAATTGTATGAATAGTAATGAAACAATCACCTTTATTAAATGTAATTATATTATAGGATATATAGGTTAAATATAAATGGGACTTTTCTATTTTTGTAACTGAATTTTTATAATTCCATCATTGCCCTAAAACATATTTACACAAAGTTTGTAATGACTTTTTAAATACTGCAGATTGAACAGCAAACTAAGCAAACTAAGAAAAAAAGAATAAAAAAAAAATACAAAGGTTGAGGTAATTTGACAAAGAGCATGTCTGAATCTAAAAAAAATCTACAGTGCTTCAGGGTTACATTGCATCTCCAGCGCCTGGTTATGATGGATGGGCTTTATGGTTTGGAATGACAGATTAAAACAATCACTGCTCTGACCTTTGAATCTTCTATTGATTTTCAACGTCAAATATACTTTACATCTCTTCTCCCAGGTCACTTGTATTAGCAAGTGCTTGGGGTCTGGGACCATTATCCTACCCTCCAAGCAGTCTCATCATAATCAATGAACTCACGTCTAATCCCTAAGAAACCAAAGCCTTTAGTATGTGTTGGCCTTTTGAACTCTGGAGATATAATACGTCGACTTTCATGTTAGTAATGCTCTGTCAAAATGGACTGTTATTCAGTACTAAAATATGGATCTCGAACAAACTTAAATTACATTGTCAAAAAATCAATGGCTTTGCATCAATAAATCCACAAAGATTAATTGAAGGGACCTTAATGTAGCACACAAATACCACACTCTACCAATTCCATGTTTACGCTCTTGTGCTGACTTGAAGTGTGTCTTTAACAAGCCCATGTGCTATTTTTAATTTATTTTCTTCTTGTGCACTGCAGTGTTGATGGAAAATTTTCTTTACATATGGGATTAGTTATACGGTATGCTTTCATATTAATTTATAAGCATACCAGTTTTGTGTTATTAAGGCATATTCAGTGAAGTATTGCAGAGGAGCTGGAGCCTAACCTAACGACACTGGGTGCATAGTGAGGACACAAACGTTCATGCTGCATGTACTGTACTTATGTTTGCTAATTAAACTGTATTTGGAGAAAGGGGCAAAAAGTGCCCAGCAGCATAGGAGGCCAGGCATTTAGAAATTAACCAGGGATCAAGTGCTTTTGAAACAGCAGCAATAGCCACTGCATCGCCATGCTGGTGCTTATTATATCGTCATGTGCAATTTAAATGGAATATGTTGACAAGTCAGTACACTCACTGCTCATTTTGAAAATTATTTTTTTTGTCTCGGAGCAGAGTAATAAAGTAGAACGCCTGTCTTCTTAAACATACTTATGTTTAATATACTATATATTTTATGATGATTTTAATTGAATACAGTGATTATCAGGTTGTGGTCAAGGTGTGTTTTGCTATACTTGAAAAATATGTGTTACTAATCAACAACAGAAAAATCAGAGAAAAAATAAAAGAATATTGTCAGTTAAACACAGCATTGATTACATCTGTTTTTGATATACTCCTAATCATTGAACAGACAAAGGAATAAAAATACAAATGATTTTAGACATCACTTTATTTTAGGTCTGCATCACTCAATTCTGTTGCTTATCTGTCCTTTAAAACATGGTCCATATTCACATTTTATTGACAATTTGCAAAACAATTAGCACACACTTCTTCATTTTGAACTCCAAAGAATAAGATGTACTGTATATCAAACAAATGAATAATTGTAACATTCTTTTACTTCATATAATAATAATGTACTGTGTTAATTTAAGGTTCTCAAATGTGCATACCTGTTTTGTGGTAAAGTGGTGGGTTAAGGCTTCATTTTTCCTCCACTGGTTTTAAAATATATTTTATTGATTTTAATTTGAAGCCAATAACACTCCATACAATCAAGTAAAACTTATCAAACCAAAATTCAACACCCATCCAAGAAATAGAGAGGATAGCCAACAACCAGAGAAAATCTTTAAAAACAGCAAGGAAGGAAGAGTGTCCTTTTCCACAATTTGAGTGCTGATTCTAAAATGTTATTAATTAGATCCTGTCATATTTTTAAAAAGTTTTGTACAGATCCTCTAAGTGAGAATTAGATTTTTTTCTAATTTCAAATAGTATATAACATCAGTTACCCACTATCTTAAAATAGGTGGGTTAGGATTCTTCCCTTTGAGCAAGATAAGTCTACGTGCCAATAGTGAAGTAAAGGCAAATACAGTTTGTTTGTCCTTCTCCACTTTAATCCCATCTGGGAGTCCACCAAGCACAGCTGTCAATGGGTTAGGAGGGATTGTGACACCAAGGCTGTTTGGTAGGCATTTAAAGATTTTGGTCCAAAATGATGTTAATTTGGTGCACTCCCACTGTCTCCTTTGGGTTTTAATTACATCAGAATAAAGAAAAACAAATAAACAAGAAGTTACATTTTGAAATTACTAAAATTTTTATACATAGAACATAGCGAGCCTGTGGGACCCCAAACAATGAGGAAGTAAAGGTCATTTGAAGAATACATGAGCAAGGACTAATAACAATATTAATAACTTGATGCTAAAATGATGAAAAAATGAAAAAAGAACAACAAGTAGGAAGAAGTAGTGAGAAATAAAGAATAAGAAGAGCCTAGGCACTATGATTAGTTAGTTAATTAGTTAGGTCCTCCCATGCTCCTCGGCGCATCAGTCAGCAAGTGCTCTCTAATGCAGTCAATCAGCTGCAGCGAGTTCAGCTTCATCCAGTAGTTGGTCGACAGTTTTCAGGTCCTCCAAAAAAGTTGACCTTTAAGTGGTACGTGGCCTGGTTTTCATGTCCTTTTTGGTTTCTTTGGAATGTGTTGAGTGGGAAGACGTAGTATGTGTCCGACTAAGCGCATCCTGCATTCTGCAACAATGTCTCCCTGTGATCTTAGGCTACTCCACTTCAGCACCTTATCATTTGTAACATTCTCTCTGTATGAGATGCTGAGTATTCGTTGGAGCCAGTGCTGGTGTAAGACATTGAGCTTATTGAGCGCTCCATTTCGTGTTCCTCCAGGTTTCGTTGGCATAGAATGCAGTTGGGATGACAATTGTGGTGTACAGTCAAATTTTTAACCATGGCAAATATGGTAAATAAAGTGCAATCTTTTGAGAGTGTGGAGGAATGGTGGAGAAGAATAGCAAAGCTGTATTAAGAGTAGATGAAGAGGTGTTGGATAGGATAACAGGAAGGAGCCCACCTTGGGACACAGAGACGTGGGGGTGGAATAGAGTGGTGCGGGATATAATAAAGACTAAGAAGGAGGCAAAGAAGACACAGCCCCAATCAACAAGAAGGAAGATAGAGAAATGTATATGCAGATAAACCAGGAGGCAAAGGAGACAGTGGCAAGAGCCAAGGCACAAGCTTTGGAAGATGTATATGGAATAATTGGACATAAAAGAGGAAGTGACAAAGATTGTTAGAATAGCGAAGAATGGGAACAAGGCTGGGAAGGATTTTAGTCAGATAAAGCAGATGAAAGATTAGCAAGGTGTGGTCTTGAGTGAGCATGATAGGATCAAGAATAGATGTAAGAAGTACTTTGCAAAGCTATTGAATAAAGAAAATCCAAGGGTAGTATTTGGGAGTCCCAAATGAAGGGCTAGTACCAAGAATGAGAAGGTAGAAAGTAAATGAGGCATTGAAAAGAATGAAAAATGGAAAGGCAATAAGACTAGATAAAATACCAGTGGAAGGGTGGAAGAATTTCAGAGAAGAGGGAGTAAATGTATCGTGGGATTTAAAGCAGAAGAGTTCGATGAACAGGAGAGAATACCAGAGGAGTGGTCCATTTATAAGGAAAGGGCGATATTCAGGATTGTGGGAACTATAGAGGGATAAAGCCTATGTCACACACCATGAAAAATTGGGAAAGGGTTATAGACAGAAGGCTTAGGGAAGAGACCACCATAGGGGAGGAGAAGTTTGGTTATATGCTAGAAAGAGGAACAACTGATGAAGTATTTGCATTGAGACAACTCATGGAGAAGCATCAAAAAAAACAGAAAGGTTTGCATATAGTGATTATTGATTTGGAGAACGCTTATGATAAAATGCCATGTCAAGAGATCTGGAGGTGTGTGAAAGGGCAGGGAGTGCCAGAAAAGTATGTAAGGATTTTCCAGAATATGTATGATGGAGTGAGGACTTGAGTTAAAAACAGGGTTGGGTTAACAGACAACATCCCAGTTAGAGTAGGTCTGCACCAGGGATCTTTTATAAGTCCTTACCTCTTTGATCTGGTTATGGATGTGTTGAGTCATGGAATAAAAGAACAATCCCCCTGGTGTGTGCCTTTTGCTGATGACATTTTGTTGTGTATCACTGGAAAAGAGGAAGTGGAGAGGAAATTGGAAGAATGGAAAAGGGCTTTGGAAGATAGAGGGTAGAAGATAAATCAGAAGAAAGAATATAAGAGGTTTAATGATGATCAGGATTCGGAAGTTAGCCTGCAGTGAGAGCAATTGAAAAGAAGATAAATTTAAATATCCAGGATCAGGGACAGCCCAAGATGAAATTCTAGATTTAGAGATAATCCATAGAGTACAGTGGGGATGGAACAATTGGAAAAAGGTATCAGGAGTATTGTGTGATGGAAGAACTAAGGCAAAGGTTAAAGGTAAGGTTTTTAAGGCAGTGGTAAACACAGTAATGATGTATGGAGCTGTGACATGGCCAGTAAAGGGCCTGAATTACTTCCTGAATTAAATTACCAGCCGCTGCTTTTAGTTCCTGGTGACATGGAACTAAAAGAGACAGGACTCTAGTGACCACTCTGGACCTCACTGGTTGGTCTCTGTTTCTAAGTATTTTCATTTCCCTCATTACTTATGTCCTCTTCTGGTCATTTCTACTTCTATCTAAAGAAAAGAGAAAAACACACAGGGAGGTGTCTCAAGTTTCCCATTTGCTACCCCCAGAGATTTCCAGTCCTGTTGCCACCAGCTTGGATGCCACAAGGACAAGCTGCAAGCTGTGACAGGAGACAACAGGACTTTTTTCTCTTATTACCAAACTACATGATGCTGTCCGAAAGCCCAGTCTTGAGTACTGTGAGCAGACAAACACTGCAGACTGGCAAAATTTTTTTTTTTTTACATTTTGACAGTTTTTTATTAATTAATGGACAGTGCACAAAGTACAGAATCCTTATATGACTCTTTAAATATAAAATTAATTATTTTAAATGTTGTTTGATTTTCTGTGTTAGATAGTCAAAACTTCTTAGATGTGACCTAAACATTTTTCCACTTTGTAGAACCTAAAGGAGAATTTACCATATGGCTAGGGAAGTGACAGTATTCAATTTTTTATAATTGATTAAATATAAAACATTTTCAGAGCAATATCAGGAATGTAGACATTCTTCAAAAGAACTGCAGAAGTAATTGGCTCACTCCCTGTTTGGTAAGCAATCTGACTCGATCATAAAATGTGACACATGTCAGTGGGGGCAGCATCAAACACCACAACATACTGCTGAAAAGTAATTGGGATTCTGAGCTTGCTCATCAAGTCAGAATAACTCAGTAATTGTCTTCGATCATTAAATATGATGACCACTAGGGAGTGCTTGGCAAACAAATACACAATGTCATTAAATAGATTTTTTTAAGTCTAGCCAGACTGGATTATTTTATTTTTGCAGTCTTCGTAATTTAAATAGAGTGCTTTCTTTCTCTGTCTCTTGCAGGGCTCTTCTAATAAAACAAATGCCCTGCAGGTGGATCCATTATATAACATTTGTGTTAAGTTGGAGTCAGGGCTTTCTTTTGCAAGAGTGATTGGCCTGAAGCAGCCTGTCACATGGAGTAGAAACCATAAGCAAAACCATAAGCAAACCATAAGCAAAATGCCAGTCTTTGTGTCCCCTTTATGCGTTCATGGAGTCACATGTCTAGAAGCTTCAGTCCTCTCCCCTTATCCGCCAGTCACATCCTTAATGAAGAACATCAGGGTCCCTTCTTCCAAAGTGAGGATAACTGACTTTGAGGCTTCAAGTCTCAAACCCCCAGTTGATAGTTGTGCTTGTCTTGCATGGGGAGGTGAGCTGAACTGTGACAGTCCAGTCATTTTTTCACTGACAATACAATTTTCATAAAAGTGTTTATATTTCTGTTTCCTATTGTTGCATGTTATACATATTTTGTTTGTATAATTAGGTCCACATTGATAATACGGAGTAATACATGGATAGTACATGATTTAGAAAATTGACAAGTTTCAATGGGAATTTATCCACATTATAATTACACACATTAAATTTCATTCATCTATCCATTCATCCATCTTCTAAGCCAGTTTTATCCTGAGCATAGTCTCAAGGGAGCTGGGGCCTATCTCAGCAAGCATATGGCTCAAAGCAGGAACAATCCCTGGACAAGACACCAGTCCATTGCACAAAGAAAACACACACACACACATTCTGGCCAATTTATCAACACCAAGCCAGCCAACTTGCATGTCTTTGGGTGGTGGGAGTTAACTGGGGCACCCAAAGGAAAGAACATGCAAAATCCACACAGGAAGGATTCCAGAACATGAGTGCTAGCCTGCTTACTGTGAGGCAGCAGCACTACCTCTATGTCACCATGCAAAATTTCAGTCTAATTAAGGCATACATTTGAGGAGCAAATTACTTTATTTGTATTTGATAGAAGAAGACGGGTCAAGACTGAAGCATGATGTGATAGGGTACAGCAGACTGCTGGCATGAGTGTACCAGGGACAGCAGCCCTTCTGTCATGAAATAGTCATTCTGTGACAGTAATAGTAACCCTAATGAAAAGAGATAGCAGAGACTGATGTGGCTTATGTAAAGGAGCTATTGTCAGCCAAATTCCAAGTAGAACAACTGATGAAAAAGGCATATTGGAATATGTTCTCATTGTCCTGGGTTGAGTGTAACAGCTGATCACCCAAACAAGTTCTACTTGAAGAGTAAAGACTAAAGATTAAGGGGTTTTTCAGCATGTCATTACAGGGTAACAGAATACTTATTAATACATTATACTGTAATAAGTAAAAGTACATCCAGTTCCGTGTTGTAAGAGCTGCAATGATTGAGAAGATTTTACTCTTTGGAGGTAGAATTTCCTATGCTGGGCTTCCATCTTTAAAAAAAAAGTCAGATCATTCACCATCTGGTAAAATCAAAATGCCTCCATCTTTTCTTCCAAATGACAAGCAGTAGAGTTCCCAAATTCATTCTGGTCTCACCCTCTATGGCTTATTCGTGTGGAGGAATTGGTGAGATCAATTGAATTTACTCATTCAGGATACGATAGATAGATAGATACTTTATTAATCCCAAGGGGAAATTCACATAATCCAGCAGGAGTGTACTAATACAAAAAAACATATATTAAATTAAAGAGTAATAAACATGCATGTAAAAAACAGACCATAACTTTGAATAATGTTAGCGTTTGCCCCCCTGGGTGGAATTGAAGAGTCGCATAGTGTGGGGGAGGAACAATCTCCTCAGTCTGTCAGTGGAGCAGGACAGTGACAGCAGTCTGTCGCCGAAGCTACTCCTCTGCCTGGAGATGACACTGTTCAGTGGATGCATTGGATTCTCCATGATTGACAGGAGCTTGCTCAGCGCCCGTCGCTCTGCCACAGATGTTAAACTGTCCAGCTTCATTCCTACAATACAGCCTGCCTTCCTTACAAGTTTGTCCAGGCGTGAGGCGTCCTTCATCTTTATGCTGCTTCCCCAGCACACCACCGCGTAAAAGAGAGCACTCACCACAACCGTCTGGTAGAACATCTGCAGCATCTTATTGCAGATGTTGAAGGACGCCAACCTTCTAAGGAAGTATGGTCGACTCTGACCTTTCTTACACAGAGCATCAGTATTGGCAGTCCAGTCCAATTCATCATCCAGCTGCACTCCCAAGTATTTATAGGTCTGCACCCTCTGCACACAGTCTCCTCTGATGATCACGGGGTCCATGAGGGGCCTGGGCCTCCTAAAATCCACTACCAGTTCCTTGGTCTTGCTGGTGTTCAGGTGTAAGTGGTTTGAGTCGCACCATTTAACAAAGTCCTTAATTAGCTTCCTATACTCCTCCTGCCCACTCCTGATGCAACCCACGATAACAGTGTTGTCAGCGAACTTTTGCACATGGCAGGACTCTGAGTTGTATTGGAAGTCTGATGTATATAGACTGAACAGGACCGGAGAAGCCATTTTTCATCATTTTTCATTTTGCTATTGAAAGATCTAATGCTGGTACTGTATATCTTCAGCTCCACAATCATTACAGAGACTTTACGATGGAACTTTAAGTGTGCTATGTTTATATGTTTCTTCATGGGACAGGGGACAATGGCTATTTAAAGGCTTTCTGTTTCTTTTCATGTTAAATATAAGGATATAACTGAGGGAATATTGAGGTTATCTATGTATTGTACTTGTTATTATATATACAATATATACAGCATGTCTATATCTGTATTTATTCATTTATTGCTTTATTAGTTGGATATTCATCTCATTCACCGTAAACTGGATAAAAAGTTTGTGAGAAAACTGTTTGACACAGCCAAATCCTAAATTTTGCTCAAGCTTTCTGCCTTGGCATGTGAAAAAGCAAACTTCAAAAATAGCCCAGTTGACACAACATGAATCTGAGGAAGCACACATTCTTACTTATTTGTGACAATGGCAACTCTTTTGTATCTCTCTCTCTCTCGCTCCCCTGATTTTCTCAAATAAGATGTACAGGGCAGGCTTGGCAGGGAAGCACAACTCTTAAAGTATCTCATTATTTGGCCAAAGTACAAGAAAGTCCAAATTATCTGCAGTATTAGGTATGGCAGGGTGGTCATAATCATTGCCTCAGAGACTGCTCAGTAGCATATCAGAACATTAGAATATTATAACACTCTAGACGAGAACAGGCCGTTCATCCCAACAAAGCTCGCCTGTCCTATCCAATTAAGAAATGTCCAGTCCATTACTTCAGATGAGAGAAGGGCCAGAAAACTAGAGAAATTGGCATGTGAATTAAATTCACAAGACATAATGATTTCTAGTAATCATTGACCAATATACTTTTTTCCCTTGTAAAATACAAATAAATTAGAAGATGACTTTTTTGAATATAATATACTAAAAAACAGCCAGTATGAATTCACACAGAGAAGACCCTCTCAAACCAGCATGTAAGATTGTTTCAAACAGGCAACCGGAATGGTAGACAGAAACAAAGCATATGACCCCATTAACTTAAACCTTCAAAAGGCCTTCAGAGGTGACTTGGAAAACTGAATTTGAAGACAGCTAGTAGACCTGCTTCTTTAAAAACTGACCTTTACCACCTGGCCATGCAGCCTTTCCTTGGCAAATCTACAGATAAGAAAAATGCTCCAACTGTTACTGTTTATAATTTATATTAATGACACTGATTCTGATGCTGTTAATAAACTTGAGAAATTAGCAGATGGCACTGACCTTGGGGATGGTTGAGGATTGCACATGCTGAACAGCTTGAAAAAAAAAAAACAATTTGAAAAGACCTGGAAATCTTCACAACAGGGTGAACACTTAGACATTATAGTTTAATAAAATATGACAAAGATGGACAATGATGACTTACACAAAAGAACCTCTAAACAGGATTTAGGGGATAACATTGACACAATGGTTTTATTGTTCAGAAAATGTGCAGAAGAAATTGAAAGTCCAATAAAATTTAAGTGACTATAAATCAAGGGATGTTTTGCTCATACTGTATAATGTGTTAGTGTGATTGTGTTTAGTTCTGATCATCATGGTACAAAAAAAGAAGCAGTAAAGAGGAGAGCAGCCAAGTGTATGCCAGGGTATGTTCTACTCTGACAACCCAAAGGAATAAAACTTCCCCAGTGTTGAGAAGAGAAGGCTGTGTGGGAATCTAACCAAGGTCTTCAATATGACCAAAGATATTAATAAAGTTGATCCGTGTTTTTTTTTTTTTTTTATAATTTTATTAATTTTTTTGTAATCATTCCATACAAATAAATCAATTTTTACAAAAAAAAAAAAACAAATAGAATGAAAACAACTTAACCCCCACCCCTAAGAAAGAGAGCATGGCCAACGGTGTAAAACTTAAGGCTTGTAAACATACTTAAATTGATTAGTTTAAGAGGGCAATAGAGATGAATGGAAAAAAAAATGAAATGCGGAGATAATTGCTTCCTATGTGCTTTAAGAGCTTATTCTAAAATATTATTGATTAGATCCTGCCAGGTTTTGAAAAAATTCTGTACCGATCCTCTGACTGAGAATTTGATTTTTTCCAATTTAAAATAGTATAAAACATTGGTTTCCCACTGACTTAAAAGAGGAGAGTTAGGATTCTTCCAGTTTAGCAAAATAAGTCTGCGTGCCAATAGTGTAATGAATCCAATCACAGTTTGCTGCAACAACAACAACAACATTTATTTATATAGCACATTTTCATACAAAAAGTAGCTCAAAGTACTTTACATAATGAAGAAAAGAAAAATAAAAGACAAATTAAGAAATTAAAATAAGACAACATTAGTTAGCATAGAAAAGGAGTAAGGTCTGATGGCCAGGGTGGACAGAAAAAAAAAAAAAAAAAAAACTCCAGAAGGCTGGAGAAAAAAAAAATCTGCAGGGGTTCCAGGCCACGGGACCGCCCAGTCTCTTCTGGGCATTCTACCTAACATAAATGAAATAGTCCTCTTTGTAGTTAGGGTTCTCACAGAGTCACTTGATGTTGATGGTCATACGGACTTCTGGCTTTAAATCCATCCATCATTGTTGGAACACCACGGTGCTTTGCGCCACCGCCAAAAGGACACCGGAAAAGGAAACAGAAGAGAGAGTAGGGGTTAGTACAGATTTTAGAGCCACCATGAATAGTTATTATAATGAGTTGGATATACAGAGTATCAGGATTTTAATTACAGTGAAGTTATGAGAAGGCCATGTTAAAGTAATGTGTTTTCAGCAGTTTTTTAAAGTGCTCCACTGTATTAGCCTGGCGAATTCCTATTGGCAGGCTATTCCAGATTTTAGGTGCATAACAGCAGAAGGCCGCCTCACCACTTCTTTTAAGTTTTGTTCTTGGAATTCTAAGGAGATACTTATTTGAGGATCTGAGGTTACGATTTGGAATATAAGGTGTCAGACATTCCAATATATAAGATGGGGCGAGATTATTTAAGGCTTTATAAACCATAAGCAGAATTTTAAAGTCAGTCCTGAATGAGGTAACCAGTGTAGTGACATCAAAACTGGAGAGATGTGCTCAATTTTTCTTTTTCTAGTTAGGATTCTAGCAGCTGCATTCTGCACTAGCTGCAAACGATTTATGTCTTTTTTGGGGTAGTCCTGAGAGGAGTGTGTTACAGTAATCTAGTCAACTGAAAACAAACGCGTGAACTAATTTCTCAGCATCTTTCAATGATATAAGAGGTCTAACTTTAGCTATGTTTCTTAAGTGAAAAAGTCATCTGATTAATATGCGATTTAAAATTTAGATTACAGTCAACAGTTACCCCTAAGCTTTTTACCTCCGTCTTGACTTTTAATCCTAATGTATCCAGTTTATTTCTAATAGCCTCATTGTATCATTATTGCCAATCACTAAGATTTCAGTTTTCTCTTTATTTGCATGCAGACCCAAAACATGTGACCCAGTGAAGCTGGGACTTAATTGCAGCGTTCGCAGGTTGGATCTTGACCTGGGAACATTTTGGATTTTTAAGCGAGACAGATGTGCTTGATATATAATTTTGAGTTGAATAATTGTATGCTTTGCGCATATGGAGTTTGAGTGAATACTCTGCATTGCTACTTTCCACTATTTTTCTGATATATTGATTAAGAGATCTTTTTCCCAGTGTCCTCTTGGATCTTTGAAAGGTAGGGACAGTAAAATAATTTTATATATTGCAGAGATGGTGTCTAAATCCTCGAAATTGAGCAATATTTTTTCCAGCCTGGAGGAGGGTGCAAGATGAGGAAAATGGGGCAGGTTCTGTTTAACAAAGTTCCTAATTTGAAGATAATGAAAGAAATGTCTAGCTGGAAAGTTACATTTGGAATGTAATTGTTCATAGGATGCAAAGATTTTGTCTATGTAAAGATCTCTAAGCAATCTAATCCCAAATTTTTTCCAGATATTAAAAACTGCATATGTTTGCGAGGGTTGAAAGAGGTGGTTCTCTTGCAGAGGTGCCACAGATAAAAGATTCTCCATCCTAAAATGCTTTCTACATTGGTTCCAGATTCTGAGTGAGTGAAGTACTAATGGATTATTAGTAAAATGGCGATAACTTACATTTGTTGGGGCACAGAGCAGGGAATATAAAGAAGTGCTGCAGGATTTTACTTCTATTGCGGACCAAGCCTGTGTATGTTCATCTATTTGTGTCCAGGTTTTTATAGCTTGTATGTTTGCTGCCCAGTAATAAAACTGAAAGTTAGGTAGAGCCATGCCACCTTCTACCTTTGGTCTTTGTAGGGTCGCTCTTTGGATACGTGGATGTTTTGAGTTCCAAATAAATGAGGTTATTGTTGAATCTAATTGCTTAAAAAATGATTTATTAATGTATACTGGAATGTTTTGAAATAAAAAAAAGACGCTTAGGAAGAATACTCATCTTAACAACGTTAATTCTTCCAGCTAGAGTGAGATGAAGGGTTGACCATCTATGCAAGTCTTGCTTAATTTTTTCCATACAGATGGCAACATTTTGTTGATAAAGAGCTTTGTGTTTACTTGTGATGTTTACCCCTAGGTATTTAAACTGATCTGCAATGATAAAAGGTAGGGTGTCTAATCTAATATTATATGCTTGAGAATTCACTGGAAAGAGTACACTTTTATTCAAATTAATTCTGAGACCAGAGATCTTTTGAAATTCTGTGAGTGCTGTTAAGACTAAAGGCACAGAATTTTGTGGGTCTGATATATACAGTACCATATCATCTGCATAGAGAGAAATTTTCTGTTCCAGTCCCTCCCTGATAATCCCCTTTATCTGATAAGTGTTTTGACAGTGAACCGCCAGTGGTTGCAAATAGCAGTGGTGACAAGGGGCATCCTAGTCTGGTCTAGTTTAAAGTAGTCTGAGCAAATGTTGTTAATGCAGAATGAAGCTTCTGGATTGGTATATAGTAGTTTGATCCATGCACAAATGTTCGGGCCAAACCCAATTTTCTCTAATGTAGTGAAAAGGTATTTCCATTCAATCATGTCAAATGCTTTTTCTACATCCAATGATAATAATATTTCTGGGGTGTTTGACTTTACTGGTGAGTATATTACATTAACTCTTTTAGGGCTAATTTTTTTTTTTTCTTTTCTCCCAGGGCTGAATATTTTTCTAAAAACCTTTTTTTTTACAAAAAGAACACAAAACAATTGTTTAACTTATCAAAGCAACAAAAAATATTTATTTTTGAACAACATAACTGTTGTTGCATTTTGTATGAGCCTGCATACTATATAATGTAACATATTATTTCACATACTGTAAATTTCACAAAGCAAAGTCCTGCAAAGTGTGGTAACGCTCAAAGCATCCAATTGCGTGCATTGCCACGTTGCACTGTTTACAATATGTGTTGCACTGGTGCCTCTTTTTCAATAGTCTGTTGCTGCACACAACACAGTCAGTTTTGTACTTTTTATCCTCATAAGTTGCAGGAAAGTGGCGCTCAGTCAGCCTGTCTGGCACTGCTCTTTGTAATGGCCTTCCTCGCTTTGCCAAAGGCACTCCAACATATTCTGACAGCAAGTTGTCCACCACCTTCTTGCGGAAATCTGCCGCAGTCATAGTACTGTCACTGTTTGCCTACTTGAATAATATATATCCATTTGTGAGTGCAATCTCACGGATGCGATGGTACACAGTGTGGTACCACTTGGTGGACTTATGGCCATAAGCATATGACCCCAGCATCTGATCCAGTCGATCAACTCCAACCATTTTACAGTTGTACTCTTCAAGTGCAACAGGCTTGTCCAGCTTCCTTCCTTCTGGGTTTCCCTTAGAACGAATTACCTTCTCACATAAATTGTTGGTGTGAACTGTAGTAATACAAGTCACCCGTTTGACATCATGCCATGTCAATGCCACCAAGTTATCCGCCCGCATGAAAACAGGATTGTCACCTTTTTTCATTTTCAGCCTCTCTGGCTTCAACTGTAAAGGCATGTGTCTCCTGCTCACCCTTACTGTGCCACAAGCTCCAATTCCCCTGCTCTGTAGTTCTATGAACAATTCTGGTGAACTATAAAAATTGTCCATGTACACCACATGTCCCAAATGTTCATAGCCCTGAAGCAGCTCCAGCACAACCTGAGTTGTCAAAGGACAGTTCTCTCTCTGAAAAGAATGCTTACCAGTGTAAGTAATTACTTTTAGGCAGAAACCAGTGTTTGCTTCAGC
>JANRMT010062842.1:28432475-28466446 GCA_026402145.1 Polypterus bichir lapradei
GGACATGGCAATTTATTGCCCTAGCCACATCAGCAGTCCTCATGCCTCCCTGCAGCATGCCTAATGCACGTTCACGCAGATGAGCAGGGACCCTGGGCATCTTTCTTTGGGTGTTTTTCACAGTCAGTACACAAGTCTCTTTAGTGTCCTGCGTTTTTAGAACTGTGACCTTAAATGCCTACTTTCTGTAAGCTGTTAAGGTCTTAACGACCATTCCACAGGTGCATGTTAATTAATTGATTATGGTTAATTGAACATGCATGGAAAACATTGTTTAAACAATTTACAATGAAGATCTGTAAAGTTATTTGGATTTTTAAAACATTATTGTTGAAATACACAGTCCTGAAAAAGATATAGATATGGGAACAACACTCATATCAAAGACAAAACAATTACATTAACAATCATGTTATGTTATTTTTTTAATTTTTTCTTTTCTTTTTCATACCTTCTTTAACACACTACTTCTCCACTGCGAAGCGCGGGTATTCTGCTAGTCTATAATAATAAAAGGCAAAGCCCTCACTGACTGACTGACTGACTGACTGACTCATCACTAATTCTCCAACTTCCCATGTAGGTAGAAAGCTGAAATTTGGCAGGCTCATTCCTTACAGCTTACTTACAAAAGTTAAGCATTTCGAAATTCTACACGTAACGGTCATAACGGTTGATAACGGTCGACAACATCCGCCATGTTGAACTTTCTTATTCATGGCCCCATCTTCACGAAATTTGGTAGGCAGCTTCCCTGCGCTAACCGAAACCAATGTACATACTTACAATGTACAACCGAAACCGATGTATGTACTTATTTCGATGGTATGACGCCACTGTCGGCCGCCATATTGAATTTTCCAAACGTCACTAATTCTCCAACTTCCCGTGTAGGTAGAAGGCTGAAATTTGGTAGGCCCATTCCTTACAGCTTACTTACAAAAGTTAAGCAGGTTTCATTTCGAAATTCTACGCGTAACGGTCATAACGATCAACAACGTCCGCCATATTGGACTTTCTTATTCATGGCCCCATCTTCACGAAATTTGGTAGGTGGCTTCCCTGAGCTAACCAAAACCAATGTACGTGCTTATTTCGGTGGTATGACGCCACTGTCAGCCGCCATATTGAATTTTCCAACATCACTAATTCTCCAACTTCCTGTATAGGTAGAAGGTTGAAATTTGGCAGGCTCATTCCTTACAGCTTACTTACAAAAGTTAAGCAGGTTTCATTTTGAAATTCTAAGCGTATCGGTCATAACGGTCAACAACGTCCGCCATGTTGAACTTTCTTATTTATGGCCCCATCTTCTCGAAATTTGGTAGGCGGCTTCCCTGCACTAACCGAAACCAATGTACGTACTTATTTCGGTGGTATGATGCCACTGTCGGCCGCCATATTGAACTTTTCAACAGTCTTTGTTACTTATGGGCCCATCTTCAAGAAATTTGGTACACGGGTTCCCAACGCTAACTGAATCCTACTTACGTACATATATACGTCCATAGCCTGCAGCTTGGTCACCATGTGAGGCGGCGTTGGGTCCCCCATCCCAACGCCTCCAGCGTTGTTGGCTGCCTGCCTATATAAGGCTGTCCGTCGCTCCAGTCTCTACATTCCCTTCCTTGCTTCGCCACAGGATTCACATCTCCCTGCTGATAACTACAGCCTTTTTGTTTAATCCACGGCTTCTCCGCTGTTTTATTGTTTGTTTATTACAATTATAGTTATTGTATAGGTATTTTACACTTACTTTACATTACTCAGGTACCCATTTCCTTCATCATTCCAACCCCCATTACCATGTCTATCGAGGTAATCACCATCGATCAAAGAACTGTCACTTACCGAGTGGTTTCCATGCCCGGAGATGGCACCTACCTTTTCCATTCTCTGTGTTACATATTGCACGGCCATATCAGGCTCACTCTTGATATCCGGAAGAACATTGTGTCTTATGTATTGAATGACTGGGACAGGTTCAAGGTGTGGACTGATGACGGTACAAGAGATAATTATACTACACAGGAGCACTAGAAGAGTGAAATGCTTAAGCCCTTCACCTATGGTTCTGCATGTGAGTTGATGGCTGCCGCCGAATTGTTCGGTTGCTGCTTTCAAGTGTACCGAAATGGCCAAATATTTTACACCTTTCGAAAACCGCCAATGCCTCTTAAACATCTTACATTCATAGGTGACGATTTCAGTAGTGGACACTTTGATGTTTATGAATGTTTAAACTCTCAAAAGCTGGATGTGAAGTTATCGATGAAACCGGTTGTAAGTTTACAACGCTTGACAGATGCCGAATGTCACTTCAACACAAGTCCTGCAAATACTGTCATAATTGAAACAAACCATGAACCTCAAACTGATTATGACAGCAGCAATCCAAGCTGTGAGATTTGAGACAAGATTACTGTTCACATGGCCAACTGAAGTTGCATGCTCAAGAGTAAGCTCAGCGCACAGTTTGGTCATGTTACAACCGGAGGGCCGAACTGACAACGTGGTATACAAAGAGATCCTTAACAAATAATTATTGGCATATTTTCCCTCAGTTTAAAAAGGTTAAATTTTCTTCTTAATAAAAATTTTAATGCAGTACTTCGCCGCTGCGAAGCGCGGGTATTTTGCTATATGACAATAAAGTCCACTTAAACTTTACTTAAAATTTATTGCATATCATCTTTCCTGAAGCCAGGAAAGAGATTGTTTAATGTGGAGCACCGAAGTCCTATACAGTTTGATGGTGGCCACCTCCAAGAAATTCTGATATACTGAATGAAGTGGGATGGCCAGTTGAAAGGATCGAGATCTGAGTGATCAAATAACATTCTGGGATAGCACGTCTGAATAATGGGAAACATTGTGGAATATTTTATCTTATAATAAAACAAAAATGAGCGGACATTGTGTGATATTTTGGGTACATGATTTTACATTATTTGTATACTGTATGTGTTGGAAAAGTGGGTGGGCGGAATCGCCACATGTCGGGGGAATTTGTGTGATTTGTATATACGTTATTAATTACATTTTGATTCTCTGCTCCGTTTCTCTAGGTCATTTTTGTATAAATCAATTTTATTAGTAACCTTTCGGTGCCGCATGAAGGGGGCCAAAGGCAGTTTAGGGTTGACATGCAATCCGGAATTAACACATCACTATATACATGGTGAATCATAGCAGTTAGGACCACTACAAAGTTACACCTGACTTGGCTGATGAAGACTGCAGGCCACTTAATGGCTTTGAAGTACTTTTTTAATATAAAATACAATACAGAGATATGGAGTTAGATTTGACTGGCACTGCGCCTCAAACTAGCTATGGTATACTTAAAGGGTAATTAGACATATTTGAATGACTACTGTGTATATCAGAAAAAAACACTCTGATGAGACCTAATGCTGGTACCTACCTTAATGCAACAAAGTAGTGGCTCCAGTTTTTATAAATTTTATATCTGGAAATCTTTTACTTGACTGCCAACACCTCCCTTCTTCTCCATATTTCAAAAAATAACTAAAATTTTCTCCAAATAGCAAAAATAAAGAACAAAAAAAAACACAGAGTGTACCATGCATACCAGTCACAAAGTTTAAGCTGCCAGGTTATTTATTACTTAAATAAAGGAGTGATGTTCAAAAATTCAGATGATACTTTTCTGTATCTAAGATGCCATCCAGTATTGTTTTATGTCACTGAGGAAGTATGGGCAGAAATACGAGGGGCTGAGGAGACAGGGGGAACAAAAGAGACAAAGATGGGTGTTCTGTCTAAAAGTACATAAAATTGAAATAAATATAAAATCTACTAGGACACTTTACCATTTATAGAGCAGACAAGGAAAAATATGCAATGATTATTGAGGCTGAATTGTATTAATTATTGGAGTGAACCAAATTCTGCTGGCATATGTTTCTTAATATTGTCATTAATATTTACTGTTAGAAAGGCACTACCGGTGCATGTTTTTAGCCATTAATGTCATAACTTTACATTAAAATAAGAATGATTTCTGAAATTGTGCCTCTCATACCCTATTTTACAAAGTATATCCAATGTCTAGATTATAAAATGATGTTTAGTTGCAAAAACAGAAGTGTAATTACTAAAGAAAAAACAAGTGTAATATTCTTGGTATTGCAATGGCAAGGATGTACCACAAGATGGCGGCCTACACCACAAATGTCCCTAGGCTAAAATGAAAAGGTTTGCAGTCTTAATGTAACTGAATGTACAGAAAGATCTCTGATAAGGAGTTCTGCATTTTAACTTTTCAGAAACAAACTGTTATTATCTAAAGAAAAAAGCATCAGTAAGCTGTTGTTACTTTTTTATATTATCTAACACAAAAAAAAATCTTCAGTTTCTGTCTAGCACTGTATCTAATGGCTCTTTGGACTTCTGTTTGGTCCATTATCAGTGACTCTTTGATTATTCCATTTGATTCAGATGTCACTCCTTTAAAACCTGAGCGATCTAATCTGTTAACATCTGGACTGCTGTGGTGTTGTTTATAGGAAGTCTGTGCGAGTCTGGGAAACTGCCTCCATTTTAAGTGGAAATTACCAGGTTTCTAGCTCTTGAAATGGACGGCCTGAGAAGATCACACACTATGGTGTCTGCAGCCCTTATTTACAAACTGCTAACTGAGACACTGAGATAATGGCTAAGCACACATCCATTATTTTTCAGGGTTTGTTTTTTTCATTGTAAGATCTCAAGAAGTCAGAAGGATTTTTTGAGCAACATAAGGAACACCAATCTCCAACAAGCCTGCCGTGCAAATGTTTTAGGAGAAGGTACTGGAGAAAGCACTACCTCACCACAGACTTCACCCAGAAGCCCCTTCTCCTTCTGATCTTGAACAAAATAAAGGCCCAAGTATGGTAATGTTGTATACTTCACTAATGTGTCATCACTTACAAAGAGGCACTTTCTAAATCTCTTTTTTTAATTGGGTTTTATAAGGCATTTAGCGAAATGTTTTCTTTCTTTAATAATCCATCCAATCACTTTTTTCCGTTTTACTTTCCCACTTGATCACCTTGGGATGATAAGAAAGTCTAACCCAAAAGTTATGAATGAATGGCAGAAACTTATCTCTATATATATAAAATCCAACATCTATCTGTATGTCTGTCGCCTTTCATGAGAGAACTACTTAATGGACTTAGATCAGGTTTTTTTCTATAATTTGCTTGAACATTCCGGTTGATTTTGTGACTTCTCTCATTGCGCTAAGAATCATAGTTCGCTTGCAGGAGTGATATATTCGTGCTAATCCAAGACAGAGGCTGCAGGTCGAGGGGAGGGGGAAGCGTGACATCAGGAGTTGGGAGCCAGGCAGGGTCCTCCTCGCTGTCCTGTTTCACTACTATGCGGGTGGAGCCACAGGGGACAGCTAGTCAACAATAAAATAGAATTCTGTATTTTCCTCACAATATAAAAGATCTTCAGAGAGAAACAGGGACACTATGCAAATTATATAACATTAATAATATTACAGTGCAGAGCAGTGAGTAAGACAGAAAAGATAAGACTCAAGAGACTCAAAAGTACCAAAGTACCACCTGCTAAGCGAAGGACAGAGAGCTGCAGAGATGGAGCAAAAAAGTGTGACCTGGTATAGAGAAGAGCAGCTTGCTTATTGATCACGTGTGTGATGATTCAAAAAGAATCCATTTTAAGAGGAGCATTAATGCAGTTCAGGCACTGGGTGAAAGGTACTGGTGTTGCTAAACCAAGACTGGCTTAAAAGGCAATGACTGTCCACAGTGTGAGAGGCACTCACAATGAAATCACAAACAGTTGGAATGGGTGGTTTTAAGATGAGCCTGCCATGATGTTCAGTAAAGACTGAGTGGCTCAAAAGAAGAGGGCAGATCTTTAAGACGTCTACCTCAAAAGCTGAAGTATTAATTGATCATGCATTGCTATAAAATTTGCAAAGCACCCATGTTCTCATAATGTAGAAAATGTATATTTCCTTCCCTGGCTCCTTCATTACTTTTGGAGCAGTTGCTGCAAGAAGAAGCAGAAAGCAGGAAGCTCTTGGTCATCCTTCATCCATTTTAAGTAAAAAAATATCTGGTGTCACACATGTGCACTTGGGGGATTGATGGGCTCAGATGATGTTATTTCTCAGCCAGACTGGGGCTTGGCACAGCCATCTGATCATTTCTCCTTTTGCCCCTCTGCAGACCAGCAGAAGAACCAACCAAACAATGACATTACCACCAACCCTCCCTCTGATGACATCACTTTCATCCCTCCTTGATGACGTCTTCTTCTTCAGAACCCATCTACCGAAGGCATCACTTCCACTTATGGCTACCATGATCCATCCCCTTCCCTTTTAAGCCATATAAATGTCTCTGTATCAACCCTGTTACCTAAGTTCTGTTTTGAACTCCACTTTGTAAAAATGTGTTTCTTTTGCTGGTTTCAGTATACAGGGTGGCCATTCCCAAACCTTTTTACATCTCCTGCTTTCCTTATTACACTGTGAATATCTGCTTGCTTTTTGCTGCCACACACACTCCATCTCATGTCTATGATTTCCTCTGCCAACAATGAGTGAAACATCTGTCACCAAGCCTGTGTAGCGCCTTGGTCCATCGAGTAGATGCTGTAGTTAATAATCAGCAGGCACGTAGCAAAGTGCTTACGACTCTGGGGTCCCTTCTGCTCTGTCAGCGTCAAACAGTTTGTATTGCAAGAAGCCGCAGCAAAAAATAGATGGAAATTTTCAAGGATGCAAAACTAGCTGTTCCTAGAGATAGTGTAAATTTTTATTTTCAATAATAATATTATTAATCAAGGTGTCCAGTGAGGCATAATCTCTGACAAAACTGAATGTTGACATTGTCATCTGAAAGATTTCATGTCAAAGGTATCACTCTTGTAAGAGCCAATCTTAGAAAGTTAAAGTTTTGAGTTAAATTCATATTAATGTTTGCTTAACTTGAATAGAATATAAATTCCTTTCATAGTCATAACTTATGGTATAGTCTTTTCACCCTATAAGTTAGCAAGAGATAGAACCTTCTTACTATAACTGAGTAACAGTGTGATAATAAGCTCAGTTTGTTTAGAATAGGTCCCAGTAAAGAGGGACTCGATAGACCCATTTTTTGGCTTAGAAATGGGATAAGCATACAGTTTTCTGACCGTTTTGAAATGGTTCAGAAATGTTAAGTAAATAGTAACGATTTGAAATGTAGCAAGATTAAGCTTAGAATTGAACTTTTCTTAACATTAATTTCCCCTTTGTTATTTTAATTTTCTTTTTTTTGTGTGAACCTTTTTTTTATTTCAAAACTTAACTAAACTTTCAAAAACCAAGATATTTTGTCTGTGGAATCATTTCTGCGCGTCAGGCTTTTGTTGAATCCCATTTTTTTTGAGTTGAAGCTGCAGAACTTTGGTAATTTTGGGAAAACGCAGCTACAACTCTAATGATTTGTAGGCATCAGAAACCACCATCAGCAAGACAGCTAATCTGCATTTGTATGGAACCTAAAATGCAACATTTGAAATATTGAAATAGCATTTTATAGTTTGCAAAGAATAGCAGCCCCTCCAGTGACAGTCCAAGCCAGGGGGAATCTCCAGCACTCTAGTAATGGAAAAGTACATTCATAAAAATGATGGATGTTATTATTCAGACAAAATTATGTATTTTTTGCTCTTAATTAACTTTGTTTCAAGGTCATTTTGGAAGGTTTTAAATGTCACAAAATCTCCCCTTATGATTATCTTTATAAATTACCATCTCTACAAATTTGTTAATAATTAGAGCATTTGATTTACTGCAACACCATTTTGTTTTTGCATTGGCACATGTTGTCATAGGTGAGACGCTTCAAAAGCCAGCACTGCATGCTCATTGACAACAGGAACTGCTGCTAACAATTCCAGTTCGTTTACCTCTTCTTCAGATCTTTGGTTTAAGAATTATAGTGAGCCGTTTCTGACAAAAAGGTTGATGGGTGTTTTTGTTATTGGTGCCTGCTTCACTTGATCTTGTGGTTTTGTTACATTCAAGGTTATGATTCATCTTCTGATTTCTTTTCTTCTAAATTCTTTTTGTAGCAGCAACATTTGGGTTTAAACAAAGCTGGTGGCCTTTGCCTATGCAGTGATGCAGCTGAACTGTTAGCTCTTCGTTTTGGCATTTATTTTTTTCCTGCCTTTTTTCCACTGTGGCAGTACAGATGTAAGTTAGTGATAAAAACAGTAAAGTGTTCTTTAACTCAGTTGATCAAGCTGCCCTGTTTGACCTCCTGAGACTTTGTGGGATCCACACAATGTTGCGGGATAGTAGTGTGAGTGCTGTGCAGAGTGGAGGCAGAATCTATGTGTTTTTCCCAGTTGATAGTGGGGTTCGTTGGGGTTGTGTTCTTGTTCCTACTCTGTTCAATGCTTGTATGAACTGAGTGTTAGGCATGGTCATGGGGTGCAGTGCCTGTGGGGCAACTGTTGGTGAAGAGAGATTCACTGATCTTGACTTTGCCAACGATGCTGTGATGTTCGCAGAGTCAATAGAGGCTCTGATTGAGGCTCTCAAGGGACTCAGTGAGGAGTCTGAGTGTCTGGGGTTGGGAGTGTCCTGGATAAAAACCAAGATCCAGGCCTATAATGACCTCTTAGGCACAGCCATCAGCAGTGTCTCTGTTTGTGGAGAGAGTTTCGACCTTGTTGAGAGGTTTACTTACCTTGGCAGTGACATTCATGTCTCTGGTGAATCTTCCTATGAAGTCATTAGGGGATTGGGAGAGCATGGGAGGTAATGAGGTCACTGGAAAGGGGTGTGTGGCGTTCCCGATATCTATGCAAAAGGACGAAGGTCCGAATCTTTAGAATCCTGGTGCTTCCTGCCTTGCTATATGGTTGCGAGACATGGACGATATCCAGTAAATTTAGACAAAGACTGGACTCATTCGGTACTGTGTCTATTTAGAGAATCCTTGGGTACCATTGGATTGACTTTGCTTGTGGAGTCCTGAGTGAGGCGCATTACCTGTATTGTGAGGGAGCATCAGTTATGTGGTGCCATTCCCCAAGGGTGATCTGGCTCGCAGGAACTTCATTGTTGAGGATCCGAGCAGCTGGATCAGGCCAAGGGGACAACCACGTAACACCTGGCTGCAGCAGATAGAGGGCCATTTATGGAGGGTAGGACTGGACCTCGTGTCTGCCTAGGGGGTTGCCAACCAGGACCCTGAGCTTTTCTATCATGTAGTAGGTGCGGCAATGCACTGTACCAGTGCATGCTCCCCAACCTGACCTTACCTCACCTGAAAAAACAGTATATACACCATAAGCCTACATTTAATGCAATATGAAATTAAATGTGTTATTATAAACCTCATATCCGATGACCAAAATTCAGACCTGTTCACTGTTGTGTTTCTTTGCACTTCAGAATAGCTGGGAGCTGCAAGAGTTTAACACCATTAGCTGTGCCTAATAAAAACACAAGAACAGTTTATTTTAGCGTAACATATCTGATCAATTGTTATTCAGCTAGTGTATTTAATTTAAGATGTCAAAATGTGTCCAAATTAAGGAGCCAAGATCTAAAAGTCTCAGAAGTGCTACTTTTAATTACACTACTACACACAGCAAGAGCACCTCTGTCTGTGAAGAAATGTTTTCAAAGATATGTGTGGAAATTGCCCTTAAGCAACTATGTTCTAATTGGACTGCCTGTTAGACAAGAGCAAACTGGCCTCAAATACTTCATTTCATTTTTATGAAATATTGCACATTTCCAAATATAACATTTATAAGGTAGTTGTCAGTGTGTTTTGCAATGGATCAGCACTCTCTGCAGGGTTGATTCCTGCTTTGTGCCTGATGCCACTCAGATAATGCACTGGCCAGCTGTGACCCTATACTGGAATAAATGTGATCATATAACAAATAAATGAATGAATTAATGAACAAGCTGTAGGCTTCAGATTAAACAAAATTTAGGTTTACTAAGAATAAGAAGTAGAAAGTAATACCTAATTATAACAGGCACTAGAAAAAAAAGGACTGCAAAGCTATAGAGAACAAGTAAAACATAAGCCTCTAGTGTTACTGAGTGGATTCATTAACTTCACCATTAGATGCATTTTTCACACCATAATTCAAAAAGCAGATTTCCTACCACTATACTTTCTTGAATGCCGAGTGTTCACGATTGTATTTTACTTCAGGGGAAGCTACTGCTCTAACATGTAAGAATTGTGATGTCAATGAAACAGTTCTGGCCTATATTGTTCTTTCTCATTTCATTCTTCATAAATCTTTAAGTCCAGAAAGATGACATCTTTGATGGTCTATTTCTTCATTTTCTATCTCGTTTTTAGTCCACTTTATACAAAGAAACAGGACAAACTTTCCATTTATTCTTTTATAATTGTTTTTCAATTTGATCTCCAGGCGGCATGGTGGCGCAGTGGGTAGCACTGCTGCCTCGCAGTTTGGAGTCCAGGGTTCGCTTCGAGGGTACTCTCTGCGTGGAGTTTGCATGTTATCCCCGTGTCTGTGTGAGTTTCCTGCCACAGTCCAAAGACATTGCAGGTTAGGTGCATTGGTGATCCCAAATTGTCCCTAGTGAGTGTGTGTGTGCCCTGCAGTGGGCTGGCACCCTGCCCGGGGTTTGTTTCCTGCCTTGCACCCTGTGTTGGCTGGGATTGGCTCCAGCAGACCCCCGTGACCCTGTAGTTAGGATATAGCGGGTTGGATAATGGATGGATGGAATTTGATCTCCAGTATGTCATCAACAAATGTGGATGTTTTATATATGGTCCTTTTAGGGCACTGGCTCTCAGATACAGTCCTGGGGACCCCCATATGGCTTCAGATTTTTGGTCCAACCATTTTCACTCTAATACAGTGCATCTGGAAAGTATTCACAGCGCATCACTTTTACCACATTTTGTTATGTTACAGCCTTATTCCAAAATGGATTAAATTCATTTTTTTCTTCAGAATTCTACACACAACACCCCATAATGACAACGTGAAAAAAGTTTACTTGAGGTTTTTGCAAATTTATTAAAAATAAAATAAATGAGAAATCACATGTACATAAGTATTCACAGCCTTTGCCATGAAGCTCAAAATTGAGCTCTGGTGCATCCTGTTTCCCCTGATCATCCTTGAGATGTTTCTGCAGCTTAATTGGAGTCCACCTGTGGTAAATGCAGTTGATTGGACATGATTTGGAAAGGCACACACCTGTCTATATAAGGTCCCACAGTTGACAGTTCATGTCAGAGCACAAACCAAGCATGAAGTCAAAGGAATTGTCTGTAGACCTCCGAGACAGGATTGTCTTGAGGCACAAATCGGGGGAAGGTTACAGAAAAATTTCTGCTGCTTTGAAGGTCCCAATGAGCACAGTGGCCTCCATCATCCATAAGTGGAAGAAGTTCGAAACCACCAGGACTCTTCCTAGAGCTGGCCGGCCATCTAAACTGAGCGATCGGGGGAGAAGGGCCTTAGTCAGGGAGGTGACCAAGAACCCGATGGTCACTCTGTCAGAGCTCCAGAGGTCCTCTGTGGAGAGAGGAGAACCTTCCAGAAGGACAACCATCTCTGCAGCAATCCACCAATCAGGCCTGTATGGTAGAGTGGCCAGACGGAAGCCACTCCTTAGTAAAAGGCACATGGCAGCCCGCCTGGAGTTTGCCAAAGGCACCTGAAGGACTTTCAGACCATGAGAAACAAAGTTCTCTGGTCTGATGAGACAAAGATTGAACTCTTTGGTGTGAATGCCAGGAGTCACATTTGGAGGAAACCAGGCACTGCTCATCACCAGACCAATACCATCCCTACAGTGAAGCATGGTGGTGGCAGCATCATGCTGTGGGGATGTTTTTCAGCGGCAGGAACTGGGAGACTAGTCAGGATAAAGGGAAAGATGACTGCAGCAATGTACAGAGACATCCTGGATGAAAACCTGCTCTAGAGCACTCTTGACCCCAGACTAGGGCGATGGTTCATCTTTCAGCAGGACAACGACCCTAAGCACACAGCCATGATATCAAAGGAGTGGCTTCAGGACAACTCTGTGAATTTCCTTGATTGGCCCAGCCAGAGCCTAGACTTGAATCCGATTGAACATTTCTGGAGAGATCTTAAAATGGCTGTGCACTGACGCTTCCCATCCAACCTGATGCTGCAAATAGGAATGGGCGAAACTGGCCAAGGATAGGTGTGCCAAGCTTGTGGCATCATATTCAAAAAGACTTGAGGCTGTAATTACTGCCAAAGGTGCATCGAGAAAGTATTGAGCAAAGGCTGTGAATACTTATGTACATGCGATTTCTCATTTTTTTTGTTTTTAATAAATTTGCAAAAACCTCATGTTGTCATTATGGGGTGTTGTGTGTAGAATTCTGAGGAAAAAAATGAATTTAATCCATTTTGGAATAAGGCTGTAACATAACAAAATGTGGAAAAAGTGATGTGTTGTGAATACTTTCCGGATGCACTGTATATCTCATTTAATTATTTTTTTTTATTTCTCTTATTCTGAATTCAGAAATGCACAGCAGTGTGTTTTTACCTTTGTAAGATATTTAGAATAGTTGCATTGTTGCTATAACTTTAAATGCTTAATTCTCTTTTTGATGTTTTCCTAAAAATGTGCTTTTTTTCTGTGCAATTTTCCCTCTTTATTGTATCCTGATAATGACAACAAACAAAGCAGATATCTGGACATACAACACTGAAAGATGATAGGCTGCAAGCACTTCAGTGTCAGACCCACTCATATGGGCCATTATTAAATAATGGATTAAATAACCAGAACGTCTGGAAGAGCAGAGTGAAAAGCATCATCATGAGCAAGTTAATAAAAATAACCCCCATGTAACATAAATATATGCTTAGTACATTCTAATGAAAACTGAGCAAGATTAGTTTTTTCTAATCTCTACATTAACCTCAAAACATGGAAAATGGGAAATAACAGTTTGCTTAATTAGGTTGAGTCTAATTAAAGAGACTTTGGCTGGAACAAAAATCTGCAACCATCGTGGATCCCCAGGGCTGAGTTTGAGAACCAGGGTGAAGGGCGAACAAAACCCCAATATGCATTCTGAGTATGAAGCTTTGTATTTCAGTTGTTTATATCATGGATATATATTTTAAAGCTTGAGCGCAGGCACATTATGTGACCTTCTCTGGGTCATGATGTGACGGACAGTATAGGAGTTGTCGCACTTTGTATGGGAAAATGCACTTGAAACTGCATGCCTTTTAAACTAGGACACCGTGACATTTGTACCAGTACATTTAATTGAGAAAATTAGGTCACATATAACATATATTTATATTATATTTATATTGCTCTCTGATAACAGTTTACATACAAGAAGTCTTACTTCTTTGAACCAGACGTTTACTTAAGACTTTTAATGATTAACTATTTTGGGACCTTTAAATAATATTTAATGCCAGAGGGATGATACTAGAATAGACCATTTATTTGTATGCTGATTGGTGTAACTAAAATGCTTTCTAGATATTATATGTAAATGAGCTAAGCGATTTAAAGGAAGCTATTCTGTCTGCCATTTTGCACTGAACAAGAGCACCATTTGGTGTAAATAAAGAGCGTCCAATCTGGAGTTTGTTTATAATGATGTTTCAAGACTCATTTGTTTTCTACTAAGTATTTTTCGCAACACACTCCTAATATTGTTTCTTCCATTCCTATTTTTAATGATACCTTGAGTTTACAGAGATAGATAAGGTAAAAGAAGACTGTCAAAGTGGACCTTTTTTCCAGTTCAAATAATTTTGTTGTCCATATGTGGTTCTGAGGGTTTCTTCCTGGTTTTCATATATTTTATCAGGCTAATGTTTTTTTAGGGTGTACCATAGTCTGTGAGCATTTCAGTAAAACAGCTATGGTAACACTTTCAGTATCCATTGTAAGCTGGTACTAACAGTCTAAATGTTATAAAACATACAGTCATATGAAAATGTTTGGGAACCCCTCTCAGCCTGCATAAATAATTTTCTCTACTTTCAACAAAAAAGATAACAGTGGTATGTCTTTCATTTCCTAGGAACATCTGAGTACTGGGGTGTATTCTGAACAAAGATTTTTAGTGAAGCAGTATTTAGTTGTATGAAATTAAATCAAATGTGAAAAACTGGCTGTTTTATCTTGGTAGAGTAATATATATTGCTCTATTTTCCCCTTTGTATTATTAAGATGTAGCCTTTGTCAGAATGCCTAATCTCACAGATTTACCACTGTTTCTAAGGTATTATTGTATATAACTTATCCCTACCTTCCCTTCTATATCTATAACCTCAGACAATTAGATGTAGTAAAAAGACAAGCAGAAGTTAAGTTACAGTTTAAACAATGTATTATTGATAATATTCATAAATAATAACTGTAGCAGCGTTTTCCCAAAATTACCAAAGTTCAGCAGCTTCAACTCAAAAAATGGGATTCAACAAAAGCCTGATGCGCAGAAATGATTCCACAGACAAAATATTTTCATTTTTAAAAGTTTAGTTAAGTTTTGAAGTAAAACAGTTCATACAAAAAAAAGGAAAATTAAAATAGCAAAAAAGGAAAAATTAATGTTAAGAAAAGTTTGGTTCTAAGCTTAATCTTGTTATTTTTCAAATCGTTACTATTTACTTAACATTTCTGAACCATTTCAAAATGGTCAGAAAACTGTATGCTTATCCCATTTCTAACTAAAAAAATGGGCCTTTCAAGTCCCTCTTTACTAGGACTCATTCTTAACACAACTAAGCTTATTATCACACTGTATTTCAATTATAATAAGAAGGTTCTATCTCTTGCTAACTTATAGGGGGAAAAGACTATACCATAAGTTATGACTATAAAAGAAATTTATATTCTATTCAAATTAAGCAAACATTAATATGAGTTTAACTCAAAACTTTAAGTTTCTAAGATTGGCTCTTACAATAACAATATGCAAAGTACATTTGAATTTTGGCAACCATACAACCTGATTAAATGGTGATGTGTAGTTTCAGGTGGCACACAGACTTGTAGTTACTTAATGTCTCTAGTTAAGGCATCATTGGTGCTCAGCTTTCTTCAGAACAGGCCACAAGCCTGGTCAATATAGCTTCTGAGCTGTGCTCTTCATTGTGTTGTCTTCATCATCAGAGGTTAGTAAGAGATGCTTCTTTCAGATGTTAGTAAGAGAGAGAGTGTGAGGTTAAACAAGTAAATTTATAGATGTTCTGTCCAACCCCTAGAGCCAATAGGACTTCATGGTACTTAAAAGCTTCTGATCCAAGCCAATTCCAAACAGCCATACTTCAGACCAATGAGGGAATAGTACATCTTAACACCTGCCACCCCCAATATGTTAAGGTAAAGTATGGTTTTCTTGTGGGAGTTGAAAGACTTTAGCAGAGAAACACTCGCCAAACTGGTTTAAGGCACATCCCCCCAACTCTGTCGTAAAATTACAAAGAGACTCAGTTGTAAGGGGGGGGGGGGGGGTAAACCTGAATACTTCTCACTAAAGTAACACTAAATTACATTGCCTTGCCTAAATTACAAATAAAGACATACAAAATATTTATCAAGTTATATGCAAAATCTTACATCACAACACTGGCTGTGCAGAAATGTGGGTCCCCTTGTAATTCTGCTGATTTGAATGCATGTAACTGCTCAATACTGATTGCTTGCAGCACCAAATTGGTTGGATTAGCTCGTTAAGCCTTGATCTTCATAGACAGGAGTGTCCAATCATGAGAAAAGGTATTTAAGGTGGTCAATTGGAGGTTGTGCTTCCCTTTGACTCTTCTCTGAAGAGTGACAGCATGAGATCCTCAAAGCAACTCTCAAAATATCTGAGAACAAAGATTGTTCAGTATCATGGTTTAGGGGAAGGCTACAAAAAGCTGTCTCAGAGGTTTAAACTCTTAGTTTCAACTGTAAGGAATGTAATCAGGAAATGGAAGGCCACAGGCACAGCTGCTGTTAAACCCAGGTCTGGCAGGCCAAGAAAAATACAGGAGAGGCATATGCACAGGATTGTGAGAACGGTTACAGACAACCCACAGATCACCTCCAAAGACCTGCAAGAACATCTTGCTGCAGATGGTGTATCTGTACATTGTTCTACAATTCAGCGCAATTTGCACAAAGAACATCTGTATGGCAGGGTGATGAGAAAGAAGCCCTTTCTGCACTCACACCACAAACAGAGTCGCTTGTTGTATGCAAATGCTCATTTAGACAACCCAGATTCATTTTGGAACAAAGTGCTTTGGACTGATGAGACAAAAATTGAGTTATTTGGTCATAACAAAAAGTGCTTTGCATGGCGGAAGAAGAACACCGCATTCCAAGAAAAACACCTGCTACCTACTGTCAAATTTGGTGGAGGTTCCATCATGCTGTGGGGCTGTGTGGCTAGTTGAGGGACTGGGGCTCTTGTTAAAGTCGAGGGTCGGATGAATTCGACCCAATATCAACAAATTCTTCAGGATAATGTTCAAGCATCAATCACAAAGTTGAAGTTACGCAGGGGTTGGATATTCCAACAAGACAATGACCCAAAACACAGTTCAAAATCTACAAAGGTATTCATGCAGAGGGAGAAGTACAATGTTCTGGAATGACCGTCACAGTCCCCTGACTTGAATATCATCGAAAATCTATGGAATGATTTGAAGCAGGCTGTCTATGCTCGGCAGACATCAAATTTAACTGAACTGGAGAGATTTTGTATGGAAGAATGGTCAAAAATACCTCCATCCAGAATCCAGATACTCATCAAAGGCTATAGGAGGCGTCTAGAGGCGGTTATATTTGCAAAAGGAGGCTCAACTAAGTATTGATGTAATATCTCTTTTTGGTGCCCAAATTTATGCACCTGTCTAATTTTTTTATGATGTATATTGGATATTTTCTGTTAATTCAATAAACTTAATGTCACTGCTGAAATACTACTGTTTCCATAAGGCATGTCATATATTAAAAGGAAGTTGCTACTTTGAAAGCTCAGCCAATGATAAACAAAAATCCAATGAATTAAGGGGGGGTTCCCAAACTTTTTCATATGACTGTATTATAAGCCTTTTTTAATATTATATAAAACTTCAAGAATCATATTATAAATAATGATTTATTATTATTAATAGCATAATTTGCAAAATGTTCATAAACTGTTCAGAGCTGGTTTATAATGATGCCTAAACTAAAGTATGACTACAATTGTTTACCTCTCTTTCTTTTCATTTATGTTAGCTGGTCATCTGTTGACTCTCTTTGCAACTCATTATTTTCTTGACTGCTGGTTAATTATGAGAAGCAAATTAAGAATTATGAATCCTGAAAAGCAAGTCTATTAAAATCTAGGAAAAGAAGTCTGTAACACTGACCTGGACCATCTTCTTCAGTCTAAATATTGGCACAACTAGACCACAGAAGATACCATGTTGCTTGAGTCTTGTAATATCCTGGCACATCTGCCATACCAGAATCTTGTTTTTTGACTAGAGCCCAGCATTTAGCACTGTTGCACCATCAAAGATGATCACCAAATCTCTCACCTTGTGACTTAGTCATTTTCTGCAGCTGCATTTTGGATCTCCTAATTAGCAGACATTGGCAGCATCAGTTGTTAACAATGGCTTTGTATCCCAAAGCCCCCTAGTATTTATTTATGGAAGACACACGGCACCTTTTTTGAACAATTGTTTTTGATTTGTTTTAATAAAAGCACCTAACAGTTTTCCAACATCCCGTTGCTTGGAGTGTTTTGTCCCCATTTGCCATGCTCATCCGGTTATGTTATCGACAGTGGCAGGTTCAAGAGGCTCCCAAAGCTGGAAGAGGGGACATAATGCAGGACCCACACCATCACACAGACATTCAGTTTCAATTGGATGCATTTCATAGCCAGATCAAGACAGAAGAGAAATAATTCAGCTCTCTCATCCATTAGATTTTATTGCCATAAAATTAGGAATTTGTATGGTCAGTCAGCTCCACATCATTGAGAGCAGTATTCAGTATACTTCATGACAGCTAGTTTCCTTATGTGATTTATTAATTTGAAATCGCCATAATAGAAAATAATAACAGCTATTACAGCTGTTCTTAGAATTTTATTTGACTTTTGAATACTGTTTAGAGGGAAGTGAATAAAGAAAAGAGCCAATTGACTCCAGGACAGCTACCTGGAAGTGACTCTTGAAGGGTGTCTGTTACACTCCTGGTTATATCTACTGAGGAAGAAGCCAGGAATATTTTCAGCCAAGGTCCAGACCATAGTAAGATGCTCCTATCCCCACTTTCCCAGTATGGCCCAGGATGAGCTTGGTCCCTAGCTATCTGGTCATTACAATATTAAGGCTGAATATGTGTGTCAAGTTTTTTTTGATATGGTTGCTATTTATGGGTATTGGTTTTCTCACTGTATACTGGGATTGCTTTACCTGCAAAAGTTCAAAAATTGGAACTGCAGACAAAAAATTCTTTAAACCTGGTTTATGCAGACTGTGTTGATTGTCACTTCTCTATTTATATTGTTGTTTACCCATCTTTATATTTCAGTCCCATATCTGGCCATTCCCGTCATAGTTTCATCCCACACCCAGCCACTCTTGACAGAGATCCTAGCTGTGGTTGTGTGGCTGAATCGGTTCTCAGGCCGATTCGCAATGTAGACATTTCTCACCTAAGTGCACAGGTGAGAGACCATCCGCATTCGTGATTGTTCCTGGGGCTGCTGATTTTAGCTGCCATGTCCTCTTGATAAATAGAAGCGTGAGTCGGCTAGAAGAGGAGGAAAAAGACAGAAAGAAAGAAGGGACGGAAGGGAGGTTGCACGAGAAAGGAGGAAGCAGTAGAGAGAGCGAGCGAGCGAGCGCCCAGGCTCGCGTTGCAGCTGAACAGGGAGCCTGGGTGTTGGGCCGACACCCCGGGAATAGTAGTAGTGATCACTCCCGCTGAGTGATCATGGAGCGGGATTGACCGGAAGAAGGATGACTCTCCGCGTAAGGCAGCGGGAGTCGGGACTTGGGCGAGTGTCTCAAGTCGCTGTCAGGAGGAGCCTACCGGAGCCAGGAATCGTAGAGGTAAACTGAACAGCTGAAGTAGGCAGAGTGAAGGTCAGCTGCAACTAGGGCGACTCCCCTGTTGAGAAGCCCAGACGGGGGAAGCAGGGGGGCCGCCAGGTAAAAAGGCACCGGGCTTCTTGTGTGTTTTTTTTTTTTAAAGAATGCTTCCTGCTGTATTTAACCTCGTTTTTAAGAAGACTTTTTTTCTATTGTTTTGAACCTCCACGTTTCACTTCTGATTTTATGGATTTATTTATTAGAACTTTGGACACTGCACTTTAATTTGAACACCTTGTTTTGTTGATTGTTTTAATAAAAGCACTTTGCATTTTTTCACCATCCCGTGCTTTGCTGTGCCTCACTGCTAAGCTCATCGGTAACATTACTGGCGGTGTAGGGTTCAAGGGCTCCCGGACAGCAGATGGGAGCATACAGCAAACCCGCATCATCACAACATAATTTTGTGTTTTTTTCACATAAATTTGAATTGATTGTTAAAATGTATGAAGGTGGCATGCGTATCTGGGACATGGCTGCTGCATATCGTATGCCGAGAACGACGGTATGTACGATTTGTGAAAAACAAAGACATTTTTAAAAAGTAAAGTGAGGTTAAATTTTCATTTATTTCATCTAATTGCTTTTGTATTTATGTATTTTAGTATTAAGCAGTGTTTAAATTTTATACAACCCCATCAATGTATAATGCCAATAACAATAGGGAACGGATAAATCATTTTCTCATTATTTCTTATGGGAAAAATGTGTTTAGTATACGTCCTGTTTGGTATATGTCCAAGGACCTGGAACGGATTAAGGACATATACCGTGGTACCACTGTGTGTGTGTGTGTATATGTGTATATATATATATATATATATATATATATATATATATATATATAGTAACAAAGGCGCTATATAGGCGCCTGACCCGACACAGAAAGACACCGAGGCACGTATAAAAAGTACAATGACTTTTATTTTTCTTCAGCTGTGGGACACGTCTTCCCCGTGCCACACAGCCCAAACACAGTCCCAAAATCACCAAGCAGAAAACACAATTCTTCACCTCTCTCCACCACTCCTCCCAGACAAGCTTCGTCTCCTTCTTCCCAACTCTGGCTCGTCGAGTGGTGGTGGCTGGGCCCTTTTATAGCCCCCCCGGAAGCGTTCCAGGTGATTAACCACCTGGTCCTAATTGTACTTCCGGGTGGAGCTGAAGACTCATCCAGCCGGGCTGTGGGAAGCAGACAGCCCCCCCTAGCGGCCACCCCGGGCCCCAACCAAGCTGTGGAGGACTCCATCTCCCATGGAGCCCTGCGGGCGGTTGGGGAATCACCGTCGGCCAGGGAGGCTGCCACCAAGCGTCCCGGGGTAGGTACTGGAGTGCCCATGGTGGCTCCCCCGGAACATAAGCAGGAGGGGTTTCCCTGCCGGGCATGGGACCCGGCTGTCCTTCACAATATATGCGTGGAGGTGTGTGTGTCTGTCCGGCCCAGAAGTGAGAAGTGGAGTCGGGTTAAGGGCTCCACCTTCGAGAATACGCAAGCGAGGCCAGCACGTTGGCAAAACAAAACATCCAAAGACCAAGTCACTCACTTATCAGCTATTACAGAAGCGGGGCGAGCACATTGGCAAAAAGGTGTCCCCTTTACTTTTCCTCCTGCTGCTAATACACAAGTGAGTTGAACACGTCGACAAAACAAAACCTCCTAGGAGAGAGATGCCTAGAGTAGTTCCTTTCAACTACCTGACATCTCAACATTTCATTTTTTTTTCTGATGATTTCAATAGTTTCTAGGACCCTGTGCTTTTTACAGAATGTGCTTACACAGCTAGTATATAATTATATATATATATACACATATATACAGTGGACCCTTGACTTACGAACTCAATTCGTTCGCGAGGGCTGGTTGTAACTCAAGTTGGTTGTAAGTCAAGACTATTTTTCCCATAAGAAATAATGGAAATACCCACAATGCACTCTGAACCTCCCACAGCAACACTTACTTAACCTTTTCATAATAAAAAGGGTTGTATAATGTGCCTAATTTACCAAAACACCAATAATTTTTCTAATGTACTAACCAAAAAGTTATAAAAAGTGCATAGCCTACCAGAAACAATTTCATACTGTACTCACCATTTAATTTGACATCTTTGGGCTGCAGGAAGGGAGGAGGAGGAGAATGAAACGGAAGGTGGTTATTGTTTAGAAGGAGCCTCCTTATGCAAATCTTTTCTTTGTAAAATTGTCGAGATGGTGGATTTCGACATGCTGTACATATTAGCGAGATCGGTCACACGAACACCACTCTCATATTTCCGCACAATTTCCTTCTTCGTTTCAATTGTGATTGCTGTTTCTCAAGTTAATAATGACAGTAGTCGAGCACTCAGTTAAAAGCTGGGCATGTTGTGAACTGCTCCAAAGCAAGCCGGTGCTGACTCAGCCTAATGACATCATCATGTGCCGCGCCAGCCCGCTAGCTAACATCCCTTAACAATCACTTTCTTTACCTTTGTTACCTTCTCTTCCTTCCTTAGCAATTATGCATCTTGCTTGCCATGGTCTTAGTGAATTATATATATAGATAAATCACTGCACTGACCGAAATTACGTCCACAAACACATGTATCTGGGCTCCGATTGATGCTTACGAACGTTCTCGGCTGTTTGTTTACAATCGCACAAGCGGATACACGTGACTGCATTCGGGTCGTAACTCAAGATGTTGATCGTAAATTAAAACCAAAATTTTGGTCGTAAATCAAGTTGTTCGCACGTCAGGCTGGTCGTATATCAAGGGTCGACTGTATATATATATGGAAGAGGCACAGGCCCACTATTATGACCGTAGTACAACTCTCCGAGAGTTCCATCCGCGAGATCATATCATGGTTTTAGTTCCTACCTCCCATTCGAAATTGCTAGCCCATTGGCAAGGCCCCTATGAAGTTATGGAGAGGAAAGGACTCGTCGACTATTTGGTGAAATAACCCAATCGTCAGCCAAGCGAGCAGGCATATCATGTAAATTTGCTGAAGCCGTGGAAGGAAAGGGATCCCTATCTCTCCTCCGCTCATTCTTTGCTCAGGAAAATGTCATTAACTTTGTTACAAAATTAAATTCCAGACAGAGACGGGAGCTCGAAGCAGCTATTCTGTCCGTCCTGGAGGCAGTGAATGAAAAACCTGGAAGGACCTCTCTGATTGCACACAACATTGTGACAGAGCCAGGGGTTATAGTTCGAGAACGCCCCTATCATCTTCCCGAGGCAAAGAAAGTTAGAGGTGGAGCTTGAAATCAAGTGCATGCTGGAACTAGGAGTTATAGCGGAAAGTTATATTCCCTGGTCCAGTCCAATAGTCTTGGTTAGTAAGCCTGATGGGAGCTGAAGGTTTTGAAATGACTTCCGTCGACTTAATCAAGTTTCCCAATTCGATGTTTAACCAATGCCTCAAGTGGATGACCTCCTTGAGAGGCTTGGACAGACAAATTATTTAACTACCCTTGACATGACGAAGGGGTACTTGCAGGTTCCTTTAATGGACTCTGCTAAGGTTACGACCACGTTTAGCACCCCTAGTGGACACTGGCAGTATTGTGTCCTTACATTCGGGTTACATGGGGCTCCTGCGACTTTCCAGTGTCTGGTAGATAAAGTTATCTGCCCTCATAACGTGTACAGTGCTGCCTACTTGGATGATGGAGTCATTTATTCCAGCACATGGAAGGAACACATACAGCAGGTCCAAGCAATATTGCGGACACTGGGTGAAGCTGGGCTTCGAATCAATCCGAAAAAATGTTTTTTTGGATTGAAAGAAGCTAAATATTTAGGCTACCTGGTGGGTCAGGGTAACATAAAGCCACAGTGTTTGAAGATAGATGCTGTATTGAAATTTCCCTGTCCGCGAACTAAGCGGCAAGACCAGGCATTTCTCAGTTTAGTCACTTATTACCACTAGTTTGTACCTTGGTTTTTCTGAGAGAGCAGTGCCCTTGAGCGATTTAACAAAGAAGAGGGCCCCTAACATTCTGGTATGGACTGATAAGACAGATGCTGCATTTGGTGACTTAAAACAGGCCCTTACGTCAGCACCAGTATTGAAAGGACCTAACTTTTCCCTTCCTTTCTTTCTAAAGATGGATGCTTTGGACACAGGCCTGGGAGCAGTGCTGAGCCAGAGCGTCGATGGTGTTGAACACCCCATCCTGTTCCTGAGCCGGAAATTGTTAGATCGAGAGACCAGGTATGCGGTGGTGGAAAGAGAAGCCCTTGCGATTAAGTGGGCGCTAACACAGATAAGGTGCTACCTCTTGGGCTGTGAGTTTACTCTTGTTACGGATCATGCACCCTTAAAGTGGATGGCCCTACACAAGGAGTTGAATCCACGGGTCACCAGGTGGTTTCTTGACCTTCAACCATATACGTTTTCACTTATTCATCGTAAGTGCTCTCTCATTGCCAACACCAATGCACTTTCTCGAGTTAAAGACCTCTCGGTCAGGGCCCCCAGACCCAATGGGTTTGGGCTTGGGTGGGGGAAGGCAGCTAAAGGGTCTGAATAATAGTTCCACACCAGAGCAGGTGCACTGTCTTTCTCTCTAAATCCTCTGCAGACCATCCACGTGAAATCCCGCATTGTTCCGGTGCATCAATGACGTCACTTCCAGTCCAGATGACATCACTTCCAGTTCTGGTTCCGGTCACAATGACATTTAAAGCTGCCATCTTTACAGCCTTAAAATCAGTTCTGTTTTGGACTTGAACCTGAACACAACTCATCAACCAAGGCCAAGCTGATTTTGCAGCCAGGGCACAATATACAGGTAGCTACCCTAAACATTTTTCTTCTCATTATTTTTGTGACTATATATATATATATATATATATATATATATATATATATACATATACATACAGGTATATATCACAAACTTGATCACTGGACCATCCTCAACCTATAACATATTCCTCCATCTTCTAAAGTGCTTAAAGAATTTATTAGCAGTCATTAATTCCTCTGTAAAGGAATACTTAATGTCTCATACAGACATACATCATTCTAGATTGCAACTTTGTGAACCTCTAGATGTTTAGCTCTCTCAGTCCATGTTTTCAGTTGTCAACGAGTTTTGATTTCATCATAAGAAGAACATGAATAACTTGCATCAATAGAGAATGAGAATCAATACAACATTGTTGCAAAATGTCCAGTTTTTATCTTTCTTAAAAACAAATTTAATAGAGTTCATAAATTCGATAAGTATCAATTCCGACTCCGGTCTCTCTGTTGTATGGAAGTAAACCAGGCGACTCATCAGTGCCAATTTAATCTTTTTTTTTGGCTGTCATGCTAATAAGACCATATTTAAAAATACAGCATCTTTGCCTTTAAAAATAATCTGTGGAATTTTAAAGAACTGAAATCTATAGTGCATGATCCAGAATTGAATTTCCAATCTCAGTAGTTAAAAATGAATTAAACTCCATATTAAAGAAACAAGCTGAATTCCAATTACAGTGGAACCTTGGGTCACGACTGTAATTCGTTCCAAAACTCTGGTCGTAACCCGATTTGGTCGTGACCCAAAGTAATTTCCCCCATAGGATTGTATGTAAATACAATTAATCCGCTCCAGACCGTACGAACTATATGTAAATATATTTTCTTTAAAGATTTTTAAGCACAAAAATAGTTAATTATACCATAGAATGCACAGTGTAATAGTAAACTAAATGTAAAAACATTGAATAACACTGAGACAAACACCCAGACTCCCTGCTCAGCTGCATGCGAGTCTGCACTCACTTTCTCTTACACTCGATCGCTCGCTCTCTCTCTCTCGCTCGCTCTCTCTCTCTCTCTCTCTCCTGCACCGGCTTTCTCCTCCTGCTTCCTGCCTTCTCCTGCAACCTCCCGTTCTTTCCTGTTCTCTTCTTTTTCCCTTTAGCCGACTCGCGCTTCTATTTCTGAAAAGGACGTGGTAGTCGTGGCAATCAGCAGCTCCTGGGAACTATTACAGATGTGGACCGCTTCTCACCTGTGCACTTATGTGAGAAACGCCCATATCACGAACTCCTCAGGAACCGCTTAGGCCACACACCACCAAGCCCCCTTGCTAAGCCATGAGTGTGATGATTATTTATTAAAACTGGCCTCTTTGACGGGAGCTGTGGACCCGCTATACTACAGGAGGAAGCTGGGTTAAGAGGAGGTTACAGTTTTGATGGAGAGTCTCTCTGCGTAATGCACAAAGAACAATGTACAGTACAGGGAGAGACTGAACACGTGCAGAAATCATCGGCGTGTACGAACTGGAAGGGAAACGAAATAGAGCACAAAGAGTTCACAGCAAATGCACAGGGAGAGACTGAACACGTGCGGCAATCATCGGCGTGTACGAACCAGAAGGGAAACTGGCTTGTTCGTCAACTAAGTGTGTGGTCATGAACAGATGCAAAAGTTTGCCAGACTTTTTGGTCATAACCCTATTTGTACATGTTCAGAGACATTCGTGGCCCGAGGTTCCACTGTACATATAAACTTGAACAAAAATAAATTCAGCTTCTTCTACCTCGCTTTGTGTCTACCCAAATATGAATTAGGTGCCACAACTTCTGTTAAAACAAATAAACTGAATATTTAACAGCATCATAAAGAAATCAATTCTGAGGAAAATATACAATAAATTAGATATGGAGAATGATATCAGTTAAGATATTCATGTGTTAAGTAGACAAATCTCATTATGCACAGATACACAGTCTGCATGTGTAAACCATGCTGGCATCATACAGAACAGCCACTTTCAGTGACATATAGGCACTTATACTGACTGTCAAACATCACTGTACCTCCACTCCAAGTGTTTCCCTCTAAGTGCTCTTTAAAGTACAATCTGCACAATTCCACTGACTTCTGGGAATTGAAGTCTTCTTGGTAGCACTATTACAGGTCTATCCCATTAATCATCAAGGCTGATGATTTCACTTTGCCATTTTACAGGTTACAGAAAATGCCTTAAAACTTATAGAACCTGGGAAAAAGATATAGCAGGCTTATGCTGTACAGAAACCTGAACACTGTCAGTATCACGGTTCCATTCTTCTTCATCACTGAGATTATACCCCATACAGGCAAGCACCAATAGCACTGTGGAGTACCAATTTATTACTTTTCCAAGAAACCCTATGCCTTCATTCTCAAACTCACCTGATTCATATTCTACTCAGACCTCTAGCCTTGCCCCTGCCCGTTGTCATACAGTTGTTTCCTATCATCCAGCCTGTAAAGTGCTTGCAGATATTTAACTTTCAGGTCTGCCTTTATTGAGCTTTCTGCTACAATATTTTCTTGTAAGCCCTGTAATATACGGAGTAAATCAGAACGTTATAACATTTTTAATATTGCTTTTCAGTGACTCCCCACAATTTTGAATTTCAGGCTTCATCCATGGTGTTTATTAGCAGCTCTCATACTCGATGTGGCTGCAGGTTTGATAACTGAACTTCTAGCCTAAATAAGGAAGTTGATATTTCCCATGTTTTGTGTTTTGGAGTCAATGTAAGAATGACAAAGCTAAGTTTGGTATTTTGTTTGTGCCAAGCATTTATGTAGGTTATATTAAACAACAACAACAACATTTATTTATATAGCACATTTTCATACAAAAAAAATGTAGCTCAAAGTGCTTTACAAAATGAAGAAATAGAAAAATAGAAGACACAATAAAAAATAAAAATAAGTTAACATTCATTAACATAGAATAGGTAAGGTCCGATGGCCAGGGTGGACAGAAAAAACAAAAAAAACAAAAACTCCAGACGGCTGGAGAAAAAAAATAAAATCTGCAGGGATTCCAGACCAAGAGACCGCCCAGTCCCCTCTGGGCAATCTACCTTACATAAATCAAACAGTCCTCTTTGTATTTAGGGTTCTCATGGAAGGACTTGATGATGATGGTCACGTAGACTTCTGGCTTTCAGTCCATCAATGTTGGAGCATTAAGACACTTTTGTATGCTTTTTAAACTTGGTATTTAAGATTTTCATCACCAGCACAATTTTCATTCTTCTTCTGGTTATGTAATCCATTATTTTACTTGCTGAGCATATTAGAGGGTCTGACACTGAAGTAGTTGTAGCCTTTAAGCATTCAACGTTGTTGGCTCTGGTACCTGCACTGCTTGTTGAAATGTCCATTATCAGGATGCAATTAAGGTAATATATTGCACATAAAAAGGAAACTTAATATCAAAGCAAAGTATGAGAGCTAACTACTTAAAATACAGCAAAAATACAAATATTTGCAAATGTCTTATGAATAGACATATGAAATAATAAAAAATTATTTTTAAAAAAAAAAAAAAAAAACATGCTTCTATTTAACATGTACTCAAAGCACCGTGATGTTCCAACAATGATGGATGGATTAAAAGCCAGAAGTCTGTATGAACATCAACGTCAAGTGACTCCGTGAGAACCCTAACTACAAAGAGGACTATTTCATTTATGTTAGGTAGAATGTCCAGAGGGGACTGGGCGGTCCCGTGGCCTGGAACCCCTGCAGATTTTATTTTTTTTTTTCTCCAATCGTCTGGAGTTTTTTTTTCTGTTTTTTCTGTCCACCCTGGCCATCGGACCTTACTCCTTTTCTATGTTAACTAATGTTGTCTTATTTTAATTTCTTATTTTGTCTTGTATTTTTCTTTTATTCAGTATGTAAAGCACTTGGAGCTACTTTTTGTATGAAAATGTGCTATATAAATAAATGTTGTTGTTGTTGTATTGTACATGTGTGAATATTTTATTGTATTATTGACTAAAAATAAAAGCATGGGGTGCTCATAATATATTTTGTCTGTAAATTAAACAATTCTGAGCAGAGTTCTTTTTTTAGTTAGTTGACTTTTAGTTAAAATTTCCATAGAAAGAGTGATTGATAACATTAAATATTATTAAATCTTATCTACTCTATTAGACTATACTAATTTGAAATGTTTTGCAATTAAGTCACTGTTCTCATAGTTTTAAATTTGAGTGAAATAGTTTTCCCTTTATTGAAAGTAATTTATATATTATAGGTACGAAATATATTATGAGCACCCCATGCTTTTATTTTTAGTCACAATAATATATTCACACACGTACAATACGGTTTGTATATGAAAAAAATCAAGTTTCTGACGTCCCTGGAAAAAATATTTTCTCCTTTCTAGTACATGTTAAATAAAAGCATGTTTTTTTTTTTTTTTTTTAAATTGTATTTATTTTTTATTTAACACTTTTTAGCCTTGGAAAAATATTTAATCAGTCTTTTAACAAATTAGTATGATTAATGTATTTTTCCTATATAAATCAGCTATAAAATTTTAAAGAGTTTAAATACGTGAAAATGCTTTTTTTTTTTATTAATTTTATTACAATCCATACAAAGCAATCAAGTTTTTACAAAGAGAAAAATTAAGAACAGATCGATCCCCACCCCTGAGAGGGAGAGCAAGCCAAACGGCATTAAATTTAAGGCTTGTAAACATACCTAAATTAATAAATTCTCTGTGCCTTATGAACTTATTTTAAAATATTACTGATTAGATCCTGCCATGTTTTGAAAAAAGTCTGTACGGATCCTCTAACTGATGTGGCAGTAGGGGGCAGTAGTGCACCCTTGAACCCTCCGGTACAACTCCAGACACCAGGTAAAAGTCCAAAGACCCTTTATTTTCCAATAATGTGCACAAAGCACCCTCCACACTACTTTTCCAATCACACAATACAATAACTCTTTCCTCCTCGCCCAGACACTTCGCCCTCCTACCTCCCAGCTCAGCTCAGTGTCTGGACTGAGGCACCGCCCTTTTATAGCCCCTGACCCGGAGGTGTTTCTGTCCCAACAGTCCACAGTTCCTTATTCCTTCCGGGTCAGGGCAATCAGTTCTTTTCTTCAACCCGGGAGCACGACATTTCTTCCTGTCACGTGACCGTGACGTACTCCCGGGTCATACGGCATCACAGAGCCCATAAGCCCCCCTACAGCGACTCCTGGTGGTCCCCAAGGTATCCAGCAGGGCTGTGTATAAACACTACAAAGTCCATAAGGCCCTGCTGGACCTCGGGGCACGATCCTGCTGTCGGGAGAGCTCCTCCTGGCGGCCTGGGGGTGAGGACCGGCACGGGAAGCCGGCAGTCCTCCACACTGAGTATTTGATTTTTTCCAACTTCAAATAATATAACACATCAGTTTCCCACTGACTTAAAAGAGGAGAGTTTGGGTTCTTCCAGTTTATGAGAATAAGTCTACGTGCCAAAAGTGTAGTGAATGCAATCACAATTTGTTTGTCTTTCTCCGCTTTAAACCCATCTGGAAGAACACCAAACACAGCTGTTAATGGGTTTGGAGGGATTGTGAGTCCAAGGCTATCAGAAAGGTAATTAAAAATGTTTGTCCAGAATAATGTTAATTTGGTGCAGGACCAGAACATGTGACCTAGTGAGGCTGGGACTTGGTTGCAACGTTCGCAGATTGGATCATGACCTGGGAACATTTTGGAGAGTTTTAGTCGAGACAGATGTGCTCAATATATAATTTTGAGTTGTATGATTGTATGCTTTGCGCATATGGAGCTCGAGTGAATTCTCTGCATTGCTACTTTCCACTCCTTTTCTGATATATTAATTGAAAGATCTTTTTCTCAGTGTCTTCTTGGATCTTTGAAAGGGAGGGATTGTAAAATGATTTTATATATTGTAGAGATGGAGTCTAAGTCCTTGAGATTGAGCAATATTTTTTCCAGCATGGATGAGGGTGCAAGATGAGGAAAATCTGGAAGGTTTTGTTTAACAAAGTTTCTGATTTGAAGATAGTGAAAGAAATTTAAATTTAAATTTGGAATGTAATTTAATTTAAATTTGGAATGTAATTGCTCATAGGATGCAAAGACGTTGTCTATATAAAGATCTCTAAGCAAGTTAATTCCAAATTTTTTCCAAATATTAAAAGCTGCATATGTTTGTGAAAGGTTGAAAGAGGTGGTTCTCTTGCAGGGGTGCCACAGATAGAAGCTTCTCCGTCTTAAAATGCTTTCTACATTGGTTCCAGATTCTAAGTGAGTGGAGCACAATTGGGTTATTAGTGTATTGCCGATAACGTGTGTTTATTGGAGCACAGAGCAAGGAATACAAAGAAGTACTGCAGGATTTTACTTCTATTGCGGACCAAGCCTGTGTATGTTCTTCTATTTGTGTCCAGGTTCTTATCGCCTGTATATTTGCTGCCCAGTAATAAAACTGGAAGTTAGGTAGAGCCATGCCGCCTTCTGCCTTTTGTCTTTGTAAGGTCGCTCTTTTGATGCGTGGATGTTTTGAATTCCAAATAAATGAGGTTATTGTCGAATCTAATTGCCTAAAAAATGATTTATTAATATATATTGGGATGTTTTGAAATAAAAAAAGGAGTTTAGGAAGAATATTCATCTTAACAGTGTTAATTCTTCCAGCTAGTGTGAGATGAAGGGTTGACCATCTATGCAAGTCTTGTTTAATTTTTTCCATGCAAACGGCGAAATTTTGTTGATATAGAGCTTTATGTTTACTTGTGATGTTTATCCCTAGGTATTTAAACTGTTCTGCAATGATAAAAGGTAGGGTATCTAATCTAATATTATATGCTTGAGAGTTCACTGGAAAGAGTACACTTTTATTCAGATTAATTCTGAGACCAGAGATCTTTTGAAATTCTGTGAGTGCTGCTAAGACTGCAGGCACAGAATTTTCTGGGTCTGATATATACAGTACCATATCATCTGCATATAATGAGATTTTCTGTTCCAGTCCTTCTCTGCTAATCCCCTTTATCTGATCAGTATTTTGACAATGTATTGCCAGTGGTTCAATGGCAATCGCAAACAGCAGCGGTGACAAGGGGCATCCTTGTCTAGTGCCACGTTCTAGTTTAAAGTAGTCTGAGCAAATGTTGTTGATGCAAACTGAAGCTTCTGGGTTAGTATACAGTAATTTAATCCATGCACAGATGTTTGGGCCAAACGGTATTTCCATTCAATCATGTCGAATGCTTTTTCTGCATCCAATGATAATAATATTTCTGGGGTGTTTGATTTAGTTGGTGAGTATATTACATTAAACAGGCGTCGAAGATTGGAAGATAAGTGCCGGCCCCTAATAAATCCAGTTTGGTCTTGTGATATTACCGAGGGGAGCACTTTCTCCATCCTTCTGGCTAAGATTTTAGAGAGTATTTTAACGTCATTATTCAGAATTGAAATTGGTCTGTATGATGCACATTGTGATAAGTCCTTATTTTATTTTGGAAAGACAGTGATTAGTGCTTGGCGAAAGGTTTGTGGAAGAGATTGGTTATCTCTGGCTTCTGTAAATGTTGCTAATAAGAGGGGAGCTAGCTGAGCGGAGAATTTCTTGTAAAATTCTGCAGGGTAACCATCAGGACCTGCTGCTTTCCCGCCTTGGAGTGATTTTATAGCATCTAGTAATTCTGATAACGTCAGAGGTTTATCAAGTTCCTCCGCACTAAAAGTGTCTATTTGTGGTATCTGTAATGTATCCAGAAATGCATTAGATTGTGTATTGTCTTCCTTAAACTCAGTAGTATATAGGGATTTATAGTAGTCTCTGAAAGTGTGCATTATATTTTGGTGTTCGACGAGTTTATCTCCATTCGTGCTAGTGATTACCGAGATTTCGTTGCACACTTCTTGCTTGTGAATTTGTTGAGCTAAAAGCTTATTAGCTTTCTCCCCATGTTCATAGTAATGATGTCTGGATTTGTAAATTAGTTGTTCAGTTTCTTTAGTTGTCAAGAGGTTTAATTCCGAATGTAGGGCCTGCCTTCTTCTATGTAGAGTCTCGCTTGGTAGTCTGGCATGTTCTTCATCTATTTTAGTAATTTCGCTTTTTATCTCTGCTATTTTCTTGGCCTCGGATTTATTTCTGTGGGAAAGATATGAGATAATCTGTCCTCTTAAGAAGGCCTTAAGAGTTTCCCAGAGTATTCCTGCAGAGATCTCGGGGGATGTATTTGTCTCTAGAAAGAATTTGATTTGTTTGGATATAAATTCAGTACAATTCTTGTCAGCTAATAGAAGCGGGTTGAGGCGCCATCTGCGGGGTGAGTGCATGGGGCTTAGTAATTTTAGCTCCAAGATCATAGGTGCATGGTCAGAAATAACAATAGCATTGTATTTGCAAGATTTAATCTTAGGCAAGAAGTTATCTATACTAATAAACGGCAAAGCCCTCACTCACTCACTCACTCACTCACTCACTCACTGACTGACTCATCACTAATTCTCCAACTTCCCGTGTAGGTAGAAGGCTGAAATTTGGCAGGCTTATTCCTTACAGCTTCCTTACAAAAGTTGGGCAGGCTTCATTTCGAAATTCTACGCGTAATGGTCAAACTGGAAGCTGTTTTTCTCCATTTACTGTAATGGAGTTCAGCTGGAGGGGCGGAGTTCGTATGACATCATCACGCCTCTCACGTAATCACGCATTACGTAGAAAGCCAGGAAGAGCTACAAAACGTGGTTTAGAAAACATGCATTATATAATTATGAAGGCAGCGAAACAAATTAGAAGCGAGCGAGTGACATATAAAACCATATTCAGCAGCTCACATGAACTGACGCAGTGCGCAGACAAAAAGTAACAGTTCCAAAGAGTGCTGAACAAAAACTGAATTACACTGCTACGCTCAAATAGATAAACCACATGCCGTGGCGCGATACTAAAGCATTCGACTGTAGCGCCCACGTCCGAGGTTCGATTCCCGAGAGGGGATGCACTAAGTATGTACGCGCGCTTCTCGATTTATTTTAACCTCGCATCCCCTTAGTTTGAGACGTATGAAAACGCATGCGGTTAATGCAGAAAGACAGATCACCTATTCACCTATTGAAGCTTCATGAATAATGGATACTTTATTCGCGATCAATGATTGTTTTGGTAAAGCCATACTCAGTGTATTCATTAGATGAACGGTAAAAAAGTAAGAGCGAGGGGACGGTAACTTACTGAAGCACACAAGCAAAACCACAATAGCACGCGGGCTCGATGTACTGACTTGCGCGATCACATTCCAAAAAATATTTCTTTTCAAGTTCTATTTAGTCCATATGAGTCAAACTCAAGGCCCACGGGCCACATCCGGCCCGGCGTGTAATTATATCCGGCCCGCGAGATCATTTTATATACTGTATTATTGTTATTAATGGCCCGGGTATATGAAGCGCTGGTAACACAATAAACTACAGATCCCATAATGCAGCGCTTCATATACCCGGGCCACATCCAGCCCGGCGTGTAATTATATCCGGCCCGCGAGATCATTTTATATACTGTATTATTGTTATTAATGGCCCGGGTATATGAAGCACTGGTAACACAATAAACTACAGATCACATAATGCAGCGCTTCAGCTGCCTTGCCGAACACTTAACACGTTAATCAAGTCTAGCTTATGATACTGTAAATTATTGCGAAGCTAGCCCACACGATGCCGAAGAGAAAAGTTGATTCTGAAAATAGAGCCTTTAAAAACCGATGGGAGGCCGAGTATATGTTTACTGACATTGCCGGTAAACCCGTGTGTCTCATTTGTGGAACGTGTGTACAAAAACTGGGGTCTCCTTCCCAGCAAAAGTCGAGCAGCCGGCGCGCTTCTGCCTTAAATCAAAGTGAGCACTTTTAATTTTTTTCATCCTCCCCCTAAACTATAGCCCAGAAAATTGCAAACACGGGACCCCTTTTCTACACCACGGCAAAATAATATTAAGGCGATTCACACTTTCTTTTGCACGTATACGATTATAAAGTCCT
>JANRMT010062842.1:28471446-28561221 GCA_026402145.1 Polypterus bichir lapradei
ATATATATAGATATAGGAACAACACTCATATCAATGACAAAACAATTACATTAACAATCATGTTACGTTATTTTTTTAAATTTTTCCTTTTCTTTTTCATACCTTCTTTAACACACTACTTCTCCGCTGCGAAGCGCGGGTATTCTGCTAGTTGTCTATAAAGAAGTAATCGATCCTTGAGTAACAATGATGTACTAGTGAGTAGAAAGAATATGTTCTTGAATTTGGGTTTAAAAACCTCCAGGGGTCTGATAAGTTGTGGTCAGTTATAAACTTTGTAATTATTTTTGCAGTATTAGATGCCGTTCCCCCTGTAGAGGAAGTCCTATCTAAAAGTGGATTTAGAACACAATTAAAGTCCCCAGTCATTATAACTTTATGAGTGTTCAGATTGGGAATGGATGCAAATAAATTTTGTATAAATTCTTTATCATCAACATTAGGTGCATAAACATTTATCAAGATCAGTCTCCCATAACCATTACATATCTCCCTTCAGGATCCAATACTACATCTGATGCTACAAATGGAACAGTTCTATGTTTGAGAATTCCCACACCTCTAGTTTTCTTCGTAAAGCTAGAATGGAACATTTGGCCAGTCCAGTCTTTTTGCAGCCAGGACTGATCCTTGCTTATTAAGTGAGTTTCCTGTAAAAATACTATTTTAGCATTTAGACCTGTTAGGTGAGAGAGTACTTTCTTTCTCTTTAATTCGTGATTCAGTCCTTTAACATTCCAGCTTACGAAGTTAACTGTCCCATCATGGAGACACTGATTCTGAGTTTTTGATGTCATTTTATAGTCTTATTATAATTATAAAGACTGAGAGGATAGATTAGGTATAGATCAGGCCTGCTCTCTTTTCCCCCCCCCCTTAACCCCCCACCCTCTCTTTTTGCCTCCCCAAGTGAGGCTAAAACCCACTTCACACAGTCTCAGTCCTCTGACATACCCAGAGACAGAGTACGTCCAAAGCAAAACAAGCTCCAATGCAGCGGCGCTTTAGGGTTAAAAGATAGAGATATCTCTAAAAAAAAAAAAAAAAAAAGAGTTTTGCACTTAAAATATATATATATATAGTCTTCAGCAATTTTAGTGCATTTAGATGATACACCCAGATAATAAACCCGGGGGATGGTATTAAAAATGTGTCCAGAAGAAGCATAACCAGTCTTAATGCAGTAATAGCAATAACAGTAAACCTAGGGTATGATATTGAACAGTCTCGTTTAGGGTATAGATGAAATAATAGAAAAGAAAAAAAAATAATAATAATAATAATTAAGCACAATAAAACATAAACAGCGCCCTAGTAATACTAAGTAATAATGAGAATATATGCTGATAAAAACCCGTATTTTAAAACGAATAGATCAGACAAAAGATTATTAATCTTTGCTTTATCATTTTAACCGCCATGACTCACTATTATGTATCAGAATAGTCCCGGGATCAGCTTTCTTAATTCCTTTTCTGCTGCTTCCTTGCTAGCGAAGACATAGACTTGACCCTGCCATTCCACTTTCAGTTTTGCCGGATACAGGAGGCTGTATTTGACACTAGCTTGCCGTAGCCGCTGTTTAATATTATAGAAGGCTGCGCGTTTAGTAGCTGTTGCTGGAGAGAAGTCAGGGAAGATAAGAATGTAGTTATTTTCATATATAATATCTTCCTTGTTTCTGAGGAGTGCCATCACCTCTAGCTTAAATGATAATCGTTCAAAACGAACTATAAAAGATCTTGGTCGGGGTCTGACGGTGTTTGATCCGTGTACGCGGTAAGCCGCTGTTATCTCAGATTCTGCTTTAAAGTCATCCCCGATTATTTTAGAAAAAAGTTCAGGTGCGAATTTCACCGGGTTTGAACTTTCTCGATTCTCCGGCAGACCTTCAATTCTGACATTATACCTTCTACTCCCATCTTCTAAAGCAGCCAGTCTGTCTCCGAGTTTTTCTCCAAGTTTTTTGCATTCAGAACTGACATTTATTGCTCTTTCTTCGGCACTGGCAGCTGAATGTTCGACCATTTCAATCCGATTCGTGAATCTCTCCTTGAGATGCTCCAATTGATCAGTAAGCGTGCTCAGTTTAACCGAGTTTTCCTGAATGCGCTCTTCAATTTTTCCCAGCACCTGTGGAAGCTCAAGTTGCACCTCTTGACGCAGCCTTTCATTTGCCTGTTGGAATTCCTGTCGCAGCCTTTCATTTGCCTGTTGGAATTCCTGTCGCAACCTTTCATTTGCCTGTTGGAATTCCTGTTGCAGCCATTCATTGGCCTGTTTCATCTCCTGTTTCAATTCCTGTTTCAGTCTCTCATGTGCCTTTGCCCTTGCTTTCTCATTAGCCTTCTCGCTTTTCTTTATATCTTGCGTGAGCTCAGTGAGCAACACCTTCAGTTCAGATAGTTCAATTGTGCTTTCTTGTACCGTAGATGAAGCAGCAGACTTTGCTGTAGCCGGTGTCCCCGCTGCTCCAGGCTCACGTAATTGCGTTATTGAAGCCGCGGACTTCAAGGCCCTTTCCAGTTTCATGTGATCTTCTCCAATCGGCGAGCTATCCAGATCTGCACTCACGATTGCACCTTCGCTCCCCTTTTCGCTCTCAGCCGGCGACGATGTAACGGACCGTGGTCCCGAGGAGTCTGTGCTTTCGCCCATCTGATCCAGGTCTGTCTCTGAAAGGCCGTATCTAGAACTGGGGCTTGCTGATCGCAGCTTGGGTGTAGCTTTAGTTTTCGATTCTTTCGAACCCCACTTCTTGTTTATATGTGCTTACATATACTGTAGCAGTCCCTCTCGGGTTGAATAAATACAAGATATCTCAGGATAATAAGCAAAAAATATGAAAAATAACACCACTGCTAGCGGAGCTTCACTTCAGACGTCCATCTCTCGCAACGGACGAGACCAAAAAAAAAAAATGCGTTGTTTTATTAAGGCTTTCATATTTTTACATAAAGATTGGCTCAGCCTATCTAGTGGACCGTACATTTTAGAGTGCGATCCGAGAGCACTATGTAAATTTGTTTTCTTTCTGTCACCTGATGTTGTTATTGCATATTCTGTAATTACGCCTGGAGTTGTCTCATTCGATCCATTTGTTGTAAAGCCTCGTTGTTGTAGGGCTTGTTTACTGTGAGCTTAGAGCAGTCCATTTCTTGTATCCGTAATCCATTAAAGGATCTTATTCTACTCAAAGCTACATATGCCTGGCTATCTCTGAAGAGCTTTGAACCCAAGTACACTACAGCGTAGTTTACAGTACTTCCTTGCATCTTGTGGACTGTAGACGCCCATGAGAGGATAAGTGGTAACATTCTGCGTTCTGCAGTGCCGTAACTATGCTTTGCTAGGAATTGTATCGTCTTTGGATGTATTAAGTGTATGCCATTTCTTCCAAAGTCCACTCAAACCAAATGTATATGAGATTTGTACATTTGCAGTCTACGGAAGTGTGGCCAGATGTCTTCCGTAATGACTCCAATAGCAGCATTCACCAATCCCTTCGCAACATCTATGTTCGAGCGTAGCATCACCTTTGCTCCGACGAATATTTCCAATTCCTTCGGCAGTCCTGCTGTCTTATCGATATCAGTTGGGTTGATATTTTCTATGTTGATGTTGTTGATGTTTCTGGTCGCATCTACCAAATGATCTTGGGCCTTGATCTTGAATCTTTCCGTACGCTGTTCCCTGAAGTGCTGCAATACTGCTTTGTTGTGTTCCTGTACATGTTTGTTCCTTGGATAGAGCCTTAGAGCCTTGTGTCTATTGTAAACTCGCCTGTAGCTTCAGTGCTTACTCTTTTGTGAAGCTGTAGTAGGTGTTCTTCGCGAAGTTCTCCAATTCTTAGAGGATTAAAGTGGTGTCGTCTTGTTGTCTAATATTTTGTTTCAGTTCAACCAATGTGAAGAGTCTCCATATATGTATGGCAGGTTGTAATCTTGGTGGTTGATTGAAGGCTTGACTTCCTCGAACTGGCGGAAGATGCATCAGGTCTCCAAAGAGTAGTACATTTATACCACCAAAGATCTTGTTGTTATTCTTCAGTTGCTTCAAGTGCGAGTCTATCATACATAGGATCTCGTATGGGACTATTGAGATTTCGTCTATGAACAGGAATTGAATGTCCTTCTATTGGTGTCTCATTATTCTCAGATAGTTACCAGTTAACTATTTGTCCTTCCTTCTGAACTGGTAACTTTAGCAAGCTATGTATCGTAGATCGTCCAACTAATTAAAGGCAAATGACAATCCACGAAAAAGTCCCTGTCAGTACTTTTCAGATGTTCTACATGTCTTATTAGAATATCCATACCTGCATGGAAAGTGCCTCTACTTTTTCTATAAACTATCAAATATTATAATTGAAATATGTATTGTCATCGGAAATACGTATGTATGCAAAATTTCAAGTTGATTGGACAAAAGGAAGGGCTCCAAATTTGCGATCTACAATTCCGACTAGACATACAGAGCAAGGTTAAATAAAAAAAAAAAAAAAAATTTTAAGAAGTATTTTTTGAATGTTGATTGATGAAAAGCGCCCACACTTTTATTTTACTAGTGATGTATGAGAGACTTATTTTACTTTTTAGTACGCTTTTTAACTTAATATAAGCATCGTTTGTAAAAAGTATTTATATATATATATATATATATATATATATATATATATATATATAATTTTCAACTTTTTAGCCTTGAGTTTGTTTTAATATAATTTTGTAATCAATATTTTAACACTTCCTTTAATATTTCTATCCGCTACTAGCACCATCTATTGGTGAAATCTTGAACTAGTCTTCATATGAAAATTTCATTTCTTAATTAACATGGATTAATTGATCAATTAGTGAAACTGATTATTGATTCATGTATTGTCATCGGAAATATGTATGCATGCAAAATTTCAAGTCGATTGGACAAAAAGAAGGGCTTCAAATTTGCGATCTACGATTCCTACTAGACATACAGAGCAAGTTAAATAAAAGCATGTAAAAAATCAAATTGTTGTAATTTTCTGAATGAATAAAAGAAGAAAAAAAACCCAATGAGATCACTCAATGGTAAGATGACTTATTGATTATGAAACTGGCTGGAATAATAATAACGGCTACATGGCTTACCCAGTACTGAGCTAAATTGGGTTAAGTTAAATTGTAAGATGGGGCAACAAAACAACAAGGTGCCAATAGTCAAGTATGATAGACCTATTACATAAGCACATTTTAAAGAAAGCCGAGTGTGTTCTCTCAGGGAAAATTCACCCCACCTGCCACTGTCCCCAGAGCAGGCTGCTCTGTGTCTGAAGGACTTTGGGTGCTTGACGCCAGAAGCAAGATTCATGCAGTAAGGGAGGATGCAGGGTGATTGATTGGAGGATAGCATAAATCATGTAAACAGTTCTTGTTCATTGTTTCTGGCACTAAAAACTAGTCTGAAGCACATCACTCATAAGTGCAGTTCTGGAGTTAGGTCCTTACAATAAAAAGTAGAAAATACTGAAAGCTAAGACTGAGAGTGAAATAGCTTGTTCTATAGCATCAATCTGTTGTTATTACATTGTGGCTTAGCATTATAATTTCATCATATAATAACATTTTACTTTTATAAATCAACATTTTTGGTTTTCAAAATTGTCGAAAATTGATGGGGAGGCTAGGGTTCAAAGGGTTAATGCAAATGGATATCTTATATATCATGGGTGCCATGATTTTACAAGTCACATGCCACTGGGTCAGGCATAAAATGGTGGTGCTCTTAAATGTCCAAAAAAAAGAAAAGCACATGTGGTTAAATACAAGATGCTCTAGCTATGATATTATGATACTGGTTATTAAGTTTTAAAATTGTGTGAGTACATAAACAATTATTTCTGCTTAACGATATCAGCGTCAACTGGTTCAGACATGATCAGCTTGCTTGTGATGCCCCATCTGTACTGCAATTTACATCCAGCCTGAAGACTCATCACTTTAGGCTAGAATACCCTGATTAGAGCTGCTGATTAGCAGTTCACATTACAGTTCTGTTTGTTAGTCATTTGCATAATAACACAAGACTGGCAATCATTATAAATTGTTACTGTTTTATTTCTGTCCTTGGAATTCTGCTGTAGCAAGTGGTGCAATTGCTGTCTTGCCAGTTTGGCAGTCAGATCAGCAATACAGTACTGCAACTTCCTGCATGGATCCTCACAGGTTTATTTTCTCCAGAAATGATGACTAGAATTTATATTTTCCTTTCCTCCATCATCGACTGGCAATACTTTAAATGAAATGTTAATGGGCTTGAATTATCATGATTTTTATTGCTGCTCAAATTAAAATTGCTATATTTTACTATGTGTGTAAACTCTTTTGTGTATTTGTGTATGATTAAAAGCAGAGTTGCAGAATAACCTAACTAGCATATTGTTTCAATGTGGAAGGAAAACCAGAGTATCTAGAGAAAAAGGTCATGCAGACATGGGGAGGACATGTAAATTCCCCACAGGCAGTGCTTGGGCTTGACATTTGAACCCAGATGTTTGAAGGTACCAGTACTAGCCTCTTCACCACTGAACTGTTTAATAATAATTATCATTTTCATTAAACACTGACATATATCTTTACAGTGGAGAACTTGTCCCTGGGGATTTTCCATAAAGTCACAGCGATTTGTATGCTGCTTATAATTATCTTTACTGTATTGAAACAACTGAAAATTGCACATTTCTTGATAACACTGCTCCTAACGACTTTATGTATCAGAACACCAAAATTTACATTTATGGTACATTTACTGAAGTCTTAAAAAGCATAACAGACAGATCACTTGATATTTTGAAAATTCTTGTATACACAGTACTTTATACAAGGCCACATTTACAGTCTTAAATTGATCTTTTCCATTTTAGCAAAATTATATTACATCTGTAGAAGACAGTAATATGAAATTCTATTGTAGAAATATTGAAATTCAAAGTGCTATTTTCCCCCATTTATTGCTTTGTCCTGTTTCTTCCTAATAGCCATTTCTACACATAGTAAAATATCCACTCTCTCTAAACTTACTGATGATGTTTGGGGGGCCATGGTTCTTCTAAACAGTGTAGAGTATGTGCAATTTCAGTCACCACTTGACTTAATTTAAAAAAGCTTTATAATAGTCAACAATTCTACAAATAACACAATTTGTACCTCAGGCTGCTTACAATGAAGTGACTGTATGAGTCCCATTACTGCTGCATTCAGTATATGCACCCTGTAGTTATAAAAGCATTTTGTATTCATCCCCACATTCATAATATGCACTTTCCATTATGACAGGATCTTTTGCTATTATTACATTTATGTGTCACCCTTTTGCACACTGTGGAAAATTACAGTGCATGAATTCACAAGATGTAGCAAAGGAACTTCAAGTATAAAGGGTACAAATGGGCTAGTCATGAACACAACACAACATAACAAAATATAACAAAATTATATGCAATTAATGTTAACTTCAAATACAAGAAAATCACAAATACGACAAGAAAGGTGACAACTGCTGTTGAGATTGCATAACTAACAGGAGGATATTATAAGATTAAAGTGCTTTGTAGAATCTCAGTGGCAAAATCTCAAATTCCAAAGACTGGAATAAAATGCAAACTCCGTTAAAATTACACCCACCTTTCTATCTTAATGTCCTGGAAAAGAGTGGGATCATAACATGGTTACAGGTCCAAAGCCTGGGTTTAAATACTCCAGATGGATTTTGCTAGTTGTCTATATGTCTGTGTGGGTTCTTCTTGTGGTTTTCTCCAATAATTCAGTGAAGTGCAGATAAAGTGGATTGATCTCTCTAATCCTCTCCTGTGAATGTACACGAGCAAAATGTCTTTTCTGAGGTTGGTGTGATGAGTGGCTCGTGGCACAGAGGAACTTTTGAAATAAATAATTGCATGCAGGGCTTGAAACAGATTCGGGTTTGTGCAGGCACACTTTGTTCCCCAGTTAACTGGAGTACCTGATGGACCGCGCTGCTTGCACATGCTGAGGTGGGCAGATCAGTCAGGTGCCTTAATTGCTCCTTGGGTGGAGCGACACGTCACACCTGAACCCAATTAAACTGCCCAGATAAAAGGAGCCTGCATAGGACAGAAGAGAGAAACGGAGAGAGTGAAAACAGCTGTGAGAGCAGTATTGGGTGGAGAGGCAAGGTCAATCAGTCACTGAAAGGCAGCACGGTCGTTAGCCCCGCAGAGGATCAGCGTTCCAGGGGCGATTTGTCCCCATTGATTTTTAGTGGTGGAGTGGGTGCAAGTGAGATGAAATCCTGCCCCAGGCATCCAAGGTATGACAAGGGAGTGTGAAGGACAAAGGGAGGATAACCGGCCCATTGCAGTCTGGCTGGCGCTACTTGAGGCAGCTAAGATGGGGGTCAGGTAGCGTGGGCCTGCTGTTGTCCCTGCCATCTGAACAAGCAATGGGTGAGCCAGGGCGACGAAGATGGAACTGTGCTGGGCTCGTCTGATAAAACATTAAGGACCCAATGTCTTTGTTGGTTTTGCTCTCATTTTAAAGTTATATTTTAACTCGTGGACCGTCACACAGATTTCATGGATTATTTTTTAAAGACGTACGTGACTTTTATTTTATTTTGATAATTTTAATAAAAGCACATGAGCACTGTTAACACCCTCAACTGCTAGGCTCATCCTATGTTTTGGTATCGACTGTGGTATGTTCAAGGGATTCCTGGGATGTAAAAGGAGCATGGAGTCGACCTGCATTGTCACAGAATGAACTGCCTGCGAAAAAGGGAGATTCACAGTGCCAGTTTCTGCTAAGCATATAAATGTGTAGATATTAAAATAACAGGTAATGAAGACAGGAATACTTTATTGGTTTGATTATCTTAATGATTCTTTGATTTTTCCTGTGATCACCCCTTCCCCTTGTATTTTGGTTTAATTAATTATTTTTTTATACAATTTTAAAATTGTTTTTAGCAATTTTATATAATTTAACAGAATGTGTTTCTAGGTCTGGGTACCTTGAATGCCATACCATAGTATTTAAGTTTTAAATACCATACCATATATATAAGTTTTAGTTAGATAAGCTCTAATATTTATGGGATTGCAAAATAAAACTGCCAAGTAATACTTTCACAATAAAATGTATTAAAGTAACCTCTAACTAGATTACAAATGAAAGTTAAAACCTGAGGGTTGAAACAAATAGGAATGCATAATAAAAGTTCACGCATTCCATTTAATCCATTTCAGGGGTTGCATGGTTTAGAGTTTGTTCTGGTAGCACTGGGTGCAAGGTAGGTAGCATCTCTAGTTAAGGTGTATGCTAAAGATGTGTCAGTCCAGGAATTCACTATATGTGGTCACAGCTACTCCTCCTCAAACCGCCACCCTATCATGGTGGAGGGGTTTGCGTGTCCCAATGATCCTATGTTGTCCGGGGCTTTATGCCCCTGATAGGGTCACCCAAGGCAAACTGGTCCTAGGTGCGTGATGAGACAAAGCGTGGTTCAACCACACCTCCTATGAAGAACAAAAACCTTGGACGACGTTTTCCCTTGCCCGGATGCGGGTCACCTGGAGATGGGACTCGATGGTGAGCGCCTGGTGGCCGGGCCTGCACCCATGGGGCTCGGCCGAGCACAGCCCAAAGAGACAACGTGGGTCCCCCTTCCCATGGGCTCACCATCTGTAGGGGGGGGCCAAGGAGGTCGGGTGCAGTGTGAGTTGGGTGGTGGCCGAAGGCGGGGACCTTGCCGGTCCGATCCTCGGCTACAGAAGCTGGCTCTTGGGACATGGAATGTCACCTCTCTGAAGGGGAAGGAGCCTGGGCTAGTGCGTGAGTTTGAGAGGTTCCGGCTAGATATACTGTAGTCAGGTTCACCTTGACGCATAGCTTAGACTCTGGAACCAATCTCCTTGAGAGGGGCTGGACTCTCTACCACTCTGGAGTTGCCCCCGGTGAGAGGCACCGAGCGGGTGTGGGCATACTTATTGCCCCCTGACTTGGAGCCTGTTCATTGGGGTTTTCCCCAGTAGACGAGAGGGTAGCCTCCCTCCATCTTCAGGTGGGGGGGATGGGTCCTAACTGTTTGTGCGTATGCGCCGAACAGCAGTCTGGAGTACCCACCCATTTTGGAGTCCCTGGAGGGGGTGCTTGAGGGCATACCTTCTGGGGACTCCCTTGTTCTGCTGGAAGACTTAAGTGCTCACGTGGGCAATGACAGTGAGACCTGGAAGGGCGTGATTGGGAGGAATGGCCCCCCCGATCTGAACTCGAGCAGTGTTTTGTTATTGGACTTCTGTGCTCGTCACGGATTGTCCATAATGAACACCTTGTTCAAGCATAGGGGTGTTCATATGTGTACTTAGCACCAGGACACGCTAGGCCTCAGTTCGATGATCGACTTTGTGGTTGTGTTGTTGGACTTGTGGCCACATGGCTTGGACACTCGGATGAAGAGAGGGGCAGAGCTGTCAACTGATCACCACCTAGTGGCGAGTTGGCTTCAATGGTGGGGGAGGATGCTGGTCAGGCCTGGTAGGCCCAAACGTGATGTGAGGGTCTGCTGGGAACGTCTGGCAGAGTCCCCTGTCAGAAGTAGCTTCAACTCACACCTCCGGCAGAACTTCGACCACGTCCTGAGGGAGGTGGAGGACATTGAGTCCGAATGGGCCACGTTCTGTGCCTCTATTGTTGAGGCGGCTGATCGGAGCTGTAGCCATAAGGTGGTCCGTGCCTGTCGTGATGGCAATCCCCAAACCCGTTGGTGGACACCGGCGGTGAGGGATGCCATCAAGCTGAAGAAGGAGTTCTACAGAACCCTTTTGTCCTGTGGGACTCTGGAGGCAGCTGATAGGTACCGGCAGGCAAAGCAGAATGCGGCTTCAGTGGTTGCTGAGGCAAAAATTCGGGCATGGGAGGAGTTTGGAGAGGCCATGGAGAACGACTTTCAGACAGCTTCAAGGAGATTCTGGTCCACCGTCCGGCGTCTCAGGAGGGGGAAGCAGTGCAGTGTCAACACTGTACATGGTGGGGATGGTGCACTGCTGACCTCGACTCGGGATGTTGTGGGTCGGTGGGGGGAGCACTTCGAAGACCTCCTCAATCCCACTAACATGCCTTCCAATGAGGAAACAGAGCCTGGGGACTCGGAGGTGGGCTCCCTCATCTCTGGGACTGTGGTCACCGAGGTGGTTAAACTCCTTGATAGCAGGGCCCCGGAGGTAAATGAGATACGCCCGGAGTTCCTCAAGGCTCTGGATATTGTAAGACTGTCTTGGCTGATGCATCTCTGCAACATCGCATGGACATCGGGGACAGTGCCTCTGGATTGGCAGACCGGGGTGGTGGTCCCCCTCTTTAAGAAAGGGGACCGGAGGGTGTGTTCCTACTACAGTAGAACCTCCTTTCACAAACGTCTCGGTACACGTACAAATCGGTTTACGACCAAAAACTTCGCCAAACTTTTGCCCCGGTTCACGACCACACACTCGGTATACAAACAAGCCAGTTTCCCTTTCGGTTTTTGCACGCCGATGATTTCCGCACGTGTTGCATTGTTCTCGGTCAGACATGCATGCTTGCACGTGCGTGCGTGCTTTCGCTGTGAACTCTTTGTGCTCTATTTCATTTCCCTTCTGGTTCGTACACGCCGATTACTGTATTTAAGCACGTGTTGAGCCTCTCCCTGTTTATTGTTCTCAGTCAGATGTGCGTGCTCTACAGTATTTCGTGTGCTTTTGCAGTTAACCATGGCTTCTAAGCAAGTGAAGAGTGGTGAGAAGAAAGTTTTGCAGAAAATTGAAATCGAAGTAAAGAAAGAAATTATTGAAAAGTATGAGCGTGGCGTTCGTGTTACTGATCTTGCCGCCTAGTACAAGGATATCAAAATCTGCGATTTTGACTATTCCAAAGCAGAAAGAATCTATTAAAGCAGCTGATGTTGCAAAAGGAGTTACAGCGTTAATCAGGCAGAGGCCTCAAGTGCTGGAAGAGGTGGAAAAACTGTTGCTAGTGTGGCTGAACGAGAAGCAACTTGCAGGGGATAGCGTAAGCGAGGCGATGTTATGCGAGAAAGCCAGGAAGATTCATGGCAATTTGCTGCAAAACTATCCTACGAGTGGCGAAAGTGAGGAATTTAAAGCCAGTAGATGATGGTTTGAAAAGTTTCGCAAGAGAAGTGGCATTTATAGTGTGGTAAGGCATGGAGATGCTGCTGAAGCTGCGAAAGAATTTGTGAAAAATGTCACAAAATTAGTGGAGGGCGAAGGCTACATCCCGCAACAAGTCTTCAACTGTGACGAGACCAGATTGTTCTGGAAGAGGATGCCGAAGAGGACCTACATTACCCAGGAAGAGAAGGTTATGCCCGGCCATAAACCAATGAAGGACAGGTTAACCGTTTTGCTGTGTGCTAATGCTAGTGGCGACATAAAAATCAAGCCGCTGCTTGTTTACCAATTTGAGAACCCTTGTGCTTTCAAGTAGTACAATTTAAACAAAGCCAGACAGCCTGTGATGTGGGGGGCAAGCACGAAAGGGTGGGTCACAAGGACCTTGTTTTTGGAAAGCTGCACGAGGCTTTCGCTCTCTCCGTGAAGTGATATCTCGAAGAGAATAACCTGCCTAAAAAATACCTTCTTCTGATGGACAATGCACCGGCACACCCTTCAAATTTGGTTGACGATATGGTCCAAAAAATTTTAATGCATAGGGAAAAGGCAAGTCATCTTAGACCGCTATTCCGTGAAGTGTAAACCACCAGCTAAACAGCAAAAACACCAGAAACCCAAGAAATCACAGAGAAAACACCTGAAGGAGAACATCCCTTCATCGCGGAGTCAGACTCTCCCTCAAAACTGTAACCTCCTCTCCACTCAGTTCCTCCTCACTTCCTTCATGTCAGAACTCGACTCATGCAAGGTGAGTTTTCTTGGTGGTTTATGATTAGTTTTTGTATTACAGATTTTTCAAATGTTCATTTTTCAGTTCGTAGCGTGAATTGTTGCAATGTTACCTTTCTTAGTTGTTTATTAAATTTCTGATTTTTCAAATGTTATTTTCCCTGTGCTTAAAACTCATTAAAAAATAAAGTTTACACAGCGATCGGGTTGTAAGGCTATTAGCGTGAATTCCTGCAATGTTACTTTCTTGGTGGTTTATGGTTGGTTTTTATATAAAGTTCGGATTTGTTCAAATGTTCCTTTTTTCCCCCCTGTGCTTAAAACTCATTTAAAAAAAGTGTTTACAGCGATCGGGTCATAAGGCTACAGTATAGCGCGAACTCTTGCAATGTTAGTTTTCTCTGTTGTTCATGGTTTTCTGAGTGTTATTCAATGTTTTTACATTTAGTTTACTATTACGCTGTGCATTCTATGGTTTAATTAACTATATTTGTGCTTAAAAACTTAAATATATATTTACATACAGTTTGTATGGTCTTTAACGGATTAATTGTATTTACATACAATCCTATGGGGGAAATTGCTTCGGTTCACGACCAAATCGGTTACGACCAGAGTTTTGGAACGAATTATGGTCGTGAACCGAGGTTCCACTGTACAGAGGAATCACACTACTTAGTCTATTCGAGGGTTCTGGAGAGGAGGGTCCATCGGATACTTGAACCTCAGATTCAGAAGGAACAGTGTGGTTTTCGTCCTGGTTGCGGAACAGTGGACCAGCTCTACACCCTTAGCAGGGTCCTGGAGTGTGCATGGGCGTTTGCCCAACCAGTCTACATGTGTTTTGTGGACTTGGAAAAGGCGTTGAACCGTGTCCCTCGGAGAATCCTGTGGGGGGTGCTCTGGGAGTATGGGGTACCGGACCCCCTGATAAGGGCTGTTCGGTCCCTGTACAACCGGTGTCAGAACTTGGTCCTCATTGCCGGTAGTAAGTCGAACCCGTTTCTAGTGAGAGTTGGACTCCGCCAGGGCTGCCCTTTGTCACCAATTCTGTTCATAACTTTTATGGACAGAATTTCTAGGCGCAGCCAGGGTGATGAGGGGGTCAGGTTTGGTGGACTCAGGATTGGGTCAATGCTTTTTGCAGATGATGTTGTCCTGTTTGCTTCATCAGGCATGATCTTTAGCTCTCTCTGAATCGGTTTGCAGCGGAGTGTGAAAAGGCTAGGATGGGAATCAGCACCTCCAAATCTGAGATCGTGGTCCTCAGCCGGAAAAGGGTGGAGTGCCCTCTCAGGGTTGGGAGTAATTTCCTGCCCCAAGTGGAGGAGTTCAAGTATCTCGGGGTCTTGTTCACGAGTGAGGGAAGAATGGAGCGTGAGATCGACAGGCGGAGTGGTGCGGCGTCCGCAGTGATGCGGGCTCTGCCTCAGTCTGTCATGGTGAAAAAGGAGCTGAGCCGTAAGGCAAAGCTCTCAATTTACCAGTCGATCTACATTCCTACCCTCACCTATGGTCATGAGCTATGGGTAGTGACCGAAAGAACGAGATCGCGAATACAAGCGGCTAAAATGAGTTTCCTCTGCAGGGTGTCTTGGCTTTCCCTTAAAGATAGGGTGAGAAGCTCAGTCATCCGGGAGGGGCTCAGAGTAGAGCTGCTGCTCCTCCGCATTGAGAGGAGTCAGATGAGGTGGCTCGGGCATCTGATCAGGATGCCTCCTGGAAGCCTCCCTGGTGAGGTGTTCCGGGCACGTCCAACCACGAGGAGGCCCCAGGGAAGACCCAGGACACGCTGGAGGGTCTATGTCTCTCAGCTTGCCTGGGAACACCTCGGGATTCCCCCAGAAGAGCTAGAAGAAGTGGCCGGGGAGAGGGAAGTCTGGGCATCTCTGCTCAAGCTGTTGCCCCCACGACCTGACCTTGGATAAGCGGAAGGGGATGGATGGATGGATGGATGGTTACAGGTAAGTACTGGCAAATCTGGGTCCTTTGGTTTACAGAGATACTGTCCCATCTCTGTGTGCCATAAAGTGAGAACTGCCATTTGTTCCAAGGACTGGACAGCTTCTAAGCTGCAACAGCACAATTCAGTGTGTACAACATCAGGCAGTAAATGTGATGTGCATTTATTAGACTTAGTTTCTCCAGTGTCTTTTGGCACATTGGGCAGCAAGCATTCAACAATGAGATTCATGTACTGTAGCAGCTTCATTCTATTCAATATCAACAGCTCTGAGGTCTTACGGCAGGTCCTGACTGGACGTCTTTGTCTCCTCTTCCCTTTCTTCGGCTTCCAGTTCATCACAGTCTTCGGCATGCGGTTGTTGGTTTGTCTGAACATATGGTTCATTAGGTACAATCAACAGACACTGACTAGGTATTACAGCTTCGGCAGGCTACTCTGTTGGAGAACCTCATTGTTGGTAATATGATCATGGTTGAGTGTTCACCTTTAACGGAATACATTAAGACTTTGAGCTACACCCTTCCTCAATCCCCATGTGTAGGAATTGACACCACAATGCTGCTGTATAGTTGAACTTTAGTCACGAGATTCATCAATGCCAATGAGCAGATGTGCAGTACCAGTAATAAAATGGCATTGAACTGAACTGTAATTAATAATATGTCTGTGTATCAATACTATACCAGCAATCACCCTTCCCATACTGTAGTGTTTTATGATTTGGCCTTCGAAGGGTCTGAAGTAATATCCAGTGACTGTGTAGTACATCTTCTTCCAGTAACTTAGCAAGTGGGACAAATTTAAGCACTTTGTAGTTTAATACAGTGCCTTGATGCTGGAGAATTACAGAATACAGAGGAAATAAAAACAAGAGCTCAGAAGCACAGATTTGCCACAAGCGAGAACAAAACTTTGAATTGATAAACACTGATTACCTGTGAATGAGTTCACACATTTCTGAATTAAAAAGCTCAGGATCAGAATGCAAGTTATGTATATTTTGGAAAAAATGTCTATATGTGTTTTTTATTTTGAACTTTTATATTTAACTGTAAAACACCAGCACCAACAAATTAACATATTTGTTTAAAAATTCTTGACTATGTAATAAATAATATATCATCCATTCTTTGTCTTTAAGTATCTAAATAGCTAATACAAACATAAAAGTAAATGTACAATATTAATAAAGAAAACATTCTATCTTTAACATAAAAATAGTTTAAAAATTACAAAAAGAGACTCATTTTGCGTTGGCTGCTGCAGTACCTCAGAAGCATAAATGGCAGACAATCAGCATCATTCCGTTATGTGTACAGATTATGTTTAGCTGCATCTCTCCTCCACCCTACCTGATTCATTTAAAATACTCTCCCATCACTTTTGATGCAGCGCATCTTTACAATGTTCCATGGGAACTATCAGCTTTGGACTGGAACAAGACTAACGACTGGACTACAAACTTTAAACATCCTGAACTGTTTCATAAAGTAAGGCTCTTGTAAACACCCAGTGTGCATTAAACATCTCTTGTTTGATGGTCATCAAGCTGCGGCACTGAAAAATAACACATACACAAAATAAGCAACATTTGTCAATTCATGGAGCAAAAAATAAAAAAGCCATTATTTTAAATTCAAACACTGCAAATATTTAAAATTAATTATAATTAATACCAGTTTTATATTTTACATTAAGTTCAATCATAAAACTTATATGTATTCCCGGCGTACTCCTTTCTAGGCAACGATAGCTGCAGTGGCTTCAGGATTTCATTATAGACAGACCAATAAATATGGTATTAATTTAACTTAGTATGTGTTCACAATTGAAGCCATTATATTACTGACATTATTTGGTGCACTTTCAGTCCTGAGCTGCTCAAGTGAGTAGGTATGGATATGTACTATTAGTATTCTTAGGACTGTAAGTTTAAGAAAATGTTTACCACAGAATTACTAAGGTCTTAGAAATCGACATCTTAAAACTTCTGAATCTTAAAGATAAAATCACCTATTCATAAATTTTCCAAACCTGCTTTTTCAATTATGAGCTTGCAGATGGCTTAAATCTATCCTTAAAGCAAAAGAACAATGCAGAAACTCACCCATTCATATCATACACTTCAGAAACATTAATTAACCTAGCATATATATCTATTAAATCATCTAATCAATTTACTTCATTAATCAGTCAATCTCCTTAATCAATGAATCTAACATACATATGCCATCTACTTGGAGGAAAACCCACACAAACATGGGGACAATGTATAAAATTCATACACCGAGTCCTGAACAAAAACAAGATCCCTGAAGGAGTGAGGTATCAATGTAAGCCACTGCACCACCATAGCCTATTTGAAAAAATAACTCTAATCTGAACCCACCTAATCCAACACTTTGGGATGTGGGAGAAGTTTGTTAATATCAAGAAAAACCACTTATGATCATATGGAGAACAAACAGCCTGAACACAGAAAGTGTCTGGATTAGAATTTAAAACAAATGTGTTGGAGTTATGAAGCACCTGTACTACCCACTGTACCCGTGTACCGCCTCTGGACAAAATCACCTTAAAAAAACAGAGAATTTGTCTTATTCAAACTAAACCAACTTTATAAAAGCATGTTTTTTGGACTATATACTGTATGTGAAATCAGAAGAAATTCCTTTGAGGGAAAGCCATAAGAACACAGGGACTGCAATGCAAATTCTATACAGAAGGCGCCCCAGCCAGGTTACAAGTGTTGGGAGGCAGAAGTACTATGCAGTTACTAGAACATAACGTGTATAGCTTATCTTAATGATTGAATGGTTGACTGTAGTAAATGTATTTACTGTAATTGTTTAACTTCATGCTACATGTGTGGTTTTCATGGCACATTTTGTGATTGAACAAAAAGATGATGAGCAATGTATTTGATATTACACTACATATTATAGATATACTTCAGTCAGTTATTATTTCAGGATAAAATGAATAAAAATATAAAATTAATTTAAAAATGTTTTACCATAAATGCCAGACACAGAAAGCATTTCCTTTCTATAGTAATGCAACTCCATAATAGCCATGGCCCTGCTGGTTAAAGCAGTTGTAAGAGCAAAGAAGCACTCTGACAGGTATGACGTGGTTACGACTAAGAGCCACAAAATTCTGCAAAAAGAATACACAGGTGAATATTAACTGGAGTAATAATCAGAATGCAATGAGTTGCAGCTGGAGATTGCATTTAGTGATCAAGTTCATTACTGTTCCACCTGTTAAAAAAGATGAGAGAACAATTTGATTAAGAGTGTGGATTTCACTATCAAGACAGAAGAAGGCACACAAAGAGACACCTTGGGAGAGAGTTGCAGGATGTAGCAGCTACAAAACTGAAGATTAATCTGCAAACATTTGTATAATTGTGTTTGAAAGCAGTAAGAGGGGCACTGTCAGAAGAGGTCAACTGTGTCTCAAGTAGACAAGTATTCAGGAGTCTTAGAGCAAAAAGCTTTAGAAAAGCATTTGGCAGCGTTTTGAAGATGATTTAATATCTGATAGAAACAGGATGTAGAGAAGCAGCTTAAAGAGTAAGGTCTAAGTCAGACTCTAACAATAGCATTCTGAATTTGATACTACATGAAGAAAGATCATTAAAAAGATAACTGCAGCAGTATAATCGAGAATCAATAAAATATAACAAAATACTATTAACTACAGATGTAGGGCCAAACTCTGCCAATGGTTCATAGTTTTAAAAAAATGACTGCGCCCAAAATGTGAAATTCTAGTACAGGATACCATCAAGAACTACTACACTCCAGGAGGATCACTGAGGGTGTAAGGATAGGGGGCCTACAGCTTAAGTTTATTTTTGTTGGTCAGTATCCAATAGACAGGCTTGCTCCTTCTGGCCTAAATCACTAGACTGGAAAAAAGTTGACCAACAAAATACCTTTTTCAGATTTACAAACTTTACACATTCAAGCCAAATGTTCAGAAATCCTTGACCACACAGAGCACATCGACCTCCTTGAGAAAGCAGAGATTTCACCAGTGGGTAGTGTGCAATTAAATCTCGAATGCAGGACTGCCGGTTTCTTAGTTCCTTCATAACAAACCTTGCAGCAATCTCCTAGCAATTAAACAGAAACACATAAACATCGTAGAATGCAATATTGTCTGTATCAATTAAAAACAGGCTATTTCAACCTAATGCTTTTTTCACTGTTCAAACAAATATAGGTTTACTGGATCTTGTCTAAAACCCAGATGAATTATTTTGAAATTAAAACACATTTGGGGCAACTGAGGCAAGTTTAAGCATATTGCAGTATTTATTTAATGCTCCTCAAGTGTGTAGTTTTATAAGCTGGCGTACAATATATTGCAGGTTCTAAATGAAATCCTCTAAATTTCATTTTCAATCAGTTGAATACCAATAACGTTTGACTTGTAGAATTTGCTTATTGTACAGAATACAATATTATTTGCAATGAGATAATGCAAGTAATTTTGCTTCACCTTAACATATTTAAAAATCTTAATAACCTTTTAAACTAATGCTTTACCCCTTGTCAGCAACACACGGATAACATTACTGTAATAGTCTGTTAACTATGATGGCAAATCCCTTAAACAAGCTACCAATGTTGTAACATATCTAATCTGATTTAAAAGTCTGTTATATCAAAAGCTTAACAGAGCAGCAACAAGAGTAAGATGTAAACCCACCCAACAGGGGATGTCACTTCACTGCATGGCAAACTAAATTTCTGCAAACACATAAAGGATAAAATTGACCCTTAAACCTTTGGACACTCCCTGAAGGAAAGCCAGTCAAGTAATGGGAGCAAGAAAACACCAGACAGCACTGGAAAACAAACCAATGCACCACCATGTGCCTCCCTTCAGTAAATTAGCTCAACAAAATAAGGAGAATTAACTAATATAGCACAACCAAAGCAGGCCTACCTTAAGAGATAGGACTTCCTCTTGTTGGATTGATTCAACAGGTTCTTTTTGAAGGAAAGGATTGTCTTCACAATATAACTCTTCAAGCATCAGTTCATTAAACTTCATTTTGAAAGGATAAAAAAGCAAAAACACCAAAATTATCTGGATACATAAACATTTAAAACACATAACTTGCAGAATAATGTAAATAAAAATATTAAAAACCATAACTAGCTGAATATATAAAAGTAAGAAGATTAAACTCTAACAACAACGACATCACAATGGAAATGTAGCTGAAGTCGTTTGTCAGGTTCAATGAGATTTTGTTAATTTTAGATTTACTTACTGATCAAAAATTATACATGAAGTGAGAGTGCCTTACAAAGTTCACAAAAAACATAATTTGTAAGTGTCAAGTAGACACTGGAGTTGATCAGCGTATTCACCAAAGTATTTTTCACAGTAAATTTGCTGTGTTTGTTGGTGACTTTGTTCGCCAAATAATTTTTCTAGAAATTTGCTGTGGCCAGCTTAGGCCAACATTTTTTTCCAGGTCTCCCATGATGTTTTATAAGGGAAGTGTGACATCACAGAGCTGTAGTAGCAATGTGCAGAACTACTTAATGTAAGATCTTTACTGATGTGGCCATTGCTGGGTCATAAGAACACAAGGCAAAAAAACAAAAAATACCGTATGGTGAGACACTGGTATCCAAATGCTGGTTCATGTATCCCATGATCAATAGCTATGGTGTGAAAACATGAAGCTTGCATTGGACACCGATAAGGCTAACCTTAAGGCAGCCATAACAATCGCATTAGTCAAAGTTCATTGTTCTATTGGTTTACTCCAGTGCTTTCCAGCCCAATCCTGGCAGACCAATGTGGCTGCAGGCCTTATCCTAACTGGTTATTTCACCTTTAATGGATTAGTTTTTGTGTTTTCTTTTCTTAATCTGCATGCAGTGAAAAAAGTAATGTGAGAAAAATGAGTGTTTTAAGATTTTCATCGTCATTATTATGATTTTCATTTTGCTATTCCACAAGATCTGGGTTATTTAAGTAATTCTTTTCTAAGGAGATACAATCTAATATTGAAGTAGCTGCTGCTTTTCATCATTTAAGGCCATTTGCCTCTGTGCCTACTGTATTTTACTATTTTAGCCTCCTTAACATTATGTTTAGACCTAGAAAAATGAGTCAAAACATTGACTTTTTTCCCCACAATAAAAAATGTTATTATGTGTAACAGAAACATGTAAATACCAAAACATCAATATAAATTCAGTAGGACAGGTATGTCAAGTGTCCACTGGTGTACTGATGCAAATTTAGCACATGTCCTTTGTGTAATATGTTTTAAAACAGTCAACAACTGGTGTTGTGACAGAAGAAGTGTGTTTCTTTGCACACTTTATATTTTTTTTTTTTGTTGCTTGCACATGAGAGGGTAGAATGTCAATGCCTGATCCACACGATCAATGTACCCCTTGTGTTATTATACAAGTAGGCTACCACATTTCCCTGACACAAACATTGAGAGTTGCTGCATTATGAACAGGGATTATTGCCTTAACATCTTTCTTGATGTTCTACTTGAATGCAATCATTTTGTCCCTTTTGCCACTTAGATACTGCACTCTGCTGCAGTGTCACATAACTGAAGTCACCAGGCATATCTTGGCGGTTCAGCTGTACAGTGCTGTATGTATCAGTTTCACCATCCGCATCAACATCTGATGACCAATTCACACTGTCATCACTATCATTTGATTTAATTCGTGATTCAGTTGCAGTTTGTTCCTAAACTGACTTTATAGCTTCTTGTTTACATGTGATTGTGTTTTGGTTAAAGGCTTCGCCCCACTCATGAATATTGATGAATTACCTTAGAGTTACAAAACACACAGAAATATTCAGGATTTTTTTTTCAGCATGATATCATTGAACCACTAGATGGCATCAGAATAACCATCACCCCGAGTCTGACTCGTGGTAACCGTAATTACATAGAATTTTGAGTTTGAGTCATGCTTGGGGTTAAATCCAAGGAGGTTAAGAAAGCAAGATAAACTAACAAGATAATGACTAAAGAGAAATAAGAAAAAATACAAATACAAACAAAAAAAAATCATATTTCTAAATTTATTATCAATGTTAAATCTAGCAAGAAAAGAAAAAAAACATACCAGGTAAATAATTAATGAGGTCAGTTAGAGGCAGAATGACTGACTGATTGTAAAACTGGTTGGAACAAAACCCTTTAGCCACAGTGGGCCCCTAGAACTGGTATTGGACACAACTGGTCCAGAGGACTTCCAGTGGTTGCTTGGTACCCTCTGTCTCTTTCTTTCATGATGGATTCCTCAGAAGCATTACCTTTAACACTGCCCAAAATGAATTTTGTGTCCATGGCACGGACTGGTCCTTAGCCTTGCCCTATATTACTCTGATGCCAATTTCCCCAATCAGCTCCCTACAACCCTTTGTCTGGGATATAGACAGAGAAATTTGACGAGGACACACTTCTTTGTGCAGAATATCTAAATGGTTATATTTCAGTTTAAATTATAAGATATATAAGAATTTCTCAACACTAGAATTACCAGAGCCTACGAAAAAACTCGTAGATCCGTCCCCCCTTAAAACGCTTCACACCTCTCCGTCAGCGTCTTTTGTCCTTTAAATGTGTTGATAAGCAGCAAACAGCAGGCAGCCTGCTATTACATCCCCCCACCCCACACAGTTTTCTCAGCTCAAGTCTGTTTACCTGCGTGTCAGTTGCTTAGAGTTGTACAGAGTGAGAAGTCAAGCAAAATGACACCTTTTATAAATACTATATCATTATTTGGAACACTTGCATTTCATGTGTGTTCCGTTTCTACAGTAATCTGTGTAAACATATTGTTAAAACAGAAACTTTTTCATATTTTAGTAATAAATGTTACAAAATGTAGGCATAAACTATAGAATGTGTGAAGCCTGAAGTCCAAAGATCAAATAAACACTTTCACAAAAGGTTCAGCGTGATCGTCATTGACAGAATAAAACTCAAAAAAGCTAACTTTTACAAGTACCATAAATTTATACCCAATGTCCAATATATTTGATGTGAATTGCTGCCTGCCTTCTGTAGAGAACTAGGCAATAACACCTGAAAAAGGCACACTTACGATCGCTTATATTCTTCCACTATATAGAAGCTTATTTGTTGTTTTAGTGTATGCTCCCACCATGCGGTGACATGCACTCCCACCTCATTTTGCTCACCCAGGGTCATAAGAAACATGTATGCCATTGTCTCTCCCGACTCCTCATCAGTGGGCATGCAGTTTTCTATCAGATATGCAAACTGTACTAGTAATCTGTCATGCAAGTTACGGTTAATACAGCCTAAAAAAAGGTGACAGCTTATAGGTGCAGCAAGTGCTGTGTCTGCAGTCCGCACCTTCATTTATAAAAAATGCTTCACTTCACAATTTCATGTGACAAATTAATACATACTATGATTGTGAAGAAATAAATTGGACTTGAAAAATAAAGTTATTCTTTAATAGTTTATATTAGTGTTGCAAAATCAAAATCTTACTTTTTTTTTTTATTTTTTGCACATTTAGAATATTATGCTTATGCTCATGGATTTTTCTTTGGCCCCTTATATTTCGATACTTATGTTAGCCTCTCAGTATGTTGACTGTTTGCTAACTACTGAGCATTCTTTTGGATTTAGAACAGTAAAATACACTTTCTTACATTTTGGCCTTGAATTCATCGTGACTCCCCTTTAAAATGTCTAACTTCATTATAGAGAGTGACTTTAGAATGTTGCACTGAGCCAATGACTTGCAAAGAACAGGAACTGAGAAGGTGTCATCATGGCTCAATGTCTACTTGAAACCCGATTACGACATTGCTCTATTTATAATCCATTAATATTCTGTAACTGGTTATGTGGATACAAAATGTTGTCAAAAACAGATATGGCATTAACAAGTACCAGGAAGGATATGGCTATGGCTCATTTTTGGAGTTCTGTGTGACATGATGTCAGATTTGGCTTTTTTCCTCTGTTTTTTGTGTTGTTCCAATGCACATAAAGGAAATAAACATGTGTATACCAAAACATTTGTAATTGAAACAATTTTCTGGGAGAAATGGTGCATTTTCTGAGAAAATTCCAGGGGTGCCAATAATTTTGTAGACCTTCCCTTTCACTCTTGCTGATATCCGTCTGTCACAAATCACTCCTGACACACTTCTCCACCCATTCCACCCTGCCTGCACTCTCTTTTTCACCTCTCTTTCACACTCCCTGTTACTCTGTACAGTTGATCCCAAGTATTTAAACTCCTCCACCCCTCGCCAACTCTACTCCCTGCATCTTCACCAATTCTCTGACCTTCATCTCATTTACACACATGTATTCTATCTTGGTCCTACTGACCTTCATTCCTCTCCTCTCTAGAGCATATCTCCACCTCTCTGGGGTCTCCTCAACCTGCTCCCTACTATCTCTACAGATCACAATGTCATCCACAAACATCATAGTCCACAAGGACTCCTGTCTAATTTCATCTGTCAACCTGTCCATCACCATTGCAAATAAGAAAGGGCTCAGAGCTGATCCCTGATGTAATCCCACCTCTACCTTGAATGCATCCATCACTCCTACCGCAGACCTCGCCACAGTCACACTTCCCTCGTACATATCCTGTACATCTCTTACATACTTCTCTGCCACTCCAGACTTCCTCATACAATACCACAACTCCTCTCGAGGCACCCTGTCATATGCTTTCTCCAGGTCCACAAAGACGCAATGCAACTCCTTCTGGCTTTCTCTATACTTCTCCATCAATATCCTCAGAGCAAACACTGCATCTGTGGTGCTCTTTCTTGGCATGAAACCATACTGCTGCTCACTAATCATCACCTCACTTCTTAACCTAGCTTCCACTATTCTTTCCCATAACGTCATGCTGTGGCTCATCAATTTTATCCCCCTGTAGTTACTACAGTCCTGCACATCCGCCTTATTCTTAAATATCGGCACCAGTACACTTCTTCTCCACTCATCAGGCATCCTCTCATTTTCCAAGATTCCATTAAACAATGTGGTTAAAACCTCCACTGCCATCTTCCCCTAAACACCTCCATGCTTCCACAGGTATGCCATCTGGACCAACGGCTTTCCCATTCTTCATCCTCTTCACAGCTGTCCTTACTTCCTCCTTGCTAATCCGTTGCACTTCCTGATTGACTATCTCCACATCATCCAACTTCTTCTCTCTCTCGTTCTCTTCATTCATAAGCCTCTCAAAGTACTCTTTCCATCTGCTCAACACACTCTCCTTGCTTGTGAGTATGTTTCCATCTTTATCCTTTATTACCCTAACCTGCTACACATCTTTCCCAGCTCGGTCCCTGTGAAAGCTGAAGTATGGCTGTTTGAGACTGACTTGAATCAGAGGCCATTCAGTACCACAACGCCCTATTGGTAGTAGGGTTTGGCCAGACAGCCTATACATTTTCTTGCTTTACGCCTCCCTCTCTCTCTTACAAACATCTCACACACCATGAACTGAAAAGGACAACACAATAAAAAGCACAGCTCGGCAGCCATACTGAGACACATTCTGTTCTGCCTGTTCTGAAGAAAGCTGACCAGAAATGATGCCTTAACTTGAAACATTTTAAGTAACAAACAAGCCTGCGTGCTGCCTAAAACTACACATCAGCATTTATCAGGTTATATGGTTGCCAATATTCACTTGTACTTTGCATATTGTTATTTATGAATTTTATCAATAATACATTATTTAAATTGTAACTTAACTCCTGCATGTCTTTTACTACACCTAATTCCCTGAGGTTATAAATGTAGAAGGGAAGGTGGGGAGAAGTTATATGGTACAATACCTTATAAACAGTGGTAAGTCTCTGAGATTTGAGGCGTTCTGACAAAGACTACATATTAATAATACAAAAGGGGAAAGTAGAGTAATATATCACTCTACCAAGACAAAACAGGCCCATCTTGCATGGAGCTCCACAGACTGTCATACCAGATTTGGTGTATTGTTCTGAGACCACATGATGTAGTTATAGCTGAATTGTAGCCAATGTGTCAAAGTAAGTTAAAAAAATAGTGTAGTGTAGACAGCAACCTTAACAATTGTATGTACCAGTTTTCTTTAGTCTAAAATCTTAAAATGTCCATAATGCAAGCAAATAATATTGTATTTAACAGTAATGGGAGCCTTGATTGAATTGGTGAGGTTTTAAGAAATTTAGGATTATGGGGGTAGCGGTGTTTGCTTTAAGTAGCGTTACTTATTCATGTCATTTTGAAATGCCATGCCAAAGGATATTTGAATATGGTCAGCAAATTTCATATGAACAGGCTCAGTATTTTACTTGATTATCTAGTGTAGAGTTCAAGGTTAAGGATGGCAACTCTTTTCTCATTTTCTTGTTAACCCTGCTATAAATTATATATCTCTCCCGTATTTGAAAATTAATTTTCCATTGCAGGATTGGCAGCCCTGGTGGGGGGGCAGGAACTAATATTAGACATGTCTTAATCAGCCTATATTTACTGAAGGCCAATTTAAAGCCTCCAATTAACATATCAAGGGATTGGGATATGGGAAGATACCAATGATGCTACATATGGGCAGATACCAAAGAAAATGGACATGGGGCAAGGAACATAAGAATGCCATGAAAACAGAAAAGTGAGGAATCCAAGGAACTGTGATTTTGTAAGATTAACCAATGTGCCACTGTGGCTCTCCATTTGTTTAAGTAAAAGTTACATCATTTTATAGCTGTATTTCTTCACAATATTCTCAAATCACTTTTTAAGAAATAACAGTGTTCATTGTTCAAACACATTACAGCTCAGTAACAGCTCTGCCATGTTGTCTAAAACTTTCAAGCATCAGGCAGTCATTCCACTCAGTGAAAACAGTTTACTATGACAAGACTAAAGCTTAGGATTAAATGAAAAATTATCTCATTCATCGAACAATGGGGATGTGTTCACTACTGAAGCATTTCTTGTCAGTGTGTGTGGTGAATATTTCATTCTCAGGTCTGAATAAAATATGTGCTCTCCAGAAATATGATTTTTAATTTAGATGGTAGAACAAAGGTTCTCTTTAAACAACACATACACAGTATAGATATATAAAAAATGTTTGCCATATTGTACTCACATTAACTGGAAAAAATTTGAGCAGATTCCCAGCCACATCTAGAATTCTTAATTTTCTTAATTTGTATAAACTCTGTTGGAAAATATAGCAACTGTTTCAATTAAAAAATATAGCAACTGTTTCAAGTAGACGTTCAGTAAATTCATGTTAAATTCTGTAGACAATCACGTACAGTCCTACAAACATAAATGGTGCTTTAAAACTGCACCAGCATGAAACAACTCCATTAACTTTAAGTACCAACTAATAGAATTGGATTTTGAGGATTCTTTGTTTAATTTCAATCAGAGTAAATTCTGTATCTACAGTACTCTTTAAATTTTCAAGTATGCATCTCCAACATTTATAATTCGAAAACAATTTGTTCAAGTTCATTAATATATTTGGCCAACGTGGGTTTTATTTTGATTTATTCAAAGTATGAACATACAGTATTAATAAAAAGTATTCACCCCTTGGGAGGTTTTCACATTTCATTGTTGTAGAACATTGAATCACACTGGATTCAATGTGGCATTTTTTACACACTAATCAACAGAAAAAAGACTCTTTAATATCAAAGAAAGAACAGATCTCTACAAAAACACAAAATAACTGATCGCAGACGCATTCACTGTCTTCAAGTCAGCATTTAGTTAGTGCACCATTGGCAGCCATGACAGCTTTGAGACTGTGTGCACAGGTCTCTATCATCTTTGCACATCTGGATACTGTAATATTTCCCCATTCGTCTTTGTAAATCTGGTTAAGTTACATGGGGATGGTGAGTGAACAGCCTTTTTCAAGTCCGGCCTCAAATTCTCAATTGGATTGTGATCTACTCTACACTCTGACTGGACACACCAGCAGCTTTGGCTTAATGCTTGGGGTTGCTGTTTTACTGGAAAACAAATCTTCTCCAAAGGTGCAGGTTTCTCACAGACTACCTCAGGTTTTCTTCCAAGACATTGCCTGTATTTTCTTATTCTCTTTATCATCTACAGATACAGAGAAGTATCCCCACAGCATGATGCTGCCACAACCACAGTTCACAGTGGGGATGGTCAGTGCAGTGTCTGGCTTTTGCCAAACGTGGCATTTAGTGTATTTAGTCTGATGCCCAAAAAACACAATTTTAGCCCTTATCAGACCACAGAACCTTCAGAGTCCTCCGTGTGCCTTCTGGCAAACTCTAGCGTGATATCATGTGTGTGTGTGTTTTTTGTTTTTAATTAACAATGGCCTTCTCTTTGCCTGTCATAAAGCAGCTGTTGTATGCACAGTTTCACCAGTCCAATCCACTGTAATAAAATTATTAAAAGTCTCTCTAGGTGGCCTCCCTCACTAGTCTTCTTCTTGCGAGATCACTCAAGGTTTTGTGGGCGGCCTCCCTCTAGGTAGATTTAGAGCTGTGCCATACTTTCTATTTCTTAATGATTGATTTAACTTGACTTCAAGGGATATTCAGTGACTTGGATATTTGCTTGTTTCCATCCTCTGACATGTGCTTTTCAGTCACTATTTCATGGAGTTTCATGGAGAGTACTTGTTGTCTTCGCTGTGTAGGTTACTCCACAATACTGATTTACTAGAATGTGGACCTTCCAGAAAAGGTGCTTTTATATGACAATCAATTGAAACCCCTTGACTACAGACAGGTGATCTCCATTGAATTCTTAATGCAACTTCTAAAACCAACTTGGTGCACCAGTGATGAATCAGACGTGTCATATTAAAGGGGTGGATACTTATATGATGAATTATTTAGTATTTTATATTTGTAATTAATTTATACCACTTTGCAGGGATCTGTTTTCACTTTGAAATTAAATAGTTTTTCTTTGTTGATCAATGTCAGAAAAGCCAAATTAAATCCACTGTGATTCAACACTCTGTAACAATAAAATATGAATAACTTCCAAAGAGGTGAATACTCTTAATACTGTAGACAATGTGTAAAACCTCACAGTTATAGTGATCTGAAAAAGTATTTGCCCTTTCCCAATTTGCTCTATCATTGCAAATTTTTTCATGCTAAATGTTTTCAGAGCTTCAACCCAAATCTAATATTTGATAAAGGATGACTGAGTGAATAAATAACATGTTATTTTTTTATAACATATTTGGTTAGTGAACAAATTTATCCAGTACCCACTGGTTCTGTGTAAAAAATGGTATTGTTTACTAGTTATAAGCAAACAACTAAAAGGAGTATTAATATCAGTTGACTTAACACAGCCAGACCTCAGTATAAACCTCTTATTTTGGTTGTTAATGTTTTAATCTGTTAGCGATGGTCTACTAGCATAAAAGAAAAAATGATCAGATGGTAAGACAGTAACCAAGAAAACAAAATAAGGATCAGAACAAGAAACTCAGAGAATCAGATGCTGAAGCCAAAACATTATCAAATGTTATAGTCAAAATACACTGCCTAAAGTTCTAAACCAGGAAAACAAGTTTCAAAATAAAGATTTTAATTCTAAAGTTTATCTGCAACCTCAGATATAGATTGACATGTCCGTGCTGCCCTTTTATCTCAATGCTACAAAAAACACACACCAAAAACAGTGTTAAATAGTGTCAAAAACAAATGATGTTATGAAATTTCAATCTTAATATTCAGAAATATATAACGAGAAGCTAAAAAAAAAATTAAAATAAATGCAACTTCATATCATCATCAGAGTCCAGTTGACAGTATAAAAGTTGCATAAGCACATAATGCCATAACTACAGGATATTCCTTAAGAAATCTTTATAATATATCTGATGGTCTATATAGAGTTCCAAAGCAATTTCCACACTTTTAGAACTCCAATGAACTACAGAAAGAGGAGTAATCACCAGATGGAAAACACTTGGAACAATAGTCAATCGTCTCAGGACTGGCCAGCCTGCCAAACTTATACCATGGGCACAGCATAAAATCACCTAGGAAGTCATAAAAGATTCTAAACCATCCAAAGAACTGTAGCTTTCTCTTGCCTCTGCAAATGTCAGTGATTGTTTATTTAGTCACTGGGCAAAATGGGCTTCACTGGACAGATGGAAGACAGGCATCACTGCTTACTAATAAGAACACAAGGTAATCTCTCATTTAACAGAAAACTCCTGGAGGATCCCCAAGCCTTTTAGAGGAACGTGTAAGGGACAGATGAAGAAAAAGTGAATCTTTATGAAGGGCATGGGTCCCATTATATCACCATTATGGGTAAAGCCAGCAAAGAATTCCATGGGGTGAACATCAAGAATAACAAAGATGGTGGTAGTAGTGTGTTGGTGTGGGGATACTTTGCTGCATCATGACTTAGACATGCTGGCGCAACCGAAGGAACCTCAATTAAATTCTGCTTTGAATCAGTAAGCTTTTAAGAAGAATGTCTGGTCAACTGTCCAGTCATCAAAAGTTGAAGCAAACCCAGATTCGAATGCCTGAAAAAAAGTAAAATCAGTCAAAGTCTAGATGTAAAACTAAAAGAGATGCTGTGGGAGAACTTGAAACAAACAGCTCTTGCTTGAAAACCTACCAGTATTTCTGGATTAAACGTGTTCTGGAAAAAATAGTTGACTACAACTTTTCCATGGCCATGTTAAAGACTGATATTGAATTGTAGGAAGTGTTCGGCTGGAGTCATTGCAACTTAATGACTCCAGTTATTAAGTGTAAAATGACAGTTGGTGTTGGATAACTTTGTTTCTTTAATAAATGGCATAAGAATAAAAAATGTTGATGCAAAGGTACCCTTTATTTAATCAATTTGCCTAAGACCTTTAAACATTCAATGTCAAAAAGTCAGGTAGCACTTCAGCTTTGGTACTGTAAAAATGCATCTATTACTTATTTACTATTATGTAAGAAGTCCTTAACAAAGGCTTCTTTTGGTTTTCATAACATTTCTAAAACATCAATAGACTGTTTATTCATCTCTGTGCAGTGTAGCCTATTGATGTGATGGTAAAAATTATTTGGTAACATGAAAGATTCACTGGTCTCATACTAAATAAGTAATATCAAGAGACTTGTGTCTAAGTTAAGCCACCTCCGACCACACCAAAGTGAAGTTTTGTTAGTAGGTCACATTGCTTAGCTGAGTAAACACTTTACTGATGCTTTAAAAGTGTTATGAAGACCCACATAACTGTTTATGTTCTTGTCACATAATAGTCAATGAGTAGTAGATGTATTTTTATAGTAGGTAAACCAAAATGATACCAAACGTTGCAATGATAGAGGAAATCAGGAAGTGAGCAAATCATTTTTATGGCAATGCATGCCTATAAACATTGCACAGAGCTATAGAAAGATTATTATAGCTCCTTTAATAAACAAAGAAGATTTATTTTGATGTTCAGTAGAATCAATTCCTAGTCAGTCCTAGTTGATAGCAGAAATAACCGAGTTCCTACCTCTGGTAATTCTGAGATTTGATTCCGTGCTAAGTGAAGCTGGGTCAGGTTTGTTAAAAGTCTCAGCTCCTGAGGAATGGTGGTCAGTTTGTTACTGGTAAGATGGAGTTCAGAAAGTTTGCTCAGTGAGCAAAGTTCAACAGGAATGTTCTCTATCTTATTATTTCTTAAACCAAGGAATTCAAGGTTGGATAATCTGGAAGAGACAAAGTTAATTGAAAAAGAATAAATAGCAAGAAAAAGGCACAACTTTAGATTATCCAAAGTACTTTACCAAAAGTTAGGAACTCTAGAACCCACAGCCTCCAAAAACAACCTGTAAAAGCACAAGAACAGTATAAAATGTCATGAGGTAGACTGTCCATGATGAACTATTAAAACATTCTGCTAAAAGTGAATAAAGTACTTAAGGGTCCTAATATCTGTTAAATGTTTAAAATTCTAGCATTTGGTGTAGGTAATGCACTGTCAAGGAAGATGTTTAAAACATGGTGTGGACTATACAGCTCAAATCAATATCTAGACTTATTGGCAGTCTTCATGGGGGTCTGCTTTGTTCGTACTTTACTTAAAGTGAAATGCTGTGCCTCACCTCAGTCCCTGGCCACACTGTTTGTTGTAAACAACATCTCATAGCATAGCAGTGGCTCACATTAAGACACTACTAATTAAACCTTTATGTTAACCAACATTTACTCACTAATTTCTAGTTCTAGAAGCAGATTACTAACATATAATGAGACCTACCCCTGCATTATGGTAAAGGATATTAAAGTGAGTAAATAAACAATATCATTAATACCATATGAATAAGAAATATCATTATTAACAAATTAACTAAATACACATCCATCCATCCATCCATTATCCAACCCGCTGAATCTGAACACAGGGTCACGGGGGTCTGCTGGAGCCAATCCCAGCCAACACAGGGCACAAGGCAGGAACCAATCCCGGGCAGGGTGCCAACTCACCGCAGGACACACACAAACACACCCACACACCAAGCACACACTAGGGCCAATTTAGAATCGCCAATCCACCTAACCTGCATGTCTTTGGACTGTGGGAGGAAACCCACACAATCACGGGGAGAACATGCAAACTCCACGCAGGGAGGACCCGGGAAGTGAACCCGGGTCTCCAAACTGCGAGGCAGCAGCACTACCACTGCACCACCGTGCCGCCCAACTAAATAAACATCTAATATTATATGTTTTGTGTATGGTAACACTCAGTCATCCAATCCCACCTACACCTGACCCCATCCCATACTGTAACCTGCAGCAACATGTACTTTCTTTTGCCATGATGCTTGGGAATCAAGAGTGAATAGCCTTTTTCAAGTTCAGCCACAAATTCTCAATTGGATTGTGATTTAGACTCTGACAGGGCCATTCCAGGACATTAAGATTCTTGTTTTTAAGCCATTCCTGAGCAGCTTTGGTTTTATGCTTGGGGTTGCAGTTTCACTGGAAAAAAAAAATCTCCCAAGTTGCAGGTTTCATGTAGACTGCCTCAGGTTTTTGTCTGGTAAATTGCCTGTATTTTCCCACTTTCTCTGTAATCAATACTCTCATAAGTCTTCCAGGACATGATACAGAGAAAAATCCCCACAGCAAGATGCTGCCACCACTGTTGGTTCACAAAGGGGATAGTTGTGTTTTGGTAATGTGTCAAACAAGTAAAAAATGAAAATATAAAAAAGAAAGTTGAAGTAACTGCTCTCAATGTAAAACTTAAACAGAAAACTAATTTGTAGCTGAAGTTGAAAAGAATGTTTCTCAAATTTAAGACTAACAAGTTTAAAAATTCTCCAATGCTTTTCAATGACTGAGTGTGCTGTATCTAAAATATCTTAAAGAAAATTGTCATGTCCTATCAAATTTTTTTAAACAATAAGTGTGCCAAATTTCAGCAAAATTGGTCCATTGGGAACAAAGTTGTTTTCTGCAGACAGACGTGACTATCACAATAGGTGCTTTTTATATGAGAAAACACCTACAACAAATTAATCTTTTGCTGAGCATAGTTAGGGATAAGAAAACCAAGTTCCATGAATACTTGTTTTTGCTTTGGACTATGATTTTTTCCTTTGCCTGTGTGGCTCTAACATTTAACTTATTATTTCTTTCTTGACATCTCGACCTTGTCTATCCCAAATGTATGTTCAAATAATGGTACTGTACCAGATGATGCTCAAAAAATGGGATCTGGGTGGTTTTCTTTGCATGAAAAATTTTGTCTAGAGGTCTAGAGCATTGTTCTGCCACTGCCAGACGGAAACAGCCAGTAAGACTTGTGGTCACCCCGTGAATCAGAGTACTCACCATGAGTCCTCTGAGATGTAATTTTGTGTAAGGTGTACTGCAGCATAACGTTTTGTGGAACTCTGGACTTCAGCTATCTAATTTACATACGGAGTACCAATAATTTCAGACTGGCGTAAATCCAATGGTCCTAAAGTTAGGAGTTGGGCAGTTTGTCACTTATATGAGAAGGAATATAACTACTTACTTATTTATTGCCCCTTATGCACTCTGATGTTCATCCACAGCTATCTGTCTAGCCATCGTCTCCAGTCTGCTGCAAGTATAGTTCATAGCTTTCATCTCTTACTCCACCATTTGTCACCAGGTTGTTCTTGGTCTCCTATGTTTCCTATGTCCATCTGATGTCCAGTGGAGTGCTGTTTTAATGAAGATATCAGTATGTCTCCTCATTACATGGCCCAACAACTTCCAGCACTTCTTCATTATGATAGTACCCTTGTCCTCTTGTTGACACTGGAGGAGGAGGTTGTGGTTGGAGATTTTTCTAGGCCAGAAAAAGCCCAATATCTTCTTCAGGTTTATGGTGTGGAACGTTGACAGCTTGGTTAGGTCATTTGTTGTCATGCACCAGCATTCTGACCCACACAGCAGTATAGACAGGACACAGCTCTAATAAAGTTTTCATTTGGTGTGCATGCTATACTTGGATGACATCCACACATTTACCATGGTCTTGAAGGCATTCCTTGCTTTTCCCAATCTGCTCTTTATGTTCACACCCATCTTACCATCCTGGGTAGTTCAGCACCATATACTTTAATTGGTGCAGGGAAATCCACGTTCAGTGTCATGATCTCTGTTTTCGTTTGGCTCATTCTCAGTCTCACCTGACCTCCAAAGAGGTGTTGTTGTTCAGTATATTCCTACATGTGTTGGTGTGTGTGGGATAACAATGCAAGATCCTCTGCAAAGTCAAGGTCTTCTAAGGTGGTGAAAAGAGACAATTGGATACCCCTTAATGCATTTTCTGTTGTCTTTTTCATCACCCAGTCTATGGCTAGGTGGAAAAGTAAGGTAGACATCACATGGCCTTGTCTTACTCCTGTCTTGACTTCAAAGTATAGGCTGCTGTCGCCTACTGTATAGGTAAAGTCAGCATAAAATTTCCTGATGACACATACGATCTTGATGGGAGTTCCATAGAATCTGCCATAGGCTTTCTCTGTGGATGCTGTCAGAGGCTTTTTCAAAGTCCATGAAGTTTATGTATAACTGCTTTTGCCACTCTATACATTGCTTTATGATGTTATACAAGGTAAAAATCTGGTCATTACAGCCACTGTTCTTTCTGAAGCCATCTTGTTCTTTACATAGGCTGTTGTCCGTACTGACCCCTACTCTCTCTCCTGTTTCTTTTTCCGGTTCTTTGTGGTGGCGGCCTGCGCCACCACCACCTACTCAAAGCATCATGATGCTCCAACATTGATGAACTAAAAGCCAAAAGTCTACATGACCATCATCATCAAGTCCTTCCGTCAGAACCCTAAATACAAAGAGGACTGTTTCATTTATGTTAGGTAGAATGCCCAGAGGGGACTGGGTGGTCTCATGGTCTGGAATCCCTGCAGATTTTATTTTTTCTCCAGCCGTCTGGAGTTTTTTTTTGTTTTTTCTGTCCACCCTGGCCATCTGACCTTACTCTTATTCTATGTTAATTAATGTTGACTTATTTTATTTTCTTACTGTGTCTTTTATTTTCTGTTCTTCATTATGTAAAGCACTTTGAGCTACATTTTTTTATGAAAATGTGCTATATAAATAAATGTTGTTGTTGTTGTCAACAGCATCTCCAATCCACTGGATGATGATCTTTGTAAGAATCTTACCAGTTACTGACAAGAGTGTAATACCACTCCAATTGCTGCAATCAGTCACTGCACCTTTCTTGGGAATCTTAGTAATTATTCTTTTTGTCCATTCTTTTGGTACCTGCTCCTTCTCCCAAATTTCAGTGAACAGTGGTTGCAGAATTTTGGTAGCCATGCCTGGTTCGGCTTTAAATAATTCAGCATTCTTTCAAGTTGTCATTTCTGGGAGCTTTGCCATTATTGAGTAGTTCAATGGCGGCTGAACAATTTTTTGCTACAGAGTGCCTGGAATGGCAATGTGAGTACCACATAAAATGGTACAAAAATATAATGGAGAGCATATTCCTCAAAGTAATCTATTAATATTATATCTTTTTAATCAATTTAAGGATCATACAACAAGGAATAAAGTACAGTTCAGTAAAAAATACAGTGCTAAATCATGTTCAGATCAGGTTAGATACACCCTTCCTACAAAAAGTGTACAGAAAAATTCAGCTTGTTCAGTTAATTGAAAATAAGGTTATTAAATGCCTGTCAGATTAAAAAAAAAAACAAACTTTGAAGTATTCCTCTGAAAATGAAGTTAAAATTGTCATAGAGTAAAATAAGACATACTTTTCCCACTGTGTTATGTTAAGTGGACTAGGATTCCTCTAGTTGAGCAAGACAGCATAGTGTGCTAGCAATGTAATGCAAGTTATCACAATAAGCAGTAATGTCATATAGATGATAATCAAAATAGAGCTGCTAAAGGGTTAATAATGAATTAAAGACTGCCTGAGCAAAAGAAAACAGGCTATTCCAAAAAGATCAGAGCAAAGAACACTACCGAATCATATGATTATTTTTTTTACTTTAAACAGCATGTATATTAATGAAGGTCTACGCTGTACATATTTACACATTTTAAATAATATACCAAGCATGTAATTCCCATAATTTAATTTTATTTATTAATTTATGTCTGTGCTGTAAGGCTGTAAGTATCCAAATGTTCTAAAATAGAAATTATTTATTTCCTAATTACCTTTCAATTTCTGGTGCAATAACATGAATCATATTATTGTTTAGATTCAGCAGGGCTAAGTTTGTCAGATTTTCTGGAAAAAGAAAACAGGAGAAAAATAATTTGATCTTATGCATATTGTTGCCAAAGTAAACAAAAGCAGGTCAGTTTTGAAAGATAATAGAAACAAATGATATACATCAGTCCACTCTTTTTAAATATATTATGCAAGTTACATAGATTGGTGACTTTACATTGCCCTGTGGGAAAGTGCAGATGTATTCTGTAGTGCACCAGTCAACTGGCTCATACCCTTTGCTTGATGCTGCCAAGGCAGGCTCCTAAACCTTTTCAATTTGGGGATGATTGTTAGATTGACAGATAGATTGATAGATTGATTGCACTCCATCTTGTACCAGGATCTGTCTGCATTTCACCTGATATAGGTGTAAATCAGAAGTGACCTGAAGAGCCAGAAGGTGCAAAATGGCCTCAAGCAGAAACAAAAAGGTAGAATTCAAGGGATGACAATTAGGAAGGACAGAAGAATTCACCTATTAGAAAACACTGCTTTTGTAACTGGAAGTGGCTTTAAACCAGTCATAAGATGATTAAACCATCCTTTAAAAACATATGCACCCTGACTCTCAAAAAAAGAAGAAAGAGAAGAAAAGATAAACTTGGGAGAATTGGAAATTGAACACTTACTAAAATTCTCTAGAGAATCCTAGAGAAATCTGGGTTTTTTTCCCCAGGGGCATTCTGTGCACATTCTCCAAAATTACCTTCTAAAATTTTCTCTCAAACTAACAAGATGTAAGCTGCACTTCCAATGAGGAGCTGAAAAGGTGAAATTCTCTTCTCTTTGTGGATCAGAAGCCCAGTCTGTCAAGCCAAAGCTGTGTATCAGTAGTCTGACAAGGCTGAGAAGTGGCCATCACTTCAAGAAGGGAACTTCAGCATCCAAATTCTTAGGCCAGAATGAGTAACAGCCTGTCCCTATGAAGTGGCAAAAGGCAGCAGAAGGCAAGCTGAGTAAGCAGCAGCACATCACTGACAAGGCTCATGCAGCAAAGAGAAACAGAGCACTCTAACACATGAAGAATCTTCCTCTAGAACATGGAGTAAAAACAAAGCAACAACTCCACACAACATCGAACATCATCCATAAAGACTTGGTATCATACTCTAAATATCAGTAAACAGAACTCTAAATACCAGTAAACAGCCAGCCTCCCTATACAATTAGGTCCATAAATATTTGGACAGAGACAACTTTTTTCTAATTTTGGTTCTGTACATTACCACAATGAATTTTAAATGAAACAACTCAGATGCAGTTGAAGTGCAGACTTTCATCTTTAATTCAGTGGGGTGAACAAAAAGATTGCATAAAAATGTGAGGCAACTAAAGCATTTTTTAAAACAATCCCTTAATTTCAGGGGCTCAAAAGTAATTGGACAATTGACTCAAAGGCTATTTCATGGGCAGGTGTGGGCAAGTCCGTCGTTATGTCATTATCAGTTAAGCAGATAAAAGGCCTGGAGTTGATTTGAGGTGTGGTGCTTGCATGTGGAAGATTTTGCTGTGAACAGACAACATGCGGTCAAAGGAGCTCTCCATGCAGGTGAAAGAAGCCATCCTTAAGCTGCAAAAACTGAAAAAACCCATCCGAGAAATTGCTACAATATTACGAGTGGCAAAATCTACAGTTTGGTACATCCTGAGAAAGAAAGCAAGCACTGGGGAACTCAGCAACACAAAAAGAACTGGACATCCACGGAAGACAACAGTGGTGGATGATCGCAGAATCGTTTCCATGGTGAAGAGAAACCCCTTCACAACAGCCAACCAAGTGAACAACACTCTCCAGGGGGTAGGCGTATCGATATCCAAGTCTACCATAAAGAGAAGACTGCATGAAAGTAAATACAGAGGGTGCACTGCAAGGTGCAAGCCACTCATAAGCCTCAAGAATAGAAAGGCTAGATTGGACTTTGCTAAAGAACATCTAAAAAAGCCAGCACAGTTCTGGAGAAACATTCTTTGGACAGTTGAAACCAAGATCAACCTCTACCAGAATGATGGCAAGAAAAAAGTATGGAGAAGGCGTGGAACAGCTCATTATCCAAAGTATACCACATCATCTGTAAAACACGGTGGAGGCAGTGTGATGGCTTGGGCATGCATGGCTGCCAGTGGCACTGGGACACCAGTGTTTATTGATGATGTGACACAGGACAGAAGTAGCCGAATGAATTCTGAGGTCTTCAGAGACATAATGTCTGCTCAAATCCAGCAAAATGCAGTCAAATTGATTGGGAGGCGTTTCATGATACATATGGACAATGACCCAAAACATACAACCAAAGCAAGCCAGGAGTTTATTAAAGCAAAGAAGTTACCTGATCTTAACCCAATTTAGCATGCATTTCACTTGTTGAAGACTAAACTTCGGACAGAAAGGCCCACAAACAAACATCAACTGAAAGCCGCTGCAGTAAAGGCCTGGCAGAGCATTAAAAAGGAGGAAACACAGCATCTGGTGATGTCAATGAGTTCAAGATTTCAGGCTGTCATTGCCAGCAAAGGGTTTTCAACCAAGTATTAGAAATGAACATTTTATTTCCATTTATTTAATTTGTCCAATTACTTTTGAGCCCCTAAAATAAAGGGATCGTGTTAAAAAATGCTTTAGTTGCCTCACATTTTTATGCAATCGTTTTGTTCAACCCATTGAATTAAAGCTGAAAGTCTGCACTTCAACTGCATCTGAGTTGTTTCATTTAAAATTCATTGTGGTAATGTACAGAACCAAAATTAGAAAAAAGTTGTCTCTGTCCAAATATTTATGGATCTAACTGTATGTTAGTCTGTTTAGAGTGTCTGCATCTAACCTTATATGGCTGTAATATATAATATACAAGTCTGTAATCCTTGCATTTATTAATAAGCCAGAGACATCCATCCTACAACAGAGAAAGGTAAGGTAAACAAAGTAGAAGCTTTACCAAATTATTTAATTAAGTACTGGGATGGCCAAAGGCAAACCTGATAATTAATTAACCAACTTAGATAGACAGATATCTGCAGGAAATTTATTTTTCCACATATCCACCAAATCCAATTATGCTTCATTAGGGCATTTTCCATACAATTAAAATCACCTCATACTAACAGAGTCTCCCCATTAATATAAGAATCCACTACCTTCCTCAAAAAAATCAAAAAGACAAATCCTCTCTCTCTCCCATTTGTAGCTGTTAGTCAACACGAGGCCCTGATCTCCATCTTTAACTTGAACTACCAGCAGCTGTCCAGCCAACACCTCACTAACATCCTAGAGCATGACACCTTGAAGAGCTTTTTGCTCTAAATAGTCAAAAATGGCAGCCCTCTTCACACCCCACACTATAATTGTTTATGTTTTAAGCTCTCAATATGTAAGGACTGCATATAGAAGAAACAAAAGGGAGCAACCAATAACTTACATAACACAAAGAAAAAAATAAAAGTGAAAATAAATCCATTATCACTGAAGCAGAGATTTACAGAACTTACTGATCATATTCTTTAACCTGACAGACTCCTTTTGGTCCATGACCAGCTGCACTGCTTTGCACATGACCCTTTGCACAGATACAAGAAACGGCAGGACATCTGGGAAATGATCTTCTACTTTGACACCTCTCCTGACCTCAGTGAATTCTAAAAAATTCCTTATGCTAGCATTTCTATATCCACCTCTGAATGTGTACAATGATGAACACTCACTTCTCACTAAAGCATCAGTATCGCTTTCCTCATTCTCTTTGTTACCCAGGTCGCAGTTACTGCAACTTTTAAAAAGTTTGCTGCGTTTTCTGGATGGCTCACTGGACACAAGGCTTTTCTTTGATGACATTATATTTTCTGATTTGTTCTTTTGTTAATGACTTGGAACTTTGAAAGTCTCATCCCACTCACTCACACCTTCACTTCCACTCTTCACACTGAACACATCACTCATCCGCCTTTTAACAGTACAAGTTGAGCCTTGCTCCAGTAGGAGAGCATCTGTAGTGGCCATAACTTGTGCAGTTTTATTGGTCGCCTGAGATTCATTCACAGTGGTGACAACTGGTGCAGCCGCTTCAATATTAGCATTCAGTGTCGTTTCCGGTTACTCTGCTTCCTTTATTCGATGAACTTTCTACAGAATCCCATAGTGTATTACTGTATATTATTGTCCTCAGTTACCAAATCTTTGTCAACAAGAATTGCACTCTTCACTGGAGCGACTTTAGACAATGAACTTGTGGACAGATCATGCACAGCACCCATTCCATCGAAAACACTTGTTGAACTCAATCCCATTATCCTCTGTGCTGTCTACCTTGCTTTCATACTCAGTCTCACAGTTCCCATCATTAACATCACAAGTATTCTCCTCAAGCAAAGACCCCCACCAGCACTGCAGACTCAGTTTTGCACTGCGCTGCCTTGTGTCCGGCTCTGCCAGAGTTAAAGTATTTCACCGAATCATGTGACAAATACTACATAGTCACTGCCATCAACCTTAAATCTGAGGGCTACATTGATGAATTAATCCATGTTATTTAATAGCATAAATACTCGTCACCTAAAGGAAACAGGATATTTTAATTCCTGCATTTTACAGTTGAGTATTATCATAATCAAATCTGATATAATCTGCCCATAGCATCACAATTCATTCAACAAAATATTATTCTTTAAAAAAGGTGGAATATTTGAAACTATTACCTTCTTCACAGGCACTGATAAGGCCTGAGCAGAAACTAATGCTCCATTAATATCAACAACTTTTTCTAGAATTTTATTCATGACAAATTAATCTTTTACAAAACCTACAACTGACATATTCATTTTCAATGCGGACCGGTCATTTTTGTAACCAATCACTTTTCCTACTGCTACCACACACACTTCAGCCAAAAGCTGTGGGTCTACTGTACCAAGACCTTGGTGCTATGATGGCAGGGAAAATTGTCAAACTTAGGGAACAAGCCATATCCAAAAGCTTCGACTTCTTATAAAAAACCAATAATAATTAATGATATGTTAAATCTGTAAGAATGAAACACTGAAAGAGTAAACAGAGAGAATAACAAACTTACAGAAGCACATCCACTCCAGCTGGCTCTCCACAACTCAAACAAGCCCACACCAGACAGCACGAATCAAACAACAAACAGACAGCTAGCTAGTTAGGTAGGTAGGTAAATAATTACAGTAGATAGACATTTTTTGATCCTGGGGGTAAATGGATATTACAACTGTCCACTGAAGGGTACACGTAAAAATAAAACAATATATCCATAGTATGTTTAAAATCAATAATGATAATTTTTTACATTTAAAGCACATTTGTTGAGTGGGGAGCCATTCCAAAGCATAATGTGTAGCATCCACCTGGGTGATGTGACGGCAGCCATTTTTGCCGCAGTACGCTCACCACACCACACGTTAGCTGTTAGGTAATGAAGTGGTAAGAGAGATAGCCAACCAGAGACAGGGGATGATTAGGGGGCAGGAATGACTAGGCTGTGGAAGGCAATTTAGCCTGGACATTGGGATAGACCCTACTTTTAATAAAGAATGCTCAAGGATTTTTGATGATCACAGAGAGTCAGGACCTCAGTTTTAGGTCTCATCTGGAGGATGGTGTCATTGTTACAGCACAGCATCCCTGTCACTGGCATTGGGATCCACATTCAAGCCACAGGGTAAATGCCCCCTGCTGGCCTCACCAACACCTCTTCCAGCAACAACCCAAGCTTTTCCTAGATGGTCTCCCATCCAACTACTGGCTGGGCCCAGACATGCTTAGCTTCAGGTGGATGATCTCTTCTGAAGCCCTACTACAAGGATATTAAACACAGCCTAGCCAGAGGATTTCCTACAAAATCTCACTACCGCCAATTGAAAAAGACTTTCAATAAATCATATTCATTTTTTCTACATAACAAATATGACACTGCATTATGATAAGCAAGTTTAATAATTACATAGTTGGAAAATTAATTGTGATGTGTGCTTACTAAAAGATATAAACTGCAACATTTTAACTCAATCAAAAAGTAGCTTACCATACAAACTAGGATGTATTTCTTGGATTCTATTTCCAAATAAGTGCAATTTTTTTAGAGCTTTAAGTTCTTTCAATACTTCTGGCACTTCTTCTAAGATGTTATTCCCAATGTTGAGCTCTGTCAGCTAGGAGGAAATGCATAGATTACAGAGAAAATTAGTCAAAATGAAATGTACAGTTAAAATTATTATTTCAGGAAAACAAACTGATTCAAAAGCTGGATGATACCAGTTAGCAAAAAATTATTAGTAAACTGTCTAAATCTGATAATAAGAAAAAAAAACACAATATGACAGAATTAATAATACTCACTAAGTCATTGTCCAACCCGCTATATCCTAACGCAGGGTCAAGGGGGTCCACTGAAGCCAATCCCAGCCAGCACAGGGCTCAAGGCAGAAACAAATCCCGGGCAGGGCGCCAGCCCACCGCAGGGCACACACACACCCACACACCAAGCACACACTAGGGACAATTTAGGATCGCCAATGCACCTAAACTACACGTCTTTGGACTGTGGGAGGAAACCCACGCAGACACGGGAAGAACAGGCAAACCCCAAGCAGGGAGGATCCGTGAAGCGAACCCAGGTCTCCTTACTGCGAGGCAGCAGTGCTACCACTGTGCCACTGTGCTGCCCAAATTAATAATACTACTTTTATATTTATATAGCACCTTTCCTGTGCTCAAGATGCTCAATTGTATTCATCGCCAAACCTGAAGAGTTTTCTCCTTTTTCAAAGACAGTAGGACATGGCTATGCATACCTTTGTCAAGAAGGAGTGAAATGACACAAGTCCTGCACTGGAGTGACACCGTTAATAAATTTTCTTTAAAATTGGGATTGTGTTTATTCTGCTTCATTGCACTTGAAACTAGTGACTCATGTCATGGTACCATAATGATGCTCAAAACCTTTTTTTAATTAACATTATAGAAGACAAAACAATGATTAAGTAAATTAAGTCTGCTTCGCAATTGTTTGAAACTTTGCACAGTGTATTTGTCTGGATTGTCACTTTCTGATGCCCCTCAGTAGCTGGTGTTTCCAGGGCCAGCTGTAGACTTTTTGATGCCCTAAACAAATCTGTAAATGGTACCCCTAACAACCCTCTTGGCCAACTGTATGACCCTTTTTATGACATAAGGCTATTTTTGCCCTTGATAGTGTCATTTGTATAACATGCTGTTTGTAATATTGTACTTTAAATGAAGTTTTAATTGATTTATATATTCACATTCAAGTATGTATTTTATGTGGACTGATGAATTGCGTAATTCTTTGAAAAATGATGTCAAAGAAAATAAGCAGTTGACTACAAATAGTAGGCAAATGAAGTGTGGCAAATGGCTGGCGCCCTTTGCCAGCTGGGACGCCCCAACAATGGATGGACCAGGGGAGACAGCTTTTTCAGGACATTTTCTCCACCAGATCGATAGAGGGCAGTCTCCTTGGCTTACAGCAGGGCCATGGGTTTGAAGCATGGAAGCTCAACCCTGCTGAGGCCAGGGGCCCCTGGATGTTTATTGGGCCCCTGGAAGTGCTGCTGGAAAAAGGCTGTTGGACACCAGGAGTCCTTCTTGGTGTCCTACTCAACAGCTAGATTCAGGAGGAAGAAGGACGAAGCCTGTTTGGAGGACTGGAGACGAAGGGACTGTGCTGTAGCAACTGTCTTAGCAGTGAGGCCCACACGTCTCTCTCCCCAGCCACACTGAGGGATCCCAAGGCATTCTCAAGCTATCTGGGAGATACACAACTCCCTGTGAGCCCTGGGGTCTCCTCCCAGCTGTCATGCCAGTAAAACCTCGACAGGGAGGAATCCAAGAGGCATCCATACCAGAATGACCTCAGTAGGCTCTTCTTAATGATGAGAGGCTGCGCTTCTCACCATAGCTCTGAGGTTAATCCCAGTCATCCTGCAGAGAAAGCTCATTTCAGCTAGTTGTGCCCATGATCTCATTCTTTCAGTCATTACCCAAAGCTCATGACCATAAGCAAGGGTAGGGACATAGATGGACTGGTAATTTGAGAGCTGCACCTTCTGGCTCAGCTCCTTCTTCCCCACTACAGATCAGTATAGCGACCATATAACTGCACTCACTGCCCATGTCCATTTGTTGATACCACCATCCGCTTTCCTCTTAATCATGAACAGGACTCTGGGGTACTTATACTCTTCCACTTGAGGTAGAAGCTGTCTGAGGACAGTCCACTTTTTTCCTTCTTTACAAGTATAAAATTAGAAAATTGCAAATCAACACAATTCAAAACAGTTTTCTTGCTCACTTAATCATTTTTACGAACTTAAAATTTCTTTGAAGCCCATATACGTGTGTGTGTGTGTGTAGTACTGTATATACACATATACTCTTATGTGCATGCAAACCACACAAATGACTGCTGCATTGTACGAAAGGGTCTGTAATTTTCAATAATTAAAAAAATGATTCATGTTAATGCTAATGCATAATAATAATAATAACAACAACAGTATAAAAAAGAGTTATACATGATATTAAATATGCAGGTTTGAAAAGCATTCGATGATCAGTTCATTGATTACAAAGAACTCCCACCTTGACGTCTTTTTATATAAACCGATTTTTTAAATCCACTAGAAAGGCAATGCACTGTGCTTGCAAAAGAAAGGAAGAAACGTAAAGACAAGTATATGTATGTATCCAAAATCTACATCAACCCAATGCTGAAATAAAGATGGAAAATTATGTATCTAAAAGAGAAACAGTACTAAAACAATAGCAAACCCGGAAACCAACGAAAGTAAAGAAAGAAGAACATTTAATGTAAACAGTGTGGTGCATCCTAGGATTTGAAAAGCCACCAGTGAAGTGCTTGTGTAACTTGTCAGATGTTGAGACCAAACACTGCTAGAAGGCAAAACCAATTTAAAACAATATTATTGGGTTAATGGAAGTCAGACAGTCAGTTGTACTGAGTCTATGTTTTTCAAGTAAGGTTCTGTATTATTTAGAAAATGGTGCCCAGCCCCTCCCTGGGTGCTTCACTTAGCAAGCTAATATTAGAATTATTTTTAGAGGACACTGTGGGAGCTAATTAAGCAAACATTTTGTGAGCACAGACTCAGTGGTACAGACGCTGATAAAAGTTCTATAAAAATGAGTCATTAGTTCTGCTGTGTAAATTGCCAAAGTCCTGTATCACTGGCAGGTTCGAATGGCTTAGCTTAATAAGCCACGATGGAGCTGGCACTGCACACTGTACATCTATGTACTGTAAAAATGTATACCATCCAGGGTGGGTTTGTGTCTTGGGAATGATGTTACTGACATATAATCTGACGCTGTGAAAAATGTAAATTGGGGTAAATGCAGGGCCCATGCTAGGTTATTTGCTCCCTGTTTTGCAACTGTTAGGTAGCTAGCCCCTGTGGCTGGGTTTTCCCCCCTTATGATCTGCGCCCTAGGTGGATGTCTAATTCGCCTTAATGGTGGCACTGGCCCTGGGTAAACGGATGGGTGGATGGACAGATGTCTATATGTGCACATGTAAACAGACACATACACCCAACTACACACATTCATGTATAAACTCAGTTGTGGAAAATTCATTTATGTGGGGATCAGTTTTATAGTCCTCTATTAAAGCCACTAAAAGGGAGCTTCTGGTCAGTGTTGGCTCCAGCCCTTTGGTTTAATTCCAAGCTCAGGCAATGGGCAGTCTGTGTGAAGTTTGCACGAATCTCTGCAAGTCTTCGAGCTTACAGTTAGTTGGACTGATGCTCCATCCAGTTCTGCCTCGACCACGACCACAGTGATGGAGGAACAGGCTGCAGCACCTGCTATCCTGAACTAGTTTAACGTTTTCATAATGGACGGACGGAAGATCTGTTTGTACATATTGTGATGCTTCGTCCTGTATCCTCTATCCTCATCCTTGCATTTTCATTTTTTTCTTACCGTAAAGCGGAGAAGACACTTGAAAGGACATCCACGCGGGGGCCTACTAACCACATTCACATGAGACAATTAAGAACACAAGACTTACATCTTTAGACTTTTAAAGAAAAAAACATAAGTAATCGCAGCCTGGCATTTAAATTTGTTCTAAACTGACATCCTTTGGTTTACTTTTTTTTTTTTTTAAATGGTGCTTTTCGTAGCGATGGCATTTACTTCCGATACTTTTTTAGCAAGTCGATTTGCTTCTGATTGGCTCTTACACTTGGTAAAAATCATAAGGCTGCGAAAATATCTATTAAGAAAACACACGATATTCTCCGGACACTCCGTTCATTGTGCTTGTACGCTTAATAAAGAGATCAACTTATTGACTAGCAAGCAAATCAAACTCACATTGTTCAGTGCCTTCATTTCCACAGGTAACGTCGCTATATTGTTATTTTTAAGTTGTAGACTTAACAGAGAAGTTAGTTTCTCAAGCGACACGGGGACTTGTTTTAGCTTCTTGCCATTTAAGTTCAAGGATTTCGCATTTCCGCGTATCGCCCTCAGGACGAGGACAGAGTCGGCCATGCCTGCGAAACAGAAAGCGTCCTCCGCCTGCAAGTCTCCGTGGCAACGCGACGCTCTTTCGCGGGCTGCACTCAGTTGAGCTCTGCAGGGTTTCTTCAAAGAGCGTCTCGTTGTCATGGAGGTTTGCTGATCGAGACCGCGGCTGTTTTTCTCTATTAAAGTCATTCTCTAACCAGAGACGTGATTTTTTTTAATAGTATGTCTAGCTTTGTAGTACGTTGTGATTCGACACGTGATGAGTAGTGACAATTCTGATGGTATTATATACAATATTTTTCTTTCCCTTTGTACTTCAACTGCAGAATCAGCCTGGATTCAGTTTTTTGATTGTAATCTGCAAATTTGTCCCGGAGGCACTCTTTGATGAACTTTGCCAAGAGAGCTGTATGTCATGACGTGCATTGTTTCTGGTGAAGAATTAAGGGGATGCTGTAATGATTAGAGTACAAAGTAAATGAATTATTTTAGGAATATTTTTTAGCTGAGTTTACTCATCTCCATCATAACCACAAACGAACGGTAACAAAAAGTTAAGAGTTATGAGAAGGTTTGGGGTAAAGATTTCATTTTCAAAAACATTTGGACTGCGATTACAAGTCTGGATACTGGAGATGAGAAGGAGGAGCATTGAGAGTTAGGGTCGGACTTTGTCTTGTGGTTCAGGGTCATCCATCTAAATATGAACATTACCAAGACCAAGGAGTTGGTGGTTGGCTTTCCCTCACCCTTGAAGGAAACTTGGTAGAGATGGTGCAGTCTTTCAAATATGTAGGAGTCCATCGGTACAGAAAACAACAGGGACCTACTGGAAAAAAAGGGGAAAAAAGCAGGATCTTCATTTTGATGTTTGCATAACAAGCTGCTGTGGTGACGTAGTAGTCCCACAGCTACGCCAACTAGGGGGGTGTCAGAAGCCTCAATAATGAGATTTAAGGAATGCCAGGTGCATTACAGGACTGACTGTAGACTAAAAAGAGTGACAAAAAATATTTGATTAGGGCTTTTTTTTTTACCACAGCCATTAAAATGCCTCCCCCATTCATGTCCATCTTCACGCTTTCCAGTTATGAGAGAGTGGATTGGATACCATCAGAGTTGCTGTTCCTGGACTGTCATTCACTTTCATCCAGCCTCTGACAACATAAAAGAGGAACTTTATGATCAAAGCACACAACCACACATTTTTTAATCCTTGATTAAAAAAAAGCCTGATGACAACTCTTTTTCGTGCAAGCTTGGAGTATTTTACATATGGTTTGTGAATGACAAAGGTCTTTTTTTAAAATTAAACTCAGGATTTTGTATGCATTTGTGCATGCTCTGCACATGTTTTCATTATGTACTTAACTCCATTCTGTATGATACCTTTATGTTTTGTAGTGCACTTCTTGGTTTATTGATCTCGGAGGTTTAGCTTAAAGGTAATGACTGCCCTGGAATAACAGAAATCCAGCATTCTAGAAGGAAAAGCTGTCAGAGACACATACACAGAATGTAAACTGGGTATAATTAGGGTACGTCTTGAGGTTTTGCACTTCTGCAGCAAGTTGTATTTTGATTTATTGTTTTGCACTTTATGTCGTATTTGTTTCCTGGAGTAGGTGAATTTCCCCTCCAGCATCAATAAAGTACTGTCTGTCTATCTAAATGTGTACCGTACATTGCAGTCCATCAAATGTACTTTGCCAACATGCTGACAACCCTCTTTTCCTGTCGTAATGCTCAATAATTGCAAGTGGACTTCAGTTTTAACAGCACCGCAGGACTGTGGCACAAGAGACGTTCAGAGCTGCAGCCAACATGCTGCTTGACTGCTAATTTGATGGTCTGGCTGCGATTACTAATAATCAGTTATACCATCTGCTTCAAATGATAGTGTAGGCATAAACAATCTGTAGTCATAATCTATAAAAAATATACATTTGTTCAGTTTTCTGAATCTGCGTATTGTGTGCAGGGTTGTGGTAAGCGCAGAAGTTTGGATGGCATCCATACTTAACACAATCATATTCAGAAACACTGGGCAAGTGCTCTGATGTACACATTTCCCAATTACTTATCAACCTAAAGAGTTCATATTTAAAAAGTGGGAGAAACCGAACATGATCAAGGGGAGAACACTAGAGTGCTGCAGTTGGGCTTAGAGAGTATCATGGGGCTGAACAGCAGCACTGGCACTAAAATAAATATTGATACGAATAAGCAAAACTGCTGGAAGTCCATTATTACATTTGATCCTAATTGTCTTCTAAAATAATGCTTCCCTGATAAAATACGATATTACCAAAACTAGCCTTCTACCAGGTACAATTTTTGAACACTATTTTAAATACAAAAAGTTTTATTTATGATTGTATTTGCTTAAGTCTTATTTATTGAACTTCTTTACATAACAGTATGTGTTTGCTTTCAACTTGTAATTGACAATAAATTGAAGCACCTTTCTAAATTACTCTGAAGTAATGAATTGTCTTTCTGAAGTTTGAATCTATTTTGTGGCATAGCTTAAAATGTTCAGAAATATTATAATAAGAGCAGCACGGTGGCACAGTAAATAGCGCTGCTGCCTTGCAGCTTTAGAGCCCCCAGCTGCAGTCACTCTGTGTGGCATTAGCATGTTCACTCTGTTTACTTGTGGGTTTCCTCCCATGTCCCAAAGATTTACATGTTAGATTAATGTGAGAAGTCAATGACACCTTTTATTGGCTAACTAAAAAGACTACAATATGCAAGCTTTCGAGGCAACTCATGCCCCTTCTTCAGGCAAGATGTAATCATTACTACATCTTGCCTGAAGAAGGGGCCCGAGTTGTTTTCAAAAGCTTGCATATTGTAATTGTTTTAGTTAGCCAATAAAAGGTGTCATTTTGCTTGACTTCTCACTACCATTCATAATGGCTAACATGGTACAACACCCTATGTTAGATTAACTAATGATCCAGTGTGAGTGAATGCGCCCTCGGATACGTCCTACCAATGCAGTCTTTGGATTGACCCTGCAGCACTAAAACTGGAATAAGAAGGTTTGAAAGTGGATGGATGGAAGAACGTACATCTAATAAACTGAAAGAGTTTTTCAGGGAGACATTGAAAGTGAAGGTTAAAAAAAAGTATTTGCTAAATATTAACAACTGAGTAATTTGTCCTATTCTTGACAGTACTACACACATTAGATTACATTCAACTTTATTGTCATTGTACAGGTACAACAAAATCTATTATAACAAAAGCAAATTATACAGTCCTCTCCTCGGACTGTGACCTTGGCATGGTGAGGGGGCTCACAAGCTTGTTGTCTGTGGAAAGGACGCAGTGGAGGGCCCGAGGATTCTTTTGAGTACTTTAAAATACCAGGAGATGGTAATGAAAACAAAGATGCATTCAGAGACAGTAAAAATGGTGGAAAATTTAACACCAAAGGATAACACATATTGTGATCACTGTCAGATTTATAATGTAGCTTCCATGGTAGCCCCATGATCTTCAAAATGGTATTACATAATAAAGAAATAGACATTAATGAAGTTAAATTTTGTAACCATAATTTCAAAATGTAAAATAAATATCAGAATCTTCCTGAATCCAAAAACACACAAAACATGTCTATAAAATGTTATCACATTATTAGTGTTACCGATAGCCAACTGACTTAAGGAGAGGGGCCAGACAAAGAACAATTCACTATTCACTCTCATGAATGTTCCAATTAAACTGAAGGAGCCTTACCTGACACAGGGACAATGGTATCCACTCCTGGAGAGCATCAGGTGACCCCTGTAGTGCAAACAGGCACAGTCTGGAAAATATTGGAGGAGCAGAAATGGGAGGTCACCACCCAGAAGGAGAAGGGCGAGGATCAGGCACCATATCGTTTTTTTAAAAAAGCAAGAATCGAATGAACCTGGACATACTAGATCTTGGCAGTGGAAACTGGGTCTTGGAACATGGAACATAATGTCTATTGCTTAGAAGGAGTTGGAACTTCTTAAAGTGAGGCTCACCTCTGTGTACAGCAGCGGATCTGGAACCAAATGTCTGGATTAAGGTTGGTCTACCGCTCTCAAGTTGACTCACTGGCAGGTCTGGGCATATATTTCTATACTGAAAGGAAGAACTGATAAAGAATGGGCTGGCAAAAGTTTAATCTAACATGCTCACCAAGTAAAACATTTACATTAGTGTTACTCGACGTACTTGTTTTTTGAAAATTGTGTGCAACTAAATAAAAAAAATCCAAACACCATATTAGGGATAACATATTAGGCATACTCAGCCCTGGCTGGCTAAAGGAATTCACACCAAACTGTACATATTCTTGCAGGATAGCTACTGGGGAAAAATACATTTAAACCATTGCAAAATCTGGAAAAAATACTAGCTAAAGCTATAAAACAAAAGGGAGACAATTTATTTCATTAAAGGTCCATTAAACAATTATGGTAGGCATTTTAAAACTGCAGTTTATTGGCATTTCCTGGAAAATGAAATTGGATTTCATGGAATAAATTAGAAAGACAACCATGCAGACAGAAAATGAAAAATCAGCACCCAGGGTGTTCCGGCTTGGAATCATACCACTGTTAAGATCTTCTGATGTGGAAAAGCCTCCTGCTGCATATTGTGTTGTTAAGCAGAGAATAACACAAATGTATTTCAGATTATTCAAAATTCATCTCTTCAAAGACACTCATCCTGATCAGTCATGTTCAGCTTGTGCCTCCTATTAATATGTAGACTTATTTATTCAGTGTCCACTTTACAGGTTTTTTTAATTCATAGCGTAAAAAGAGAAAGAAGCAAACATCAAATTTGTCTTCAATCTTTGATAACAGGTCTGACGACATAAAAACTGTGCTCAGTCATGGACCTGGTGGATCACTGTTCCTACACGAGTCTACTGCTGCCAATCTCCAAACAAACTTTTATTTAAGTTTCTAAAGGTCAGAGGACTTAATTACAACCGTAATTCACAATCAGATCAAAGTAAGCAACCTAATTGCCAATCACTTTTGTGTTTGTTCATTATAAATTGTGAGATTTTAAGAGCCTTATTTGAGAAAGTACAAAAAGATACACCAGTAATGCATATGGAAATACATTTCACAACTGACCCTGAACACAAAATTAGTGCAAACCTCCTTTTTATAAAGTAAGGATTTAAACTCAAAGTACTCCCTTCCCAATTAAGAAACTAGACAGACTGAGGATATGACACTATGGCAGCAGCTCTCTGAGATCACATCAGGTCATGTCTTGTCAATGATAATAGCTATGAAAGAAAGGTGAAAAATTACCTGTTAATAATTGTAGAAATTAAATTTTCCCATTTCCTTTCTCTTTCCGGATTGAAGAGGTGAGGCATGACACACGACACATCCTCGCCTTTTTACTGGGCATAGAATGGATGCGTCAGACTCTGCATCATGCCATCATGTCTCTCACTGGCATTTGTCTGCACTCCAGTGCATTGTAAAGTGTTTAGGCAGGAGATGGATGTCCAGCTGCTAACGGGAAGATGAGGTCTCTATACAGCGGAGGGTTTTTACTTCTTCCCAATCGAAACGAACTATACAATAATAAGAATTCTGAGAATACTGAACTTCATCAAAGACAGAAAATAGGAATCTACAGCGCCCTCCACAATTATTTTTATTACTCTTTAATTTAATATTGTTTTTGTATCAGTATGCTGCTGGAGAATGTGAATTTCCCCTTGGGATGAATAAAGTATCTATCTATTGGCACCCCTGGTTTAGACGTGTTCTTAGGCTTCTAATAAATTCTTGTTTTTTCCCCCAAACAATATAGGCTCACAACACAAAAAAAAGAAAAATCCAACCTTTAACTGAAGTACATTTATTCATTGGGGAAAAAAATCCCACATTAAGAAATACATTTTTTGATTGAAATCATGTGTGCCACAATTATTGGCACCCCTAACAATTCCTATAAAATAAATGTAATTGAAGCATTTTTGTAATTTCTAGTTTAGTTTTTAAAGCTGATCAGAGTAAATTGGAACTTTTAATTAGTAATTAATGACTTCCTGTGTCCCTGGGGTATAAATAAGACGTGACACAGAGTCCTATTGTTCTTAGCCACTCTTCAACATGGGAAAGACAAGAGAACATGCCGTTCAAGTAAGGCAGATGTGTGTTGACCTTCATAAGTCAGGTAATGGCTATAAGAAAATAGCTACTCGCCTAGACATGCTTGCATCTACAGTCAGAGCAATAATAAAGAAGTGTAAAAGAATGGGAACAGTGACAAACAAGGCTGGACAAGGGCCAGAGTTTATCTTGCCATCACGCACAGTGATGAGGATGGTAAGAGAAGTAAAAAATTCTCCAAAGCTCACGGCTAGAGAACTGCACCAAAGAGTGGTATCTTGAGGTCACAAAGTCTCCATGACCATAATATCCTATCTCCATGCCAACAAGCTGTTTGGGAGACATGCAAGGAAAAAGCCTTTTCTCACCTACAATCACAAACGTAAACGTCTGGAGTTTGCTAACTTAGCAACTTAGTTAAAACTAAAAAAACAAATTCTAGCTCAGAAACAAAACGGATGGATGGTTAAAGACAGCTAAAGCTAAAATCTAACGAAGCTGCCTACAGCAAGCCCAATACAGCCACTGAAACCAGTGTTTCTTCTGGGACTGAGTAGAGCTTCTCAGCAGCTTGTTTCAACATTATTATAGAAAAAAAAAATCTTATCAAACAAGTGACCTAGCAAAAAACAGCTTGTGAAAAAGGTATAAATATAATGACAAATACAAATAGTTGTCACTTGTACCAGTATTGGAGAGAAGAGTGTGGTGCTCTCCAATAGTATGAAACCATCGCTGCTAAAAAGATACCTAGAAGCAAAACATACACAATATAAGGATTATTTTATATTCATCCATTTCTCCCCTTAAGACTGTCTGCATGATGCTGATTGGCTCACACAGTTAGTTGACCTTTCTGTTTTACTGGCTTGTGTATCAGCATTCAGTATTTACCCGGTAATATATTTGAAACGCATAACAAAATCAAAGCAATGATTAAAAAGCTTGCATTTTAGCCTTGGTGTCTAGATAAGAACAGTATATACAGTGGGTATAGAAAAGAATGACCAACCTTCAAAATATTCATATTTTGTTACTTTGCAGCCTGAAATGAAGACACACACAAAAATATTTTTCTAGCTGTATTTACTCAATGCAATTTCTAATAGCAAAGTGAAAGATATATCAGCAAAAGTTCAGAGAATTTAAAAAAAAAAAAAAAATCACTGAGATGGTTAAAGGATCACCTCCATCCAAAAAATACTTGTAAACTAAATTAGGTGTAACTTATCTCTATTGTACAAGTAATTGGTTTCCACCTATGACCAACATGTAATCATTCTGATTCATTCAACGAAATCAAATTATTTGACTTCTATGTCAAACGGTATATCTGGCAGAAAGCCAATAAAGCTGACCACCCCAAGAAAACACCATACCTGCCGTAAAGCATGCGGATGTTGTGATCCTTTAACCATTTTAGTGATTCTGCTTTTTTTTCCCCTGAACTGTTGCTATTACAGTATCTCTTTCACTTGGCTGTTATAAGTTGCATTCAATAACAACAGCTGGAAAAATATTTTTTTGTCTGTGTCTTCATTTCAGACTGCAAAGAAAGATAATGTGAGTACTCTGAAGTTGGGGTGACTCTTTTCTATATCCACTGCAGGTTTTTCCACTCCTGAACAAATTTTTGTCTGCAAATCAACTTGACCTGACAGACTGTGTCAAACAAGACATCAATGAGCATTTCACATATTATGTATGTATGGAATTTCCTGCAACTGATGGTGCAAGGTTTTGGATTCACAATCCTTTCAATTGTTGCCCCAGTATCCCTACACCTATCTTACACTAAGCAAAAGAACTTAAATAGAGACTGCCACGAATGGATGTAAGTGAAAATCAACACAAACTGCTGGTGGACTTTTGGTTATGTTTACACAGTGAATACCCAGAGCTGTCAAATGTGATTGTGAAGTTCCAGCTTCAATTTCTAACCACAAACCCCTGTGAGAGTGTTTTTTCTGCACTAAAACTGAAATAAAGACATAGACTTTCTACTTAGAACAGCTTGAGACTAAAGCTGCCATGCATTTCAACAATCCTACGGAAACCAAAGTCCAAGAAGCAAGCTCTCCCTTTACACAAAAGGTTAATAAAAAATACAACACAATAAATTTAAAAACAAAGCTTTTAGTTATTATGTATAGTCTATATACTTTACGAAAATTTTTGGTACTAGTCTGAACAACGCATTCTTAAGATGGTACGCAGATAATCTAAAGAGTAGAACAGGGGTACCATGCCCTGAAAAGTTTGAGAACCACAGTATTAAGATGTGATGTTCTACATTACAGATGTCACACACGAGAAACTAGGGGGCAGCTAAAGGACCCGATGAGCCGTGCAAAACTAAGACAGGGGACTGGGACAGTGTGTTAACTGCTCTCTCTTTATTTCAACATGAAAGACAAGCAACAAAAGAACATGGCACATTGTGTTAGTCTCCAAAGCCCTATCCAGGGTTCTTTAGTCACCTCCGGTCCCTTGCAGATGACGTCACCACCATCCCAAGCATAGTCATATATAGACAGACGCCGCATTCACTGTGTTGCCCAGTCGATACATCAGCACATTCGTCATATTGCGAGTGGCAAAAGTGCCTTTTAAACAAATATAGGTAGACGTGGAAACCGGGTTTTCTGATGAAAAAACAATAACGTTTAAAACAGTATTGTTTACATACAACAGATTTTGGCGAATTGTTTAAATGCAATTATTTATATCCATGTATACACTAATAATGGCAATTATTAAATAATTATAATTATTAAATAAATCCTCCCATAGAAGTAACATTTCTCGGACTGCCTTCTTTCATCTCCGAAACATTTCTAAACGTCCTGTTCTTACCCAACACAGTACTAAAGTACTGGTTGTCACACATGCATGTTTAGGAAACAACTAAAAGGGCTTGAATACATGTAATTCCACGCCGGACCGGGGGTGGCGAAGTGCACTAATTCTCTTTCTCGATCTCTTACAGACTATTCTAGGGAAATCCCGCCCAGCTCTGGGGCAGCCAACGACATCACTTCGGGTTCCGGTCCTGATGACATCACTTCCTGTAATGGCCTTTAAAGCCGCCATCTTGTTAATGTTGAGTTAGTTCTGTTTTGGACTGAGTCGTGTGAACATGGATCTAATGATTAAGAAGTTTTGCAGCCGGGAACAATTATACGGGTGGCTGCCCCAAACCTTCGCAATGCCTTGTGGTCTTTATTCTTACATGGTTAAAGCCCTAGTCACCTCACGTATAGATTACTGTAATGGTATTCTATCTGGCATCCCACAAAAACATATCCATCGCATACAACTTCTTCAAAATTCTGCTGCCAGGATAATAACCTGTCCTAAATCCACTGAACATATTACACCTATTCTCTCAACTTCACTGGCTCCCTGTACACTCCTGAATACAATACAAAATACTGCTCTTAACATTTAAATCTCTCTACAGTCTTGCTTCTCCCTACCTCACTGATCTCCTACAGACTTACACTCCCTCTCGCTCACTCAGATCCTGTAATTTGAGAGTATTCAGTCTGGCAATATGGTGCAGCCTTGGTTTGTGGAAGACAGACATAACTAAAGACATGAGCATAAAATGATGGTTGTCAATTTCAAACTGTGTTTCCTTAATGTGTTCCTTGAGAAAAAACACATCATCTGAACCAATCTCAGCCCGAACAAACTGATTGATCAAAGATAACACTGACAGCTTGCCCTAATGTTGACTGTCGGATAACACGCTCAGATATTTTGACCACCTTGACTGTACCCCTCAGAAGGAATCATCAAATGTTGACAGATAAATGTAAAATGCTCTAATTTGAAAGATGTGTTCCCCTTGTTAAGTGCTTGCATGATATTGGTGCATGGTGGTGTGCATGTGCAAATAAAAGTGTTTTTTTTTTTTTTGTAATAAAAAGGAGACTGCATGACCGGTGTATTTTTACCCTGGTCAAGAAGCTTCAGAGAGTATTGTTATTCTTCCGACGTCAGTATATTACCCAAGCATACGCAGTTAATAGTTTTCTTGCCACCGCAAGGACATTTAGTCTACATGTCAACATCAAACCTCCTTTGTTTTTTTAATGTGAGCAAGTGGTAGCTTTGATCATATGATGCCAGTTCAGCATCTGTTACAAACTAGCATGGCACACATCACAGGAAAGCTTTCTGAAAATCCCGTCTAAGGGCTACCTCCCACTGCTTCCTGAGGTGGATTTCCTTGGGAAACCTTCAAAGTTTGAGAAACGTTATCAGCAAACAACAATCTACATAGTTTAGCCAAATACATTTAGCCAAAACATTGTTTGGAGGCTCACTTGAGCACATAAATGCATAGCTTTGCTAGCTTAGCCAGGCGTAGCTAAAATTAACATTATAAAAGAGGATTTTCTAATGGCCAAATATAACCAAAACAATTGTTCAGCCTTACCTATAAAATGTAATTTCCCGGGATCTGGTTTGGAGCATACAGCGGTTTGTACAATCCCAAGCAGCACATGCATAAGGCATCTTTATCCATTACTTCACTCCACAGCAGTGCCACTCGCAATATGGCGGTGGCGTTGACCTACGATGCTGCTGGTCATGCGGCGTCTAGTAATTCTATGTCTATGATCCCAAGATCCTTCGTGTCACCTTTCCCAGCCTTCCTACTTCCATTCCCACCTCATAAATATGTCCTGTGTTTCTCCCATTGGTTGTCACTTGTGTATCCCATAAACTGACCATTGTTTTGCATTTTTGACTGTGGTTTACAGTATACGAGGACGGAAACCCCAACCCTTAAAACTTTGTCTCTGTGTTTTCTTCACACAGAGTATTACTTTATATTTAAAGACAGATATAACTGTCACCTTGGAGCGTTTTTTCAATGAACCACTCTACTAAATATCTGATGTACTTCACAGATTTGTTGCGATGACTTGTAATATCTACATTACATAAGTACACAGTTCAAGAATGTGTTTGTGTTTATAGATTAGACATAAATATGGTAGACAGTGCTAAATACAACATAAATGTAGTGTGGGTGTGGAAAAAAAATCCTGATCAGCAAAAGCAAGAAATAACCCTCACTGAAGGGGGAAAAGATGTCACAGCATGTATTTAGATTGCCATTTAAATCACAATTTTTGTTTTTACAAACATTTTCTCAGAATCCACTGATAATTCAAATAATTTATGGACTGGTCTAACATCATTATTTGCACATTCTTAATATGCAATGTCAAGAATCTGTTTGTAGAAGTAGACTGTTTTGTACTCTTGACTCTTAAACATGACTTTTTGTCACTAAATAAAAATCTGTGGTCTTTAATTCATATTGCTTTAAAAATAAATTACTTATTACATTTTTCACATGTTTGAACTGTGTTAAACAGAAAATTTATAACTGCCCCAATCTTTTATACTGTATTATTGTACATTTTACTATGAGCAGATTTTCTATGGATGTTTTTGGAACAAAAAGAATGAGCAGACAGGCATTAATAGTATACATCAGAATTTGATTATTTTATAACATGTACACAACATATGCACATAGTTGATTATTTAGTATAGATATCCAATTTTATAACTGTTTACTTGGCATTCAAAATCCATGTTACAAAACTGGAAAATACGCCAAAAACACATTTTCTCTCTACAAGTAACAACTTACCTGATGTGTAGCATTAAAAAGAAAAACTATACAATTACAAGGATTAAGGCTTTCATTTTTCTTGATATTTGTTTTCAAATATTAACACTAATTGTGTTTTTTCTTTCCAGTAATTCACTAGATAACCTACAGAACCAACAATAATGTTTCTCACTTTCAAAAATGATATATTAGTGTTAAAACACACACAAAACCAGAACAAAATCACCATATTTCCTGTTTACAGTGATTTTTAAAACACTTTCTTAATCACACTATGTAATACATTGCACTTAAGGAAAAAGGTGCTAGGATTCTTCTTCAGGTAGAGTTTCCTTTAATGGTTCCACTGAATTGTAATGCTCCCCAAGTCCATATGCATGCCTCATATATCTAAGTAATTAAAATAAAAAGAAGAGATACATAGTGAATTATCATGAATAGAAAACATGTATTTTAGTTAAGGCATTAAAAACTCAATATCTAAAAAGACAAAATATTTTCTTTTTGAGAAATTAAAAAAGACACAATATTTCCACTTTGACAAATAAATACAAAAAAGCATTTTACTTCCCAAAGGCCAATTAAATTATTTTAAAATAGTGAATATGCCACAAACACTAAAACCAAATTTTTTACACAGTGGATCTTAAACTTGGTCTTGGAGCTCAACTGTTGCTGATAATTTCTGATACTGAAACCAATAAATTCTATCCTTTCTCTCCAAGTTATATTTAAAAAAAATTGCACTTTTCCTTCACTCATCTCAGTGTGATTATCTGAACCATTTTAATCCAGAGGAGCATATCCCAGAAGCACTCGATACAAATCAGGAACAAGTAATTTACAGGGAATAGTAATTCATGCACACCAGTTCACTTTGAAGTACCTAAATAAATAAAGCAATCACATCTTTGGTGAACAGAGGAAAACTGCATTACTACAGACTAAAAAAAATAACTAAATAAATAATGGAGAGAACTGCCAACCTCCAAAAAGACAGTTTCGACTGGATATAAACCAAAAACTCAAGAGCAGTGGAGCAGTAGCTATGACCATTGCACCATTATTACAGCTGCATAATTCTGCTCAGAAAAGGCACAGCATGTGGAGTGTTACTGTCATGGTACTCTAAGTACTGGTAAAAAAATCTGTATTAAGTTCTCCTAAACAGTTTTAATTAAAATGGAACAAATGGCTAAGGAACAAATGACAGTGTGCCCCAAAGAGCAGTTTTTATTTAATATGCATTTAAACATCGGCATTCACCATTAAACTGTTTTCAGAAATGAAAGATGAGGTATTCCCAATATACACACTCACTACCTATTAGGGTATTTTGGGTCTGACCAACTGACACTTTGGCTGTCTGATACAACAGATAAACAGAGATAAACTGACAGTGTCCAAAACATTAAAGTTCAGATCACATAACTAAACAACAAGATCAGACAATAACCTCTTGTATAAAAAGTTCTTACAACAGGTGCACTTATGAACAACTATATGAATGTTCAATTTGTAATGAGCATATCTATGACCAACATGGAATTCTAATAATAATTCACAATTTGTATTCTAATCAGTTAGGCTCTTCCTATCTTTTGCTACATGTCATGAATTTTTGTCACTTCCTACACAAATAATGGAATCGGTGCATCAGTAGATGGTACAATTTCAAACATCCCATTCACCATTTCTCAGAAGACGTAAAACTCTTAAATATCTCTTTAAGGGAAAGCCATTTCTACCAGTTGGTCAAACTAAGAAAGCACTATTTTGCCAGATATTCGACAGAACTTCCACAGGCACACAGGAATATCACATGTGCTGTCTCTAGAGGAGAAAAAGAATAGCTGTTATCAAGCATTCTGGTTCCTGAACCAATGTTGCTCATAGATGGAAGTACACAGTACCTCCAATTTCTTGCGCAAGATCACATCCCACCATCAAAGCAACGTGACATGTTATAAAAAAGGATTCCTTTGCTAATGCCTTAAATCATACAGAACTGGCTCCTGTACACCCAGCACTCCACCTCAGCGCCCTCTGCCTTGTAGCTGTTAATCTTCATAACAGCTCTATATAACTTTTTCTGATGAACTTGTCCAGACAATGTGGATCACCTTGCCCCAGTAGAATACACAAAACCATCTGGGCATGGTGTCACAAGTAGTGATGCACCGATATGGAAATTCTGGACGATACCGATAGCCGAGATATATATATATATATATATATATATAGATATATATAGATTACATCTTGCCTGAAGAAGGGGCCTGAGTTGCCTCGAAAGCTTGCATATTGTAATCTTTTTAGTTAGCCAATAAAAGGTGTCATTTTGCTTGGCTCTTCTCTACAAATGAAGATTATACATAGAGAGATGTAAGCAGCCAGTACTTTCTTTTAGGGGAAAAAGAGCAAGATGTGGCCCACCTCTATAGAAAAAAATACTCCAGGTCATGTGCAAAAATCTACTTAATGTACACATTCCGGGTAAGCATATCAATGTCATTACAGCACATGGCATTGGGTATATTAACAAAAAAAATGAATGCATATTCTTTGTGCCATAATCAGACATATAGTATATTACTTTAAGTAAAACTAAAATAAAAGTTACAATGAGGCCAGTAACCCTGGTCTTAAGTTGGCTTCTTTAAAAGCACAAATGGTAGTTATTTCTTAACAAAAAGAAGCATTTCTGCCTTTTCACCAGCAAGACTGCTTCTCTTTTCATTTACTATATTTGACACAGCTGAAAAAAGGCTTTCAATGTCTACACTGGTACAAGGTGCCAATAGGTACTTGAGCGCTGCCTTGGCAAAGGTTGGTAAACAGGCTGCATTGGTTTTCCAATACTGGAGGGCATAGTTATTTCTGGAGATAGGGGGTGTGCTGAGGTAAAAAAAAAAACAAAAAAAACAAAACAAAAACACAAATTTACAAATGTTTACCTATATTATAATAAAAGATAATAAATTAATAGTTTGACCAGATATGTGGTAAAAAAAAACAAAAAAAAAAACAAGTACAACTGCCTATACCAACCACCGCCATTAATAAAAACTTGTGACTTTGAAAGCTTGACATATAATGATTTGGGACATATAAGGGGCATTCTATAAATTGTGATGCAGATGGACTTAAGAGTTGCAGCACAAGCTGTTCCACAATGAAACACTTTGTAACACAGGTGTGCCTTAAAATATTGTGAGATTGCTGTATATTTTAGGGTAATTTTGTTTTAAAGTAATGCTTACATTAAAATGAGTAGATCTCTTAAAATATTTTATAGTTTAGACACAGAAGATATCTTTTTCATAAGGTATAAAACTTGAAGCTGCATTCTACCAAGCAGGCGAACCTGTTCCTCCTTTTTGTTAAGTACCCACTAAATTAAATTCCTCCAATATTTTTCCACAACGACTCGACTGTCTAAAATGGAAAAACCCACAAACTGCGCCGCTGCAATAACAGTTTTGTAGGTCATCTGGCAAACATAAATTGTAAAAACTTGACGCAAAAGGTGAGGTGATGCCATTAACGTGTTCTTTTCCTTCTCAGCTAATGTTTGTGGAGCAGTTTGCCCCATACACTTAAGTTATGCACATTCTCAGCAAGCCGCTGTGCCAGCTGCAAGTTTTCAGCAAATGCACGATGATACTGATTGGATATTAGGAAACTGCAGTGTATAGATTTTTTTTTTTTTTAATTAAATCTGGAACAAAGTGTTTTTATTATTAATAATTCCGGACGTCTGGTCTTCCTAATTAGTATGATTATTGTTAAAAATTTTATGATTCTGTTATTTTAACTCGGTGGCAATTAAATGTGGTTTTGCAGCAGCATACAAATTTTCTTCCAAGAATTTCTTCATACATCTCCAGGAAAGAAGCAGCAACATCTCTCAGAGTGCAAATCTTTATCTCTTATGGGTTCGCTGTTGCTCTCTGCATCTCCTTCACCAGCTGACATCTCGACCAGTTGTTTCTCAAGTGCTTCTTGCGCTTGTTTTTTGGCATCTTGGTCGCAAAATCGATCTTTGTGCCTTGGATCAAGTACAATAGATAGATAGGATAGTGACATGGAGAATGCATCACTTAAGCGTTATGTGACAGCCTCCGAAAGTATGATTTTTGCCATCTCAACTCTGTCTTGTCACACTTGCTAAGCAGACTTTAAGCACTTCAACAGATGGAATCACATCCGCAATTGTAGATGAATGCGCACTTATATTTTTAGTAAGTTGCTTGAATGGTTTGAGTAGAGTAATCATGTTTTCCACAAGTCCCCACTGATGCACTGTGAGACAGGCAGGAAGCTCGCATGCAGCACCATACGCAGCAAGAGTGCGCTTCTGATCAACCAGACTTTTCAGCATATAAGTGCTGTTCCGACAAGAGTCGGCCCGTCCTGCTGAAGCATTCTTGTTGGGGTACCAAGGTTTGTTTGTATTTCTCTCAGCCACGAAATAATGAGCTGCGAGTGCTTAAAATGAGTAACTTATTCGCCTCCCAGTGACAAAACAGTCCGAGATGCTTCTCTGGCTCAATAAGCCTTCATTTACAGCAAGCTGCAAAGTGTGAGCCATGCAGCTTAAACTTTTAATTCCACTTTCTTCCATAGCTTTTGCCATACTGCGAGCACTGTCACGAAGCACAACGTGCACATTACTTTTTGAAATGTTCCACTTCGTTAACATGGAATCGAAAGCTTGTGTGATGAAAGTTGCAGAATAAGAACCGTAGAAATCATTATTATGCAAGACCACTCTCTTTTTGCCTCCAAATTTTCATCAATCCAGTGTGTCATTAGACTCAACATACCCATGGGGCTGACCTCTGAGCTCTACATATCTGTAGTGAAGCTAATGCTGGGGATATTGTTTCTTAAAAGCTTGTGGATATGTGTAGCAGTCATATCATATAATGCAGGCAGTGACACATCTGCAAAGTATCACCGGCTTGGAAGAATGTACTGAGGTTCTAAATGATGTAGTAGCCGATGAAATCACTTATCAGCTAGGGAAAAAGGTTTGTCATCGAGTGCAATCATTTCCATTATTTTAGTAGTTATGCCTTTAGCTCTGGTGCAGTCTTGAGGAAATGTTTATGTTTTGAAGGGTTTGCTGTATGAGGCTACTGCTAGTGAGCCCGGTAGCGTCTGATTTAACTTTCGTTTTGGTAGCATTAGTTGCTAAAGATTTTGTGTATAATTCATTATTGTGGTTGTTCATAATGGTAATTAAATCTGTGGTATTGAAAGACTTAATTCTGCAGCCTCCTCGCATTCTCATTTTTGCAGAAAGAGCAGGTAGTAACTCTGTTGTCTTCCTTTTTTACAGAAAAATATGACATGATAGGTCCTGTCAGCAAAACTAGGAAACCCTATTTTTTTTTTGCTTTTTTTGGTTAGCGCAAGGGGCTGTGCTTATATGCATGTTTTTCTGCAGCTTAATATCTGCTTCACTGAACAATGAAAGCAACATTTAATTAATTAGTGAACTGACAATGTTGACAAGCCCGAATTATATCGGTTGGCTGTATTGGTTAAAATGTACACATCTGTCCGATTTCCATGTTGTCATTTTTAATGAACATCAGCCAATAACAATACAGTTCCCGATATATCATGCATCTCTAATCACAAGGAATATACACGACCCTGCAGAGCGTAAAGTTCCTTCAGTTTTTAGTGAAACATAATGCAAGTAAGTTCTGGATAGTTCTTTGTCTAGTATTTAAGGTAGGATTTTGCATCTTTTAACAAAAGCCATCAGGCACAGTGGTGCTACAGGACCAATGCTGAGAAACCACAGGTTAACATTATAGCCGTTTCAGAAGAAATACACTACTTGAGTTATGGCAAATATGCTTGTATTTTCAGATATTTTAAACATTTTTAAACAAAGGTTAAAAATTATTTTTATCTAAATAAAATAGTACACAAAAATAATACTTACATAAGTATAACAGGTTGATTTTCATATTCCTCACCAATAACTATTGAAGGTGCCTCAGCCTGGATTACTTCCATTGGTGTCTTAAGAATGTGTGAAAGTGCTCGTAACTGAAAACAAAAAAAGATGTAGTACGCACTTCAAAAATGTAGATTAAAGCCATCTATTCTAAAAACACCTTGAAGTTATCTCATGAGTGGTAGCTTATTGGTGAACTTCTTCCTAACAAGCCAATTCTATTTTTTCTTTTTATAATCTTCATCAGCTTTCTCAGGTAATTATTAAGTGACTCTCTCAGGGTCACACAGTGGGATGGAGGTGGAAACTGAACCAACAAAATTAAATATGAAGTCTATCTTCCTAGCCACTATACCACAACACCTGTAAACTTATGCCAAATCAAAACTTTATTAGATACACATTAAGCAATAGCTAAAGTATCCTCATTTTCCTTCAATTATTGGGGCACTTACCACGTCACAGTTTCAAGAAAGTTCTGATAGCATATCATATTGACCTTGGCTCACATACCCTCCAATGAGTGCAGTCTGTTTGGGATCTAATGACTGTGATACAAGGGTTATTAAGCTCAATTCAGAGTTGTTCCTGGAACCATTCCAGGATCTTCCCAGCTATGCACCATGGAACATAGTCCTGATGACCAAGTCAATTCGTAAAGGGCTAAATGTATGGACATAAATTGCAATAAGTTTCTGATGACCTATGACATTCCAGTGTCATGAGGGACCCAACATGTGCCACACATCATTTCACTCCTACAAGACAGTACTGTTACAAATCTTTTCTCTCTCATCAGTATGAGTTAAGAATCAACAGGAAGCAGTGTTTGGTTTGTAAAACATTCAACAGCAACACCTTCTTGGTTTTCACCAACAGGGACAGAATTCAGTTAGGTTATTGGCTGCCATACCAATTGTGACAAAGTATGTTAAGCTACAAATTTTGATATACCTGTTTTAGTAGTACTGTTTTATTTCACTAGTTAAACACTGTAACCTGCCCACATCTGGCCAGAGTACCAGTCTACTTGTGTCACACTCATGATAGTATCTCTTGGGAAAATACCAATAAGGCTCCTGTTACTCATGCATTTGGACACTTACAATCATGATGTAAATAAGAATATCTAAGTCTTCAGTCTTGCCATTGTCCCTTAGAATGACACATTCGGTATCTGAAAATAAGATACTGCCAGTACTGACCACTAGTTCAGCAGGAAAGAGTGGCCTACCTAATAAAGCTACCAGACAGCGAACAGTATTAAGCAAAAGGTATAAAAGCAAACCCCTGAAAAAACAAGAAGTCTAAGCAGCAAACAAATTCATGGTCAAGAAGTACTTGGTCATAATTTAACATACTGAACATTAAAAAATGCATTTTGATAAAAAAAAAAAAAAAAAAAACAAAACATGTTTCTATAATCATATTGGTTAAAATTATAAGATTATGTATTTATTGATATTTTACATTAGATTTACCTCAAGCTGTCCTCCCCAGGCTGCTGTACTTCCTATTTCTGTACAGTATTTCTCAAATTCATCTGTATAAATAGACACAAATGAATAAGACCAGATGATAAACACGTGAATAAGAAAAGTAATGGGGACAACAAAACAAAAACAGATTTTTTTTTTACATAACTTTTCTAATTTATGAAACAAAGATTTTAACCACATTTAAAATAACTGCCTTCCTTTACTAATTAAGTCCATTTTAAACAAAAACAATTAAACTACAAGGCTGTAAGAAACTTTGATTGATGCTAGGCTAAGCATATGCTATTATCTTTAAACACTGAACCTCTCAGAATACCTCCATTTTATGCAATTACAGTCATAGGGAGCAAGAAACTACTCCAGCAGCACTGCAATAGAAAGCTGGGACCATCTCTGTTTGAAACACCAGTCCATCTAGGGGGTATGCTCAGGTAATTTTTGGACCTATAAACACCTTAGATTGGTCAATTAATCTACCATAAATGTATCTGGGATATTAGGCATCAGCACAATTTCTATATGTAATAAGAATCTATATAAAAAAAGTTTTATTACACCAATTCTTCTTTTCTTGTCTTAAAACTTTACTTGCCTTAGCATTTGGTAATGTAAAGATCTCAAAAGACAATCTACCTGCAATGCACATTCTAAAATCTGGAAAAGCTAAGGTGTCTTGATACATAGGTATGGGGAAATCTATTTTTGGGAATGGATAAAAGGTGAAACTAAACTACAGCAAGCTGCAAGTGATACTGAAGGTCTTCAATGACAATGGATCAAGACAGCAAGTGACAGCCCACATTACAATTAAATGTTTATATGGTGCACTCAAGCTAAAAAATTCAAGAAGGAATACAAAGCAAGCAAGGACTGGCTCAGCATGTGATTTCCAGCTGAAGATTTATCTGCAGATGTTTGTTAAGATGTGTAAATTCCATACAACACTGTTCAAAATTTTGGACCTCATCAGGTACCTGATATTTACGAAACATTAAATAAAACTCAACATGTTTAAACCTGCTTGTTCCAACTCAGGAGTATGGCCTGCTGAAGTCTATACTGGCACCACTGGGCAAAAGTGGGGAAAAACTCTGAACAGGGCATCAGTATAACAGAGGGCCCAGTCACACACATCCACCTTCACACAGGGCTGAACTGGAAGTCTCAAGTCATCTAACTTGCCATGTTTTTGGGGATGTGGAAGAGAAACCCACATAAGTGTAGGGAAAGAGGTGTAGGATTCCAACCCAGAGCCCTGGATCTGTGAGGCAGCACCACATACTACTACGCCACTGTGAAGTCCCTGCAAGGTTTTATTAAGAGAGAGAGAGACACAGAGACACTCCCAATTCACATTATTTCACCTACTCCATCCTACCTGATGTGTATACATCTCCTGTGCATGGGTTTGTTAAAAATGGGAGGAAATCTTCTGAATGGTCTCTCATATATTTAGCTGTCTGAGCTCTAAGCTCTTGGACATTCCAATTGAGGCCCTTGCATATCAGCTGGTCTTCAATAGCTCTGTACATGCAGTGGCCATCAGATGGAATTTGCTTGATCTGTAGATGTCGTTCAGCCAATCTCTGAGAAAGCTTCTGATATTCAAGATGCCGAGCTCCACTTAGGTTCTCAATCTCGGCTTCAGCTATTCTGTTTTCTCTCTCCTTTTCTATCGCTGCCTTTTTATCCTGAGAATAAATTAAAAGGAACAGTATTAATTTTACAGTATACAGTTTCAAACAGTTTGGCTATCTGACCAATTTGTTAAAATTTTAACTTATTTTGACATATTCCATCATGAGAGAATATTAAGTCAAAAAGAAAACCAAAAGAATAACCTGATATGATACATGGGCATACAAAAGTTTGATTTCTATTCTTTATTCTATCATTTTAAAATTGTAGCATTTTCAGGGTCACAAGGAAGCTTGTCATATACTGCAGAGTAGCTGCATATATCCTAGCTAAGTGAACATTACTAATGTTTTTGAATATGGCCAATTTCAATTCCTAAATAGGCAAGTGGAATGTATTGAGTGCCATAGTTCTATGAGGAAGCCTAATAAAATAATAATTATTACTCTGATATTAATTATTGTTTATTGCCATTAACATCAGCAGTTTCGTGGAACTTAACATAAAAACAAACATCAAAATAAGTTGAATACTAATCATAAATGGGCGGCACAGTGATAGCACTGCTGTCAGTGAGGAGACCCGAGTTCGTTCCCAGGTCCTCCCTGCGTGAAGTTTGCATGTTCTCCCCGTGTCTGCGTGGGTTTCCTCCGGGTGCTCTGGTTTCCTCCCACAGTCCAAAGACATGCAGGTTAGGTGCATTGGTGTCCCTAAACTGTCCCTAGTGTGTGTGTGTGTGTGTGTCCTGCGGTGTGCTACCCGGGATTTGTTCCTGCCTTGTGCTGGCAGGGATTGGCTTCAGCAGACCCCCCCGTCACCCTGTGTTAGGATAGAGCGGGTTGGAAAATGACTGACTGACTGACTAATCATCAATCCCAAAAACTCTCAACCAGTTTAAATAAAAAGACTTAGCATAATCTTCTGTTCTTTTTTTTTGTTTTTACAAAAATTCAAGATGTTAAGCTCATGTATCTCACAACATGAGCAGTGTTCTTGTCATGATAAAGTTTAGCCATTTACCAGACAAAATAGAAACTATTCCCTGTTACTTCTTAACTTCGTTTTCCATCATTTTATGCAGCAGACATCACCAGTGGCAGTCTAATGCATCCTCCAAGACCTTTAACACATCTAAACAAGATGCTGGGATTTTTTTTCTCATTTTCGTACTTAAACCTTTTCTCCCCATTACTGAGCACTGCTTTCAGCCTTGTTACTTTTTTTATACTGACTTCATTTTTTAGTCTTCGATAGATAAATCATGAACAGTGACTTTAGCTAAAACAAAACAGTCCTACAAATCCCGATTATATAAGTTATATATATGTTTATATGCTTTGACTCCGTAGATTAAATATAATAAATCGATCTTTGAGAGTTCATCCCTGGGAAGTAACAACTGAGAACCTTTATCCATCTAGGCAATATCGAACTGACTGTGCGATTTGTTGAAGAGCCTGAGCTTTGTGAATGGCTTTTTACCATTTTCCAAAATGATTACAACTTTTTCACAGATTTTTGGTAATCTCATGTGATTGTTAAATGATATGTCACTCAAACTAGTATGTTGACAACTTCAGAAATGATGTTGGAAAGGTAACACTGTTCGGTTTTTTAATGAACTATCATTTTTATTGTTAGTGAAGCAATGAGTTTGACATCTGTGGCAGAGTGACGGGCGCTAAACAGGCTCCTGTCAATCATGAAGAATCCACTGCATCCACTGAACAGTATCATCTCCAGACAGAGGAGCAGCTTCAGCGACAGACTGCGGTCACTGTCCTGCTGACAGACTGAGGAGGTCGTTCCTCTCCCACACTATGCAACTCTTCAATTCCACCCGGGGGTAAACGTTAACACTATACAAGATTATAGACTGTTATACCTGCCTCACACTCTCCATCTTGCATTTTTTTAGCTTGTACTGATTTTTTTTATTGCTTTTTAATTAGTATTGTTTTTATCAGTATGCTGCTGCTGAAGTATGTGAATTTCCCCTTGCGGATTAATAAAGTATCTATTTATGAGAAGTCAAGCAAAATTACTAAAAATATTAATAAGCAAGATTTTGAGGCAGCTCTGGCCCTTTCTTCAAGAAAGATTATGAAGAAGGGGCCTGAGCTGCCTCGAAAGCTTGCATATTGTAATCTTAATTAATTAAAAGGACTAAGGACAGACAACAACAGAAATCACATAACACAGAAGCAGCCAGACTCAGTTTTTCTTTTATGGTTTTCCAGGAAAAACAGAGGCTTACTTTCAAGTTTAAATTTACTTATTTGGCTAATGTTTTGTCCAAAGAATTTACAACATTTGAGATAGAATTGGACACATTTTTTTTGTTTTTTCGACCTGCAGCACAGGTAATTGAAGTGAACTGTTCATGGTCATACGCATAGACATAGAATTACTAGACGCCGCATGACCAGCAGCATCGTATGTCAACGTCGCCGCCATTTTGCGAGTGGCACTGCTGTGGATTGAAGTAGTGGATAAAGATGCCTCATGCATGTGCTGTTTGGGATTGTACAAACCGCTGTACGGTCCGAACCAGATTCCAGGGGATAACATTTCATAGGTAAGGCTGAACAATTGTTTTGGTTATATTTGGCCATTAGAAAATCCCGTTTTATAATCTTAACTTTAGCTACACCAAGCTAAGCTAGCAAAGCTATGCATTCATTTGCTCAAGTGAGCCTCCAAACAATGTTTTGGCTAAACATATTTAGTCACTAACTATGTAGATTGTTGTTAGCTGTTAACATTTCTGAATACTCTCAAATTACAGAGTAGCAACACACGGAAAAAGCTATATAAGACAGTTCTGTTTCAAGGATTTTAGATCCTATCCTGTATATATTTAAGTAACCACATTGTGTGTGTGTGCATGTGAGAGAGAGAGAGAGAGAGAGAGGAATGAGTGAAATGTTTTCAATATTTTATGAAGCCAATTTGTATACAATAAAATTGTTTATTTTTGTCATTGAATATATCATTTCACTGTTAAAAGAAAGACTAGACTGCCAGTTGCAGTCTTACTATTTTGACTTTCAGACATTGGTCAAGTTTTCGTCTCAATAATTGCCATTATTAGTGTATAAATGGATACAAATAATTGCATTTAAACAATTCGCCAAAATCTGTTGTATGTAAACGATATTGTTTTAAACATTATTATTTCTTTCATCAGAAAACCCGGTTTCCACCTCTACCTGTATTAGTTTAAATTGCACTTTTGCCACTCGCAATATGGCGGACGCGCTGACGTATCATGTCGACTGGGCAACATAGTGAATGCGGGGTAGGAAAGCATGACTGATCTTGTCTCTACCAGCTAGTGTGTAGAATATCATTCTCCAAAGTTCAGTATTGCTTCACCAAAAGAACATACACACACACAAATGGTTGTATGGCAGTTCTTAAATTTAAAGGTGGTACATCCTCTTCTCCTTAACTAATTTCAGGCAGTTGTCAAAGAATGTCAGCATAAAGGACAGAAGGTACGAGTCAACAATAGTCGAAATTAATGGGTAGAATGCCAAAAGTTGAGAAAATCATCTTTGCATGTATTACTTAATTTTATCCACTAGATGGCAGCAAAAGACAGTAATATGTAGAGAGTTCAGCTGACTTCAGCCGTAAATTTACCTTACAAGCTCTTCAAACACCAGCAGAAGCTTACGTCCCCAAGAATAAAAATATAAATAAAAATAAAAACTATACAGAAAATGTCTGGGCATTTTTCTCAACTTATAATACTGCGATATGTATCTTAACACTAGAATTACCAAAGTGTACGAAAAAACTCATAAATCTGGCCCACCTTAAATGCACGCGCACTTCTCCATCAGCATCTTTTGTCTTGTAAATGTGTCAATAAGCCCAAGCAGCCTACTATCCCATCCTCCCAGTGCAAAAACCTCTCCCAGCTGGTTTATCAGGGAGTCAGGTACCTAGAGCTGTATATGCTAAAAAAACATTATTTGGAACTCATGCTTTTCATGTGTGTTCCGTGTATACAAAGATCTTTGTAAGTGTAGGATGACAGGAAATGCAAGAAATATTGAACACATTCCTAAAAGAAACTTTTTCCATGTTTTAGTACTAATGACAAAATTTTGACATGAAGTGTATAATGTGTGAAGACTGAAGTCCATATAACAAAAGCACTTTCACAAAAGATACAAATAACAGAACAATTGCGCTTTTATTCAAGAGATAAACTAAAGAAAAATAAAATCAGGTTACTGTGGTTCGTTGTAGCAATTTTTTTGATAGTACAGCGGTAAAAACTGCTGTCTCCTATTCAAAAGGTTGCCAGTTTGAGCCTCTCCGCATCTCAAAATAAACGTTTTGAGTACAGAGCTGCTCTTATTGTTACAATTATACAATAAAAACATACATTTGATTTGAGTCTGTAACAGTTGGTGTGTAAATGTATGGTACTTGTAAAGGTTACCATTTTGTTTTAATTCAGTTTAATTCTCTCAGTCACATTAATGCTCGTCCTGATCTGACACTGTTAGTTTTCAAATAAAGGCGTGCTCTATAACAGAGGTGAACTCAGATGAGGACGAGGGTTCTACATTGGAGAAAGAGAACAGAAGCACCACCATTGTCCCCACCCCACAAGAAATGACCACTCACATATAAGAACAATGCAGCTGCACCAGGCGTAAAGGCGAAACATGGCCAGTCAGTCTACCACACACACCTGTGCTCCAACGAAGCAGCATGGCTTACAAAGCTCGCCAAGGTATCATGCAAAGTCCTGTTTGTGATTATGTTTTGCGATTGTCTTTACATAAGAAACATTTATATGTTACTTATATAAAAGCCAGATCTAATGTTATTTACCTTGATTTATTTACTTAACTTCCTACAGTGTAAAGTCACAAGTAAACTGCAGAGCTTCCTCTGATCGACAAGGGCAGTTCTTATCGCTGTACTATCAAAGAAGTTGCTACAACGAACCACACTAACCCGATTTTCTTTTTCTTCGGTTATGGTCTTGAGTAAAAGCGCACTTGTTTGGTTATATTTGTACCTTTTGTGAAAGTGCTTATTTGACATTTGGACTTCAGTCTTCACACATTATACACTTCATGTCAAAATTTTGGCGTTTGTACTAAAACATGGAAAAAGTTTACCTTTTAGGAATTTGTTCAACATTTCTTGCATTTCCTGTCATCCTACACTTACATAGATCTTTGTAGACACGGAACGCACGTGAAATGAATGTGTTCCAAATAATGATATATTTTTTTAGCCTATACAGCTCTAGGTATCTGACTCCCTCATAAACTAGCTGGGAGAGGTCCTTGCACTTTCTTCAGCGGTGGGAAGATGGGATAGTAGGCTGCTTGGGCTTATCGACGCATTTACAAGACAAAAGACGCTAACGGAGAGGTGCAAAATAGATTTAAGGTGGTCCAGATTTATGAGTTTTTTCGTAAGCTTTGGTAATTCTAGTGTTAACACCTGGAGGCTGCATGTTTGATTTTTTTTTTTCCATTCAGACACTTAATAGCCCTATCAACTAGTTACAAGTGGCCAATGAACACTATGAAAGGCATGGCAACAAGGTGTACCATATACCATATCCATTCTTGTTACAAATCTCAAACAAATGATCATTTATGGGAACTCTTGTAAAACTTTAAAATTTCCCCTTGGGTGCACATAAAGTATAATCATTAGCATCATTATTTACAGAAGACTGCACAGCAGTGCTGGAGACAGTATTTTCACTAGAAAAATTACAATACTAAAAAATGAATTTGGATTTTGCACTCTCTCCAGTCAACAGCTAAATATGATTCAATTTAGATTTTTGGCTCATACCCAATTTTTTCTTAGACTGTTCAAATTAACTTTACAAATTATTCAAATTCAGTACTAGAGTGTATAGATATCTAACCTGGATATGCCCTGTATGAATACACATATCAAAAAATACATTTTCAAAAAAAAAAAAAAAGATAGATGTGAACTACTAAACCACTATGAACACCAACAGCATGCTGGCTTTCTGCTTTATTTTCAGTGTGGGAAGTCTGAAAATTTAGCCAATGAAACTAAGGAAGAGATATAGAAAAGATCAGTTTCTGCTTTGATCAGATTTATTACTGCTGTGTCTGTGTGTACAAACCTGTGGATGAAAGAAAGTACCCAGGAGTAAGGATAAGATGTGGAGAGTTTTGATTTAAAACAGTAGTTTGCCAGGATCTGTGTGCTGAGGATAATGTTCAATTATTTATATCAACATCTGTTTGCAAGACTCTCAGAAATCATGCACTTGTTGTACAAAGTGTTTAATAGGACCATCATATTGCTAATATTTCATCAGCACACTGTGTCTGTACTGAAATCCATCTCCTATTTTCAACACTGAGATATAATTAAAGTTGCATAAACATTGAGATAAAATTAATTGGGGAGTGTAAATTTCAGTCAATTTTAATTCAAGCATTTAAATGCAGGTCATATATGGATTTGGTATCAAAAGTTCTGATTCTGTGTGTGTTTGTGTTTTCTTTTTTGACTTTCACATTTTTCTAAGAAAGATTGGATTTGTACCATAAAAGGGTTGAAAAATCTGAGGTGAAGTGCACTCACTTGCTAACCTTTGCCAATGAAAGCATAGCATTGTTTTACATAAGAAATTTAACAAATTAGAGGAGACCATTCAGTCCATCAAGCTTGTTTGTTTAGCCAATAGCTATACTGTTCCAAGTTCCAAAGCAGAATGTTGTATTTAAAAAAAAAAAAAAAAAAAGTCTACATTACTAAATTTGTTCCTTCAAACATAGCCTCCTTGTACTGTTTCTGAAGAAATCCTAGAATAAGCTACTTAAGACAAAGCAGCCAAACCCATTAGTATGGTTCTTTAAGACAAGTGTTTCTTAAGCAGAATTAAGATGCCAAGTGAGACAGGTCAACTAATAAAGTTGTTTTCATTGCCAAGGTACTTTAAGCAGAGGCAACAAAAAAGTCAAAAAATAGATTAAATTTCCCAGCTACTGTCTCCAACTACAGGTAAATAAAAACAGAAGTTAAAACTTCTGTTTTCTTAATAGTAACAAAAAGCTAATTACAGCACTATGTAAAAACAAACCACAATTCAGCTCAAAATGTAAAGGGAAGAGTCGGATGCACACTTGTCAAACTGCAGTTTTTCAAACTCTCTTTAGCCATGGCTATTTGCTAGTTTTGTTGTCTTTTTTAGTTTAGGTGCTATAATGTGACAGAAGTGTATAAGTTACTTCTACTATTTAATGTGAAAAATAAAAACAAAAAAAATTCAAATATTTAAAATCTTCAATGTCTAAAATGAACAAGGGCCAATGTAACACCTGCTTTGAATTCTACAGTGCCCTTACATTTTGAGCACTATGCTTTATAGCCTGAGCTACAGAGGGTAATTGTCTTTAAGCATAAGTAAATAATGCTTAATATAAAGAATGAAACATCTGTCAACTGTCCTTTTTTCTTCTTTCAGCTGTTTGTCTCAAGGAAAGAAAGAAACATTAAAAAACAGAAAACCTGTATGTTTTCGATAGTGCAATATTCCATACTCTAAACATCTCTACTATGGCTACTAGCGAGGGATATTATTGGTTGCAATATGGATGCAATTCTTAAACAACACATTACACACAGAGCTGGGTACACCTTGACAAGTGACTCCGACTATTGTCTTTCAGAAAGTACTAGATCATATATAAGGCACAACAATGTCACCATTACCAGTACACATTTTTCTCCCTCCCTCCTTCCTATCTTTCTGGGCTTTAGTGGGGCTTTTCTTACTGCAAATGCCTGATCTGCAGGACTCACAATAACACAGTATATAACAAACAAAGTACATACCCTTCTCTTCTGGGCTTTAGAAATTCGACACGATTTCAGATTCTGTTGCTCTCCACTCTCCATGGATAAACACTCAATCCCATTTTCAAGTGGCTTAATCTGTGCATTAAATGACATACAAAGCTTTACTTTAGAACATTACTCTTTCCAGAATAATAAAAAATATATTCAGTATACTGCCTATTATTACAAATATAGTAGTAATAACCAGAAATGAGTATTAGGTTACTATACTTATCATACCGCATCACTATACGTACAGTACTTAACACTACAAATCAAAATGACTAAAAAATAATAATATATTAATAAACAAACACATGGTTGTAGAGAGGCAGTGCATGAGATAAAAAAAAATATTTTCTATGTTTCAAGAACACTCACTCCTCATGCATGCAGCTGTAATGTTTTTCTACGGATTAATGCTTTCCTACTCCTCAAATGTCATTGAAAAATTTCATTATTCTCCAGTACCTATTCTGATGCATTCATGGATAATAATGACTGACTAATCCAGCTTAATTTCAGAACAGAATGATCATTGTAGAGCTGTGAAATAAAAAATTTAAAACAGACAATTTTCATTGGTAACTGTTCTATTAGTCTTATTACAATTTTACAGCAATGCATTAAGAAATCATTTTTAAACTTTAGGCTGTGGTGCAATGGTTATAGATGCCATTTCACATACCCAGTATCCTGGATTTGAATCACACACCCGGAAAAGTATCTTTTAATTATAATTACTATAGACCATACTACCTCAGCAGAAAGGTGCCATGAAATGTTCCAGAGCTCCTGAACTCCTTTACACCTATTGCAATATGCTTTTAGATTCCTCAATGCGAATGCTCTTTTTATCTTAAGCAAAGTTAGAATTGTTCAGTTTAGTAATTCTGGTGTAATTTGAGTGTATTGACCTTCTGTGAAAAGCTCAATTTCCCCCTAGGGTCAAATAAAGTACTGAATTGGATTAAGCAGGTCTGAGAATGTAGTTATAATCATTATATGTGCTACCTCTCTCCTAAAAGCTACAGGATATTTAGATTTGCACACACAGTATTTATTAAACTCAGGTTAAGGATTTGTTTTAAATTTTTTATTGAAGACACGAAAATAGTCATCAAAGAAATACAGTATGCATTGCGTGGTGTGTTGCAAACATTAATGCGGAGGTCTATACTGAAAACTTAGATTTTAATCTGTCTTAGATGGGTAGCACAGCTAGTAAACAAAACAATGGCATGATAAACTGGGGAACAAATACAGCTGTGTGCGCTTCATTTTTCACTGTTAAATCAGAAGCAGGGCAGTGTGGTGTACCGATTCATTTACATTAAAACAGTAACGTATGTGTACTACAGACGTGAACAAACAATAACAATTGTCCCCACAATGCTTGTAGAGCTGGAAATGGGACCTTGGGCCTAAGCCTGTTCTTGAAGAAACCAGATCTCTTACAGGGCAACAGCATATTAGTATTTACAATATAGAGCTTCTTAAAACTTCCAATCAATCTAACATGCAGGTCTTCGAAAAGTGTGATGAAGCTGGAGTACGAATGCCATTAGCTAAATTAAGCAAATCCACACGGTAACTACTGTAGGCCGCAAACCAAAAAAGTCCCAAAATCTGTTAGGCAAAAGCCCTCTCCAAAATTCCACTCCATTTTTGAGATGTCCAAGTGCCCAGTCTATAGAAAAAAAGGCAAATGTTATTCAAATAGCAAAAACTGCACAACCAAAAGTACTAAGTAACTTCAGACTGATGGCCTTAACTTCTCCTATCATTAAATCCTTTGAGAAGTTAGTTAACAGACAACAACAAAACAAAACCCGAGCTTAACCTGGAAGAATCAAAAAAACCACACAATATAGCTGTTTATAGATTTTCCTGCATATTTTAATACAATCCAGAACCACATTTTATTTGACAAACTGACTGATAAATTATGTCTGGTAGGGTGGATTCTGGACATTTTACCTAACAGAACACACAGATGTTTTTCTGCTAGTACCGAAACATTCATGGGGACACCAAGATAGCAGTTTGTCACCTCTTTTGTTTATCTTATACACCAATGATTGCAGGAGTTCACACAATGACAGACATATCCTGAAATGTGCCTGTTTGTCAGTCACTGCAAGTCTTCTACAAGATAAGGATAGCCACAGACCTGTTGATAATGAGTTTGTTCAGTGCTGCAATTGTTCCTTTTTACAGCTAAATATTTATTAAGGATTTATATTAAGGATATGGTTAGGTCCCTCCCACTATCTCAGCATTAATTAAAGGGGAGACAGTGGACATGGAGAGGCACTACATACATCTAGGGACAATCATTGATAACAAGCTAAACTTTGATCTAAACAGTAAACAAATTTGTAAGAAGGGCAGACATGGTTATTCTTTCTCAGGAAACTCAATTGTTTTAATGTGGAGAAAACAATAACGACAATTTTTTTTATAAGGCTTTTATTGAATCTGTTATAACATTTGTTTTGATATGTTGGTTTTGTGACCTCAATGATAAGAATATAATCTATTTTAACATTGTAAAATATAGCAGTAAAGTTATTGGTTTGCAGCAGACCTCTGTCACTAAGCTGTATTACAAACATGCCAAAATAAAGTCTGACTCAATTCTCTCATACAGTTGCCATTCTCATTTTTCTAAATTGATAGCTATTGCCATCAGGCTGCAAATTTAGGTTGCTGTGGGTAAAAAGCAACAGATTTCAAAATGTTTTTATTCTCAGTGCTTTAAGCATTTTGAATTCTGTTACTTGTAGGGATGCTTCTAAATTTTGAATTACTGTTTTATGTACTGATAAAGAGGACTATTCTTCTTTGTAAAAATCCTGAGTGTGTATATACTATAACACTGGTTGTCAGTTGTCGACTCTTGACTTATATTCTTGATTCGGTGTAACAAAACCTTATGCTTGGTATTTTCTGCTGCAAACAAATTTAACCATTGGATAATAAAGTCTAACCACCCTAACAACTGCATCACTGTCTCATTCCTTCTCATTTAGTATACCTTTGCTAAATATAGATATGGCCTGAATGGGTTTTCTTCAAATAATCTTTTCTCTCCATACCTCAAAATCCTATGTTTCAGGCTAACTGATTAGTGTAAACTGGCTAAGCTTGAGTGTGAGTGTGGATATGAGTGGATTCATTCAAGTGTGGGTCAGGATTAATAAATTTAAAGGTGTGACGTTAGGATAGGCAATGGCAAGCATGCTCATTATATGTACTTAAAGAGTGTAAGAACGTTAAAATGTTACGCAATATCAAAATAAATTCTTAAAAATGTAAAGAAAACCATATTACCGTCTCTTCATCCACTTTATTTTTCAGTTGTTTCAACTCTTCCTCGTGTTTCTGATCCAACTCTGCTTCAAGCTTTGCGATTTCTTCTACTAATTGCTTTCTTCTCTTTTTATCGTTTTTGGGTACAGCATTTTTCATACTCTGAATTTTGGCTGAAAGCACGAAAATGCACAGGTGTTTTTTTATCATTTGTTTCAGCATTGCCCATATCGTATACATTTCAAAGGACGACTATTTATAAATCGTGTTTAAATGGTGAGCAGCAAAGTGCATCAATTGAACTACCAGCACATATGTTTACGGGATATTTGACAAACCATATTAAAAACATTAACAACTAAATGCTAAAAACGCGTACACGCAGGATTACAACCAGTTTACATTTTCCAGGTAATAGTGAAAATAATCTAAGCCACTGTGTTGAGTGACACATCGCACTATTGATTTCATCTGCAATACTTTGAAACAGTTTTTACCACTCGCACCTACCTTGCAAATCCTTCTTTTCTTTGCGGTGCTGCTTTATGAACGACTCTTCGTCAGCTTCTATCTCTTCCATTATGCCTGTATATTGTACAATAAAAATGTAAAACAATAATTTTATATCGTTCTGGACAGAATATCTCTGAAGATCAACCACGAGAATCTCTTAACCTTTCACCTTTAACAGTATTTCTTTATCAACTGGATTGGATATCACAACAGGGTCAAACAGTACGCTGGAGCCAATGAAAGACGAGAAGGAATCACGTGGCAGATGCGCAAGGTCTTACTGATATTGTAGTTTTTCTTTGGAAGAAAACTCTTCAAGCTGTAACGACACTGTATTTGAAATTAGGTGAGGTGAGGTGGCGCACCCACTAAACCACGAACCACCCGGATTCGGACCCGAGTGAGCCGTGCAACGAGTGACACCTCAGCACCACACTGGAGATTTCCATTAATTTGTCACTTACACAGTTGTACAAAACAATGACAGTGAAATGTCATTGTGGCAAAGTCCGTTACAAGCTAAAACAAAATATAATTCGAAGGAGAAAATGTAAGATTAAAAAGGGATGAGGGTTCAAAATCAACACGTATAATAGGTATGGTTGCATAGCGTACAACTTAAATGCAAAAGTCACAATATGTTAAATGTAAAGTAAGTGAAGTGTAGATGCTGCATAAAGTGGCATAATTCCCGTAGCTTAAAGTATGTATAGCCTGTGCAGCACATATGCAGAATAAAATGACAAGGATACAAATGAATGATTAGGTAGAGTTTAAAATTTGTATGACCTGAGAGGAAAAAACAAAAATCCTCCGCCTCTTATAGTCCTGGCCATATGGCTATGTAGGCGTTTGACTGAATGCAGGCATTGGAAAGGTTTATGGCTTGGGTGAAAAATATTTTTCTGATTTGCCCTGGATCTGCCCTGATCAGTGTCCTACAGGATTGGCAATGTTATCTTGATGATTTCTTGAACACACTGGACCACTCTTTGCAGGGATTTGTGCTCCTGGGAGTTGCAGCTACCAAACCAGGCAGTAATAGACTCAAATAAGCACCAACCCTGCAATAGCGCTGTAGAATACTTTCAGTATGGCAGGGGAAATTTAGATTTTCCTTACTTGCCTTAGGTGATACTGGTGCTGCCTTAGTTTCTGCACCAGAGTGGAGGTATGATTAGCCCATGTCAGATCCTCTGAAATACTGTATGCACAACAAGATATCTTGTGGCTTGTAGCTGCCCTGCTGCTTCCTCATGAAGTGTGCAATCATTTCCTTGGTTTTGGAGACATTCAGGTCCAAGTTGTTGGACTGATACATTGGAGACAGCAAATCTAGGTAAGCAAATTCATCCTCATTGGAGGTCAAGCCTGCCTCCACCAAGTCATCTACAAGTTTCATTATTGTGCTGGAGTTGTGCATAGATGTACAATCGTGAGTGTACAGGGAATGCAGCAGAGGATTCAGGACACAACCTTGTGGAGCATCAAAGTTAAGGATGAGGGTGTCAGAGATGATGCGGCCAACTCTCATCCTCTGTGGTCTGCCAGCCAGGAAGTTCAAGACCAGTCTTAGAGGGAGGAACTCAGTTCCAGGCCAGCCTTTGGAGGACTTATGTTATTGATAATATAATTATTAATTTATATAATATGAATTAATATCATTTGTAGAAAATGGATTAAGTGGGTCTGAGAATGCTATGCCTACTAGAAGAAATTTCTGCATCAAACAAGAAAACTGACACATTAAAGATTATTCAGTATATGTACTGTATATATACATACATGAATATATACAGTTAGGTCCATAAATATTTGGACAGAGACAACTTTTTTCTAATTTTGGCTCTGTACATTACCATAATGAATTTTAAATGAAACAACTCAGATGCAGTTGAAGTGCAAACTTTCAGCTTTGATTAAGTGGGTTGAACAAAAAGATTGCATAAAAATGTGAGGGAACTAAAGTATTTTTTAACACAATCCCTTTATTTCAGGGGCTCAAAAGTAATTGGACAAATTAAATAACTGGAAATAAAATGTTCATTTCTAATGCTTGGTTGAAAACCCTTTGCTGGCAATGACAGCCTGAAGTCTTGAACTCATGGACATCACCAGATGCTGGATTTCCTCCTTTTTAATGCTCTGCCAGGCCTTTACTGCAGCAGCTTTCAATTGTTGTTTGTTTGTGGGCCTTTCTGTCCGAAGTTTAGTCTTCAACAAGTGAAATGCATGCTCAATTGGGTTAAGATCAGGTGACTGACTTAGCCATTGAAGAATTTTCCACTTCTTTGCTTTAATAAACTCCTGGGTTGCTTTGGCTGTATGTTTTGGGTCATTGTCCATCTGTATCATGAAACGCCGCCCAATCAATTTGACTGCATTGAGCTGGATTTGAGCAGACAGTATGTCTCTGAACACCTCAGAATTCATTTGGTTGTTTCTGTCCTGTGTCACATCATCAATAAACACTAGTGTCCCAGTGCCACTGGCAGCCATGCACGCCCAAGCCATCACACTGCCTCCACCGTGTTTTACAGATGATGTGGTATGCTTTGGATAATTAGCTGTTCCACGCCTTCTCCAAACCTTTTTCTTGCCATCATTCTGGTAGAGGTTGATCTTGGTTTCATCTGTCCAAAGAATGTTTCTCCAGAACTGTGCTGGCTTTTTTAGATGTTCTTTAGCAAAGTCCAATCTAGCCTTTCTATTCTTGAGGCTTATGAGTGGCTTGCACCTTGCAGTGCACCCTCTGTATTTACTTTCATGCAGTCTTCTCTTTATGGTAGACTTGGATATCGATACGCCTACCCCTTGGGGAGTGTTGTTCACTTGGTTGGCTGTTGTGAAGGGGTTTCTCTTCACCATGGAAACGATTCTGCAATCATCCACCACTGTTGTCTTCCATGGACGTTCAGGTCTTTTTGCGTTGCTGAGTTCACCAGTGCTTGCTTTCTTTCTCAGGATGTACCAAACTGTAGATTTTGCCACTCGTAATATTGTAACAATTTCTCGGATGGGTTTTTTCTGTTTTCGCAGTTTAAGGATGGCTTCTTTCACCTGCATGGAGAGCTCCTTTGACTGCATGTTGTCTGTTCACAGCAAAATCTTGCACATGCAAGCACCACACCTCAAATCAATTCCAGGCCTTTTATCTGCTTAATTGATAATGACATAACGACGGACTTGCCCACACCTGCCCATGAAATAGCCTTTGAGTCAATTGTCCAATTACTTTTGAGCCCCTGAAATGAAGGGATTGTTTTAAAAAAATGCTTTAGTTGCCTCACATTTTTATGCAATCGTTTTGTTCACCCCACTGAATTAAAGCTGAAGGTCTGCACCTCAACTGCATCTGAGTTGTTTCATTTAAAATTCATTGTGGTAATGTACAGAACCAAAATTAGAAAAACATTGTCTCTGTCCAAATATTTATGGACCTAACTGTATATATGTATATATACTGTATATGTAACATTTATATACTGGCACCCTGTCCTGGTATTACTTTTGGAGCTTGCACCCAAGTGTCTCGCCTGAAACTTAACTCTTTTGGATGATTGCTGGGATAGACTTCAGCTACTCAGCCCTGGAAAAGCTGGTTAAGAAAATGGATGGACGGATGAATAACTAATATTAATAATTAATTGTTTTGCGCTACAAAATAAACTTCCATGTTTGAAGAAGGGCCGTAGCTTACAAAATGGTATATAATGTATTATTTATTAAGTACAGCAGGAGATTATGAAACATACAGTAACACAGAATTCTCAAAGCTGCTTAACCCAGTTTGGGGTTGAGGGGACTTGAGTCTGTTACAGCAACATCGGGCACAATAGTAATCAGCCACAAATGAATCACTAGTCAGCTGTGTGACCTACTCACACACAGAGGGCTAATTTACAATAGACATTAAACCTAAGACACACCATAGAAAAAACAATAAAAAAGGCAGTACTTGGAAGAGAAAATCACACAGGCGCAGGCAGAAGGTGCAGACTCACACAGACAGTGCCAGGGCACGAGATTCAAACTCGGGGCACTGCGTTGATAAGTCAGCACCACTGAGCTCTAACAGATTTAATTAAATAAATTATGATGAAGATTATATTTTTTTAAAAATTTAAAATGCAGCTTGGAAAGGCAAGCATTTTTAAGGCAGGGTATCTAATTTTGAGAATAGCAGATAATCTTTTGGTCCTTTAAATGTGTGTGGAAATGAATTAAGATGTGACAATGTAAAAGATTAACATTCCGAAAAAAGCATACACTAAGAATTTTCAGCTCCTAAAACATTTTGGGGCTTATAATGAAATCATCAGTATTGTAGATTAACTTTAAAAATGGGTACCCCCTTATATTTCCTATCAGCCCTGAATTTTTATGTTTTAAGGATTATACATGTTGTGCTTTGTAGTGCAAATTGTATTAAATATTAGGTTACTTTTTGTTTCAAATACAGTGGCACAGAATGCATAATAATGAACTGCTTGACTAGTCAAACAGACATTCAGGTTCTTAAGAGAGATCGAAGGGTAAAGTAATTATTATTATTATTTTACATTTGTATTTATTTTAATTAGAAACAGATAACATTCCACACAGGCAAGATACATATAACAAATCAAAGCAAAATTCAATCCCCACCCCAAAGAAAGAGAGAGGAGCCAGCAACTACAGCTACTGTATAAAAGGTAAAGTAAATATAAACCTGCTTAATTCACTTGAGGTTTGCGTGGGGGCCACAGCCTGTCCTGGCAGCATCAGGGGCAAGGCAGGTACTGACCTTGAGCTGGGTCGTAGGGTCTTTAGTAATTATAATAAAATACAAAACAAATATGGGGATCAGATTTAAAATTTTGAAAATTGATTCTCATTTAAAATAGTGGCTGTAAAGAAATAAATTAAAGTTTTCTGAAAGGAGCCTCAAATAATTACATTTTAAAGGCAGTTTAATAGTTAATAGGTTTTGTTTGTTTGTTTTTTTTAAATGTTGAATGGATCCTGAGTTGCTATTATCTTGAAATGTGTTTATGAAATTAATCCAGATTGGCCCACCACAATCAGCAAGATTTCAAACATTCTTGCAACCCCTCTTAAGTGTAGGAAAACATAACATTCCTTAAATTTAGTTGTACGGTATACTCATTGGCATTAAAGCACAGGCTATACAGACACTGCACTGTGTTCCCTGACTCTCTCTATCTTAGCCTGTAGCTGTTTTGCCCTTCTGCCTTTCTCCACTTGTGCTCTGCTTTTCTGGATGCTGCACATGACGGAACATTAAAAAATATTAAGGGTGAGAGAGCCTAACACATAGACAAATTAAGCTGTTGTCCTAAGCTTCTGCTTCCTAGTTACTTTAATTCCAGTTCACATACATTATGTTTGAAAGTCGACATCCTTGCAAAATAAAGCATAAAGCAATTGAAATCATTGGCCACGTTTAATTAGAGGACGTAAAATCAAAAATATCTCTTTTAACTATCATGTTGTCTTGTTAATCACAAGATATTAACACCTTATTCAAAACTTTGAAAGCAGAAACACATACTTGGGAAATTACCAGTGGTGATGTCACTAACCAAAACAGCAAAAATGAATAAAACCGTTCATCAGTCTTCCAAACCTGCTTTGTCCTGACCAGGGTCACAGGAGCCTATCTTTGCAAGCATAGCGCACAAGACAGGACCAATTCCTGTACTGGACATCAGTCCATTATGGGGAGAACACACGGGACTATTTAGCATTTCTAATTCGCCTAACCTGCATGTCTTTGGACTGTAAGAAGAAACCAAAGTACACAAAGGAAACACACATGCACACAGAGAGAACATTGAAACTCCACTCAGGGAGTACTTAGGAAGTGAATGCTGAGTTCCTTGTTGTGAGGTAGCAGCTTTAACACTGCACCACTGTGCTGTCCTGAATAAAGAAAAAGGTGTTCAAATTAATTAATCCCTAACAAAGCAGGAAATCAACATTGCATAATTTCAGGCAAGAATGGCAGGTGGCTACATAAATTATGACATACTGTGCAGCTCCCATTTTCATTAAAGTCCAAATGGGTGTTCTGCCCTATCTTCTGAATGTACTTGTTTTGGCTTTATTCTTAAATTATGATTAATATTTTCCTGCTGTAAAAACTGAATTTGAACTGTTATTTACTGCACTGTAGTCAGAGCGTATTGAGTATTTTAATATTGTCTCCAAGTTGTTTCCCATTCAGTAATGTTGCAAATGTAAGAATGTTGTATTATTGAATTAACAATAGTGATCAATCAAAGCTAATATTGTGTGTTCAGATAGATCAGGATCAAGTGGCAACATTTTGCCATGGTCTTTCAAGATGTGTTGGTATAACTGTTTGAAAAAATTTATTTTAGCAAGAAGTTGCAACTGTAGATTGATCTTAGGTGTTGCTAAGCACCTCTATCCATGCTTTGCAATCACTCTTTACTCATTAAGGTCTTTCATGGGCTAAAGCTGACACACTGATGTAAAGCGATTGATGTACTGTAGTGTGATATGTGCCCATCTGTGCCCACATTCTCTCAGTCCCTAAGTGACACAGCTAACTGGACCTATATATTCCTTTCATTCTTAAATAAACATTGGTTCTATTAATGCAACTTCAGTAACTAAAGTCTAAATGAACAACAGTATGTTCTTCATCCAGTTTTATGTTTAAATGATGTTGCACCCATTGTTGTGCTGTGCCAGTGCAGAATTGTGTCTTTATTTGCTAGTTCTTAAAGAGGTTTCAAAAGACCTTAAAGAGGTTTTCTTAGATAATTTGTTTAATACAAAGTTGATATTTTTAACTTTGCTTTGTATTCATTGTGATTTCATTTTTTTCATGTTTAACACCATCTTGTGGTACTCTTCCATTGTGTATCATTTTGCCACACAAGGGATGATTTTCAAATTAGAACTGTGGTTGATTTAATGTCCAAGCTTTTGGATTCATGCTTGAAAAGACATATAGTAAACCTTAGTAAAGGAATTATTGTTTTTGATGTCTGTAAAAGTTCTTTTGACTGTAATTTAGTCTAGTGTTTTGGTTTTGACAAATTTTCCTTTCCAGTTTGACTCAGCCAGAGCTCATTTAAACCCAAGATGGAAGGATAGTTAAGGCAAAAGCTTATGAGAGTAAGAAGAGGCCACAGTCATGAGAGAGAAAGAGGAAAAGGAAGTTAAGGGTGTTTTAATGATACCTCAGGCATAGAAATAAGTTAGACAAACTATTCTGTCATATTAACATATGTTCAAACCAGTAAAGTCTAAGTCCAAGGCAAAGATCAGGTTTATTTTTTCATCTGCTCATTTTTGATGTTCTTCTGTTGATGCCTCCTTTTATCATTTGTATAGTAAGCACAACATTTTGAATAGATCCTACATCTTGGCATTATTCCTGTTATGGACAAACACCAGAAGGATATTTTATTACAAAGCGTAGATTAGATAAGTTCCAGATAAAGTTGCCTGGAGAATTTTACATTAATTATACATTTAAAGAACAAAGCAAAAAATGGTTTTGAAGTTGAAGTCAGAAAGTTGGAGTTGAATTTCACTGTAACAGTCAGTGAAAATTAAAGTGAGCCATATTTTTTAAAAATAAAAATTATACTTACTCTAAATGTGTCAAAATCAGGTGTCAGTTTATAAAAATGACTCATTCTTAGAGCATTTTTCTTAATATTATAGTATGGTACAAAGCTTTGCTATTTATTTAAAAGAGCTACAGCATGTGAAAAAACTTGACAAGAATAATTTATATTTGGTTTTTAAGAAATTTATGAATAATAATGATACAAAACCACAGGTTCAAATAAGGTGAACAGAATAAATGTTCAAAAGTCAAGTGTTTGCTCAGGTTGTGTGGAAAGAATTAAATAGTTGCTTCAGATAAGTTTTCACCATCTTTGTGACATTTTCCAAGTGACTTACTATGGATTTTCTTAATGTTGCTTTTTTGTTTTGAAAACTGTAACCGATTTTTGTTGAATTTAGAAACAGAGATATCCAATCAAAGAAGGAATCAAAAATGCAACATGTGATATCATAAAAATAAGAGAAATACATAGAATAGTAGAACATGCAACAAAACCGCAACTTCTGGTACAATGCCAACCACCCAGCAACACACCCACCTCCCCCACAAGGTAATTTATTGATGGCCCCATTTCTTACCCACCTCTCATCAAGAAGAGACAGAAAAATATACCGTAGTAACTACAAAGATGAAGAAAAATGAGGAGGGGCGAGTAAAAAAGCAGAATTAAGTACATTAAACAGAGAATATACTATTGCCTTTGTAGCTCTTAAAATAGTAAGCAATATGCTTTCGATCTAGAATTGTAATGGCAGAAGAACCTAACTCTAAAAAAATAATTTTGTAAAAGGAAGATATCTTTGCTGTAAAAATGAGGCTACCTGGTTCCTTCCATCTTGAAACCAGCAAGATTTTGACAGCAATTAAACATAAATAACCACTTTGATTAAAAAATTAGGAAAGAAGAAGGATAAGAAATCCAAGAACATGTAATTAGGGAACAATTATTCCCAGAATAGTGGTAGCAAAAGGTGAAACTGATAACCAGAGGGTGGCTTGGGGGGTCGCAGGCATTCCCAGAAAAGGTGTGAAATACAGTTCTTATGGTGTTAATTGGACGAAATTTACAGAGCAACTCAGACTCCAGATCTAGTGACTAATGTAATCTTGGTGTAAAATAAATTCTGTGAACAAACCAGTATTGTATGTGCTGATGATTAGGATTTTTGAGAGACTAATTTTGCTTCATATTTGTTTAATATTGCTGATCAGTCTAAGGTTTCTCAATTAAGTGTAAATTCAATTTAATTGCTGTTCTGAGATATCAAATCAGTGTAAATTTAATAAGGTTTATTTTACCCTGTGTTTTCTTTTAAGAGCAGTATGTTCACTACAATTTATTTGCAGCGTTCTCTTTTAAATATTCCAGTTACACATACTTTATATTTTATATTGTACTCATTGGAAACACCATACTGTGGAGTTTTCACCTGACCAATTCTGTCACTTTTGGTCCACTGGGATTTGTCTTCTCTTCTGCTTTTCATTTCGCACTTCATTATCTCACCTTCTCTTCTAGTGTACCTATTTTCTCAGTCCACTGCTTTTTCCTTTTATTTCCTGTTGGTAATGATGATGCATCCATTTTTCACTGTTATCAAGTGAAATAAATAATTTTGAGATCTATGGCTGCCTAAATGAAATTGAGTTTCATAAAGAAATTGCATCTTTTTTTCTTTATGCTGGTACATCTATAGCAATTGATTGTATGTTTGGATGGGATATTCATAATTACATGCAACAGAAATAAATTTCTTTTTTATTACTTAAGACCTTATTTTTTTGCATTTTTCTATGTTTTCTAGTGTTTCTTTAATGAATACTCCATCCAAAAAGATATTTTTGTTATATGTTACTTACCCCATGTATTTTGTAGTGATGGTACAGAAGAAAATGTAATCTTATGTTTTCATCAAAAACAGAGATAACAAACTTTCTGATAGAATAAACTATCTATGGAAACAAATGCTGGACCACAGCAAATAATAAAAAAATTTCCCATGAAAACACCTCATTACTCGTGTTACATAACCCACATGTCAAGTCATCCAGTTGTATGCTAACACCAGACAAAATGCTGGCATTTTGTCCTAAACTATTGCTAAATAAACATTTCTAGAAAATCAGAGTTGCGCACGCAGTGGAAACATATTCACACTGGATCAAGTATTTAAAACTAGCAAAATACCCGCGCTTCGCAGCGGAGAAGTAGTGTGTTAAAGAAGCAATGAAAAAGAAAAGGAAACATTTTGAAAATAACGTAACATGATTGTCAATGTAATTGTTTTGTCACTGTTGTGAGTGATGAGTGTTGCTGTCATATATATATATATATATATATATATATATATA
>JANRMT010062842.1:28569722-28606383 GCA_026402145.1 Polypterus bichir lapradei
TAGATAGATAGATAGATAGATAGATAGATAGATAGATAGATACTTTATTAATCCCGAAGGGGAAATTCACATACTCCAGCAGCAACATACCGATAAAAACAATACTAATTAAAGAGCAATAAAAGTGTAGTGCAAGTTAAAAAAAAAACAGTATACTGTATTTTATTGTTTTTGCTCTTTTATTTTATTACAAGGCAGCACTGAGTTTTACTGCTATGATAATGAGCTCCTTTATTGTACTATGATTTAGTATATCTGCCGTATTGACAATACTGAACTGCATTTAAGAGGCTGATGTAGTAGACAAAATAAAAAAAAACTGAATTAAGATAAAAGAAAATGTGTAAAAGTATGGCCAAAGGGCAATATGTGTCTGGATATTGATAATGAAATATTATGAATCACAATGTAACTGGAAGCCATCTTCCCATATGCTTGTGGCATTTATGCAAGTCTGTGACCATTAGGTGGGAATGTCAAGGAGTGGTTGTCTTTAATCTAAACCATCGTCTAGATAGAAGGAATTGTAAATAAATAAATACATAAAAATAGTTGCTACTGTGATGGATACATTTTGAAACATTTTTTAATTAGGCAGGTTTATGTTCAGATCTGTAATTAACTTACAAGCATGTAAAAAAGGGAAACATTTAATTAGGAATAACTTATGTGTCATTGATCACTTGTTCTAACATGTATTGGCATGGAACACCTGCTGAACTGATCAGGTATGCTTCCCAATGAGCAGAAGGCAAAGTCCTTCACATGCTGGTTTATTCCTGATAAAGCTTCTGTAGAGCGAGCCAGATGCCAGCATTTCTCTGCTATTCTTCTTTTTGTAGTTTGGGAATAGTGTGTGGCATTTTGGGGGCACAGCTGAGACAAAAGCCTTGAGGGTCATCTTCCACAGATGATAAGACTACCCCAGCAGCTCAACTTTATCTGAAAAGGGACACCAATGTGCTGCAGCTGGTCTGGTCAGGTCAGGTTGGGGTGTATGCTCCAATACAGTGCGTTGCCACACCCACCACACGACAAAACAGCTCAGGATCCTGGTTGGCAACCCCCCAGGCAGACACATGGTCCAGTCCCGTCCCCCAGAAATGACCAGCTATCTGCCGCAGCCACGTGTTATGTGGGCATCTCTTTGGCCTGGTTCAGCTGCTCGGGTCCTCAACAATATGGATCCTGTGAGCTGGACCACCCCCAGGCAATCGCGCCACATGGCCATAGTGCCGTAACTGACACTCCCTCAGAAAGAAGGTAATGTGCCACATTCAGGACTCTTTAAGCAATTGCTTGTTCGACACAAAGTCAAATCAATAGTACCTAAGGATTCTCTAAAGAGACAAAGTACCGAAGGACTCCAGTCTCCTTCTCAGGTCACTGGATAGCATTCGTGTATCATGACCATATAGCAAAGCAGGAAACTCCAAGACTCTAAAGACTTGGACCTTCGTCCTTTTGTAATCTGTCTACTGACTTCATAGGAGGAATCACTAGAGACATGAATATCACTGCTGAGGAAGTAAACCTCTCGACAAAGTCAACACACTGCTGATGACTGTACCCAAGATGTAACTAAAGGCCTAGATCTACGTTTTTATCCAGGGCACTTGCAAGCCCAGACACTCAGACTGCTCGCTAAGTCTGTCAAGGGCCCCAATCAGGGCCTCCATTGACTCCACGAAGATCACAGCATCATTGGCAATGTCAAGATCAGTTAATCTTTCTTCACCAACAGACGCCCAACAGCTGCTGGACCCCACGTTCCGGCCCCACCCCCAGTCCATGCAAGTATCGAACAGAGTAGGAGCAAGAATACAACCTTGATGAACCCCAGAATCAACTGGGAAAAAAATGCTGAGGTTATGCCTCCACTCTACACAGCAACTACAGTACCAGTGTACAGGCTGGCCATGACATCCAGCAACTTTGGGGGGATCCTGTGAAGTCTCAGGATGTCTACAGGGCAACTTGATCAACTGAGTCAAATGCTTTTTGAAGATCGACAAAGGATGCAAAAAACTCTTACCATCATTCATGTTTGCACACCCTGAGAACCTTCAGTGCCAGGAAGCGGTTGATGGTAGACTTCTTAGGCGTAAAACCAGACTGATAGGTAAGCAAGTGTTGTGATATGAGATTTTTGCATATAACTTGATGAATATTTTGTATGTCTTTATTTGTAACTTAGGCAAAGCAATGTAATATTAGTGTTACATTATTGATAATAACAACAATGGTTTGATGGTTTAAGAACCCCTTCCCCCACCAGGACTGAGTCTCTTTGAATTTTACGACAGAGTTGGGGGGGGGGGGGGTTGCCTTAAACCAGTTTGCCAAGTGCTTCTCTGCTAAAGTCTTGCAAACCCCCACAAGAAAGCCAGGCTGCCTAACTGCTAAGCTTTAACTTAATATATGGTTTTGGGGGATGGCAGGTGTTAAGATGTTCTATTCCCTCATTAGTCTGAAGTATGGTTGTTTGGAACTGGCTTGTATCAGAAGCCTTTAAGTACCATGACGTCTTATTGGCTCAAGGGCTGGACAGAGAATCTAGAAATCTGCTTGCTTAACCTCACTCTCTCTCTCTTACTAACATCTGATGAAGGAGCATCTCTCTCTCTTACCAAACTGATGGATTGAAAGGACAACACAATGGAGAGCACAGCTCGGCAGCCATATTGAAACAGGCATGCGGCCTGTTCTGAAAAAACTGACCACAAATGAACTAGAGACATTTTTAAGTAACTACCAAGTCTGTGTGCCGCCTAAAACTACACATCACCATTTAATCAGGTTGTATGGTTGCCAATATTCAAATGTACTTTGCATATTGTTATTTATGAATATTATCAATAATACATTGTTTAAATTGTAATTTAACTCCTGCTTGTATTTTACTACACCTAATTGCCTGAGGTTATTGATGTAGGAGGGAAGATGGAGAGAAGTTATATACTATAATACCTTATAAACAGTGGCAGGTCTGTGAGATTAGAGGCATTCTGACAAAAGCTACTTATTAATAATACAAAACGGGAAAGTAGAGCAATATATTACTCTACCAAGACAAAACAGCAAGTGATCATGGATCCTATTGAGGATGAATCTAACAATGTCCTTACCAGGCACCGAGAGCGGTATTATCCCCCAGTGGTTGCCACAATCCAGGGGCCTCATGTATAACGCTGTCTGTAGAATTCACACTATAACATGGCGTAAGCACAAAAACGGAAATGTTCGTACGCACAAAAAAATCCAGATGCATAAATCTGTGCGTTCACCAACTTCCACGTTCTTCTGCTATATAAATCCCGGTCAGCATGAAAAGTAACACACGTGCACGTGTCTGCTGTCCTGCCCCGTCTCCTCCCAGAATTACGCCTCTTTGAATATGCAAATCAATATAAATAGCCCTTAAGCTCAGCCTTCTGTGAAAAGACAATGGCAAAAGCATGGGGGAATATAGACGAATTTCAGTGAATACCAAGTGGGGGCAAGGAAAAACGTACTATTTGTTGTTTAAAAAGTGGTATAAACAATAAAAGGAAGTTGATCAAGTGACATAGAGTGTCGGAGAAACTCGAAAGCTAAAGTTCACAAAGTTGCACAGTGCCCGAAATAGAAAAGAAGTTGTCAGATATCAAAATCACCATGAAAAGGCGAGTCGTAGCCCACCGTCTGAGTGTCATATGAAAGCTTATTAGGGTATAGAGAAAAAAAAATAGGCACACAGTGGGAAAAAAGCATGAAATGTTAACTTTAATCTCTAAATTTCCACTTTAATCATGTAGTTTATTTTGTCATTAAAGTAGAACATCATAAACTAGTTCCTCAAATCCAATCGTAACTAAAGTAGCACATTAAATGCTTTGTTTTGTATTTGATCTTCTATGTGCTCTATGTATGTGAATCACTACGTGCTTCTGGGCTTTCTCTTCCTCCGACAGGACACAGAATCCATTACATTTGTAATATTACAGCTCTCTGAATAATTAAAATACTGAGATGTATACGTGATATCATTTTCATGATGATAGGGGTTAAAGCATGTTATAAAACATGGGAACACGGTGGTGCAGTGATTGTTCATGTCTCACGCAAGATACTTGCTGCACCATGTTCGACCTTCGATTAAATACTTTATTGCAGCAGTACTGTCTCTTTCAAACGTACTAACCCCCAATTCCTGTCCTTACTTTTCGTTCTACAAATACTCAATCTCCACACAATCAACTCTGTAAAAGACGTTAAGCCATCTGTAAGCTCAAAACTTTTAAGGAACATTGAATTATCTTCGTAGTATGTGTTTAATTATTCTATCCATCTATCCATCCAGTGTCGTGCCAGCCCCAGCAAGAATACAGTGCAAGGCAGGAACAATCCATGAACGGAGCGCCAGATCCTTGCTAGCGCTGCAACACTGTGTCCTCACATGTTTAATTATTAACAATATAGATTATTTAAATGAAGTTAAAGTTTATCTGATAATATAATAAACATATTCTGCTGCATTTCATCTTAAAAATGATATTGTCATCATATGTAAATACGTGCTTTATAAAGTGGCTCAGGTTGTGTAATATTATAACTGTAGTGCAAGTTTACAGTGAGGTGATTGTACTAATACATACAAACAGTTCTACAAGGAGCACTTGATGGACTGATTGATTGCGTTTATAGTTCTTGGGATGAAACTATTTCTGAACCGCGAGGTCCATACAGGAAAGGCTTTGAAGTGTTTGCTGTGTGAGAGCAGTTCAATAGACAGCATGGCTGAGGCAGCGTGTGCTTGATGCTGTATCCCGATAATTCTCTTTCTGATCAGCTGCTGTACAGCTGTGATTCCCCACTCAGATACAGTGATATAAATACTCCGAGTGGTGCAGTAAGAGTAATATGGAAAAAGATTATCTGCTGTGGCAACCCCTAACGGGAGCAGCTGAAAGAAGAAAAAGAAGGTGCATTGAGAGTAACAACGCTAAAGCAGCTATGGTATTTAGAATACTTTGGCTATTCCCTGGACCATTATATTGCTATAGGTTAATTACAATCAGATACCTTAAACTAATAAACAATATCCAGTTAGTTTCAGTGTATATGATAAAGCCGCGTCAGGAATGTGAATCTAAAAAAGAAAGGGTAACCACACAGGAACAGTAGCACTGCTTTGACGCTGGGCGCTGCCAGTTTGCAAAACCAAGCGGAGAACTTGCGTACACCAGGGTTGGAGCTACCATGAAAATGTGTGCGGTTTTACATCAAGTTTAGGTTTTATACATCGTGATTTGAGTGTGAAAGTGTTCGTATGCAACATTTTTGTGCGTACGCACAGTTTATACATGAGGCCCCAGGTGATCACCCTTTCTCTTTCCAGATAGGGACGATAAGTCCAGTTTTCCAGTCAGTTGGGATGATGCCCATCTCCCAAATGGAAGCAAAGAATGCTTGCAATGCAAGGAGGACAGCCTTCCCTACCCTCAGCTGGTTCACCACCTGTGCAATCTCAGTGAGACTGGGTGTTTCACAGCTAATTGGAGGATCAGCGTCAAGAACCATGGACATAGAGATGTCAAACATCCTAGCTGGAGGACCAGCTTTAAACAGCTGCTCAAAGTAGCCAGTCCAGTGGGTCACAACTGCAGTGCCATCTGTAAGGACTGTTCCATCACCCACCCTGACTACGACTCTCTATGGAACAGATTCAGATGTGCGTAATGCTTCGATTCCTCTGTAAACAGGACAAGGGTCACTAGACCATAAACAGTGTGTCAGTTGGTCACAGATTTCTGTAACAAGTGCATCCTTATCTGCCCTCAGAGCCCATGCGGCCACCCTTCTCAGTTCCCAGTACAGACCAGACTTGCCATCAAGCCGTGCGCTATGACTCCTCTCGATGATATCCAGGGTGCCCTGCAAGATGAAACACCTCCTTCTGGGAACACTGGCAACACCAACACAACCCTCAGCAACCTTCAGGGACTTGTCATGGAAGGTCTCCCACATCACATTTGGATCAGCAGTCTCACCCAAGTCTTTAAGTTCCAGACACAAATTGCATGCAAACGCATTAGAAACAGCCTGGTTTTGGAGTCTGGCCAGGTTCAGCCTCATTCTCCTAGTAGTTTACCGGTAGTATAAGGTGTCATTTTACCCTACTTTCTCCTGTATCTCCTAGTAGGTGGAAGCCTACTACACCTAAACTGGATCTTCTGAGTAACAACAAAAAGTGTGTGGCACTTCTGCAGATCCTGCAGTTTTGTCAGAGCCTCCAGCATCTGCACACGAGGATGTGATCGATCTCCTTCACCGCATCACTAGTACTGGAGTACCAAGTCTGAGTCCAACAATGTGGCCCAGGGAGCTGGAACCATGATCTGGCAATCCACAGTCCCTGACCTTTTGCAAAATCAAGGAACATGGAGCCAATTTCACCATGGTTGCCAGACGCATGGGGACCGGTACAATCCTCATAGCCAGATCTGTCCGTGTCAGTGGTCTTATTGAAATCATCCATGACCAGAGGAGTGAGCACCCATCAAACACCAAGCGAAGCTGCAAGTAGAATGTGTGCTAAAATCTTTTAGCAGAGGTTTCCACTCTGTGTTATTTCCTTATATTACATAACCTAGTAAGGTAGACAGCCAACCAATGTACCAAGAATATGACAGAATCCTAATCTAACAAGGTGGCCTTGAATCCATAAAGACACTCCAAAGGAGGTGTTTTAATGGATGAATGGTAGAGACCTTTGCGATTTCTGCTAGGAGTAACATGGAACTCCATTTCTCCTCAATTTAATAAACTAAGAAATGAAAGAATATTTCAAAATCCTTATTGACCCATTCAGTATGCCCATTAGATTTAGGGTGAAACTCAGATTATAGATTAAGATTGCACCCAGTCTTCGCACAGAAGAATTGCCAAACACAGCAATACGAATTGAGAACCATTAATCCAGCCACAGGGGATGCACAAACCAGTGTGTTTCTTCGTGTCAGTCCCAAGCCCGGATAAATGGGTAGGGTTACTTCAGGAAGGGCATCACGTGTAAAATTTTGCCAAATCAATATGCGGACAACAATACAAATTTCCATAATGGATCAGTCCGGCCAAGGGTTAACAACAACCGCCACCAGTATTGTTAGCCAACAGGGTGCTGGAGGAAACTGAGCTACTGTTGGCCGAAGAAGAAGAAGCAGCGGGGTTAGGGAGCCTTGTCCAGAGGCAGGAGGAGAGGAGGAAGGTAAAGAGAGTGAAACTGAGGGTAGGAACTTTGAATGTTGGCAGTATGAATGGTAAGAGAGAGATGGCAGTGGAGTTTTTAACCAGATTGTTTAATGGGATCTTGGAAAGTGAGAGGATGCCCAAGGAGTGGAGAAGAAGTATATTGGTGCCGATATTTAAGAATAAGGCAGATGTGCAGGATTGTAGTAACTAAAGGGGTATAAAATTGTTTAGCCACAGCATGAAGTTATGGGAAAGAGTAGTGGAAGCTAGGTTAAGAAGTGAGATAATGATTAGTGAGCAGCAGTATGGTTTCATGCCAAGAAAGAGTACCACAGATGCAATGTTTGCTCTGATGATGTTGATGGAAAAGCATAGAGAAGGCCAGAAGGAGTTGCATTGCGTCTTTGTTAACCTGGAGAAAGCATATGACAGGATGCCTCGAGAGGAGCTGTAGTGTTGTATGAAGAAATCGGGAGTGGCAGAGAAGTATGTAAGAGTTGTACAGGATATGTACAAGGGAAATGTGACAGTGGTGAGGTCTACGGTAGGAGTGATGGATGCATTCAAGGTGGAGGTTGGATTACATCAGGGATCGGCTCTGAGCCCTTTCTTATTTGCAATGGTGATGGACAGGTTGACAGATGAGATTAGACAGGAGTCCCTGTGGACTATGATGTCTGCTGAGGACATTGTGATCCGTGGCGATAGTAGGGAGCAGATTGAGGAGACCTTGGAAAGGTGGAGATATGCTCTAGTGAGGAGAGGAATGAAGGTCAGTAGGAACAAGACAGAATACATGTGTGCAAATGAGTGGGAAGTCAGTGGAATGGTGAGGATGCAAGGAATAGAGTTGGTGAAGGTGGATGAGTTTAAATAATTGCGATCAACAATACAGAGTAATGATGAGTGCGGAAGAGAGGTGAGAAAGAGAGTGCAGGCAGGGTGGAATGGGTAGAGAAGAGTGTCAGGAGTAATTTGTGACAGACGGTTATCAGCAAGAGTGAAAGGGAAGGTCTACAGCAGGGGTGCCCACACTTTTTCGGCTTGCAAGCTACTTTTAAAATGACCAGGTCGAAATGATCTACCTACATTAAAAATGATATATATATATATATATATATATATATATATATATATATATATATATACTGAGTACACTTCATACATAAAATATGTTGTCGTACCTTGCATAACTGAATAACCTTTACGGCACAATAACAATTCAATACATTTATGGTCGCTACAGTATTTGGATTTAATAATCTTTATGTGGGAAAAGGCTGACTCGCATAAATAAGTACAGCCGAATGATGCAGTCAAGGAGCTTTTCAATTCAGCCAAGTGAAAAATGATGGCTGTCCGATTAACTGCGATTTTAGTTCCCTCTCCTTTCTCTTTCTCAGATCGCTTTTCGGAAGGAAGTCAGTTTCGTAGTTTTTATGAACAGTTTGAAAGTGCCTTTCCACATTTTCCTTCTTTGGAATAGCAATGATAGATTGACAGATCAGACAAACGCAATTTGATTGTGAAATTGCGAGAGAATAAAATCCTCTTCCTATTCCACATAAAGCCCATACCCTCCCCAAACAATTTTTTTTAAAATCCCTTCTTTAGACGATATAAACTGGAAGGCTAACTAGATCACAGCCGGAGTTTTGCAGTAGCTTGCGCGTTTGATCGTGCGTGCGGGATGACCAGTGTGTTAGAAGAAAAGAGATCTCAGACTGGCCGCCCTGTATGTCAATCAAGTGGGAAATGCCATAGGGAGGATATATGATAGACTAACATTTAAAAAAAATTTTTTGACTGCAACGTGATCTACCTGCACTACCTTTGCGATCTACCGGTCGATCGCGATCGACGCATTGGGCACCCCTGGTCTACAGGATGGTAATGAGACCAGCTATGTTATCTGGCCTGAAGACAGTGGCACTGACCAGACAGAGCTGGAGGTAGCAGAGTTAAAGATGCTAAGATTTGCACTGGGTGTGACGAGGATGGACAGGATTAGAAATGAGTTCATTAGAGGGTCGGCTCAGGTTGGACGGTTGGGAGACAAAGTCAGAGAGGCGAGATTACATTAGTTTGGACATGTGCAGAGGAGAGATGCTGAGTATATTGGGAGAAGGATGCTAAGAATAGAGCTGCCAGAGAAGTGGAAAAGAGGAAGGTCTAAGAGAAGGTTTATGGATATGGTGAGAGAGGACATGCAGGTGATGGGTATAACAGAACAAGATGCAGAGGACAGCAAGATATAGAAAAATATGATCCGCTGTGGCAACCCCTAACGGGAGGAGCCGGAAGAAGATAAAGAAGAGCCAAAATGATGGAACTGGGAAAACTATGAAGATGAAGAAATGTTTCATTTAATTCTTTTCTTGCAGGGAAAAGATGTTTAGGGCAAAATATTTTCCAGTGACTAATAGGCTCATCAGGGTGTCATTTACAACACAATGCATCTGCTTTACCGTTTTTACGTTTAAGTCTGTATGAAACCACAAAATCAAAACAAATGAAAATAATGACCATCTAGCCTACATACAATTTAAACATTTAACAAATTTAACACATTTTAGCCAGTGGTGCGACTACTCTAGAGCCAAATTCCATTCATCCATTATCCAACCCGCTACATCCTAACTACAGGGTCACGAGGGTCTGCTGGAGCCAATCCCAGCCAACACAGAGCGCAAGGAAGGAAACAAACCCCGGGCAGGGTATCAGCCCACCGCAGAAAGCCAACTTTATAGCTAGTAATTCTCTCATACACACATAATAGTTGTCATTGTTTAATCAGGGTTGTACCTTGGATCATGCTTATTCCTTTTTATTTAAGTGTTATTTTTCATATATTTTTCAAATATTATTTTACTGTTTATGTTTCTAAATATATTCATAATAATGATTTGTTTTTTTGTGGATTTGTGTTAGATCATATTTTCTTTAATTATTTAATTTGCAAATATCATGTTTCAATGTATTTTGTTTAGTTCTATTGTGTTCCTTGTACTTTGCAGATGGAGACCCAAAAGTCAGGGCTTCCCTGATGTAGCTGCTGACTCTTCTGACTCTGAGAGTGAATCCTTCAGCAGTCCACCGAATTTCAAACGAGTGCATTTATTGTACTGAATTTCCTGGTTTATTGGATTTATTTTTTCTGTTAATGTTTTTTGATTAATGGATTGGGTGCTGGGTTACCTTTTCAGGCAAACCACTTCTTGCTTTATTTATTGCCCATTTTTGTCATTTTTTAACTTATTTTAATTTATACAAATAAATATTTTTATTCATAAAGATTTTGCTTTGACCTTGACCTTGCTAGCAAGATTTCAAGATTCAATATTTCTGTTTAAAAGCCAAGACTCCCTTCAAGTCTAAATGGGGCAGGCCCTGTTTGTGGATTTTTTTGAGGCATTCACTCACTTTGACATAGCTCTGCTCTCAAAATATAACAATAATTTTGCTCAGCTGATGAAAACTTCTTGGAAAAGTATGCACAATGATGTACATTAGCATTGTCAAGAATCTTTTATGAAAAAATAAAATAAAAACCCCACTTGATGTACCTATATCAGTTGTAATTTTTAATGTGGTATCTAGATATTGAAGCATAACTCATGTGGTAAATAAGCATTTAAGAATTTCTGGGGTTCATTGAAATGTTGCATTCAATCCATCCATCCATTATCCAACCTGCTATATCCTAAATAAAGGCTCACGGGATCTTGCATTCAATTTCTTAGTTAAAGACATAATTGAGTAAATTATAGTATTGAAATTCTTAATCAATATTCTGTAATAGCTGGGAAATCCCACAAATTTTTTACAATTCTTTGGCGTTCCCAGATAAGCATGTTTTTACTTTTTGTTTCATCCATACTTATGTTAGAACAGTAGTTAATTCCCTTGTTTATGCGAAATATCCTTTTTATTGTTGTTTCTGTTATTTTTGCTTTATTATTTAATTTGTGTTTTTGTGTAATTTCTGTTAGGTTTGTTTATTATTTCATATTTATGTACTTTGTCTTTAAATGTTCTTAAATGTTTTAGGTTCATGTCTATATCTATATCTGTATCTGAGGGTGGTTAGGTAGCTCTTCAGTGGGTCAATTAAGTTTCTTGGAAATATTAATTATTTTAAGTATTGTTTTATAGTTTCTGATTTCTTGCTTTTCTTTCTGTTCTTCAGTTGTTTGGCTGTTGTATTTGGAGATTTGTTGTGGGATTACAGGCAATATTTTTCACCCTTTTTTTGCCATATTTTTCACCTTTTGCCATTTTTGCTACTTTTTGAATTACTAATAAATATTTCCTATTTTAATAATAATTTTTATTTATATAGTGCCTTTCCCTTGCTAAATGTTATTTTATTTAATAAAGATTCTTTGTTGGACTTTGGTATTTTGGTATATTTCTGGAACATTTATAGTATTTTTGAACATTTAAAGTCAGCTCCCTATTTTTAGGCACATGCAGACAGCAGCCTGCTTGTGGAATATCTGAACTGGCTGCTTCTGGGTGAGGCTACATCTGGGCAGGTTGGTGAAGGTTCTGGCCTGCATTGTGGGACTTTTAGGAGCCCTCTCACCCTTTTGCCATATTCGTGACAATTAAGACCAAGTCTTGATGTCTCATATGTCAAAAACAAAAATGTGTTCTTATGAAATTCACATTTTTCTAGTTTACCATAAATTATATTGGTTTTTACCCTTTCATAAATATCTCAGATATCATGGACATGACTTTCATAATTGCATGAATGTAGGAAAATATGTTATTTTTAAACCAACACATAATATGTTATTCACAAAGTTTCTTAAAAAAAAACTCTGTCATTACCTAGTCCATAGGGCATAACCCTGTATTCATAATGACAAGTGGATGCATTGAATACGGCCTTCTATTCATCCCTTTCTCTTATTTGGATCAGGTTCTACACACTGCATAGATCTAATATGGCAAATATGGTGGAAACAGTGACCTGATTTAATAATGAATATATAAGAGGGAGAGGATAATCATTGTTTAAAATTATGTTGTTTACCTCCCTTCTTTGTGCAACTTGACGTTATCATGTAGTAATCGCCTGATTCATCAGATCTGCTCTGGGTTTAGAGGCTCAAGTCTATAGTATCCCCTCACCTACCCTGAATGTCTTATTTTGGCATATTGAACACAATGTGCATAGACAGTGACTTAAAACACCTTGCATTAGCTCTACCTTCATCTTCTTCTAAATATCCGCAAACTATGATCCAACTTTCCTTGACAATGTCGAGTATGTCCCAATCCACCCAGTACATGCCTGTCAACCAGCTGCAATTGCACATAACCCTCAACTTTCACCTTATCGATGGCAGGCCTGCATCATGATCCCACATTATTTACTGGAATGAGCGAGACTGAGCTGATTGGGTCAAAGTAAGCACGCTGGCAAACACCACCAACTGGGGATCAAATTTTTGATTGCATTCCCTTCTGTTTAAGCCAACCTCCCAACTATATCTGTAGAAGAAAGTTAGTCAGTTTGAAAAGTATAATTCCAGCTTAATTAAAAAATAATAACAATTAAATAAAATAAAAATACAATCAAGAGACTGTTTGAATTTTTCTTGCGGTAGTAACAGGAAATAAAATGTTCATTAGCTTTGAATATTCATGTGTTTCAGTACTTCATGCAATTTATCTGATCTTTCCCCCTGTGCTAACCACAGAAAAAAATCATACTGTTGCCTGACAGTCTAGTTCTTTCCATTACTGTAATGCTGACTGTCTGGCAGAACTCTAGTATTTAAATACATTTGCAACCAAAATCAAAGATAATCTACTGTTTAAAATAATGAAAGTGAGGTGACGATCATTTTCTCTGTGATTTCCTCAGGTCATTATGAGAATAGACATAAAATGTTTTTTTTGGCACGGAGACTTCCATCTTTTTTACTTTTTGAATGGCAGAATGAAAGGCCACCCAGCTTACACAGCTTAATTATTTTTTAAACATTTTAACTATATTTTCACAATATAACTAAAAAAAATCTTCCTACTTTTCGTAAATAATTAATTTTTATTATTTTTTCAAATCACTTTTCTTGAAACATCTTTACATAAGTTAAAGTAGTAGGCTACTGATTTTCCACACCTTGACAGTGTACAAAAGCAATTGATACTGTAATTCGGATGTTGGATTATATATGACTGTGGGTGAAGTGCAGGCCTAGAGCGCTTAAGCTGAAGAAGAAGAAGAAGAAATGCATCATAGGAAAATTCGGAAAATGGGTACCAGATTCATTCAAGAAATGAAACACATGAGTCATTACGCAAATATTACATTATTGTGGGTTTTGTAATGTGATTTTGACATTGGTGTCTCTGAAAGGGACTTTTTGGACTTTCCTATTTTTCAGAAAGACCTTAAATTCTGATATTGTTCCTTCTATATCTGTCTTCCAGTGTTGTCAGTATGTCAGCGAGCACTTTGCATTCTGATTTTGCTTTTTCATCCACAGATTGTTCAGCTATTTCAAAACAGGTCATGAACGTTTGCTTAACATCTTCAAGCTGAGCAGCAAGTACTTTAATTGTACTCTCTAACTTACTTGTATTTTACTGTATTTTTCATCAATTTTTCATAGCATTTCTATAAAGGTTATACTAAACGTAGTACTTAAATATTGCTCCAGGGGCCTCATCTGTAATGGCGTGCGTAGAATTCACACTAAAACATGGTGTATGGACGAAAATGGAAATGTGTGTGTGTGCACCATTTATACATGAGGCCCCAGGTCTTTTGTATTCTGACACAGTTTCTAATTTTCTTGTTCAGGATCTTTATTTCATTCTTTATTTCTCTATTGTTCTTCTTTGCATCTCGCCTTATATCATTTATGTTCTCTCCAAGCGAGGTGATCACTACATTCAGCTTGGAGAGTGCGTTTCAACCTTCCCTGATCTCCATAGGCAGAGTTGTGAGTTCAGTAGGAGATGATGTATCAGACTTGCGTGGGGAATTAGCTGAAGTTGACAGTAAAGATGAAAAGTCCATTCCCGGCTCCAGTGATCCTCCTGGAGTCGATGAACATTCTTTGTTCGCTTCACTCGCAGTTTCGCTCCTACTAATGCTCTTGGCTGGAGCCAATACTGCTGTGTCAGGTCCTGGCAAGTCTGTACCTTCACCCATCTGTTCCAGATCAGTCTCTGGGAGGCCGTATCGTGAACTTGAGGCCGGTTTAGACTTTGATAGAGCTTTTGCTGCTTTAGCCTTTAAATTTTCATGCCCTTTATTTGTTACTCATGCTTATTTATACTTGCATGTAGCATTATTAAATCCCCTTGGGATGAATAAATACAGGATATCTTGAAATAATATATTAAAAAAGGTTAAAATTTTAGTCTCATCCATTGCGAGAGATGGACGTCTGAAGTGGAGCTCCGCTAGCAGCGGTGTTATTTTTCATATTATCTTCTTATTATCCTGAGATATCCTGTATTTATCCAACTTGAAGTCACTATTACAGTATATGCAAGCATATATAAACATGGCCAACAAGAAAGGGGTTCAGAAAGAAATGAAAACTAAAGCTACATCCAAGCTCAGATCGGCAAGTCAAAGTTCAAGCTCAAGATATGGCCTTTCAGAGATTGACCTGGATCAGATCGGCTAAAGCCCAGACTCCTCGGGACCACGGTCTGCTACATTGTCTCTGGCTGACAGCAAAATGGGGAGCGAATGTACGAGTGCGAGTGACGCAGGTCATGACAGCTCGCCGATTGGAGAAGATCATCTGAAACTGGAAAAGGCCCTTGCAGTCCACGCTTTCAACTACTCCACGCGAGCTGGGAACACCGGCTGCAATAGACCCCACCACCTCACCTATGGTGCACAAAAGCAGAAATGATCTGTCTGAGCTAAAGGTGATGATCGCTGAGCTCAAGCAAGAGGTAAAGGAAAGTGAGAAGGCAAATGAGAAGGCAAGGGAAAAGGCAAATGAGAAGCTAAATGAGAAGCTGTGACAGGAGTGGCAGCAGGATATTAAAGACTTGGAGAAACGCATATGTATTCGCTTTGAGGTAGTCTTTAAAGATATGCTGGGTAAAACTGAAGAGCACATTCAGGAAACCTCGTCTAAACTGAGCACACTTGCTGATCAACTGGAGGATGTCAAGGAGACATTCACGACTCGGATTGAAACAGCAGAAAATCTAGCTGCCAGTGCTGAAGAAAAAGCAACAACTGCCAACTCCAAATGCAAAAAACTCAGAGACAGACTTGCTGCTTTGGAAGATGGAAGCAGACGGAATAATATTAGAATCGAAGGTCTACCTGAGAATGGAGACAGTTCAAACCCAGTGAAATTCGCAGCTGAACTATTTTCTAAAATAGTTGTAGAGGACTTTAAAGCAGATTCTGAGATAGCAGCGGCTTATTGCGTATGTGGATCAAATACCGTTAGACCTAGATCTTGTATTATTCGGTTTGAGAGATTATTATTTAAGCTAGAGGTGATAGCACTCCTCAGACACAAGCAAGAGATTATATATGAAAATAACCACATTCGTACCTTCCCTGATTTTTCTCCAGCAACAGCTACTAAACGTGCAGCCTTCTACAACATTAAACAGTGGTTACGGCAAGCCAATATCAAATACAGCCTCTTGTATCCTGCCAAACTGAAAGTGGAATTGCACGGTCAATTTTATGTCTTCACCAGCAAGGAAGAAGCAGAAAAGGAATTAAGAAAGCTGATCCCGACACTATTCTGAAACACAATAGTGAGTTGTTGCCTGTCATGACATGGCAAGGATAAATAACCTACTGTCTGAGCTATTTGTTAAGATACAGGTTTTTATAATTATTTATCCTCTTTATTACTTGGACGCTATCTGCTTATGTTTTAGATACAGTTCGTTTTTGCTTAATTTTTTATTTTTTTTATCTTATTTACTTATTTTTATTCTACCCTAAAGGAGACTGTTTAGACTGTTTAACATCATACCCTTGGTTTATTGTTATTGTTATTATTGCATTAAGACTTACTATGCTTATTCTGGACCACTTTCTAACACCATTCCCCGGGTTTACTATCCGGGTTTATTATCTTAACACATTAAGATTGCTGAAGAATATATATATTTTAAGTTCATAGTTTGTTAATGATTATATTTTAGGCATATAGTATTTAGACTATATTGACAATAGATATCTCTATTTTTTAATCCTAAAACGCCGCTGCGTGGGGGCTTGTTTTGCTTTGGATGTGCTCTGTCTCTGGGTATGTGAGAGGACCGGGACTGCGTGAAGTGGGGTCCAGCCTCACATGGGGAGGCAAAATGGGAGGGTGGGGGGGAGAGAAAGACAGCAGGCTATATCTATATCTAATCTATACTTTTAATCTTTATAATTATAACTACCAATGTAACAATAGGCTGCATGGCAATAACTCTTGGGGAAATAGGAAATTAAGGTTAAAGCTGTCTCACTTCCAGGTAAGATAAAATGGCATAAAAATTTCAGAATCAATGTCTCCATGATGGGACAGTTAACTTTGTGAATTGGAATGTTAAAGGCCTGAATCACGAATTAAAGAGAAAGAAAGTACTCTCTCACCTAACAAGTTTAAACGCTAAAATAGTATTTTTACAGGAAACCCACTTACTAAGCAAGGATCAGTTCCGGCTGCAAAAGGACTGGACTGGCCAAATGTTCCATTCTAGCTTTACAAAGAAAACTAGAGGTGTGGGAATTCTCATACATAGAACAGTCTCATTTGTAGTATCAGATGTAGTATTGGACCCTGAAGGGAGATATGTGATGGTCATGGGTAACTTATCTAACTGTAAAATGATTTTGAAAAATGCTTATGCACCTAATTTCGATGATAAGGAATTTATACAACATTTATTTGCATCTATTCCCAATGTGAATACTCATAAAATTATAATGGCTGGGGACTTTAATTGTGTTTTGAATCCACTCTTAGATATGACTTCTATCACAGGGGTGATTACATCTAACACAGCAAAGATAATTACAAAGTTTATAACTGATCACAAATTATCAGACCCCTGGAGGTTTTTAAACCCAAACTCAAGAACATATTCTTTCTACTCACCAGTACATCATTGCTACTCAAGAATTGATTATTTCTTTATAGATAATAATTTTTTGCCTACGATTAAATCTTGCAAATACAATGCTATTTTTATTTCTGACCATGCACCTCTGATCTTGGAGCTAAAGTCACTATGCCCCACACACTCACCTCTCAGATGGCGTCTCAACCCACTTCTATTAGCAGACGAGAATTGTACAGAATTTATATCCAAACAAATCAGTTTCTTCCTAGAGACAAATACATTCTCAGAGATATTTGCAGGAATACTCTGGGAAACTCTTAATGACTTCTTAAGAGGACAGATTATCTCATATCTTTCCCACAGAAATAAATTAGAAACCAAGAAAGTAGCAGAGCTAAAAAGCGAAATTACTAGAAAAGATGAAGAACATGCCAGGCTACATTCATAAATAAACCTCTTGACAACTGAAGAAACCGAACAACTAATTTATAAATCCAGACATCATTACTATGAACACGGAGAGAAAGCTAATAAGATTTTAGCTTAACAAATTCACAAGCAAGAAGTCCGCAACGCAATCCCAGTAATCACCAACATGAACGGAGACAAAATCATCGACCACAAAAATATAATGCAAACATTTAGAGACTACTATAAATCCTTATATTCTACTGAGTTTAAAGAAGACAACACACAATCTAAAGGATTTCTGGATACATTACAGATACCACAAATAGACACTTTTAGTGCGGAGGAACTCGATAAACCTCTGGCGTTATCAGAATTACTAGATGCTATAAATTTACTTCAAGATGGGAAAGCAGCAGGCCCTGATGGCTACCCTGCAGAATTTTATAAGAAATTCTCCGCTCAGCTAGCTCCCCTCCTATTAGCAACATTTACAGAAGCCAGAGACAATCAAACTCTTCCTCAAAGTTTTCGCCAAGCATTAATCACCGTTGTTCCTAAACAAAATAAGGACTTATTACAATGTGCATTATACAGACCAATTTCACTTTTGAATAATGATGTTAAGATACTCTCCAAAGTCCTAGCTAGAAGGATGGAGAAAGTGCTCCTTTCGGTAATATCACAAGATCAAACTGGATTTATCAAGGGTCGACACTTATCTTCAAATCTTCGACGCCTGTTTAATGTAATATACTCACCAACTAAGTCAAACACCCCAGAAATATTATTACCATTGGATGCAGAAAAAGCATTTGACATGATTGAATGGAAATAACTTTTTACTACATTGGAGAAATTTGGGTTTGGCCCGAACATTTGTGCATGGATCAAACTACTGTATACCAATCCAGAAGCTTCAATTTGTATCAACAACATTTGTTCAAACTACTTTAAACTAGAACGTGGTACCAGACAAGGATGCCCCTTGTCACTGCTACTGTTTGCAATTGCCATTGAACCACTGGCAATACACTGTCGAAATGCTGATCAGATAAAGGGGATTATCAGAGAAGGACTGGAATAGAAAATTTCTCTATATGCAGATGATATGGTACTGTATATATCAGACTCACAAAATTCTGTGCCTGCAGTCTTAACAGCACTCACAGAATTTCAAAAGATCTCTGGTCTCAGAATTAATCTGAATAAAAGTGTACTCTTTCCAGTGAATTCTCAGGCATATAATATTAGATTAGACACCCTACCTTTTATCATTGCAAAACAGTTCAAATACCTAGGGGTAAACATCACAAGTAAACATAAAGCTATTTATCAACAAAATTCCGCCGTCTGCATGGAAAAAATTAAGCAAGACTTGCATAGTTGGTCAACCCTTCATCTCACTCTAGCTGGAAGAATTAACACTGTTGAGATGAATATTCTTCCTAAGCTCCTTTTTTGTTTCAAAAAATTCCAATATACAGCAATAAATCATTTTTTAAGCAATTAGATTCAACAATAACCACATTTATTTGGAACTCAAAACATCTACATATCCAAAGAGTGACCCTACAAAGACAAAAGGCAGAAGGTGGTATGGCTCTACCTAACTTCCAGTTTTATTACTGGGCAGCAAACATACAAGCTATAAAAACCTGTAGACAAATAGATGAACATACACAGGCCTGATCCACAATAGAACTAAAATCCTGCAGTACTTCTTTATATTCCCTGCTCTGTGCCCCAATAAATGTAAGTTTTTGGCAATATACTAATAACCCAATTGTGCTTCACTCATTCAGAATATGGAACCAATATAGAAAGCATTTTAAAATGGAGAAGCTTTTATCAGTGGCACCTCTGCAAGAGAACCACCTCTTTCAACCTTCGCAAACATATGCAGTTTTTAATATCTGGAAAAAATTTGGGATTAACTTGCTTAGAGATCTTTATATAGACAACGTCTTTGCATCCCATGAACAATTACATTCCAAATTTAACATTCCAGCTACACATTTCTTTCACTATCTTCAAATTAGGAACTTTTTTAAACAGAACCTGCCCGATTTTCCTCATCTTGCACCCTCCTCCATGCTGGAAAAAATATTGCTCAATTTCAAGGACTCAGGCACCATCTCTAAATATATAAAATTATTTTAGAGTCCTTCCCTTTCAAAGATCCAAGAGGACACTGGGAAAAAGATCTCTCGATCAATATATCAGAAAAGGAGTGGAAAATAGCAATGCAGAGAATTCACTCGAGCTCCATATGCGCAAAGCATCCAATTATTCAACTCAAAATTATATATCGAGCACATCTGTCTCACCTAAAACTCTACAAAATGTTTCCAGGGCAAGATCCAACCTGCGAACGCTGCAATCAAGTCCCACCCTCACTGGGTCACATGTTTTGGGCCTGCACCAAATTAACATCATTCTGGACCAAAATTTTTAATTACTTTTCAGACAGCCTTGGTCTCACAATCCCTCCTAACCCATTAACAGCTGTGTTTGGGGTTCTTCCAGATGGGTTTAAAGTGGAGAAGGATAAACAAACTGTGATTGCATTCACAACACTTTTGGTATGCAGACTTATTTTGCTAAACTGGAAGAATCCTAACTCTCCTCTTTTAAGTCAGTGGGAAACCAATGTTTTATACTATTTAAAATTGGAAAAAATGAAATACTCAGTTAGAGGATCTGTACAGATTTTTTTCAAAACATGGCAGGACAGGATCTAATCAGTAATATTTTAGAATAAGCTCTTAAAGCACAGAGGAGGCATTTATTTCTGTATTTTTTTTTCTTCTCCATTCATCTCTATTTGCTTATCAAACTCATCAATTTAGGTATGTTTACAAGCCTTAAGTTTTACTCTCTCATGGGTGGAGGTCGACTTGTTCTCAATCCTACTTTTTGTGAAAATTGATTGATTTGTATGGAATTATTGCAATAAAATTAATAAAATAAAAAAAAAAGGTTAAAATAACAATGCTGCTAACGGAGCACCCCCCTACACATCCATCTCCAAAGACCGATGAGACCAAAACAGAAAAGTCCAAACCCAGTGAAATTCATAGCTGAACTTTTCTCTAAAATAACTGGAGAGAACCTTAAATCGGACAATGAGATCTCTGCTGCCTACCATTTACATGGATTGAATGCCTCCAAACCAAAAAGCCTAATCATGCGCTTCAAGAAACTAGAGGCCAAACAAAATCTCATGTTTCAGATAGAAAGACAACATTTTTTCTGAAAACACCTGTATTCATATTTCCCCAGATTTCTCATCTGCTACAGCTGCTAAACACATCACATTCTACAGCATTAAATGGGGCCTACGTAGAGCTCAAATCAAATACAGCCTCTTGTACCCTGCCAAACTGAAAGTGGTTAATGAAGATCAGTTTTACATTTTTAGTTATCCAGATGAAGCTGATAAAGAGCTAAGAAGACTCATCCCAATTTTCTTTTGAAACACACAATCACATGAATCACATCGTGTTATGGCAAGGCAATATAGATTCTACTTGAAGCTTGCATTTTGGACCATTTGTAAAGTGAAAGTTGCAGTAACTATATATATACAGTATAGTCCAAAGGCCCCAGTGGGGGGATAGGGGTAGAGAGAAAGAAAGCAATGCTATTTCTATTGTATCCCTTATACCAAAATAACCATTAGTGACAACATAACAATATGCTTCATAGATGTATCATTTCACAATAATATGAAATCTATGTCAAAGCTATCGTATGTACAATGTACTACATTAACCTGTGACTAGAAAATGTCAACAAAAGATCAGAAGAAATATTTCCTTTACCAAATAGTGAACTTTGTGAGCTGGAATGTCAAGGGTCTCAATCATGAATTAAAGAGAAAGAAAGTACTCTCACTTTTAATAAGTTGAAATACCAATATAGTATTTTTACAGAAGACTCACATATTAAGCAAGGACCAGTTTTGGTTGCAAAGAGAGTGGTGTGGCCAAATTTTTCATTCTAGCTATACAAAGAAAACCAGGGGTGTGGGAATCTTAATATACAGAACTATCCCATTTGTAGTGTCAGATGCAATATCTGACTCTGAAGCTCGATATGTCATGGTAATGGGCAATTTATCTAATACTAAAATGATTTTGATTAATATCTATTCACCTAATGCAGATGATAGAGCTTTCTTCCAAAATGTATTTGTGTCTGTCCCAAATGTGAACACTCACAAAATTATAATGGCTGGAGATGTTAATTGTATTTTAAATCCAGACCTAGCTAGATCCTTAGATACAACAGTGATAACATCTAATACTGTAAAGGTAATTACACAGTTTGTAATGGATCATAACTTATCTGACCCATGGAGGTTCTTAAATCTTAAGAGCATACTCCTTCTTCTAACCTGTACATTATTGTTACTTAAGAATTGATTATTTCTTCTTAATATTTTTTGCCCACTATCAAATCTTGTAAATACAATGCTTTCATTATCTTTGACCGTACCCCTCTGATCATGGAGCTTAAATTACTGTGTCCTACACACACATCTCATAGCTGGCATCATAACACCCTGTCATTAGTTAATGAAAACTGTACAGAATTCATATCCAAGCAAATTAATTATTTTCTTGAGACATCATCATCCTAAGAGGTCTCAGTAGGTATACTTTGAGAAACTCTGAAGGCATTTTTAAGAGGACCGATCATTTCATATCATTTTCACAAAAACAAACTGGAAACCAAGAAGATGTCCTAGTTAATCAGCAAAATTACCAGAATATATTTAGAATGTGCCATGTCTCCAAATGAGGCACTCTATAGGAAGGGACAGGTTTTGCATTTAAAAATTAACCTTTTGACTACTAAACAACGGAACATCTTATCTTTAAATCACAACATCATTATTATGAACATAGAAAAATGGCAAGTAAAATCTTAGCCCAAAAAATTCACAAGCAGGAAGTTTGTAATGCAATAACAGCAATTAACAACACAGATGGAGATAAAATTATTGACCATAAAATATAACTCACACATTTAGAGAGTACTGTAAGTCCTTATATTCTACTCAGTTTAAAGAAGATAGGACACAATATAAAGGGTTTCTTGATTCATTAGAGATACCACAGCTAGATACTCTTCGTACTGTGAAACTGGATAAATCTCTGACACTTTCAGAATTACTAGATGCTATAAACTCACTTCAAAGTGGGAAAGCAGCCGGCCCTGATGGCTACCATGTGGAATTTTATAAAAAATTATCAAATAAGTTTGCTCAACTATTATTAGCAACATTTATAGAAGCTAAAAAGAAAACAATTCTATCATAAACTTTTCGCCAAACATTAATTACCATCTTTCCTAAAATGAACAAGGACCTACTACAATGCGCATCAAAACACTTGGATAATGTCTTTGCATCCTACAAACAATTACACTTCAAATACAACTTCTCATCAGTACTACTTTGAAGCTAGAAGCTTTGCTAAACAGAACCCGCCCAGTTTTCCTCGCCTTCTACCTTGTTCTATTCCAGAAGAATTGTTGATCAGTCTTGAAGACTCAGATAGCATCTCTACAATTTATAAAAATATTTTAAAGTCTCTTCCTTTCAAATACCCCAGAGTATATTGGGGAAAGGACCTCTCCCTCAATATTTCAGAAAAGGAGAGGAAAGCAGCCATGCACAGTATACAATCTAGCTCCATATGTGCAAAGTACATTGATTGACGACACACAGATGTTGATAATGATTCTTAAATACAGTTTTAATAACTGTAAAATCGTGTCAGTTTCACATTAGGTTGTCTCAGTAAAAGACCAAAATACCTTTTTTTAAGAACTTCCTTTTTCCTTCTAAAATCCCACCCACTAACATTCTACAGGAAATTACCAACAACAGGAATATCAATCAACATCAATATAAATTTAACTTGTTACTGGACATACAAATACACAACACAAAGCATTCAGTCATTCAACTTAAAATCTTTTATCGAGTGAAATTATCTCATTTAAAATTGTCCAAAATGTTTCCAGGGCAAGATTCAACTTGTGAACATTGCAATCTAGCTCCAGCCACACTGGGTCACATGTTCTGGTTGTGCACCAAATTAACAACATTTTGGAAAAATATCCTTGCATGCCTATTAGACAGCCTTTGTGTCACAAACATTCCTAACTCATTAACAGCTGTGTTTGGTGTACTCCCCGATGGCCTTAAAGTGGAGAAGGACAAACAAACTGTAATTCCCTTTACTATGCTACTAGCATGTAGACTTAACTTGCTCAAATGGAAGAATCCCACCATACCACTCTTAAGTCAGTGGGTAACCGATTTTCTGTACTACTTGAAATTGGAAAAACTCTAATTCTTACTTAGATGATCTGTTCAGAACATTTTTAAAATATGGTAGGATCTAATTAATAACATTTTAGAATAAGCTTCCATTTCAGGAAAAAGGATACCCTTCTTTTCTTGCTCCTTTTATAGAGTACCTTCGGTTTCTGGCCCCTCTCTCTTTCTTTTAGGTGGGGGGTGAATTTTGCTTTGAATTGTTAAATTTGATTTAACTTCTATTTATTTAAAATAGAAAAAAAGTTACAGAGCTTTGATACAGTGATTTTTAAATTACTGAATATTAACTGATTGTATCACAGCAGTTTACACCACTTCAAAAAAATAAGTTCATTTCTTGGCTTGATCACCATGGACTTTGCAGGTTCTTCAGCATGGCTTTCCTCCAGGTACTCCAATTTCTATTCACATCCCAAAATGAGCAACTGAGTATAACTGATGACCGTACATTGGTGTAGGTGAATGAATGAGTATGCTCTGCTATGGTTAGGTTTGTACAGGTGTGTGCCTGGTGGTGCTGGAATAGAGATCATCTCATCATGACTTTGTATTTGAATAAGCAGGTTAGGAAAATGGTTGAATGGATATCAAAATAATGTAGTGGGCTTCCATATTAACAAATTTTAAAAAACATACACACAGATGTTCTGAATGATTTTCTTCTACTTAATAAACCTGTTTATCTGGTGCAGGGTGAAGGGGACCAATCCTGGGTGGTGGAATCTGATGTAAAACAGAGAAATACTACAGACATGAGACAGAAGTCACTGCAGTAGAAATAAAGCCTGTGTTCAAGTGCTGAGAGGTGGTAATAGTGACTGCTATACTGCAATATTATTTTTATTAATATGTAAATCAGTTATAAAGCTTAAAAACTAAATTTCACCTCTTTAATTACAAGATATAGAAAAATGAAGATAAAAGTAAAAATATGCTTGCAATTGCTACAGTATGTTCAAAAATGTGTATACATTTTGAAAGTACATTATATTCATGTCATGGGATTTTTTATATTTTTGTAAAACTGTTTTGCCCTATTATGTTTCTTTAATGTCTTACATTAATGAAACTAATAATTAATGTAAAACTAAAAAAACACTATATTTAAATGTAATGTGACTAAATTCTGCAAAATTCTGTATTGTAATCGGATTATAATAGCTAACTAATTTGTTGCATTGCATATTTCATTTTCGTCTGGGACCTTGGAAACAGAACATGTGCTGACAAGAATGGCTAAAAGAGTCAAACAAACACCAGAATGTTCACCTGTCCATCACAGGAAGTACTGTAGGTCATGCACACACCTTTATTCATAACAATGGTATCATTTTGGGACAGCAGTTATTTTAAAAGCATGTTTAGCTTGTGGAAGGAAATCACAGTCAATAGGGAAAAAGCATATGAGGACAGGGAGAACATATACACTCAGCATAGAAGGGTCCTCTCTATGTTGTCAATTGCTGTGAAATGTCACTGATTACTGCAAGGTGGTCACCACATTTTGACATTTGTTTGTAGTAATTATTATGTAATACATTATCTTACAAAAATTGTTTTAAATTACCAAAACACCTTACACAATTTTCCAAGAGAACAAATCAGTTAGTGTGGTGTGTTGGTGCACTGGTTAATGGTGCTGCTAGCCCTGTGTGGCTGGGTTCAGATCCACGAGTGGTATGTGAAGTTTGCATGTTCTCCCTGTGTCAACAGGAATTCCTGTTTTCCTTTGATATCCCAAAGATTGTGCAGATTAGGTTAAATGGTGACTCTAAATTGGCTTGGTATGAGTATGTTAGTGTACCCTTCAATGGACTGGTGCCCTGCCCAGAGCTGGTTCCTGTATTGCTCCCAGTGCTGCTGGGATAGGCACCCTCCCATTGTGACCCAATATTGAATTAAGTGGTTCCGAAAATATAAATCAATTGGATGGGTGTCTTTTGAAAGGCAAATGCAGACTTCGATTAATTGCTTACCTCAGTAGAATAAGAAGATTATGCGTCAGTTTTTTTTTTAGATTTATCGTTCACTTGTAATTGAGTAGTTCAAGCTGTAAAGCACTGATCACATGGAAACTATTAAGAGTGCCCTGCAAAATATGGAATACGCAGTTAGAAAATTTAAGACTAATTAACTTTTCCCTATAAGCTCATCCAAGGAAGCAATAATAACAGTGAGAAATTTATAATTAAGGACTACACAGTCAGTATTTCAGTATTCAAGAAGTTATTCTCACAATACAGTACATGATATTTCCCGCATGCTATCTTTTCCCATTTTCTCATTATTTTCTTTATTTTGCCCACGTGTGATTCAGATGAGCTAGGCAATTATACTGATGGACTATTATGAGATTCTATACACTTATTACTATTATATTGAGGATATAGCAGCATAGTTAGTCCCTTAAACGGTTTATGATAAGCAATTTTAGATTTCTCTTTCCTGGGAATATTCTGAGCTGTTCTTTTATGACTCTCTTTCCATTTCCACAGAAAACCCAGGAATGCTAACAAGACAAAGGGTCAGTGTGGATAGATACGTTTTCCTTTTGTGTGACACGTTTGCTTGATTTGCTCGACTAGTGACGGTGGAATACCAGACGTCTTGTTTTGCATTGCCCTTCCCATGTTGACGGCCTTTACCACGCCCAACGATGTGACCACGCCTACCCCGTTCCACCTACTTGCTGGAAACAGAGGCAGAGGGGGAGAAAAAAGGGAGAGGAACAGAGGGGGTGGGAGGCCGGAGGGTTGGAGGATTGACTGCTTTTACAGTGCCACAGATCCTACTGCAGTTATGGCTTCAGATGGAGTGGATGAGCGGTCTCCGTTGCTGTCAGCACCAAACTCTGGGAATGTTACACCTACAGCCCCGCCGTATTTGCAAGACAACCCCCCAAGAGGTAAGGACAATTGCGAAGCAATTGACGCCTTTTGTAATGTAACTGGATGCCTTTATTATTTGGCCCCTAGAGTGCATTCATGCCTTTGGAAGACGTAAACAAACAGTAAATAGTATTTGCTCATATTATGCTGCAAATAACCCCTGTGGAAACGCGAGGCTAGGTTGAGGACTTAGGACCTATCGGGCCTAATTAAAGGTACCTAGTCCTAAAGCTACAAATGAAGGCAGTTTGTTGTCTTGGTCATTCCACCGCATTAACAGTATTCTTCCAGGCATAGGGGGTGTTTCGTTGCCTTGATGTGCGTTTTAGCAAGATAACAATCTAAAGATTTCTCCTTGTGAAAGGTCGAATAGCCGGACTGCCTGTATAAAACAATGTAACCAGCACTCAGTCGGCAAATTTAATGTATCGCCCGGCGACTCTGAAGAATATCTTACCTTTGCTGATTCATCATTCGACTTGCAAGTGCAAGCTGCTGACGATTTGCGTATTTTTCTTGTATGTAGATGTCAGTCTTCTTTCTATGAAGTAATCATTCTTTCTGTGGAGATGTCATTAGTATTCCGAATCTGGCAAGTTTAAAATTGGGTATGACAGAAGTCACTGATCATGCATTTTATTTCTTAATTTGTATTAGGGTGAATACCGGTTTTATAATTGAAACGTGACTGGTACAAAGAAAGCCTCATCTTGGGATATAGCTGCAGATACAACATTCAGACCCGCCGTGCTGGATCTCTTCACTTAGAATGAATTACCTATAGCTTACATCTTTTCATAGCCATTTGAAAAACGATGCCTGAAGTAAAACAATGTGTCCCAAATTAGGAAAGTAGTCACTCTGTTCAGTGTTTAGTCAAACATAAAGAGGCGAAATCACTTCCTGATCTGTCTTGCACTTACACCCGCGTGGGGTCAATAAAGGGGTTCATCATGCCTGAAACCGCTTTTGTTTGCGAATCACCGATCATAATGACAAGGATGAACGTTTTTAAAGCATTTTATTTATATGCGCTTAATTGTCAGTAGCTACTAAAGCACCCATATTATAAACATATCTAACGTTGTGGCGATTGAAGTTAAAGGGAATAGCTGGGGCCCTTTAGTTCGGCGGGGAAATGGTTAAGGAGCCGTGTTTGCACAGCCAATTAATGTCTGCAAAAAATGCTGTCTTGTGATTCTCATGGCATAGCTGGATCAAAAACATGCTTGATGAAACAAGTAAATCCTAATCTTACTATAGTCTGCTCTAGATATAGTATTCTTTGGTTAATTTTACTAGTCCATATACTGTGTACTTAAATATTTAAAGTTAGTTACCATAGCTGCTAAATTGCTGAAAATGAATTAGAATAGCTACGTACATATTCACAGTAATTACAGTAACATCACTGAAGAAGAAGCTTCTGGCTTCTGATACGTTTTTGTTTTTATTGGTTCTGGATTGAGAAACCTGTTGTGGAAACAGCCTGTACTGTTCATGTTACTAGTATGATTCTGTGAAATAGTAAACCCCAAGACAGTTTCCAGAAATGATCTGATGAGACTAAGAATAACCTAAGCTGTCACTGGACATTTTCAGTTCATGTGCAGTAGGTAGAAGAAAGGTTAATTTCAGTTTACATACTGACCTTCAAGGAAAAATTGGTCCCATCTCTTTTGTAAACTTTGCTTTTACCTGCTAGTTAATTCAACATATTATCTATATTTGAGCCTGAATTAGTGTGGCATTTGCTGGTCTGCTCGTGTATGTTAAATATTTCTTCAGATTAGAGACAATAATATCAAATAAAGTTGAAAAATGTCACCAGCTTTGATACAGAGCCTCAAAAACCTAAGACAGATGGAATTGTTTCTAAAAGTGTGACAGTGCAGACAGCTGTAATATGATGCATATGATTTATACATCATGTTAACAGCCAAGTGTTTTATTACTAACATATAAAGTGGATACATTGATGATAATAATATACAGTTAATATCATCATTTTGTATACCAATAATAGACATTTTGTTTTGATTTATTGTTTAAGATTTGTGAGTAACAGCTTTACTGTCTAAATTTCTTTTTATTATTTCATTTTTGGTTCTAGTCTCTTAGGGCTGCAGCTTATCCTAATGGCACTGTGCACAGGCAGGAAACAGCCCCGGCCAGTGAGACAGTCCATCGCAGGTCCATGCATGCACACATACACCCAACCTTACACACAGTCAGTCTGGGTTTTCTCAATTTATAAATCACTTAGCAAGGAAGTGGCACAAAGCAATGAATGTAACAGCACTACACCGTTTAGTTATATCTGAAAACAAAAGTTAATATGCCAAAGAACATAATCTAAAATGGGTACTTTTTTTAAAGATGTCTTCTACTGGTATACAGTCAGAACCTGTTTTATAATCTAGCATGAAGGAGTTCTATACAATAAAAAGCTAAATGTAAAAGAAGTTCTGTATACAAATAGTGATACAGTAAGCCAGTGATGCAGTATTACCAAATAAAACAAGGCATCAGACAATGTCATATTTCCTAAACATATTTAGATATTTAATCCCTCACAAACATATTATTAAGTAATGCTTTTGTTAAGTTTGTTAGTATCTTGAAAACACTGTTGATTTTGAATGTGTATTGGTTTTAAAACCAAGCCTGTAAGTACTGCTGGGGTGTGTAATTTGATAACACACACACACACACACACACTCTAAACAAACGTCAATACTTTTTATTCAGTTAATGCATAGATTCATGGAAGTTGGGGGTTCAATCTCTATATATAATCTTCATTTGGATCTTGATCTTTGTTTGTCCGCGAATGAATTAGAAGAAGAAACACTAAATGGCAGTAGAGAGACAGCTAAAACATAGGCATTGCATTAAGAATCTCCTTCAGGCTTATACTACTGAAGACTGTAGTACTCCAGTCACACCTCAAAACACAGACATTCAAACTAAACAAATTGTTGTGCTTTAAATTAACTAAAGAAATCTTCATTTAGATCATGATCTTTGTCCGCGAATTCCACGCATGCGTAGACCACCTTCCAGTTTAGTACGTTGTTGTTACTCACTGATGTCAACAATGTGTCGGAATAACGAAAGGGGTGGTGGACAGTGTTACGCTGGTTAGCTCCTGAGGCCTGGTTAGAGAATGAGATTGCCGAAGATAAAAGGTACGTGCCTACGTAACATATGAATGAAAGAAAGACAGTGGGTAAAATGAATGACCACGTAACAGCACGCTCCGGAAATTACTATTGTTATGTTGTAGCCAGCGAGTGCTGCGCGTCTCACAGTTGTACCGTACCTTGCTCACATGTCAGTGAAGTGATCCCTATTTATGCTTTAAAGAGCCTGGATACCTGTGTGTCCCCCTTTTATAACCATTGTTCCGTGTATATTGTCTTACTCTTTGGATTGCCACAAAGCAACCTGCGAGATTGGAGAAAGGTTGAGAAGACATCGTGAGAGGAAACGATAGCGTCGTGAAAATGAGACGGACTGTGAACGGACAGAAGCAGAAATGCTCCTACACCACCACATAATTACGATTCGGACAGTGATTCCGAGTAGGCCGTTCCTATTGAATCAATTTCCAAGGGTTTTCTTTTGTAATTTTGTTTCCCTTATAAAAAATCATAATGCTGTGCGACGATGGGCCCAGTTCACGACTGGCAGCCGCGTTTAAACAGGGAGCCCTTCACAGACAGCTTTAACACGCGCAACGTAGTTGGGCGCACATGGCTAGTATGTTTATATTATGAAATGGGCTTATTTACCATTAGAGAAGTATACAACAGACAATACAGGTGACACAATTTTTGGATTATGAAAGTGCAGGGTGTGTGGGGTGTATTGCATTTAAAAGGCGTTTACGCATGTTCATTTGTAGAATAAAAAGCCAATATTCACAGACAAATTTTGATTCAAGAGATTCTGACTAGTTAGATTTTTTATGTTGCCTGTATTAATTTAAACACAGAGAAGTTTGTTTAATTAGTTAACTGAATTTGATTGTAAGTGATGAAATGTTGAAAGATCTCTTAGAACAAATTAAGAAAGACCAGATCACAGAACTATTGACTTGGTGAGCAGAGCCAGACTGAGTTAAAATAGTTCATAACACTCTGTAAGTTAATCGATATGCACGTTGTGATACGTGTTTTATGATTTATTTTTTATGTTGAACTGGGAATGGCATGAGTGGATGTATTGATCATCTATTAGTAAAAGAGAATGCTGTGACTGAATACATGGTTAACAGACATAAAGTGGAGTTTTTTTGTTTGTAATTTCATCATCTCATTTATTAAAGTGGGTATTTTTGGGGTGTGATTTGCTTTAGGTGCATTTTATAACATATGCATATTGTAGACATATAGTTTCCTGTGCCTTACTTTGTGAACATTTCTAGAAAAATGCACATTTTTGTATAGGTTTACATTCTCTTTTTTTACTATTTGTTTGAAATCGCAATATGCCATTTTTATTAGCTTTGCCTCAAATCAGAGTTTCAGAAATTGAGGTATTTCACTGTTGTAATTAGTCTTGTCACTTCTGTGACAGATGTTTCTCACCATTCTTCCAGCTTTCATTTCTCCATCTGAAATGCTGATTTTTTTTTTTTTAAAGGGTATCCAGTTTGTTGAATTTTGCATGTGACCTACCAGATAATACTAAAAGACGTTTCAGGCAACAAGAGCTCTGTGAGAATTGTTTTTTTTTCTTAAACATTCTTAAAGAGTCATGGTCGTTTCCTTGTTTTCTTGCATTCCCCAGGGGATAATACTGTGTATTGAACCAGCTGACCGTAAGCTGGACTTTAAATCATTGTGAACAGATAATTAATTTTCAGTAGCTTGGCTGTTCTAAATTGTGGCAATGTATCTAGTAATGGAACATTACATGTTGCTCTAGCACTATACAGTGGGTCATTTTTAATTTCTTTGAAGACTTGAATTTAGGTAAGGATGAGCAATCAGAAACAGGCTAGTGGATAACCATATACAAATAGGTAATACTTTATATGTTCCAAGGGGAAGTTTTATCTTTTTATAGTAGCACGACAGATAAATATTATAACAAACAACAACCACTCCCCTCAAATACACACCAAAAAGAAAGAAGACTTTTGACTTGGCTCAAAGATTAAAAATAGCAGTCACATCCATTATACTGTAAAGGCATTTTGCTGTTGGTATAAAAGAGCCCCAATAGCATTTCTTAACTCGCTTGTACTGAATAATTTGTTACTGGTAGTGTGTCAGAAAGAGGATATGAAATATTGTTCATAATGCACCCAGTTTTGTATTCATTCTGTCTCTCGCAGCTACTTCTAGCAATCGAGGATGCATCCGGTAACTGAGTCTGCTTTTCTAATTGGCTTGCTGACTCAGTGAGCCTTTTTTGAAGTGATGCTTTCAGAGCACCATAGTGTCGAAAATCTGTTCTGCTGAATTAGTTAACCTGTAATGAATGTCACTACCCACATTAAAGGGACAAAGTCTACTAAGAGTCTCCTCCACCCTTTCTTATATTTCCTCTGTGTTACAAGACCACTCCAACCATTTATTGATGTGGACCCCCGGAGTAGACCACGTCCAGATCCACTCCCTGAATAGTGGGTGTAGAAGCTCTTTGGTGTGGTGAAAATCAATAACCAATCCCTTGGTTTTTCTGAAGTTAAATTGCAGACAGTTTTTTTTTTTACCAAAAACAAGGTTCTCCACCTGTTTCCGGTACTCTGTCTAATCCTCGTTATCAATATAACCTATTAGTGCAAAATCATCTGAGGATTTCTGAAAGTTACATGGCCTGCTGCTGTACTTATAGTCCCAGGTATACAGGATGAACAGAAAACATGCTGACTGTTCTTTGTGGTCCCGCAGTGTTGCTCACGTCCACATCAGGGACACAGCCTCTGAACCTGGGGTTGGCCAAGCAGTCCATTATCCAGGACATCATACCTTTATCCATCTTCAAATCCCTCGGTATACGGCCTTAACTGAGATGGGTGGATAGTATTGAAGGCACTAGACAAATCAAAAAACATATTCCTCACATTGCTGCCAGCTTGGTCCATATTGGAATAAGCCTTTTTGTAGCATACAGATAATTGTCTCTTCCTCTGTAATATTTGTCCAATTTGAAAACTGGACTGGGTCCAAATGGTCTCTCTTATTAATAGTCCAGGACCAGCCTTTTAAAGGTCTTCATAAAATGTGACAGAAGGGCCACAGGTCTACAGTCATTAAGATGCATCAGCCTTTTAAAGATCTGGAACAATACAGGTTGTTTTCCAAAGCAGTGACACTTTATGTAGCCTTAGTGACAAACAGAACATGTGGCAGAGGATAACACATAGTTGGAAAGCACAGGCCTTAAGAACTCAAAGGCTTACTCCATCTGTCCCTCTGCTTTTTCTATGTGTAACCTCCTCAATTGTCTCCTTACCTGGTCATCAGTTATGGACAGAGCATACTGGTGGTCAGAAAGACTCATCATTGGACTTAACTATTGAAATTGTAGTAGTTTTTAATGCAGTACGAATGGTATCAAGGGACTGATAAATAGAAGATGGCGTTGGTGGAAGGTGGGAAAATCTATTTAAAAATGTATTCAGGGCATCATTGGTGTTATCTGCATTCCATTCTAGCACCTGAGCCATGGATGCTTAAATCCAGCAATTTTGTCCAGTCCATTCCAGACATCTGTCCTATTATTCTGAGTGAGCCTGTTTTCTTTTTTAGCTCTGTAAGCTTCCTTCCCTTCACTGAGCTTTTCCTTGGCTCCCTCTGTAATCCCATCAGAGTGTTTTTGTCAATACATTTATATGCTGCTTTTATTATTTTTCAAAATAATTATTAGCTCCTTAATAATCTAGGACTTGCTGTTTGGGGAGCTGTGCATTGTTTTAGAGCACATAATTTACTATAGACTGTAATGCAGTAATTAAGTCTGTCAATACCATCCCCATGTGACTTGTACATGACTTTCCAGTCTATCATTTTATAAGCGGTCCGTCAGTCATTCAACTCCACTTTAGCCTCCAGGTTCCACTTATTATCTTGGTGGTAACATGTTGCTCTTTATTGACAGGCTTGAAGGTGTGACTGAGATGGATCAGACTGTGGTTATATCTGCCCAAAGGTGCCACAGGTTTACATTTAAAGACATCTTTAACATTTGAATAGAGCAGCTCTAGCTTATTTCCTTGATAGGAACATGAAATGTACTGATGAAAGTGTGTCTGTCACATGGTCAAAATCACAACATAATTTAATTCCCAGGTCAGAGTGAATCTTCATTAGAGTTTTGTAATGGAGTGAATTGTTACTGTTGCTGAGTCCCCATTAGGTGGGTGATGAATATAAAAATTAATAAGAATGGGCAAATAAGGTGAATGCATTCTGACTGCCAGAATTCCAAAGTCTGGATTAAAGAAAATAGCATAAATTGCAATATGCTGCCTTTTATACCATTCCTCATTCTCTTACCTTTTTCACCACTCTGCGCTGGATGTAATATTGCCTAACTTATAAGAGCAGGGAACTTATAAATTCTGTATTGCAGTGTTATCCACTTTAAAGTAAAATATGTTATTCTAGTTCACTGAGAAGCCAAATATTTTTAAAAAGTATAATTAGTTTTTATGGTGATTTTAATTGGGTTTTGTAAGCAAAACACATCATCAATATGAAGGCCAGTTTTTTATGGATGTGTTTTCTTCTTGCAATACCAATGATTTATTTATTGAATTATTTAGATGTGTTGATATAGAAGGAGAAAGTGAGCAGATCTGTTCCAAAAATCTCTATTTGTACAGATTGAAATGTTAGGTGAATTTTATAATATTTCTATTTTGTTAAATAGCAGGTTTGAAAAGCCACAGTTTTTTCAGTGGAATAAATGTGAAGATTTTTTTTTTTGCACAATGTGAAATGATTTTAGTCGAAGCAACAGCCAGTTTCTTTTTTATATATTTCTTCGCATTTAGCCAGATATCATATGTTAAGTATTTTTATAATAAATTTAATTTGGTCTGGTTGTATGATACCTGGTACAAATGATTTCAATTTGAATTTAAGAGACTTGGTTCAGAATGGTATGGCCAAAAATCAATATTATAGTAAAATTAAAAATTCTGATGATTTCGGCAGATACTAATATGATGTATTCATCTATACATCAGCAAATGCATTCTTGATTAATTATGCACACTGATGCTTCTCTTATCTGTCAAAATTCTTGTTAATTGTTTACATTACTTTAAAATGATAATACATAGACAAAAATCACATTTCCTGTTTCTTTTTGCATATACTAATTTTTATGTTTTGTTGGTTTATGTTTGAATGTATTTGCAAGTTTTCCACTAATTTTTAGCATACTAGTAAAATATTCTTCTTCAGTTATGGATTTCAGGAAAACTTACATCTGGTATACTGAATCAGCTGTTCCCCAGTCCTTTCTCAACTACTTATTTTAAGATTCATGTTGTACATCAGTTGATGCCACATTTCTGTGTAGTGTAATGATTTTGGATTTTTTTGGCATGTGCCATTTTCACAAAAAAGTAGAATTTGTCAGATGAGTTTGAAAAATTCAGTGAGACATGTATCTGTTCTTTGAGCTTTACTGTCTTTTTTTTTTTTTTGTGACCAAATTTTTATTGATAACAAGAAAAGGAATATAGCCAAAGAAAACCAGCAGAAATAACTGATTATGAGCGATATACAAAACAAAACAACACCCCCCACTGGGGCCTATCCACCCCATCCCACCACATCCCATCCCATCTCAGACTGCTGTTTAAACAAAAACACGAAAAAAGAGTTAGCGAGTAAACTAGCACACACACTAGTTTTAACAAACACAAAAAATACAACAAGCAATAAAAATGAGGATAGGTATTCAAGGCAAAAAACTGTATGATCGAGAAACCCCAAACCGACTCTTTGCTAACAGAGCAGTGGGAGGCCAGTTGCAGATAGTAGAGCCAGAAGGTCCATGAGGGAGAAGGTTGTAAAATGAAGAGTTTCATAGCAGGAGAGACGAGGGCAGGAATTTTCTCGCGAGAGGCTAAAAGCAGTTCAGCTGCAATGGTCACAGTCATTAACGGCCTCCTCTGGGAGAAAGCAAGAGAGAGAGAGTGAGGAAAGAGAAGTGAGGTCTAGGAGAAGAATTTGAGGGGACAGAGGAATAGGGAAAGAAAAAATTGTAGAGAGGGGTTCCACTACATAGGGCCAGTGGGCATTCCCAGAACATGTGAAGAAAAGTGGTAGGAACTTTAAGAGGACAAAGGTGAAATAGGGGATCTAATTCAGAAACTCGAAGGAATTATGAGAAAGGGATAAAACAAATGAGAACAGTGGATGCATTGGAAGAGGTGAGGAGAGGAGGACACCCCATGTCCTGAGCACAGACCTTAGCTACAAATAGAAAAAATAGGAAGTGGAAGAGAGAGGATGCCTGGATCAAACAGAAAGAAACTGATACAGTCCTGACTCATTAAATATATCTCCTAGTATAGATATACCAGACTGATAGGAAGAGGAAATTGGACGGCCCCCAATATTTAGGGGAGAATCTATACTAATAAAAGGCAAAGCCCTCGCTGACTGACTCACTGACTGACTCACTCACTCACTCACTCACTCACTCACTCACTCACTCACTCACT
>JANRMT010062842.1:28606393-28622833 GCA_026402145.1 Polypterus bichir lapradei
TCACTCACTCACTCACTCACTCACTCACTCACTCACTCACTCACTCATCACTAATTCTCCAACTTCCCATGTAGGTAGAAAGCTGAAATTTGGCAGGCTTATTCCTTACAGCTTACTTACAAAAGTTAAGCAGGTTTCATTTCGAAATTCTACACGTAACGGTCATAACGGTCGATAACAGACGACAACGTCCGCCATGTTGAACTTTCTTATTTATGGCCCCATCTTCACGAAATTTGGTAGGCGGCTTCCCTGCGCTAACCGAAACCGATGTACTTACTTATTTCGATGGTTTGACGCCAATGTCGGCCGCCATATTGAACTTTCCAACGTCACCAATTTTCAAACTTCCCGTGTAGGTAGAATTCTGACCCCATCTTCACGAAATTTGGTAGGTGGCTTCCCTGCGCGAACCAAAACCAATGTACATACTTATTTCAGTGGTATGACGCCACTGTCGGCCGCCATATTGAATTTTCCAAACGTCACTAATTCTCCAACTTCCCGTGTAGGTAGAAGGCTGAAATTTGGCAGGCCCATTCCTTACAGCTTACTTACAAAAGTTAAGCAGGTTTCATTTCGAAATTCTACGCGTAACGGTCAACAACGTCCGCCATATTGAACTTTCTTATTCATGGCCCCATCTTCACGAAATTTGGTAGGTGGCATCCCTGAGCTAACTGAAACCAATGTACGTACTTATTTCGGTGGTATGACGCCACTGTCAGCCGCCATATTGAACTTTCCAACATCACTAATTCTCCAACTTCCCATGTAGGTAGAAGGCTGAAATTTGGCAGGCTCATTCCTTACAGCTTACTCACAAAAGTTAAGCAGGTTTCATTTCGAAATTCTACGCGTAATGGTCATAACGGTCAACAACGTCCGCCATGTTGAACTTTCTTATTTATAGCCCCATCTTCTCGAATTTGGTAGGCGGCTTCCCTGCACTAACCGAAACCAATGTACGTACTTATTTCGGTGGTATCATGCCACTGTTGGCCGCCATATTGAACTTTTCAACAGTCTTTGTTACTTATGGGCCCATCTTCAAGAAATTTGGTACACGGGTTCCCAACGCTAACTGAATCCTACTTACGTACATATATACGTCCATAGCCTGCACCTCGGTCACCGTGTGAGGTGGCATTGGGTCCCCCATCCCAACGCCTCCCACGTTGTTGGCTGCCTGCCTATATAAGACCGTCCGTCGCTCCGGTCTCTACATTCCCTTCCTTGCTTCACCACGGGATTCACGTCTCCCTACTGATAACTACAGCCTTTTTGTTTAATCCACGGCTTCTCCGCTGTTTTATTGTTTGTTTATTACAATTATAGTTATTGCATAGGTATTTTACACTTACTTTACATTGCTCAGGTACCCATTTCCTTTATCATTCCAACCCCCATTACCATGTCTATCGAGATGATTACTATCGATCAAAGAACTGTCACTTACCGAGTGGTTTCCATGCCCGGAGATGGCACCTATCTTTTCCATTCTCTTTCTTACATATTGCACGGCCATATCATGCTCACTCTTGATATCCGGAGGAACATTCTGTCTTATGTATTGAATGACTGGGACAGGTTCAAGGTGTGGACTGATGACGGTACAGGAGATAATTATACTACACAGGAGCACTATAAGAGTGAAATGCTTAAGCCCTTCACGTATGGTTCTGCATGTGAGTTGATGGCTGCCGCTGAATTGTTCGGTTGTCGCTTTCAAGTGTACCGAAATGGCCAAATATTTTACACCTTTCGACAACCGCCAATGCCTCTTAAACATCTTAGATTTACAGGTGACGATTTCAGTAGTGGACACTTTGATGTTTATGAATATTTCAACTCTCAAAAGCTGGATGTGATTTTATCGATGAAACCGGTTGTCTGCTTACAACGCTTGACAGATGCCAAATGTCACTTCAACACAACAAGTCCTGCAAATACTGTCGTAATTGAAACAAACCATGAAACTCAAACCGATTATGACAGCAGCAATCCAAGCTGTGAGATTTGAGACAAGATTACTGTTCACATGGCCAACTGTAAGTTACATGCTCAAGAGTAAGCTCAGCGCACAGCTTTGTCATGTTACAATCGGAGGGCCGAACTGACAACATGGTATACAAAGAGATCCTTAACAAATAATTATTGGCATATTTTCCCTCAGTTTAAAAAGGTAAAATTTTCTTCTTAATAAAAATTTTAATGCAGTACTTCGCCGCTGCGAAGCGCGGGTATTTTGCTAGTCTATACTAATAACAGGCAAAGCCCTCACTGACTCACTCATCACTAATTCTCCAACTTCCCGTGTAGGTAAAAGGCTGAAATTTGGCAGGCTCATTCCTTACAAGTTACTTACAAAAGTTAAGCAGGTTTCATTTTCGAAATTCTACGCGTAACGGTCATAACTGAATCCTACTTATGTACATATATACGTCCATAGCCTGCAGTTCGGTCGCTGTGTGAGGCAGCGTTGCATCTCCCATCCCCATGCCCTACCATGTAGTTGGCTGCCTGCCTATATTGCATCCCCCATCCCCACGCCTCCCACGTAAGTGGCTGCCTGCCCATATAAGGCCGTCCGTTGCTCCGGTCTCTTCATTCCCTTCCTTGCCTCGCCACGGTATTCATTTCTCCCTGCTGATAACTGCAGCCTTTTTATTCAATCCACGGCTTCTCCGCTGTTTTCTTGTTCGTTTATTACGATCATAGTTATTGTGTAGGTATTTTAGACTTCGTTTACTGTTCAGATACCCATTTCCTTTACCGTTCCAACCGTACCCTCATTAACATGTCTATCGAGGTGATCTTAGATTCACAGGTGACGATTTGAGTAGTGGACAGTTTGATGTTTATGAATGTTTCAACTCTCAAAAGCTGGATGTGAAGTTATCGATGAAACCGTTTGTATGCTTACATCGCTTGACAGATGTCGAATGTCACTTCAACACAAGTCCTGCAAATACTAATGTAATTGAAACAAACCATGAAACTCAAACCGATTATGACAGCAGCAATCCAAGCTGTGAGAAAACAGTAAAAAGGAGGCATGTCAGACGTCGTGGTACATTTTCTGATGCAGCTAGACGTAAACAACTTTGTGACGCTGCCGCCAAATACTCGCAGAAAAATCCGCTGCCGCCAAATACTCGCAGAAAAATCCACAAGTTCATAGAGACGCTGTTGCTAAATACTCGCAGGCAAATCCAGAAGTTCATAGAGACGCTGTCGCTAAATACTCGCAGGCAGATCCACAAGTTAATAGAGATGCTGCCGCTAAATACTCGCAGGCAAATCCACAAGTTAATACTGGGAATGCCTGTTTAACATCTTAGATTCACGAGTACCGATTTGGGTAGTGAACACTTCGATGAATGAAACCTGTTATCTTTACAATGGTTGACAAACACGGAATGTAACTTGAACACAACACGTCCTTCATATATGAACCTGATTGAAAGAAATAATGATAACCAAATCCTTGATGACCTCAACACTCATAACTGTGACAAAACAATTACATTGACAATCATGTTACGTTATTTTTAAAATGTTTCTTTTTCTTTTTCATAACTTCTTTAACACACTACGTCTCCGCTGCGAAGTGTGGGTATTTTGCTAGTTAAGAAATAAAGGAGTGTGGGGGTGCTATCTTAGGTGAGGACCTATCAATTTTTAAACATTTCTGCATGCCTGAAATGTATAAGAGACATTGGGGCCAACAGTAGGAGAAAAGGACTTTATTTTCAGTTCTTTCTCATAAAGTTAAGTTGTGCAATGTGGGAAATATATTTTGCCACTGTGGGCAACCAGGAAGGAGGACACTGCGGAAAATAGACCCAGCTCTAGACTAGTTTTAGAGTAAAGGCAAGGTGGTAGAGCTCGAAATCATGGACGAAGACACCACCTGTCACCGATCAAAGTGGAGTGTTTAATAGATGGTCTCCTGTTGATTCCAAAGGAATGAAGACACCAAAGACTAAACAGATTGCCAGAACCTAGGTGGGGGAGAGAGAAGACGCATAGAGCTAACAAAATTAATTCTGGGGAGCATATTCATTTTAATACTTGCCAGTCTGGATTGGAATGGGAGAGGAAGGTGGGATGAAGAAGAAATGGATTCTCTCACACCCTTGAACTGTCAGTTCTGCCCAGAACTAGCAATGAGAGTTTCATGGTCCACCACATGGAGGCATGAGCTCTCTAAAAGTAAGAGACGGCTTTCCATATTGGAGATCTTTTGATAAGATTTATGGACCAAGCCACTGGAAAAGCAATAGTAACATCACAAAGGAAACCTTTAACAGCCATCTAGTAAAAGGCAGGGTCTTGAGTTGACCCATCATTAATAAAAAAAAATTCTTCAAGCTTAGGAGCCAAATAAGCAATAACTTTAGGGTTTAGAAGCAGTGATGTATTAAATTTCCATTGTTGTGCCCGGGAGACCAGAGGGCAAAAACGTGTAATACAGCACACTTCTGATCAGAGATGGAGGAGAGGAAAGTAGCATTAGTAGCAGGAGAGCTAGAATGCAAAAAACAAAAATGTAATTGATGTATGTCTGAGACTTAAGGTGAGTAGAATGAAAGGAGTACTGTTTTGCAGGTAAACAATATGTCAGATTAAGAGCAGCAAAAAATTTAGAGAAACTGCGATTTGAAGGAAGGGGAGCCGATGTCCCAGGAGAGGAGGAGATTTGTCCAGGACTGGGTCAGGCACCGCATTGGCATCTGTGACAATAACACACTCAAAGTCATGTTGTGTAAGAATCTGAATAGCCAAGTCCTGAAAGAAAGTTCCTTGGAAAGGGGAGGGGGCATACACAGCAATAAATCCCATCTTCCTACCACCAAGCTTGGGCAGGAGAAAACAACATCTACCATTAGAATTGCATCCAGGGACCTAAACCATAAGCTGACCGGATCGCCAGACAAGTATTGCAATTCCATGCTTGTGGGAGGGACAGATGATGACGAGATAACCATATAATGTTTGGAGGCAGCCTACATCACATCACGCTTTAACAAATCTCAGATCAATGAAGTGTCTATATAAAAAGTCACTCACACAGGACCTTTTTTTCAAGTGTTGACAAGGCTCTTATATTCCAAGAATCTACATTATGTGGATGCTAGGGTCACTGTTGCCCCTTTAACCCAACAGACAGACACGCACGGCATAGGTAAAAGCTGCAAGACGTATTTTTAATTCTTTTTCTTCCTTAAACCATGCCCAGCTAAAATAACGAAGGAGTGGCTTCACAACAACTCTGTGACTGTTCTTGAATGGTCCAGCCAGAGCCCTGACTTAAACCCAATTGAGCATCTCTGGAGAGACCTAAAAATGGCTGTCCACCAACGTTTACCATCCAACCTGACAGAACTGGAGAGGATCTGCAAGGAGGAATGGCAGAGGATCCCCAAATTCAGGTGTGAAAAACTTGTTGCATCTTTCCCAAGAAGACTAATGGCTGTATTAGCTCAAAAGGGTGCTTCTACTAAATACTGAGCAAAGGGTCTGAATACTTAGGACCATGTGATATTTCAGTTTTTCTTTTTTAATAAATCTGCAACAATTTCAAAAATTCTTTTTTTTGTCTGTCAATATGGGGTGCTGTGTGTACATTAATGAGGGAAAAAATTAATTTAAATGATTTTAGCAAATGGCTGTAATATAACAAAGAGTGAAAAATTGAAGGGGGTCTGAATACTTTCCGTACCCACTGTATAGTACAAAGTCTAAAAAGCAAACACAAGTATAACCCAACGCACATGGCACTCATTACCAAATCTGCCAGCAGCTGCACACACACACACACCACCCCGATCAATAAAATGAAAAAAAAAGTACAAAACGGAAATGAAAGCCCGTGCCATCAAGATCAGCGATTAAGAAAAATATAATTGGTACACAGCATTACCCACCAAGGTTAAAACAGAGTAAAGCGTAAAAAAAAAAAAGTTAAAATAAAGTAATCAGAACAATAAGCGAATAATCAGTCCTTGTAACATTTTTTGAGCACATAAAAAGTCAATTAACAGCAGAACCTTAGTTAGGTGAACTTCACACCGGTGCCAGTTGGAAGAGTTGTGGCGACAGCCAAGAGGAGAAATAAAGGATGCAGAATTCATCAAAGCATCACAGAGGAAAAGTGCCGAGTGATTCAAAGTGATTTAAGGCTTTGCTTTCCTTGGCTGGAGTGTGGAAAAATCTGTGCTGGCCTCCAAAAGAGAGCTTGAGATACGCAGGAAACACCAAAAAGGGGGTGACTCCTAACTCCTTTGCCCTTTTGATCAACACGTTCATTACCCGTCTTGCAGCGCCTGTTTTACCATTGAAGTCCAGATAAAAATGAATATAATGACCTTCAAAGGAGAGCTCCTGAAATTGTCTTGCCTCTTGAACAGCTGTCAGGCGGTCTTGATAATTGATAAACCACAATAACATTGTGGGAGGGCGAAATGTGTTATGCCGCACACTATATAGCCTGTGTGTCATATCTGTAACTGACTCAAAGGAAGCAAGAGCAGGAAAACCTTTCGGCCAGAGCTGATGAAGGAAAGCCAGCATATTGTTTCTTTCTCTACCAATCCATATGCCAAAAAGTCTTTTAGTCTTTTATTATAGTGCTGATGATCTTCCATCTGGGTGAGCCTTCCTGATGACAACTCCACTTCTCCATTGATGCCAACCAAGGTTATTATAGTTAACAAAAACTAAAAGCAAAACTGAAACTATTTTTATTAAAAAAACATTTTCGTAAACTGAAATAAAATAATTAAAAAAGCCAAAATGAAAAACTAAAGCTAAAAGAAACTATTGAAATAGCTGGAAAGACTAACTGAAATAAAATAATATACTAAAAATATGTTTAGTTTTCGTTTTTGAATGAATATTCTTGTCGTTAGACTTTAACCGTTGTAACTTTTAACTCTAAAACAGAAAGTCATCCACCACAAGCCACTCGCATAAATTCATCCAGTGAACGATGGCTGGTGAAGGAGGGCGGGTGTTCACAAAACATTTGCGGTGACGGAACAAGTCGAATACGGGAGCATAAAGTGTGTGAAATAGAGAGTGATTTGCTGTGCCGTCTTTCTTTGCACTTGATGTAATTCAAACGCCTGAAATTGGAATGTGCTGATCAACAAAACCTTTACCGTATGGACAGAAAAATCACAAGTGAGTAATGTTGCAGTTTCTTTCTCAGGTACCTGCTCTTTGTTGACAATAATTCACCTGCTACTTCCCACTGGAGAAATCTTTTCTGAAAATAAAACGGCACTGATCGAGAGACTGACAGTCTTCATACAAGATCAGCATATTGTTAATGACCAATCACTTTTGCTTTAAAAAAAGTCATTTAACAACGTAGCAATGCAAACCTTGTAAAATTTCTGAGTTGGCAATGTCTCTACTGAACTACAGGTAGGTAGACGAAGAAATTCAGCCAACTGGTGAAAAACTAAACCTACTAAAAACTAAATCTACTGTTTTTGTATTTGTTATATTTATTAATTTATCTTTTTTTAGTTTATATTCACAGCTCAAAATACCTGATATTGTGAAAATAATCCAGTAGCAGAATTATGTTTTAAAATATTTGCCCCCTTTTTTTCAATTTTTCTCTCTCTCTCAAAATAGATAGTTGAAATATCATACACTTTTTGTTCTTAACATCAGCCATATCATGCATATTGCATAGCAGGGATTTTCCTGCCTTACATCCAAACCTGCTGGGGTGTGCTTCAGGTTCCTGTGATCCTGCTCTGGATTAACTGGTTTAGATAATATAAATATTGTTCCTAATCTCAGATGCGGTCTCTGTCATTTTGTGTCCATCCATACACAGATTACCTGCTCTTGCTCTGCTCATTAAGGGTTTACTGTTCTTATGCATGGGCTATTTAAGTCTCGCTGCCCCTAAACCTTGACACGAAATGCTTGTTTTTCTTAGTTTCCCTCAGTAGAGCCAGGTGGAGTATGCAAACTAATTGAAGCCTAAGAATCCTGTTCTTCCTAAGCCCACATGATTTTAATGATCACACCTGTCAGAACACAGTAGAATCTATTTTCTGATTTTTGATATCATTTGATAGCATTTTTAATGTTAAAACACTGATTTTTGTTGGAAGTACCAATATAATAAATATGTGCTTAATTTTATCGATCATTTACATTTTATTGCTGTGAGTGGTTGTATAGGTAGGGGCCACAGTGCACTGCTTTGCTTGGGGCCTATAATGCTGCTAAGATGGCCCTGCTACAGGTGGCAAAATTATGTCTATAAATTGTATGTGCCTGAGATGGAATCAGAGATCAATGTGGCTGGTAGAAAATAGCAAAGCCCAGTATGGGAGATTTTTGAATGCAATATTGAAGACATTTTATTATAAGCACACATTGTTTTGGATATATGTTGTGTGCTGTAGACATTCAGAGTAACAAAACCTTCAAACCTTGAAATTCACCTAAATTTCATTACAAATTGGCCCATTCTAGGCAATAAAAGGAAAAGATAAAAAAATGCCAGCATTCAGCGCACATTTGTTCAGCATAAATGAAATAGAAAGTATTTTAAACATTATAAAATTGTTCATAAGTAGTATCTGGTTTTGATTCTGCTTGTTTTTATCAGACAAAAACAAAACCAGATAGTAAACCATGTTGTGTAGTAAGCTTCCACTAACATATCCAGATCCATCAAGTCTATCAGTTCTGTCTGATTGTGACACAAAACTAAACTCCATAGTAGCTCTTTAACCATACCATAATTACTAAAACTGAAACTAATAGATATAAAAATAAAATGTAAATGTCTTTGTGAAATACAAACTAAATTAAAACTAAAAATACACAATGAAGAAAAACTAAACTGAATTTCCAAGTAAGGTCAGAAAAAATGTAGGAATAAAAACTAATACAAAAAGGCAAAACTGTAATAACCTTGATGCCAATGATTTCTGCACTTATGGCGGTCCATTATTGCTTTAATGGAGGCAACGACTTTCTGAAGGACCTGGAAGTTAGCCCTTAAGATGTTCATATCAGATTTGGTTGAATGATACCCTGTAAAGAGTTCACCTAGTCCCCAACAAATGTTTTCATCTCCTCAATTAAAGAAGCCATGGAGGGAGAGATGGCATCCTCTGTGCTGCCTTCAGGTCGGGGTATCTTTTTATCCAGACTGCTAAGGACAGAACAGGATCTTCTTTGCGAAGTAGTCACGATTGGATGCACCAAAATAAGCTAAACTTTATAGATGTTTTGAAAATGTTTAGACAGCATGGACAATCATTAGTGAGCAAAAGATGGAAAGAATGTGAGCAGATGCAGAACTAAGTGGACATCAGCAGTGTGTGTCATGTGATTTCTCTCCGTTTACTATCTTTTAGTAGATTGCCTGCTGTCCTAAATATACATATATTTGGTTCCTTTCAATGTGGATAGTTTGTTGTAATTTTTTTAATGTATTTTCTGTGGTTAGAATTCTGAATGATGTTCTGTCTTTGATCTCTTGCCCATGTCTCGTAGAGTTCCCTGTCTAGTAGATTTCCCTTTATTTCTTATTAGCCAATTTACAATATATTTTCCCATTTTATCATTATGTTCAAAGTAGTCGTATCTTAGATTCTATTTAGTTAATAACACCATAGAATTGTAATTCAGTTTCTATTAATTCTGGTTAAATTTAGAACAGAAGTGCATTGTCATTGCATTAGTTCCAGGTTCCTTTCTATGTTTTTTTTAATATGCAGAGAGAATTTCCATGATTAGCATTGCTTTTATTAATAAAGTATACCCCCTCCTAAAGTAAATGTCAAAGCCATTAATAAAGGATGCCCACTCTTAAAGTAAATGTCAAAGTCTCTGTCTTTAAGTAATAATGTGTTGAAGTGCTAAGTAATATTTTTGAATGAAGTCATCTATAGAGATAGGTAAGTGTTTTCCATTCCTAGGGGGCTTTATAGCATCTTGATATAACTTAAGTCAAAGCTACACATGTACTCTTTTTAATATTGTGCTAGAATGTTGATTTCTGCTATGACTAATTATGCTTGATCTACACAGAGAAATACTAATTTTTAAAATTATCCCATATAAACCTGAGAATCTTTAAAAACATCTGTAGAATGTAAAGGGATTGTGGATTTTTTTTTTTGTTATCATTTTTACCAAATCTGATTGTTGTTTACAGTAGTAGTACTTTTATATCTGATTACAGCATTACTGATGCTTGGCACTCTTTAGAGTCAACTGTAACTCTTTGATCTTTTACCTTTTAAGAAAAGTTTTTTTACTTTTTTTTAAATATATTGCTTAAATATTTAAGGTGAATGGTTAAAAAAAGTATGTGAACTCTTAAATTTAATAACTAATAGAACCTCTCTTAGCACTAATAACCTCAATCAAGTGCTTCTTGCAGCTGCTGATCAGATTTGTTCAATGGTAGGAGATATTTTATCTATTCCCCTTCAAAGAACTGTTTCAGTTACTTTATATTTCAGGGGTTTCTTGTGTGAAAGCTGTGTTTCGTATCCTAAAACAGCATTTCATCAGAACTGAAGTCCGTACTCTGATCTGGCCATTCTGAATGCAAGATTTCTACTGCTTAAGCCACTTTGTTGTTGACGTACTACATGACCCTCCTTTGTTTGAATTTCTACATATTGTACTGTAGATGTTGACACTGATATTCTGATGTACTAGAATTTCTTGATCCGGTTTTGTTTTCATAATTCCCTCAATCCTTATTGTAATATTTCAGGATTTTGGAATATGTAGTTCATTTTTGTAGTGTTCTGCACATATTGAAATTACTTGCTTGTTGTTTTTTTAGCGATGTGTATGTTTATATATTGACGTCTATTTTCTTTAATGAGACTGCCACCATTTTGTTAGTGATGCACTCATATTACTGTCATATGACATCAGGGAGTAGGTTGTTGTGACATCATTGCTCACGGGCTGTGTAAGATGATGATGATGCACTACTTCGGGAACCCAGATTCATACAAAAATCGCCCTGATTCTAAAAGGAATACTCCACCCATAAATATTTTTTATATGTTACCTACTCCATTTAGATTGTGGTGATTGCTGAGGAAAAAATGTAATTCAATGTTTTTATGAAAACTGAGATAATGTTTCAGATAGAAATGGAGCCTATGGTGAATGGGAGTGGACAACAGCAAAACATATATCAAGAATGTACATAAAAAAAATCTACTGTTACTCATAACACGTAATCCACTCATCAAGCCATCGAGTCGTATGCTCACAGTATGCAAAGTACATGCATTGTTTGCAAAAATATTGGTAAATAAATACCTTAGAAAAAAACTTAAAGTAGTCCACAGGCAGGAATTCCCTTCACACAGGGTTGTGATTTTGAATTGAAGACAAATGAGGGGGTAGGCAGGTTAGTAAGATTATGTATGTTAGATGGCAAACAGTAGAAGATGAATATTTAAATGAGAAATTGTGTTTAATGACTCCTGGGAAGGAGAGAACTGATGGGACAAAATTGGATGATCAGTGAAATGCAATGGTTGTTCCTAGTATTATTTTTCCAGTAAATATTGCATGGTTTACTCATGGCTTGGCTGTCAATAGAAAAACTCCAATTTCAGTGCTTGATTTCATAATTACAGAGGTAGCAGAGGCTTGGTAAGTGTGAAAGGAAAAGACATTTTAGTGTACATGGATTGAAAAGAGCTCAAGAGAGTATAAGATTTTAAGTCAATGAGTATCAATAGACATACTTGAGTTGACAAATTGTAAAATGGTAGCATACAGATTAACTATAAACGTGAGGGATACATTACTGGAAGAAGATTTCTGGAGTAGGAGACACAAATCACAAATATACTGTAGTATGTCTTTTGTGCAGGTCACACATGATACATGATTTGCATATGCTTTGAGAGAGCAGGATGATATAACCAGTCACACAGCTGGGAGTTGCACTCATTTGTACTTGTAGCATCCCACACTTGAAAGGAGTTAGAAATGATAGGCTGGCTATCATCGCTGGCTTTTAACACACTACACATGCCCCACATAATGGAATGGAGAGTTTGGATTCTCCTCTGAATATAATTGACATGGCTGCAGTTGTCTGTCCATCTTTTCATTCACCCTTTTTCTACCTGCTTATCCAATTCAGAACTGTGAATAGGCTGATGCTTATCCAGGGAACCGTGGGAACCAACGGGAGACAGCCTTGGATGGAATACCCTCTACTGCAGAGTACACTATTGCAAAACGCTCAGACATACTCATGCAGGAACTATTTGAAGAAATCATGTAACCTAATGTTCCAATCTTTGGGATGCGAGAAGAAAACTTGTGCAAGCACAAGGAGAACAGGCAGACTTTACATAGGAAGTGCCAGCTTTATTTGTTGTAGATTGAAATCCTGACTAATTTCATACTTAGTGGGTATCGCTGTATCTTAGTGGGTATGTCTGGTCAGCAATGGGGACAGAATGAGCTGTTCCTTATGTTCATTTCAAAATAAAATCAGTGTTTCAAAAGTTCCATATTTGCCAGACATTCTAGTGGTTAAGCTCATAATTAGGGACGCTCTGATCACGTGTTTTTAACAACAACAACATTTATTTATATAGCACATTTTCATATAAAAAGTGCTTTACATCATGAAGAATAGAAAAATAAAAGACACAGTAAGAAAATAAAATAACTCAACATTAATTAACATAGAATAAGAGTAAGGTCCAATGGCCAGGGTGGTCAGAAAAACAAAAAAAATCTCCAGACGGCTGGAGAAAAAAATATAAAATCTGTAGGGATTCCAGAACATTAGACTGCCCAGTCCCTTCTGGACATTCTACCTAACATAAATGAAACAGTCCTCTTTGTATTTAGGGTTCTCACGGAAGGACTTGATGATGATGGTCACATAGACTTCTGACTTTTAATCCATCCATCATTGTTGGAGCATCATGATGCTTTGAGTAGGTTGTGGTGGCGCAGGCCGCGACCACAAAGAAACCAGAAAAAGAAACAGAAGAGAGAGTAGGGGTCAGTACAGATTTTAGAGCCACCATGAATAGTTATTATGATGAATTGAACATACAGAGTATCAGGATTAAGTTAAAGTGAAGTTATGAAAAGGCCATGTTAAAGTACCGTAGATCCCGGAAAACAAGCCGACCCGGTATATTAGCCGATCCCCTTCTCTACCTACTAAATTACATGTATTTGCCGATGACCAGTATTTAAGCCGACCCCCTTCTCCAAGCAAAATTTTCTAAATTTCCTTAAAAGTGTCTCTTCGGGTATATTTATAATGTTTATCGGCGAGAATTTGAGACTGCCGGCATTTTTGATGGAAACCAGGAAGTGATTGCGGAGAAGTTTGGTAAATTGAAACCTTTGTGTTGAAGTTATATACGCAAATACGGTACATCGGCGGATGGATTTCCGGAGACTTGTTATAAATTTGATTAATTTAAATACGCAATACAGTGGACCCTTGACTTACGAACTTAATTCGTTCGCAAAGGCTAACCCATAATGCGTTCCGAACCTCCCATTGCAACACTTACTTAACCTTTTCATAATAAAAAGCACCAATAATTTTTCTAATGTACTAACCAAAAAGTTATAAAAAGTGCCTAGCCTACTTCGATTAGGCTAGGAGCATGGCGGCGCGCATGGTCACAGCGGATCAAGGCTCTCCTTTTCAGTGCACTTTTTTGTTGTTTTTGTACTTTTTTTTTTTGTCCTTGTTTGTGCACGATCGGTTCGGCAAACATCCGCTACACCATTCAGAACCTTATAGACATCGGTGTCCAGAGCCAGACATCTGTTTTGAGTGTTTTTCATTACACGCACAACATCCCAGACAACATAGCGAGACCAGCGGGCTCTCCGTGGTTTGTTGTCGGGTCTAGGAGACGACACAGACGGAGGAGGGAAAGAAAGCAGAAGCGGGGCCGCAGATACGGCGTTATGCTAAGGCTAAAAAACAACCATACAAGCCCTATACAGAACTTTTTTCTGCACTGAAGGAGCTGCTTTTAATCTCATTGTAGATGCGTATAGTGACAGTAAAAGGCATTCTATTCTAGAAACAATTTCATACTGTACTCACCATTTAATTTGACATCTTTGGGCTGCAGGAAGGGAGGAGGAGGAGATATTTCCACACAATGTCCATCTTCGTTTCGAAATTATATCCACAAACACATGTATCTGGGCTCCGACTGACGCTATTAACACTCTCGGTTGTTTGTTTACAATCGCGCAAGCGGATACACGTGACCGCATCCGTTTCGTAACACAAGATGTGGATCGTAAATCAAAATAAAAAATTTTATTTTAAACTTCCCGATAATTTATTATAAATTTTATTAATAAAATCAACAACTAAAACACTTTTTTGAATAAATTCTTTATTTAATTTAAAGTACCGGCATGCAAAGTTACTTCTTCATCTGAAAGATGGCTCTGTGGTTTCGTCATTATTTACTTCCGTATTCATCGGCAAAACCGGCATTGCGCTGGAAATCTTGAATCTGAAATGATACTCGTTGTATAAACCGACCCCCAAACTCCAAGCCAAAAATCTAGGACGAAATTCTCGGCTTGTATTCCGGGATCTACGGTAATGTGTTTTCAGCAGTGTTTTAAAGTCCTCTACTGTATTAGCCTGGCGAATTCCTATTGGCAGGCTATTCCAGGTTTTAGGTGCATAACAGCGGAAGGCCGTCTCACCACTTTTAAGTTTTGTTCTTGGAATTCTAAGGAGATACTCATTTGAGGATCTGAGGTTACGATTTGGAATATAAGGTGTCAGACATTCCGATATATAAGATGAGGCGAGATTATTTAAGGCTTTCTAAACCATAAGCAGAATTTTAAAGTCAATCCTGAATGACACAGGTAACCAGTGTAGTGACATCAAAACTGGAGAAATGTGCTCGGATTTTCTTTTCCTAGTTAGGATTCTAACAGCTGCATTCTGCACTTGTTGCAAACGATTTATGTCTTTTTTGGATAGTCCTGAGAGGAGTGCGTTACAGTAATCTAGTCGACTGAAAACAAACGCGTGAAACTAATTTCTCAGCATCTTTCAGTGATATAAGAGGTCTAACTTTAGCTATGTTTCTTAAGTGGAAAAAATGCTGTCCTAGTGATCTGATTAATATGTGATTTAAAATTCAGATTACAGTCAACAATTACCCCTAAGCTTTTTACCTCTGTCTTGACTTTTAATTCTAATGTATCCAGTTTATTTTATAATCTGACCTAATGGAAGCATATAGATTGAGAATAACAGCGGACCCAGGATAGAGCTGTGTGGAAGACCATATTGGATATCATGTGTCTTTGAGTTGTAATTACCACAACTAACAAAGAATTTTCTCCCTGCCAGGTAGGATTCAAACCAATTTAGGACACTGCCAGAGAGGCCCACCCATTGACAAAGGCGATTTCTAAGAATATTATGATCAATGGTGTCAAATGTAGCACTCAGATCTAAGAGGATGAGAACAGATAAATGGCCTCTGTCTGCATTCACCCGCAAATAATTTACTACTTTAACAAGTGCAGTTTCTGTGCTGTGATTTGTTCTAAAACCCCACTGAAATTTATCAAGAATAGCATGTTTATTTAGGTGGTCATTTAGCTGCATAATGACTGCCTTCTCCAGAATTTTACTTAAGAAAGGCAGGTTAGAGATGGGTCTAAAATTTTCAAGAGCCAAGGGGTCGAGATTATGTTTCTTAAGTAGGGGTTTAACTACAGCAGTCTTAAGACAGTCTGGGAAGACCCCCGTATCTAATGACGAGTTTACAATGTCAAGAATATTATCAATTAGCATTCCTGATACTTCTTTGAAACAGTTTGTTGGTATTGGGTCAAGGACGCAGGTGGAAGGTTTTAATTGAGATATTAATTTTTGTAAATCAGATAAATCCATCCTAGTGAAAGAGTTTAATTTGTTTATAACTGAATGCTGGGGTTTAGGAGGATCCTTAGTGTTGGGGAGATATACTATGTTATTTCTAATATCATTAATTTTTTGGTTGAAAAATACAGCAATAGCCTCACAGGTTTTACTGGAAGTACTTAGGAGGCATTCCTTTGAGTTACCTGGGTTTAGCAGACATTCAATCGTCGAGAATAGGACCCTGGGATTACTAGCATTGTTATTTATAATCTTAGAGAAATAGCAGCGCCTCTCAAGATGGACAGTATTGTATTCTGTATTTTATAAATATACTAGCAAAATACTCGCGCTTCGCAGCGTAGAAGTAGTGTGTTAATGAAGTAATGAAAAAGAAAAGGAAACATTTTGAAAATAACGTAACATGATTGTCAATGTAATTGTTTTGTCACTGTTGTGAGTGATGAGTGTTGCTGTCATATATATATATATATATATATATATATATA
>JANRMT010062842.1:28627833-28677227 GCA_026402145.1 Polypterus bichir lapradei
TTTCTCTCGCAGTTTCGCTGAGTTTGTGCCAAACACCACCCTGACCATCTCATCTTCCTCTGCATAAGCACAGTCCTTCACCCGTGAATATTTAGTGGCAGTTTGCTATTGGATTGCCGCTGACGGACGGCCTTATATGGGCAGGCACTAAATTACAAACGCCAGCGGCAGCCTGTCTATGAACTTAATTTAAAGTTTAGGTTTACATCGTGCTTTGTTTCCGAAGTAGCAGAACTCATGAATATGGTTGTATATGTCACTCGCTCGGTTCTTATTGTTTCGCTGCCTTCTCAATTATATAATGCATGTTTTCTTCAGCGCTTTTTGGAGGTCTTCCTGGTTTTCTACGTACTGCGTGATTACGTGGGAGGCGTGATAATGTCACACGAAACTCCGCCCCCACGGCGTTCAAGCTCATCTCCATTACAGTAAATGGAGAAAAACAGCTTCCAGTTATGACCATTACGCATAGAATTTTGAAATGAAACCTGCCCAACTTTTGTAAGGAAGCTGTAAGGAATGAACCTGCCAAATTTCAGCCTTCCACCCACACGGGAAGTTGGAGAATTAGTGATGAGTGAGTGAGTGAGGGCTTTGCCTTTTATTAGTATAGATATTCTGTTGTATTCTGTTATTTTAACTTTTAATATTTCATAGTGGATAGTTAGTTTAGTCTTCCTCCATTTACGCTTAGCTCTTCTCTTTAAATCAGACACTCTTTGGGTCTTCCATGGTATAATAATGCTAGAAGATTTTTTAACTGTCTTTTCAGGTGCAACTATGTCAACAGCAGCTGTCACCTTAGTATTAAATCTTTCCACCTTACTATTTACATTATCCTCGCTATTATAGTTGGCACTATAAACGGACTGATTGCTTAGAATGTTTCTAAGTTTTAGAGCTGCTGCTGAGTCAAAGAAGCGTTTTTTTAACAATATGCTTCTCATGGGGGTTTTTTATCATTATTTCTATATTTAAAAAGTAGAAGAAAATGGTCTCATAGACCAATATCAATGACCTGCTTTATATCAACTTTTAGTCCTTTAGTAATCACTAAGTCTAACGTATGACCTGCTTTATGTGTAAGCTGATTAACGAGCTGTCTCAAATCAAAAGAGCCCAGGCTCTTTTTAAGGCTGATCACCAGTTTCATGTTACTGGATAAGCTGATTCTGATACTGATTTTAATTTTTTTTTTGTCTTTTTCTTTATCACTTTAAAAAATATTTTAACTAAGCTTCTGTATAACCAGATAGACCACAGGTGTTGAATGTTCATTTTTTATTAACAAAATGACATTCTGTATGCTTATTGTTCATTAACCATAAAAATACTTAAGTGAAATTTCCTTAAAATACATACTTTAATTAATAAAATATGTACAAAAATATTTATCCATAATAAATATGGCATAAAAGAAAATAAAATGATTTTCATAATTACAAGCTATCATATTGTTTAAGTGTGTCTGTAATGTTCTTATCTGAAATAAAGTTTAATTAAAAAAAGTAGTTTTCACCATTTCTCTTAACAAAAAATTATACACACAAGCACACAATCAATTGATATTGCCAATTAAACACTACTTAAATGTAAATATACTGTACATGCACTTATAGGTTTTTAATCATTTTTAATCATTAATTGCACTACAGCTTTTTTGCTGTTAAAATATACATTTACTATATTTATACAGGTTTTTTTTTTTCTTTTTCTTTTTTCTTCAGTATACGAGCAAGACATTCGTTATTCTTGAGGTGTTACTATAAATATGGATTACCATACCAAAACATATACTATATGACATGGACAAATAATAAACACAGTACAGCTCTTTAAAAAAGCTGTAAATGTATGAAATGTTCATAAGTTGTTTATAAAAAGACACAAAGTTAACAAGCTTATCAAGTTTACAAGTAAAAGACACATTTTGCTGTTAAGCTAACATGCCTGATATTTTACCAAGTAGCAATTTCAAATTCTTTCTTTTGTTTTTCCAAATAAAAATGTAAACTGCTCTACTTAACACAAGATTGCTGTCCAAACTAAGACAAATGGTGTCCAGTTTTAATTAAAGGACAAAATAAAAAGGTCTGAATTTTTTAAAGTACTGTAGCTTTTCTTGCCATTTGTCTAGTGCAGGGTTTCCCAAACTCGGTCCTGGGGAACCCCTGTGGCTGCAGGTTTTTGTTCCAACCACATTCCTAATCAGTGACAACAACTGATAACACTGAGCTCCTTTAATTAGCTGGTATTTTTTTTTTCTTCTATTCGACATTCAGAAAAGCACAGCAGCATGATTTTTACATTTATAAGACATTTATAAATATTTCTGCTTTTGCTATAGATTTAAATGCTTAACTCTCTTTTGTTGATTTCTTTATACTTTGCCCTTTCTCTGTGCAGTTTTTCCCCTTTGCTGTATCTTATTAATGACAATTTAAAATGAGCAGATCAGACAACCAGGCAGATAACACTGAATAATCAAAGGCTGCAACTACTTTAGAGTCAGACCCACTAATTAGTAAATAATGGATTAATTAAACAATTAGAACACCTTGAAAAGTAGTATGAAACTCAAGATGAAAATACTGTTAAAAAGAAAAAAATACATTATTCCTATATACCTGCATGGTACATTTTAATATTTTTTTTTTTTTTTAGCAAACTTAGTTTTCAAATTTCTATATCGTTGGGAAATATCAGTTCACTAATAATTAGCCCAGGAGTTCAATTAAAAACAGAAGCTGGTTGGAACAAAAACCTGCGGCCACAAGAGTTCCCCAGGACCGAGTTTGGGAAACACTGGTCTAGTTGCACTGGACAACTTCCCTGATTCCCTTTTCTCAGTTTATGAGTCCACTTTCTTTAACATAAAGGCTAATATTCCATTATCTGGCTCATCTACCATATTACTTTGCTTAAAGGAGCACTGCTAAAACTAATTTTACCCTAAAGCTTAGAAGGGGGCTTTTTTTGTGATTGGCCAATTTACAGATCACTGATTGATTCTTTTGAAGTGAAAAAATCAATTGCATCATCCCTACTCATGATGCTACTTTAAAGTATTAGGCCAACTGATTTAATGAGAGAATATCTAATGTTTTGTGATAACGCAGAAACTCTGAGATGCGCAGTTGATAGGGCTGCTAAAATAGTCAGTTTAATTGCTTAAAATAAATTGTCAAACACTGAATTTATAATAGTAGAAAATGAACCACAAAAGCACACACAACAGTGACCTGACAAGTTATGAGAGTAACTGGGATTCAGTCTCCAGGTATGAATGTCCTTTTTTTATGGCTAGTTCTGAACGAGTCAAAAGTGTGAAGCAACAGAAATGTCCGCTCATATGAGTAGGTGCCTTTGAAAGCAACAAAGCCAAAACATTTTTTTAACAGAATTACTGAAATAATGGATTTTTCTGTTCTTGCATGAAGGACTTGACAGGTTTTATGAGCTATCTTTAAGCACTATTTGTGTATGATGGTGAAGTTCTAGTCACAATGGACGCAGAATCATTGTAAACAAATATTTCACAACACACTGCCCAACAACTAGTATGTGACTCTTTATTACGCTTGTCATCCCATCAACTAAATTTTATAGAGTTTATAGTACAACTCACAAATATTACATTAAGCCTTAAAACTTACCAAATATGTCTACTTTGAAGCATCATAGGTTTTGATTTAAGAGATAATGTGTTTTGCATTTATGAGGCATCCTTGGCTACCAACCTCACCTCTTGTGATAACGGAAGGAAACTGGAAATAATTACTTTATCACAGATTTTTTGCCCTATTTTTCTTGAGATAAGAATACATTTCTAGTTGGATTATCTTTAATAATCAATTTTATCATCAACATAAAGGAGTTGCGATGGGTGCTATGTTTAGTCTAAGCATAGCGAATCTTTCATGTAGCACATTTTGAAGAGCAGTATACTCCAAAGACAATCCTGTACACTGAAAACATACTTTTCTAGTTACAATATACAGAATACATTTTTTTTTACCTGGCAGGGAGAAATTGAGGTACTTTTTAAGACTGTATAAACAATTGTGAAACAAATTTGTCCCTTTCACTTAATTACGATTTTACCTTTATTCCGTTTTTTGGGTATCACAGTTAGAATTACCAATAATTTGTTTCAATTCTTACTATTTAGAGTACCTACCTGCTGTGATACTTTATTGCATGCATCTAACTTTCATCCTAGATATTTAATAAATAATCTACCTGTTTTACAGTTCTTTATGTTATACCCTATCTGCTCTGACCAATATGATTTTATCAGTCGGGCTGATGCAATGAATGCAGACCTGCGTTCAAAAAGCATATAACTGTGCATTGTTCATAAATGGGGATTTACTTTTTACCAACAAAACCAACAGACTTGTTTGCAATCTACAGTATGTTTTCAACACAGGCTAAATGGATCTGCTGTGTTGGATTAAAGTATTGGCACATTCTTCACCTTAATCCCATATTTGAGAAACTACCTTATTTGCATTTTTCCATTGACTGAATATTAAGGAATTTGTAGTAAATCATCTCCATACAGCTTTTCCTTTGTGTCTCTCTAGTACTGTACAATAAATAAAACCTGGTAATGTTCCTTGCTTGCACTGCAGCTATTGTTCAGTCATCCTTAAGGATGACCTTATTACAACTTATAAGCATCATTCTCATTGTAGCACTAAAGGAGATGTGTATTTACTGGTTTGCTCTTACCCTCTTTTCAGTGTGGGTAAAACTTTTCACACCATCAGATACCACATTGCCAAAAATAAAAGTAATATTAGAACAAATTCTTTTAAAGAGTCTGTTTCTCACTATTTGACATCTGCACAATGTACAATTTACAGATTTAAAATTTACAGTATTACAGATTGTGAAACCATGCCCTCTGTACAGTGATTGCAATAATCTGCTATTACGTCCAGAAGCTCATTGGATCTTTAAATTTAATACAGTACAATCTTATGGGTTAAATGAACCAAATGACATGATGTGTTTCCTTATTCCCACCATCAGTGCTTTATTTCTGTTGAGTTGTACTCTTGTCGGTTGCATGATTTGTTTTATATGACAGGGTAAGCATCAACTACTGGTCTACTTTATAGTTTTTACTTTTCCCTTTTTTCATATCCCTTTTTGTTTTAATTCTGTTTTCTTGAATTATAGTTATGGGGTTTTCTGACAACTAGACTCCACCAAGGGGACCTGCCAATAACCCTTCGTGAGGTAAAGGGTGGATATATGGAGCCTGCCCAAGCTTTTGTAACAGCTCGCCAGTACACAGCATCGGGTATGCATCAAACTTGGAAATCTTATTCAATTGCCTAAAATCAATATAGAACCGAATTGAACTGTCAGACTTTGAGACAAGTATGATTGGACTTCACCATTCGATTTTGCTTGGTCGAATAATGCCTAATTGGAGCATCTGTTGCACTTCCTCATGTATCACTTTCCTTGTTGTCTCTGGTAGGCAATACAGGGGCACCTGTATAGTAACACTAGGTGGAGTGACAAATCTTGTATTCTGCAATCGTCGTCCGGCTAGGTGTGGGCAAAAACACGTCCGAGTTCCCCTTGATCAGCGATAGCAATTCCGCTGTCAGGGTGTCAGTTAAATCATCCCCAATAGCGACCTCAGTCTGGGGGACTGCTGCATCCGCAACCAGGACTTTGTGATGGTCGTGCCACTCCTTTAAAAGATTAATATGCATAATTTATATGGTTTCCGCTGCCTGGGAATTCTGACTTTGTAATTCACCGGGGACATATGCTCTTCTATCACTGCCAGCCATGCCACTCGGCACAAAATTTATGTGGATCGGATGGGATCAACACCAACACATGATCTCCCTTCTTAAACTCGTTTACTCGTCTTGTCATAATTACATTTTTGTGTCTCTTGCTCGCGCTGCTAATCCCACCCTCTCAAAGGGGACGTCTAAAATAGGCATCGGCACAAGGAGTACCCTGGCAGGTCTGTGAGCAGAAACTATTTGACAGTCAGGACAAGCCTTACAAAATCGCTCCACATCCCGGCCCATATTCACCCAATAAAAGCATTTCAAAATGTGGTTCCCTCGTCTTTTCCATAGCAAGATGACCCCCACCCCCCCCAAAACATGACTGTGAGCAACCTTCTCCCTATGCTCACTTTGTACTACCAACTGCTCGATATGTCCATCACCCATGCAATCAGAAGTCACCCGATACAGAAAAACATCCTTAAGTAAAAAATGTGGTGTTTTAAAATTCGAGTCTCCTCTATCGAGATAGTAAGAGTCATTTGCGACGTGGGCTTGTCTAAATGCAAAATCCAAGTTGTTATCAGCTTATTGTAGGTGAGCAAACTCTGTCTGGGTGGCAGTCTCTGTTTCCTCTGTGTTTGATGCAGCATCGCACTCACCTCCTACCGCTATTTCGTTTTCGTCCGGGTCTGTGTTGAGTGTCAGGTCTATGGAGGCTGTCTGCCTATAAATACTGTATATACAGTAGTATGTGTTGTTTATATTCATGTTCCTTCTGTAAACAGTTCCCTTTTTTTTCTTCTCTCTCCTGACTACTAGGCATTTTCTATTATACTGGTTGTTATTAAGGATTATTCTGGTTTGAATTGTGCATTTATATTTTGTCTTACTTTATCTCTATTTATGTTTGTGTTATCCTAAGGAAGAGTATATAAGGATATTTTTGAATTTGTCTAATATAACCACTGTTTGATTTATTAATTTAATTGAGTCTGATATTATTTATTTTTTTATTTACAAACACCAAATTCTATCATTTGCCAAACCTATTATACTCACCTCTTACAATGTAAGAGGTTCTTGTGTGTGTCGTGATCCTGTCATTTTAATATGAAGGATACACTAAAGGACATGAGTTGTGCCACAGGTTTACATTTAAAGGCATTTAACATAAAGCAAGTCCAGCTTGTTGTGTCCACAAACAGATAGTGACACATGCTAATGGAACTTTGTCATTTTTCTTTCCCAAGTCCCCTTGTTGAAGTGACCATATATTATAACTGCAGAGTCAATCATTTCTGTTCCTGTGTCCCTGTTTGCAGAGGGAGGAATAAAAACCATTAATGAAGATGATGTAATGTATTGTAGGGGCGCTGCTGAGCACTGCAATGGATGGATTCTCTGCTCTTTACATGGGTGTTTGAGGTGGCTTGCAATCCTTAAAAGGATTACTTACCTTTTGCCGCACTAGTTGGAGAAGCATGTGAATTTTCAGGCAGGCTTGCCATTTACATAGGCACCAGCTCATACTTTGGTGACATGTGCCTGGCCGATGTAACTTGTCAGCACTGTTACTATATCTTCCTTTGGAGTTAATGTCAGCCAATATTTCAATGCCTGTTAAAGACATCAGAATTTTATTTACAATATGCCCACTTTTATACCATTCCTTATTTATATAAATGTCTAGTCCCCATCTTCCCTATTTTCCAAACCATGTGGTCATATCAGCTTAAATCTGTCCAGCATTAAAATACAGGGGTGGATAACTTGTAAATGGATATGGTGGTTTGCTGGGCTACCAGCTTTCCAAGCATAGTAGTCCAGGTATGTTTTCTGGTAGCCCAGCATTATATAGGGGGTGGAGAGTTTCTGCAACTTTTTAACCAGAATATTTATTTGTAGTTTTGTTGTACACAAGTGAAGAGCACTCTTCTACCACAGTATAATCACAGTCTGCATCTTGGAAGAAAATATTTTAGCAATTGACCATGTTAAATGATTATATCATGTTGATGTGTATTCTTTTTCCAATGTGCATGAAAATATTTTACCAAAAATGAACTGAAATACTGCAGTATTGTATTCTCAAATTTTCATTTTCAGACCTAATGTAGACTCCACCATTTAGTTTCTCTTTTAAAAACATTGTCAGTTTGACCTTCAGGGTTTTTCTGCATTATGTCCTATGTCCTTTACAGTGTCATATACTGTTTAGTTGACCACAATTAGAGATCTACGCTATGTATACAGCTACATTTAAATGTGTGACGCTTGGACCATTAAGAAGGTCCTCATGTTAGGAAAGAGTAAAGTTTAGACCTGAAAAAATGTTTTCAAGCTGCACTGTTTGGGCTAATAGTAGGTAACATTTTCACAATGTCCAGTATACCTCATATGTACTCGGAGAAAATATCGGTTAAAGGTGAGCATCTTATTTTTTTTTTGAAATTCCTCTCTGTGACTGCATGAAACAAGATCTGTTTGTATTAGTGTATAGCCTTCTGATTTCCAAACGTTAATGTCAATTTCCTAACAATGAACATATTGAAAATTTGTGGCAGGAGCATTGTTGGAACATTCAGGCCATCACATGTGATCAGCAAGCTGAGGAGTATGTTATATTATTTTCTCAGCTGCGGTAAACTTTTTTCAGGTGAAGATAGTTACCTGCTGCATCAGTGTACATTTGTTTCCAAGTTGTACATTTCATGAAATGATTTAGCAGTGCATCAACATTTGTTATATAGAGTAGGCTGACTAGTAAATGATCAGTTACTGTGCTTTCTTACCTTTTCATTCCTAAAATTAGTTTTGCTTAAAAACAAAGGACCACTTTTGTATGTGGTTTCTGGATGCTCTCTGCATATAGCATAGGATGTTCTCGGACCTGGCTGTGATGTTGTCTCCTCCCTGCAGTCATCACTACTTTGTAGCATATCCTTCGTTTTTAACATTCTTGAAAAGTTCTTGTAGTTTTTAAAGAGTTTTTGCTATTTATTTTTGTCATAATGCTGCTTATAATTATGATTCCTTTTACTCATAACTGATATTGAAGCGGAGCAGAAATGGAATAGTTTGGCTCGTTCTCTCCTCTCCTTTTTTTTTTCCCTGCCTCAGCTGCTTTACAGCTAACAATATTGTTTCTCTTGTTTGCTTTATATACTTGCAGCACACTTTTGTTATTGTTCACTTGTGTGTACACACATGAAGACCCATTAACCAAAAATGGTAAAGGGGAGTTGAATAGAATATTCTAGTGTGTGGGTGATGTACATGATGAAAAGATTCACTTGAAATATTTTTGCATGCCTTTCTTGCAGTTTGATGATCTGTTGCTTCACATTCAGTCTTTTTTTTTCATCATTCTGGCACCCATGTAACTATCCTTTCTTTGAAATTCAGCATTAATGTATGTGACTTTTCCCGTTGGGGATTAATAAAGTGTCTGTCTGTAAGAAAATATTCTGTGTATAGTGCATGTTTCTGCGTCTAACATCATTTTTGCTGTGCTGCCCTCACAACCAGTTTGGATACATTAAGTATAAACTGGGCTTTACAAGGTGATTATGGCACTTCATGTTATGATCGTACATGAAGAATTGGGTCTTTTGTCTTTTATCAGTTTGTTTGTAAGTAAGAAAATATTACATAGACCAAACATCAGAAACATCTGGTAGTCTGCCAGGTTTTGCGAATTTGCAGTTTGGTCATACGGAATTAAAAACTGATAGGCGTTTCTAAAACTGATTTCTTCACCCCTGAATATAGCATCTGGAATAAAAGGTTTAAGCCAGTTCTCCACAATACACTAAATGCCACAGTGCCTGAAAATGTTTGTGACTTGCCAATATTGGTGACTGTTCAACCACTTTATTCGAACGTGATCAAACATTATTCATTACAAAGAGGCAGGCCAGTTCTGAGTTCTTTCCATTTTACTTTTAACCTTACTCTGGCTCTTCTCCCTTTTCATCTTCAATAAGGAGTAACAGAGCTCCTTACTGGTGATTGCAGCACTACCAGCTGTTGCAATCCTAAGCCAGCCTTCAGATCTTCTTCACTTTTCTTGTGACTTCACCCAAGCTCACAGCTTGTCAGAAAGGTCTGTAATGACAGCAGCATACTATCAGTTTAATATCCATTTATAAATTTCTAGGGATGAGCCAGATGCCATACCACACCTAAATTACCATTCATAAACTGTTTGGGGAAAAATGTGTTTAGCAAAACTAGTAACTGCCAAAAAAAATCTCACATATCAAAAGTTATTGAGAATTTAGTGTCTTTTAATATGAATCTCAGTTTTTCCTTGTGCTGCTACACAATTATGATACATGCAGCCATCTGCCTGATATGTGACTAAACTTTGATATAATCTTAACTAATAATTTACTATTATTGTCTGTACATTTTATTGTACATTTGCTAATATTGTTTCTTGTTCGGTTCGGTGCATATTGCATATGTACCTGAGCTTCAAACTTTTCAATTTGGTACTGTTGTATATTTTTTATTTCAGCTGTTTATTGCCATAGTTGTATTTTGTAATCTGTGTGTATTTCACTCTGTCATCATCCTATTTACAGTACTGTTGCTGCATTTTGATATTTTTGCACCAAATGGAATAGCAATGCATTGTTTTCATTGTACTGTAGGATATATTGACAGTTAACAGAACTGAATGAAGAGGTGATCTGTGACATAAAAGGCACAAGACTATCCTTCAGTAACTTTTACCTCACTAAGAAATTTCATTTAAAAATGCATAAATCCTGTCTAAATACTTCTTGATAATATTCCAACAGCAATGCTTTGTTTATCTAACATTATGCCATGGCTTCAACTAAGCAGCACCACCAGAAGACTGTTGTCAATAAGCTCCCCAGTAGTTATTTTTGAAATTACTGTACTGTAATTACTGCAGAACAGAAAGAGTCATAATGAGGAAATTAAACCTAACATTCTGAAACAAATTTAATCTAATTCATGATCAAGTGCAGGCAGAAACCAGCCTTAAATGGGGTGCCAGTCCATTTGGAATATAAGTAAGCAATAAATACAATTAAGCATATCTTCACATTGAGGAAGTACTAAAATTAGTATAAATATTTTATTGCTTTTCTAGGTAACTATATTCTTATCTGCGACACAAAAATAAGTGTATTATTTTTGTAATTTTCAGCTACCTAAACAGAAACAGGGTGGCTCTGTGTTTACTACTGCTGCCTCATGGATTCAATTGCCTAAGTCTGAGCCCAATACCTGCTTCTTGTCTTTGTGGATTTTCCACATCTACCCTGTTTGTATAAAGGGTTTTCTATACGTACTCTGATTTTCTCTTACACATTCCCAGATGCATGGGGGGGGGGGGCAAAACTTCATTAAATTGCTAAAAACCCCAAACAAATCACCCTTTATTATAAACTAGCAGAATACCCGCGCTTCGCAGCGGAGAAGTAGTGTATAAAAGAAGTTATGAAAAAGAAAAGGAAAAATTTTAAAAATAACGTAATATGATTGTTAATGTAATTGTTTTGTCATTGACATGAGTGGTGTTGTCATATTTATATATATCTATATCTATATCTCTATATCTCTATATATATATATATCTATATATATATCTATATATATATATCTATATATATATCTATATATATATCTATATATCTATAGATATCTCCACTTCAATGGTCATACCGACAGAAAGATACAAACTCTCGCCTCATGAGATGGTTTCTGGGCTTACAACTTTTACCGTTTCACAGTAAAACATCGATCAGGTTCTGAACACGTCAACGCAGACGTATTATCAAGACTAAATGAACCTGGTACAGAGAGTCGCTTGATTCACGGAAATGTGAATAAAGCTGAGGGGGAGGGTGTGAGCTGGAGGGCTGATCGCACCCCAAGAAGATACAGACGCCTCTGGGAAAACCACAACCCCTGAAACACAGACTACCCTCACATTGCTCCTTACTTTCTCACTTGCGCTATAACGCGTAATGCAAACCTCGCGCGATACTCCGCTAACTTAAAAGCCTTGTGCAGCGCCTGTCAGTTGAAAATTGATTGTTTGCTTGCTTTTATCGCTCTCTCTCTCTCTCTCTGCTCCTAGCGGAACTGTCACCTCTGACTTGTCATGGAGCACGTTTAAGCTCATGTGTTTGCAGTGTTTGAATAAAAATCTCTGTGCAAATCTGTGACCCAAGCGTGACAATATATTCCGACGCTGACTTTATATATTCCAGCGCTGAGTTTATATATTCCGACGCTGACTTTATATATTTAAGTTTTGACTTTAGGTGGCAGTGTGACGAAGTTGCTTCGGAAGACGGCGTTAGCCGCGGAGCTCAGCTCAGAGCGAAATGAGGTAAATGGGAGGGGAGATGATGACGTGACTCCCCCACCCGCCTTAACTGTCAATCCCCCACAAACACAGTCTCTCGGAATTTGCATAAGCACACCCCTTCACCTGCAATTTTAACTTAGTTACAAAGTGATCAAAACTCTCGTTTATATCCTGCGTCCTCTCATTAAACTTGTATCCCGCATTACCCGTGGGCACGAAAAGCACCAGCGGCAGCCTGTCTATTAAGTTAATTTAAAGTTTAGGTTTATACCTCGCTTTGTTTCCGAAGTAGCTGTACTGATGAATATGGTAGTATGTCAATCGCTCGCTTCTTAATGTTTCGCTGCCTTCTCAATTATATAATGCATGTTTTGTTCAGCGTATTTTGGAGATCTTCCTGGTTTTCTACATAGTGCGTTGACAGTCAGTTCACGTGATTACGTGGGCGGCGTAATGATGTCACACGAAACTCCGCCCCCACGGCGGTCAAGCTCAACTCCATTACAGTAAATGGAGAAAAATACCTTCCAGTTATGACCATTACGCGTAGAATTTCGAAATGAAACCTGCCCAACTTTTGTAAGGAAGCTGTAAGGAATAAGCCTGCCAAATTTCAGCCTTCTACCTACACGGGAAGTTGGAGAATTAGTGATGAGTCAGTCAGTCAGTCAGTGAGTGAGTGAGGGCTTTGCCGTTTATTAGTATTGATAATCGCAGTTTGCTTTAAACCACCTTCAAAATGCTGTCCTTGAGATGCACTTGTTCCACTGCTTGTCTCGTTGATGCTAATATTAAATGCACTCATCTTTTGTTACCACGTGCTGAGTCTCAGCCGTTTTTTCTTCAAAAATCACCAAAGTTTCCTGCAGGATTGTGGAATAAACTCCAGAAATAACACACTATCAGTTCAGCATAATGCCAGTTGTCGGACTGATTAACCACACTTCTAGGCACACAGTAATTAGTGCCATATTAGATAACAACAGGTAAAATTCCGTTACAATGAACTCCCAGGGACCTAAAAAATATTTTGTTGTAACGACAAAGAAGCAAATCATAAAAGATCAGGGTTGCGCTATAAGTCCCTGTCTTGCACCCCAAAACACGAGGCTGAGTCTCAGTACTTTAGCAAAACCAGCTTTATTCAGCTTAAAACAGGAACGGCACACTTATTTATTGTAGCGTGATCTGCCACTCTGCTATACACAGACACAGCAGTCAGGCAGGGTCGTGGCCAGATCAGTGATCGGGTAATCCTGTTAACTGAATTTACATTGTTCCTTGCATCACCCATCGATATCTTTTCTGTTTGCTTTGGTGGAGAGACGCAGCATAGCTTTGAGCCTGCTGTTGCCCTGGCAACAGATAAACAGTCCTCCATAGACACGGAGATCGGACTTCGCGACGCTCTTCTGCGTGTCGTCCAGTTAGGGGAGGTCCCAAGAGAGTTTACAAACCTCACATTTTCTTGAATGAGTGCCGCATTAATAGGAATGTATCTTGAATGAGTGTCACTGAACCACATAAAAACTGCTTTTTTGACGTCTTCAAATGCAGCAGTTCACGTATGTTTGCACCCCAAGATTTTTTTTCTTTTTTTGCTCAGTCTTTCAAGAAAATTGACAGCATTGATGGCAAAATTCCAAATTCATTGGCAACTTCTTTTTTCTTTTTGCTGCAATCAAGAGCTGCAAAAATGTAAAAGTTTTTTTTCTAATATGAACTGTTATCGTTTTTTTGTGTCTGCTGTTTCTATAAAAGGGTGACAATGAGTTAAATTCCAATGAATGTTTTTCAAATGTTGATGAACAATAACCAAAAGGTATCACTGAAAACTGCAGGAAACAAAAAGGGCAAAAAAAAAGTACGAGGAAAGTTTGAAGAAAGAAAAAAAAATTACAATGTTTCTGTTTGGGGGATCGTTGTGCACAATGAGCTGCAGTCACAGAACTAGCTGCTCTGTGGATGATTCATTCAGGCATTTCAAGGTCTTTTGTGCATTTCATTGTAATCAAAGTATCTGCTGAATGTACTTCGTAGTAACGAGATTTCTATAGACTTGCGTCATATGGGGAAACTGTTGGGACCATAAAAATACTTTGTTGTAATGAAAAATTCGTTGTAAAGATATTCGTTGTAACGGAATTTTACCTGTATACTCTATTCCAGTGCTATTGACCGATTCTGGGAATTTTTGGGGTCTTTCTGCGTATGTGTTTGGCTAAGTGTGATTCTGTATTGGGTCCTTGTTAATATAGATATGTTAACTGATGCTGATGATGATGATCAGGTTTGGTTCCTGTTTTGTTTTCGATTCTGCTGGAATAAGCTGCTGACCTGACGACCTGGAATTGGGTTAAATTGATTTTCATAATATTAGGTTATGCTGATCTGCAACAGAAATTGATTTTCAAACTATCTCTAGTACCAACATCTGCCACATGCTGAAGTGGGAAGCTGGATACAGCTAGAGAGTGAATTTTTTTTTTATTTTAGGACATCTAAAATTACATGCTGTAGCCTCTGTCGATTTCACTTGCATCTGTGTAAACCTTGGAGATTGTGAGCTGACCTTTTCTGTCTCTTCTATTTTTAGCTCTTCCTCACTGAACATGTAGGATATAAGAATATCTCCCTATAAGTTAAACATACTGACATTATTAATATGGCGTATGCATATTTTTACTGTGAAAGATTGTTGCATGTTTTCTTGTTTCTATGCATCATGTGGTTTTTCTATTGGGTAACATATTGGCTAGCACAGTATTTATTGTAATTTGCACTGACACAGGCAGAGGACAAGGGAGGCCCATGCCCACCCCAAGCCAAGAAGCCACTCACAAAACTGCTCTGGTGTTTGCACTAGGGTGGTTCTTTCTTAAAAAAGAAAAAGAAAATGTTGTACCAAAATATTTTTTTCCTTATCTTCACTCTTTAAAGTAAGGTCATTTAAGCACTGCATATTTTCTTCTCACCACTTCTGCAATTAGACTGTTTAGCCAAAGTATTTCGTTAATACATTTTCTTACCAAATTATTTAATAAATTTTACTTTTTTTTTTTTTTTTTTTTACTACCAGTTTAATTTGATAAAATTGTTTAGCCTTTATAAAGTTTAATATGGTGAAGGATATGGCAAGGTAGACTCTAGCAAGCCTTGAGCAGCTAGTCTGCTAGCAAGGTAAGTTTTATATTTGCTTTATCACATAGTAAAGTTATCCATTTGAGTTTGATAAATGAGGTGCTCCTTAAATCGGGTCAGGCAACGAATTGGTTTTAACAGATTTTACTAAGCTGTTAAAGTAGTAATGTTAACATACATAATCAAAACTAAGTCTTGCTAACATATGTGTCTCAGCAACCATAGCCTTGTGCTGTAGCTTGTAGTTGCCAGGATACTGAATAAGAGCAAGCATTCTCATCTGTGGCAAGCGACAGTGTTAAAAACATTTTACACATAGTCAAAAGACCACCTGATGAGTCTCAAATTATTTAAATAAAGATAAACTTAAACTTAATCAGGCAATTTTGAAAACTTACCCAAGAACGCTTATTTTTAGTAGGGCAAGGTGATTTAATGTTGCATGATACCAGTCATAACTGTGGCTTGAGTATTGCGTCATGCTTGATATATACTTGTGCTTTCGTGTAAGTTATATAGTGCTGCTTTCTTGGAAACGACACATTTCCACTGCTTGTAGAAACTGGAAACAAGCACTAGAACATGCACTGTATACGCAGGCAGGATTATCATATTGTCTCTGATTCGTCTTTTCCAATTTTAATTCAGTTTATTTTTGTATAGCTCTCTTCAATAAGTGCGGGCACAGAACGTGGTGACAAGTTTTAGGTTAAATCTAAGCATAGATTTTATAAATTACTACATACAGTATTAGTGCACATAAAAACACATTTGTTAAAACACACAAAAAAGCAAATTAGAAACCGATTAACATAAATGGAAACCAATAATATCTGTACATTAATTAATTGTTGAACAATGGCCTGTTGACAATAGAAGAGAGAAAAACAAAACAATAAGCTACCCTTTCAATGGTCAGTTGTAAGAGAGAGAGAGTCAAAGACAAAGTCACGGTTCAGCAGACCTTAGTCAACTAGCCGCCCAACTCATCCTGGGCAACAGATCCAAACAAACTGATATTCCGTTAACAGTTTGGGTGACATTGTTACATTTTTAGCATTCAGTGAGCTTCTTGTTTATGGGGAATAAGGAAACACTAAATTAAAATTCACAAAAGTGAAATTGAGGTAGGAAGTTTAGCTGCCGGGCTTTTTGTTAAGCTCTTTAAATGCATATTTGAAAAACATGAATACCTTACTGACTTTGCATCAACAATCTCCTGCAATGCAAAACACACTTCTAAAACCATCCAGAAAGAAGTGATTGAAACTTTAACCTCCATGGTTAAAAGTATGAGACTACAGATTCCTTTGCACTTTGTCTGGAGAATGATGAAATAAGTGATAATTGCAACATTGAAAATCTGTCTGTTATATGCTTTGTGTCTGTTCTTCTAGCATAACAACATCTAATTGACTTGCTAGATTTAGAGCAGTTGGAAGCAGATTACAAAATGTAGAAGCACTTAACTCAGAGAGGATTCAGTGCAGATGATATATTGAGCCAGTGTTATAATGAAGCATCAGTGATGAGTGGGATGGATTGTGCTTTTCAGGCTTTACTTCATCATAGGCCAGACAGACATGTCCTCTTCATCTACAGTTATACCCACCAGCTTCATCTCTCCATCATACATACTCTTTAGAATGAATGTTGTCGCAAAGGATTTTTTTGATATGTGTTTTGTCGTGTACTGTTTTTTTTTTTTTCCTCTCTCACCTGGACAAGTCACTGTGCTGCCACAAAGTGTGTGATGGCAAATGAATAAGTAATTCTTGATATTCGTTTAAATGTTTCTGAACATGCCAATGCCTCATTTGACCCTACAAAAGAAGCTTCATGGATTGTTTGTCATCTGAAGTGATCTTTTTTTTTTTTTTTTTTTTTTTTTAACTTGCAAAATTTCTGATCTGCCTCCTTGCCATTTTAAAGCCATATTTCAGTCTTTGTGTGCCTTGCAACTGATGTAGGAACAGGCATCTGTTGATTTATAAGAAAATGACACTGAATGGCTGAAGTACTACAATAACACATCAACTGATGGATCTTATGTAAAATGCCAAAGGACACTTACTGTCTGCTTTGCTGACTCAGTAATTTTGTCAGCTGTAGGGTGAGAAGGGTCTGAATGTCTTACAGCATCAGGTGTTCTATGGTGGAAAATGCTGAGCAGTTTAGACATAACTTTATTGGAGATGAAGTGTTGGCTTTCAGAATTTGGAAATAATACCAGCCCTTCCAAGCTGGCTACCAACATCAAACATATTTCTTGATACTGATAATTTTAATGATTTAATGGTTATATTTTGGTGTTAACATTAAATATATTTAACCAATTTAAACATCAAGAAAACCCCCCTGCAAAGACTCCTGTGGACCAATCATGTGTTTCAGAGCTAGAGCTAGAGCCTGGCTGGCACTGAGCTAAATGTTTTGCTGATTTTTTTAAAGAGCATTTAATAGAGAAGAGAAATGATTAACTATTATAGAAAAAAATAAAATGCTACTTAAATGTTCGCAAAGGAAGTGCAGTATTGCTCTGTAGCGTGAATTGACACTGCCAGTCTTTAGTGGCATAGGTAAGCGGTAAGCTTAACATCCAATTTTATTCTGCCGATTGATAATTTTAAATGAATGTTATGCTGTTTAAAAAAAAAAAAAGCCTTGGAATTTGATGTATGCAATAGTATACTAAGTTCACGTAATTATAAAATAGTCATGATAATATGATTTGATTAAATAGCTAGCTGTACACTATATGGGATTTCTTGATTATGAATGGCAGTTTCAAGAAGGAACTAAAGAATTTTCCTTTCATGACTAGGCTGTGTTGCAGATGTTACTATACATATACATATATTTTTACTAATTTTGTTCCCACTATAATTAAAGTACCAGCATTTTTAGTATTGCGTACATTTTTTCTTAATGTGTGTTCTCACATGCATCTTTGTTTATGACATAAATCTGTTTTAAACTCTAGTCTTTGTTGCAGTTGCGTGTTTTCTGGTTATTCAGTTCATGATGTCAGTCCAGGTAGTCATTTTAATTACAGACAGCACGACAACACTAACAGTACATTTTATTTGTAAGTGTCACATGATGACCATGGATGTGTACATGAGCAAAACGGGGGCATTTTGGGGAAAAAAATCTCAAAAAATTTTGTGCTTTGAATTTTTCATTTAATTTTCATTCACGAGCTTCTCAGCAGAAAAATCATTTTCTAAATTAATAAGTTTGTATAAGTTATTTTGGTCTAAATAAAAATTGGAATATGTTTTGTATAGTGGCAAAATGTTTTAATTCTCTGGACACTTTTTGTCCATATATTTACATATTTTGTTCTGGCCTAATCCATTAATATGTTGAACATTTTTTTATGTATTGTTACAGCATACCAGATTGACTTGGTGGTCCCAGGGATAAACAGGTGTGAGAAATGGGAAAATGACAGGATATAAACCTGATACATTTATATTTATAGCACATTTCCATACATGAAAGTAGCTCAGATTGCTTTACAATACAATTCGTAGTTCTTATTTATCAAATCGATTCCAATATGTACAGAAATATGCTGACAGTACTCCATCATTATACACAGAAGTTCAATATGGTGTCCCGCAGAGCTCAGTACTGGGACCTTTACTATTTTCACTTTACATGCTTCCACTGGGATCTCTCATTAGGAAACATAATGTTAATTTTCACTCGTATGCAGATGACACCCAGTTATACCTTTCATTTAGATCAAATTAAGTTTCTCCAATGTTGTCTTTAATTAGTTGTGTTAGTGAATTAAAGGAGTGGATGGATGAGAACTACCTATCTTTAAACACCGGTAAAACAGAGATGTTAATTGTTGGAGAGAATGACGCTGATCACAACAATATTTTGTCATCATTTAACTCAGTTGGAATCACCATTAATTTTTCTGAATCAGCCCGCAATCTAGGAGTTGTCCAAATCATGTTTCTTCCATCTTAAAAATGTTGGGAAATTAAGGCGCTTTCTAAATAAACAAGATTCTGAGACATTAATTCATGCATTTATTTCTAGTAGGATTGACTATTGCAATGCAGTGTTCAATGGATGTTCAAATTGTTCTTTATACAGCCTCCAGTTAATCCAAAATGCTGCTGCAAGAATTATTATAAGAACAAGAAAATACGAACACACAACTCCAGTTCTTAAATCCTTACACTGGCTCCCGGTTAAGTTTAGGGCAGATTTCAAAATCCTCCTTTTAACATATAAAGCATTAAATGGCTGAGGTCCAGCTTACTTGTCTGAACTTATCGTGACTTACAAACCAGAGCACACATTAAGATCTCAAGATGCCGGTCGGTCAGCTAATGATTCCAAGAATTAATAAAATAACAGTGGGAGGTTGAGCTTTTAGTTATAGGCCCCTAAACTGTGGAATGGTCTGCCTACTACTATAAGAGATGCCCCTTTGGTCTCAGCTTTTAAATCCCGGCTGAAGACTCACTACTTCAGTTTAGCATATCCTGACTAGAGCTGCTTATTAACTGTACAGACTGCATCTCTGTTGTTAGTCATTAGCAATAAAACATAAGTAACATGATAATTATAATTTGTTACTAACCCTCACCTATTCTGTTTCTCTTCTTGGTACTCAAATGTAGCACTTGGTGCCACGGCCCACCTGCCAAGTTGTTTTGCCTGCCTTAGGTAAAGTCATCCCTGATGGAGGATCACAGGAATCGTAGGGTTGAGGGGTCCTTTCATCAGATTGGCTGGCCCAGCGCTGTTTCAGCTGTGGAATGGTCAAATGAGGGAGGCAGCTTGATGGCTAAGGTCTCCAGGACTCTAAACAAATCCAAATCATATTATGTGATATCATCTACTGTTAAATTTTGCTCCATAGCTTTGTAAATGTTTTATTTTCTATACTCTATTGAGAATTTGTTCTTTTCTGTGTATTGACCCCCTTCTTTTTGACATCCACTGCACACCCTACCTACCTGGAAAGGGGTCTCTTTTTGAACTGCCTTTCCCAAGGTTTCTTCCATTTTTTCCCTACAAGGGTTTTTTGGGAGGTTTTCCTTGTCTTCTTAGAGAGTCAAGGCTGGGGGGCTGTCAAGAGGCAGGGCCTGTTAAAGCCCATTGTGGAACTTCTTGTGTGATTTTGGGCTATACAAAAATAAATTGCATTGTATTGTATTCACAGTAATAATATCTAAACACAGTTACAAAAAGAAGAAAAGCTCATTGTAATGGTAGAGAATCTAATTTCCAGCAAAGTATGATCCGATAGACAGGAAGGAAACCCATTGGGCATTGTACAATCTTATGATTATATTATCATTAACTGGATACTCTTTGGGAACTCACTTTTTTAAAAATTTTTGATTTGATATACGTTTTTAATACCAGCCATTGTAGCGATTTTTTGCAGAACAGTTTTCAGGTTAAGGGCGCAAAGCAATGCAAATAGAATTGAATTTAATAACAATAATTTTTCACCTCCCCTCAATATGAACCAATTCTAGTGATGCTAGTAATAGCTTAAGTGATAACAAAAGCCAAAATAAAGAGGTGGGTGTTTAGTTGTTTTTTATTTTTTTAAAGAGTTCAACTGTACTGGCCTCGTGTGTCTCAGATGGGAAAATGTTCTAGGTTTTTGTTGCATAGAAGTGGAAAGAAGTTATTTTATGCTTCTCCCTTGGAATACTGAGCAACCCAGTGTTAGGATCTAAGATTAAGAATTAAGGGGAACAGGTAGTCCAAAATATAAGAAGGTGCTAAATTGTTTAGAGCCTTATATACATTCAAAATTATTTAAAAATCAATCCTGCATTTTGGCCTAATTGCAGCCCACTTTTATCTTCTTTTGGTAATCCTGATGCCCTGTGGTGGGCTGGCGCCCTGCCCGGGGTTGGTTTCCTGCCTTGCGCCCTGTATTAGCTAGGATTGGCTCCAGCAGACCCCTGTAACCCTGTAGTTGGGATATAGCGGGTTGCATAATGGATGGATGGATGGTAATCCTGATAGGAGTGCATTGCGATAATCTAGACGACTAAAGACAAAAAGTTAGTAGATATTAACTTTTTAGCATCTTGCAATGATAGAGAATATCTAACTTGTGCAATTCTTCTTATATAGAAGAATGAAATCTTAGTAATATGTTTAATGTGCGATTTGAGATTAGGTTCAAATCTAAAATGTTGCCTAGATTCCTTGCTTCTGGCCTTATTTATAAATCCAAATGACCTAGTTGTTTCTGAGGTCCTCACTTTTTTGTATGCTGCCAACAATGAAAATTATTTTATTTCCTTGTTAAGTTTAAGGAAATTAATACTCACCCATTTCACAATGCTGGTCAGACTCTGGGTCAGAGTATTTAGAACCTCAGAGTCATCTGGTGCTATCGACAAATAAACCTCCGTTTTATCTGCACAACTGCAATAATTCACTTTGTTTTGAAATGATCAAGCCTAAAGAGAGTATGTGGATTGAGAATAATGAGGAGTCCAAAATAGGTACCAGTGACATTGTATATGTAATATCACTGATCTCTAACATATACAGTAATCCCTCGCTATATCACGCTTCGACTTTCGCGGCTTCACTCTATCGCGGATTTTAAATGTAAGCATATCTAAATATATAACACGGATTTTTCACTGCTTCGCAGGTTCTGCGGACAATAGGTCTTTTTACTTCCTGTACATGCTTCCTCAGTTGGTTTGCCCAGTTGATTTCATACAAGGGACGCTATTGGCGGATGGCTGAGAAGCTAACCACTCAGAGCACGCAGTTAAGTTCCTGTGTGCTGAATGGCTCAGCGACGGAGCGCTGAATTCGATTCCGCAGCATTAACCAGGAAGTTTTGTCTCGCTCATTCAGCATCAATGTGTTTCGCTGTGTAAAGAGTTAACTTTTGTGCTCTTTTGTGTTTCTCTTTGTGCATAGTCAAGCCCTTCATTATGGCTCCAAAACGATCTGCTCCTGCTACTGCTTCGGGGCCGTGCCCAAGCACCAACGGAAGATGTTAACGATTGCCGAAAAAGTAAACGTTTTGGGTATGTTGAAGAAAAGGAAAAGCTACACCGCTGTAGGACGCCATTACGGCATCAATGAGGCTACGATTCTTTTTATTTAAAAAGTAGGAAAGGAATATAAGATGTACGGCCGCAGTGTCCTTTTAACCAGGGTGCAAAACGAGTTGTAAGTGGATGTAATAAGGCAGTAGTCTGGATGGAATCTGCTTTAGGGATTTGGATTGAAGACTGCTGGATAAACAACAACGGCGGTGCTGCACAGTCGCCTGAAGAGGCTCCTTTAGAAGAGCTGTAACGCTCTCCTTTGTTGTGCAGTAAAACTAAACTCCTCGTTATCGGAAAAGTCATTGTGTCATTGTTGGTGAGTAACCATAATTAATTTTCTACTTACAGTACTTAGTACATGTATGTACGTTTAGTGTCACTGTACACACATTTACTGTATACAATTTTTCTTCCATTGTACGTATTTATTGCTGGTGGCCTGTCTATCGTAATGGCTGTAACATATGTGATATCGGAGATGCTCGATATCTTCAAAATAATATTTAGGTTTTACTGTATATAAACAGTGTGTTTACATACATAATTTCAATGAATCTTACCTAATATCTAAGAGAATACAAAGGGTTTATGCTGTATAACTGTGTGGGGAATATTTATAAACAGTGTGGGAGAGTTTATAAGGGCTTAAAATGTATAAAAAATAACCATACAAACATATGGTTTCTACTTCGCGGATTTTCACCTATCGCGGGGGGAGTCTGGAACGCAACCCCCGTGATCGAGGAGGGATTACTGTAATTACCATAACTGACACAGAGTTTTCTTTCCGTGATATAGAGGTGAAGCAAACTCAAGGCACTGCCAAAAAGTGTGGTCAATAAGAATCTTGTGACTAAAAGTGTCAAATGCTACACTCGGGTCTGTAGCCTATTGCATTATGTTTACTGTTAATAGAGTTTACTCCAGGATGGATAGTGCAGAAAAGAGCTGAAAGAGAGCATCATGCTTCATACAGGCATAAGAAGGGCAATCCACAGGTTCAGCAAAGCAAGTTGGCATCATCTGGATGGCTACCTCATTGTAAGCACTGTGAGGATTGGAATCCAATAGGATGGTAGGGGCCACTTGATGGCTGTAAGCTCAGAAATATATGGAATGCCCAGACATAAGAACTCCACAGGCACTACTTTAATGCAATGGTTGTAGAAGATGGCTGGAATGCCTCTCGCCCAAAAACGGCCCAGTAGGTGTCAACATAGGGCATCTATGTAGAACAGGTACAGCTTTGTGTCCTGTTCTGATAAACAGTCAGTGCAAGACACATTTATGATGCCTGGCTCTTAAAAAGTATACTGGGGCTTAGGGATACACAGAAACCTGAGATTCAGCGCTTATCATATGGTGGTTTGAATATTGGGTGTTGAGAATGTTAGTTTTTTGACTCCCTCACTTCGGTTCAAGTATTATTTTTGACAATGACTTTTAGTTAACATTTTAGGCTTTGGTATTTTTGGCCATCTAGCTCTGACTTCTACTTTTGCTTTTTTTCTTGCTTATCTACAGGTCTGTTTCTCAAATTCACTGTGTGGCTTGCAGTTTTTCCTTCTCTGACAACACATATGGAAAGTGGAGCAAACACCCTGCTAGGCTTACAGGAAACTCTGCTTTTGTACAATGTAGAAAATATTAATTTAGGATCCTCCTTCAAAATTTAGAAACCAAGAAAGAAGTATATGTTTATGGCTTTAAACCCTAAAAATTTCACGTTTTTTTTTCCAGATTCATTTTTAATTTTTTTTTCACACATTGAAACTAAAGTATTGAAACAAAGTACGCTTTTAAATTTTAAAGCCTGCAAAAAAGGATATTGTTACATGCTTCAATGAAAAGAGCCCACGATTTATTGGATGAGAACAATAAAATGTTAACTTGTATATTATGATTTTTTTGTCATGCATATATAATGTACAAACAATAGGCATCTTAAGTATTTATTTAAAGTATTATTATCTTAAGTATTTATTTATTTAAAGGATAAAAAAAAAATCCAATATTCCAGTACAGCAGCTTTAAGAAGTGTTCACCTTTTGGACATACAATTAAAATTACTTATTAAGCAGCATAAAAAACAGTACAATGTCAATGTGATAACAAAGTTCTTCACATTTTTTGAAATCAATGCAAAAATAAAAACAGTAGATTACATAAACCAGGGGTCTCCAACCTTTTTTCCCCTGAGAGCTACTTTTACAAAATGAAAATGGCCGAGAGCTACTCATGTTTTCTAATGTTTATTCTCATAGCTTATTTCAACCCAAACAAACTGAATAAGCTTGTTTTGCCAGAACATTTACAAAATGTTGGTGTCCACAACTCACATTTTGCATTAAAACATCACAAAAAATATTTAGTTCACCTGCAAGTTCATTTTGTATGTCTGTATGCATTTTCTAGTGTATCTCACACTATTGAATTAAAATAGGAATGCTGTCAAAACAAAACAATGCAATTATAAACACACAGATATTCCTTATTCATTTGTCATTTTGTTACATGTCACTGTTTCGCTTCTCAAGAATATTCACATGTCCAGTTGCATGTGTGATGTGTTTTTTAGTTAGTCAGATGACTGACACTGCATGGAGTCAACAAGAGAGGTGTATGGTGGAGTGGATGCACATATGTTCACTCTTCTGGAGTCATTTAAATGTTCATCTGTCAGTCTTGTTCTGAACTTTGATTTCATTACATTCATGTCAAAAAAGGCAGACTCACAGAGGTATGTAGGCTCAAACAAAGCAGACATTTTCAGAGCTGCTTGGTGAAGATTCTTACAGTTATCTGGCTCTACTAAGCTCCAGAAATGCTGATAATGCTGTTGAGACTTTAACTGCACATTATTTTGAAGGTTTACTAATATATAATATATAAAGTCCAATGTCTGTCTGTCTGTCTGTCCGCTTTTCACAAGAGAACTACTTAATGGATTTAGATCGGGTTTTTTCTATAATTTGCTTGAACATTCCGGTTGATTTTGCGACTTATCTCATTTTGCTATGTATCATAGTTCGCCTTGCAGTTTCGATGTATTTGCATGAATCTGAGACACGCAATGGGCCGAGGGTAGGAGCCTTCCTCACTTACTCGCCAGGTTCGGGGCGCGTTCCTTAACTCCACTTAGCTAGCGAACGAGAGAACAATTGAATTCGACTTTGTTTGATATTTAAAATAAAGTGTTACTTAGGTCTTGATGAGTTTGAGTCCAGATATTCTCTTAAGTGTATGCCACACTGAAAATATAGATTGCATTTCAGATTGTGGATTGTGATTTTGTGTTAAAAGGATCGTGATATGATTTTTTTTTTTTTGGAAAGATCGTCCACCCCTAATTCGACTAATCAAGTTTTCAAATTTATGTAGGATTCATTAACCCTTTGGCATGCTACTTGGAAAAGGGGTGGTGAGCTACTGGTAGCTCGCGAGCGACATGCTGGAGGTGCCTGACATAAACACTTTTCTCTCTATCTGTTATACCTCTAAAAAGCCCTGGTGGAATGCATTCAGGATAAAGATAATTATTGTTGAAAAGTCCTATAGTTGCTCAGTGCAGCTTTTAAAAAGAGAATAGATTACAAAAAAAAGTACATTCAGAACAAACCCAGCATAATCTTATTGGCTTGCAATTATTAATTGCCATTATTAGTGTATAAATGGATATAAATAATTGCATTTAAACAATTTGCCAAAATCCATCCATCCATCCATTTTCCAACCCGCTGAATCCGAACACAGGGTCACGGGGGGTCTCCTGGAGTCAGTCCCAGCCAACACAGGACGCAAGGCAGGAACCCATCCTGGGCAGGGCGCCAACCCACCGCAGTCGCCAAAATCTGTTGTATGTAAACAATACTGTTTTAAACGTTATTGTTTTTCATCAGAAAACCTGGTTTCCACGTCTACCTGTATTAGTTTAAATGGCACTTTTTCCATTCGCAATATGGCGGATGCGCTGATGTATTGTGTCGACTGGGCAACACATTGAATGTGGCATCTATGTATATATGTCTATGCAACACACACTTTTATTTTCCGAAGGTCAGTCAAGGTAAAATGCCAGCAATATAGTACAGATACAAATCTGTTATAATAGGCATAAGTTGTTTACCTTATTAGATCATTTATACAGTACAATCTTAGATCCAGATTAAATGCTGTTGATTTAGAAAAAGTATGTCTATGTTAACCTGACCTCCTTCCACTTTAAGGAAGCTTGTCTATATGAAATCATTTTTTCCTAACTCTTTTCAGTATCTTAGAGCAGTGTTTTTCAACCTTTTTCGCTGGAGTGGAACCCTGCGCGAATGGTTACCTTGCTCACAGAACCCTGTGCAATTATCCACCAGTATGTCCTATATCATGGGACTTTTTCGGCAGAACCCTTGGCTAGCACTCATGAAACCCTTGGGTTCCGTGGAACCCTGGTTGAAAAACACTGACTTAGAGCATAGACAGGATTAAAAAGTACATTTGTTATTCAGCTGGACTTGTACCTGATGCCTTTTAAAGCAGAAGATAAACTTGTGTCAGAGCTTGCTACATAATAATTAGATCAAAATTTGGTATTTCCTGTAGTTACTTGTAAACAATTATGTAGCAGCTGCTTTTTGCAAATGCTGCTGCTCATGCTTCAAATGATATTACAAATTGTCCTGCAGTTTTTTGTTTTGTCTGTAATGTTTATTTGGAACTTTGACCACTGGTTCTTAGAGGAAACACAAAGCAAAAATGAAAGCAGACCTGCAGGCCTACTTTAAGACAACAAGGTGAAAGTATTGGAGTGGCCATCACAAAGCCCTCATCTGAATGCCATAGAAAATGTGTTGGCTGAACCTGAAAAGATGTGTCTGAGCAAGGAGTCCCATAAACCAAATTTACTTACACCAGTTCTGTTGCAGAATAGACAACACTTGCAGCCACATATTGTGATAGGCTTGTGGAAGGCTACCCTAAGTGTTTGATTCAAGTCAAACAAGTAAAAGGCAGTGCCACCAAATATACTAAGAGTGTATATAAACTTTTGGCACACTGATAATCTGATATAATAAAATCCTGAAATAAATCTGTCTCTTAGCTATTATTTTGACTTTACCACTTATGGAGATAAAGTTGATGCCTCAATTGACTGAACACAGGGAATGTATGGTGACATGACATGTGGAGTTGTGAACTATTGAGTTTGAATGTCTTTAGCCTAGGTGTATGTAAACTTTTTGTTTGAACTGTAGAAGCTAGTACAGTATTACTTATTCACCATTTTCAATTATTATGTGCTTTAATGTACGTGTGTCAGTAAGTATGACATGCAGCATGTGCAACCATGTATCTAATCTCCTTAACAGGTTAGCAGTTACTGTAGATTGGCAGCTGACTGTGTAGCTGAGTGGGGAAACCTGCTGCTTGTAATTCCCAGCATGCAATTCCTTGCCATCTCAGGACAATTAGATAATAATCAACAAAAAAATGTACCCAATCATCAATTACACAGTCTTTTGCCGTGTGATGAATAAGATCAAAAACAAATCCAAAAAACTGTCTGTGCAACAGTTACTTCAGTCATGGATTTGTAACAGACGAGGAATTGTGAATACAGAGAGATTGGTGCAGGATTCTGTTGTTATATGGGACAGCAGCAGTGTCTAATAATGCTATAATGATTAAATCAACTTTCATTTATTTTTAGTAAAATTGCTATAAATCACAAGAGAGAAATACCTCATTGTATTATGGGCTTGAGTAAATGCCTACCAACAAGAAACAGTGAAAAGAATCTGTGAGAAAATTTATAACTATCGGTTTCCTTTTGTTGTCACAATCATGTTAGCTAATTCTGCACAGGCTAACCTGGGATGCTGCCAGGACCCTGTGGGCAAAAGGGGCATCAACATTTTTCACGATATTAAAAAAAAAAAAAAATTGTTCTTTGTTTTTCAAAGAAATATTTCTGCTGCTAGACTAGCTGACCCAGTTCCCTGTAACTTCCTTGAGATAAATGATCCACTGCCAGTCTCTACTCATGCCATTTATGAAGCTCCGGAAAACTGACAGCATTTGTTGTTGTAGGAAAGCTGAACATAAGCTATTAGAATGTAAAGAGAGTGAAAAGTTAAGCAGTTTGTCACATTACAATCGGAACTGTTCTTTAGTGATGGCCAGCAAGTGAAGAAAAAAGTGATTTGTTATGTTTTAGTAGTGACATTGTAGAGTCTAGTTCTAATTCTAATGATAATAGAGCATACAAACATGATGATTTTGCATACACGGTAAACTATAACACCACTTCTGAATGTGCATGTTGTGATGGAATGGTAGCTGTAGTTGTGATTGAAGCCAACATATGCGCAGAGCAACTTATCCAGCACTGAACACTGAAACTAAATTCCAGAGTGCTTATGTGGCCTGATGCCAGTTATGACACGCTTGCTTTCATAATTCAAAAGCCTGATGATGAAATGTACTGATCAACAAAACCTTCATTTGAAATACCTTATGGACCACCCTGGATATAAATAAGGAGTGAAAAACATTTCAGGTTGACTGTCTAGTATTTGCACCTTGTTGACATCAACTTACTTGCACAATAGTGAGAAATTCTTTTTTAAAATAAATTTATGCATAATGTTGTTGTTGAAAAATCACCTTGTTTGGAGAGGAGGTTTAGCAATGAAGCGATACAAACTGGGCCTCGTACAATTACTCAGTTGGCTGTGTCTCTACTGAACAGTAGGCAGTGTTTATTGGTAGCTAGACAAAAGTGCCCAGAATCTTCAAACTGGTAAACAACTAAATCTGCTGATGTGTTTATTATTATTTTTGTTTTGTTTATACCTACTTTAATTTTTGTTTTCACTTTTCATAGTATCATTTTAACATCTGAAAATACCTAATACAGTATTGTAAAATCAACTCCATTATTCCAGAACAACTCCATGACTCCTGAATAATGTTTTAAAATCTCTCTATCTCTCTCTATAGCTGAAGGATCAGACTCATTTTAAAGTATAATTTTAATCTTTGGCTTTGCATACTATGGTCCCCCCTCTCTATATTTATATACTGTATATACAGTATATTATACATATTTATTTATTAGGGCCACTTTTCATTTAAAAAATGTAATCACAATCGCTGATCAACTGAAATTTTTAATTGAAATTAATTGCATATTAATGAAAATTGTACATGTTTCCATATTGCATATTAATATTGTTTGATAAAATAGAAATAATTCAGTGATTACTTTCTAATGCAAAGCAATTTTAATAATTACTTGCTTAAATTATAAACAGTTGAATAAACGGTGAAATACTAATTAGTCAACAGCTTAAAGTAAGGTTTTTAATTTTCAGCCACATCACAATGCAAATTAGTTTAACACTTCGATTGGTTCTGTCTTCTGTCTTTAAAATGATATGAAGATGACAAATAAGATGCTATTGATTTTATGCCTGTGTATTCAGTCAGTTGCTTAAGCAGGCCAGTTACATTTTTGCTGTTCATTCAAGGGTTGCTCTTTTATTTGTCCAGCTACAGAAAACAAATGTTCACAAGTGTTGAGAAATGTTACTTTTAATAAAACGTAGTACTGTATAACTTACTAACCTAATTCATTTCTTACAAAAAGTATGCCACATTTGAGTACCTATTCTGTTTCTCTTCTTGGTACTCAAATGTGACACTTGGTGCCACGGCCCACCTGCCAAGTTGTTGTGCCTGCCTAAGGTAAAGTCATCCCTGATGGAGGATCGCAGGAATTGTGGGGTAGAGGGGTCCTTTCATCGGATTGGCTGGCCCAGCACGGTCTTAGCTGCGGAATGGCCAAATGGGGGAGGTAGCTTGATGGATGAGGTCTCCAGGACTCTAGACAAATCCAAATCATATGATGTGATATTATCTACTGTTAAATTCTGCTCCATACTTGTATTTTTTTTTATTTTTATACTGTATTGAGGATTTGTTCTGTTCTGTGTATTGTATTGACCCCCTTCTTTTTGACACCCACTGCACGCCCAACCTACCTGGAAATGGGTCTCTCTTTGAACTACCTTTCTCAAGGTTTCGTCCATTGCATCCCTTCTTGTGTGATTTTGGGCTATACAAAAATAATTTGGATTGTATTGTATAGTTACTTATTATAAAATGAAATGTGTTACAAATGGTGTGTTACTTTTCCTTCAAGTAGAAACATGAAACTCAAAATAAATTTATTTCCTTGAACAAAGACAAAAAAAAGAATATTACTACTCTGTTCCGGATCAAGATGGTAACATAAAGCAGAATTCGGTGTTACTCGTTTTATTATGCAGATTTTAGTGTTCTCTGTCTTAAACATTTGCTTTTTCTTAGGATGTCCATTGTGGCATTGTATACAGTGGAACATAAACTCCAATAAAAAAAATATGTTAAGTCCTTCATGTGCTGTACAGTAAATAACATCTATGCTAGATCTAAACGCTAGCTGCCACACCACATGATCACACTGTCTAAAATTATAGTCAGTTCCATAAGTATTTGGACAGTGACACAATTTTCATAATTTTGCATCTGTATCCCAGAATGGATTTGAAACCTAGCAATCATTATTTGATTGAAGTGTAGACTTTCAGCTTTAGTTTAAGGGTTTTACTAAAAATATTGTATGAGCCGGAAAGCAATGACAGCCATTTTTATACATGGTCCCCTTATTTTCATTGGCTCAGTAGTATGGTTGTCATTCCTAAACGGCTCATATGATATTTTTGGTAAACCCCTTAAAGTAAAGCTGAAAGTTTACATGTCAGTCACATAATGATTTATTTCAAATCCATCGTGATAACGTATAGATCCAAAATTCTGAAAAGTGTGTCACTGTCCATATACCTATGGACCTGACTGTGTCTATAGCGAATAACTGGGTTAAAACTTCTTCAGGCAAGAAGGGGCCTGAGTTGCCTCGAAAGCTTGAACATTGTAATCTTTTTAGTTAGCCAATAAAAGGTGCCATTTTGCTTGGCTTTTCACCGCAGCCTTAAACTTGAAATGTTGACTATGATAAAGTCATTTTGTTGACAAAATCACAATGTCCGTGAACACATTTGTCCTTGATTAACGTTCACTTATTGATTTAGTTTTGTCTAAAGTGTGAAAAATCCTGCTTTGTTACATGATCATATGTTAGGTGAAATTATTACATGAGGTGTTAACATTCAAAGATTAATTATCCTTCTTGTTAATCAAACCATTTTGCATCAATATGTAACTAAGTAATCTGCTTTTGAGATAGTCAATAAATACTTGAAGTTGAATTTATGACGCTGATCATAATGTATGCCATCTTAAAATTAGATGAACTCGCACATAAATAAGGCTTTCGATAAAACATCTTAAATAAGGCAACACAAATGTAATTAAAGTGAAGCCTCAAAGTCAGGTTTTGAAAGAAAAATACCAAAGTTGCACATTTAGTAGCAAACCTGAACAGTAAGAAAACAGAACTTTGTTGCACAATTTCAACTAATGTTGATAGCAGTGACTTTTATTGATTTCTTTAATAAATAACATAAATTGAATAAGACTCAAATTTTAAATTAAAGATTTAATTTTATCATTTAGATAAAATTGACTGGTTTGTGGAAAAAAAAAATCCATTATTGGTAGTACAGCATATACTGGGTATAATCATTACACACTTATTGAAAACTGTTTCCCTCATTCCATTAAGTTATCTGTTGTTATATCCAATAATAAAGAAATGGATTTAAATGAAAATGCTTGCAAATTTAGTGTTTTAAAGAAAAATTGTAATTTTGCATCTGAAATCTTGCCTTAATAAAAAAGATTGATGGAAAGTGTTCATATACTTGTTTTTTTTTATGCAGAGTATGGAGAGTCACAGTACTGTATGCCTAACAATAATTCAGCCTACTAAAACAGATTGCAATATTAATAACATAAAAGTTGCCCTGAATTTATGATATATGGAAACATATAACAAATAAAAACATTAACATGTTATGCTGTTGGCATACATATTTGCAAGCATAATGAAACATTTTGCTTAAAAGAAAAACACTTTAATAAATTTGGACATGGCAGTTATGGTTGGGCAAAAACACTGAAACATTCAGAAACTGTGTTCATTTCCACACTTAACATCAATGCCCTGGTAGACGACTTCTCATAACTTGTACCAAGTATGTCTAGATTTCAACACCTTATAGCCCCATTTTAACTGTAACACAACAACAACAACATTTATTTATATAGCACATTTTGATACAAAAAGTAGCTCAAAGTGCTTTACATACTGAAGAAAAGAAATATAAAAGAAAAAATAAGAAATTAAAATAAGACAACATTAGTTAAGATAGAAAAGGAGTAAGGTCCGATGGCCAGGGTGGACAGAAAAAACAGAAAAAAAACTCCAGACGGCTGGAGAAAAAAAATAAAATCTGCAGGGGTTCCAGGCCACGGGACCGCCCAGTCCCCTCTGGGCATTCTACCTAACATAAATGAAATAGTCCTCTTTGTAGTTGGGGTTCTCACTGAGTCACTTGATGTTGATGGTCATACAGACTTCTGGCTTTTAATCTATCCATCATTGTTGGAACATCACGGTGCTTTGAGTAGATGGTGGTGGCGCAAGCAATCCATTGCCAATAATGAAACAATCCATTGATGTAAAGATTCTACAGATGGTTATGGCCTCTTACTGACACACTCCTTTATTCCATAAATCCTCCTTTATTCAGTAGTCGCTGTGGAAAAGTAACCAGTCGTATTCTTTGATTGCATCCTGTACATTTTGTTGAAGCAGACAGACATGGCAGGGGCGCCCTCAGCAGAATTAAGCTTTATTGTAAGACGCACATACAGACTCATCTCAGACGGAACAATGAGCAAACAACTAAAAGCAACTACACAAGTCATTATTCATCCTCATCTGACTTCATTGCTCTAGTCCAGCCTTTAATTGATGCCACCAATAATTCTTAGTTAAGGGGGTGTCAAACCCCACTCTGTCTCTCTGTTTGATAAAGGACTAGTCTTGCTTGCTACAATAATTTACAGCCATAGAGTTCACTTTCTCCAGCTCTCTTGCACGTCTTTATTAACCTTTGGCTTAATAAACTGTTGGTGTTTTCTGGCTCATACAGAATAATAAAAAAATATGTAGGCATAAGTCTTTATAATCCTCTCTCTTACATCTTAATGTTTAGTAAAATATAGTGTCTACTTTTCTCATGTACATATAATACTTTTTCTAATAAGTAGAGATTACTAATTTTAAGAATATAATTTTCTATAATTTCTACTGAGATTTTTTTATAATACTTTTTTTTCTCATTAGCATGTGGTAAAGCTAAATTTTATAAAGCACTGTGAGCCATTTGAAGCTAATTCCAAAAATGGTGCAGCATAAAGTGAGACAAAAACAGTTAGATCCTAATAGGTTTAAATGTGGTGCTAATGTCTCTGGGTATGCTGTGGTAAAATCTATGTCCTTCACCAATTCCAGACAATTAAAATTTTTGCAGATATGTGTTATAAAAAAGATGCCACTCAAATCTGTAAACTGAATCAATCTGGTCAGTTCTGTTTTTTCTGATGATTTTAAAAAAGAAGTGCTCAAAATTCTGAAAACGACTAAATGCTTAACATACCATGTCAGGGTATTCTTTAAAACTTGATTATGAATGTATTTTTAATTATTTTAATTGTAGTTGTTAAATTTTTAACAATAAGTTAATGCACTGCTTTGAAAGAAAAATGTAGTTTAATTTTAACACAAGAAGTTTAAGAATTTTTGCCCTGATTGCTGTTTTCTTTTATTATCTTAACAGCTGAATTACCTCCTCCTTACACTGCCATTGCCAGTCCTGATGCTGGTGGAGTGCCGGTAATAAACTGTCGCGTGTGTCAGTCTTTGATCAACCTGGATGGTAAACTACATCAGCATGTAGTTAAATGTACAGTATGTAATGAAGCTACGGTAAGAACCTTGTCTCATATGGCGTTTTTGTACAGCTAACACATTGTATTATTAAGGAAGAAAGATTTTACCAGTTTATTTGAATAACTGAATGATTTTTGAAACTAATAATAAATACACTATACTGTTTTTTATCAAAGAGTCCTCATTTCTACAGTGTCATGACTGGTGATTATTGTGCTTTTCATTTAATTGTTTTGTTTTCTTTTTGGTTAGTAAATACATTGCATAGGAATTTGAATGTACAGCAATAATAATAAAACTAAAATATGTGCCTTTATTTGGATTTGATGCCCCTTTGGTTTTCTTAACACAATTATTTTTTTAATTGTGAAAGAAATGTTGGCAGCAGGACCTGTGTACATTCTCACCATTTACAATATACCAGTCCTTAGTGTGATCAAACAAGCACATCCTCATACATGGCTGCAAAACAGCAGTTAACTGTCACAAATAAATTTGCCGCATTTCTTTAGACTGTTTATTTATAATACGCTGTAAATGTAGGTAGAAAAACCACACCCTACTAAAGCATAATTACTGCATGGGTGTAGGCATTGGATTCAGGCACTGACATGTAGTGATGATGTCTTATACACCACTGTGCTAAAAAAATTAATGTGAAAGAAACTACAAAATAATGAAACAGTTAATGAGCATATTTATAAATTAAAGAAAGAGGTTAAAAAGCTATTATGCATTTTATGTAACATATGGACTTTCAGCCACTTATATTCAATATAGGATGCTTGTCACCGCTTTATTAATTTGAGAATGTGTTTTTTGTAAGGTATAAACTATGATCCTCTTTATAGTAGATTGTGAGAAAATCTGTAATTTGGTGATACTGCAAACCAAAAAGGTTAAACCTGGTGACAGGGTCCCTGAACAAGTTATAGTTACTGTAGCCTAATTGCAGAATTTGGCTGTGGTCTGTTGAAACCGGTAATCGATATAGTTGTAGGAACGTAATTGTTATACTTTTTACTCAAAAATGTGCAGAAATGCAACAACATGCTGTTTTTTTAATTGTTTTGTTAGCAACAAAACGCTGGTGTTGTAACCATATACAGTATAATATTTTATAGCTTGATAATTAACTTTTTCCTTTGATATATTAACATATTAGGCAGCATAGTTACACAGTGATTAGCCCTAGCACCTCCACCGTCTCACAGCTCCAGTGTCCAGGGTTTGAGTTCCATGCCTAGTCGCCATCTGTGTAGAGTTTGCTCCTTCTGTCTGCATCTGTCTACATTTTCCTCCCATATTGGCTGTTTTAAATGGTTCCTGTCTCCTGGATCACAGTGGATCCTGTGATAGATTGATGCTATTCCCAGAACTGCTTGGATAGGTTTGTGAGTATTATTTTATCATATCACCAGTTGTGTATACATAACATAGAAGAACTGTCCAACTTGCTTTGGTACCTTGTGTGGGCTGATGATTTTGATACCACTCCACTGAGAATTCTTGGAAATGAGTTTGGATAGTATCCCTTTATAGTTCTGTAGTGTCCAGTTTGATATCTTGTTATTTTCATGCCCACATGAGTTTCTCCAGATATTGTAGTTTCTTCACAGTTCTTCAGAAGCTACTGTATGAATAATTATTCACTCTTTATTGGTCAGTGAGCCTTGAGATGGAGTGACATTCCATTTGGGATTGTTTTCTGAATGGATAGATTTTTGGGTGGGTGCAATGTAGAAGGCAGTAAAATAGTTTTCAGTTGGAGCAACGGCATTAATCATAGGCTTGTCAATGATTAGGAATATCATATCATTTTTGTTAAATTTGTGAATTTATCAAACAGAGTCTCATCCTGTTGTTGTGGACAGTAAAGACCTAAGGCAAAGTGAAACAGCTACTAACTGGAACAGCTTGAGACAAGGCACTGTGGCTGACCCTCTCCTGGCACTGAGCCCTCCTAATGATATGCCTTTACCGTCACCAGCAATGTTGCCAAATGCACCTCACATGCCCTGACCCCCACCTTCTAGACTTACAGATCACATTATGTGATAGATGACCAATGGGACACTCATCCATATTTCTAAGAGTACAATTAAATAATTGGAGGATCAAAAAGATGGATGGAAAAGCAGCTGAACATGATGAAAGTAGAGATGAGAGCAAAGAGAGACAAGCCAAGTAGATTTTTTTTTTTACTAACAGAAATGCAATTACCAACAAAATAAAATAAGCAATATATGTTGTTAATATTTGTTATATTTTTATATCTAACTCCTATAGCGATCCACAGCTAGGCTGCTTGTTATCTGGGGCAGTCCACAATAAACACACACAAGCACACAAACACACATTGCTTGGATACTCTTTTATTCTTCTCAGAGTGGAGTTCAGTTGCGACCATTGGGCTGACAGTGGTTTATTCATAAATTCCAGTTTCCTCTACCCGTGCTAATTAGCTCTGTGCAGATAAGAACAGCTAAGTGTGTGTGGGAGATAGCTTTTGGACCACAGATGTTTTCTGCCTTGCTTTATTTTCTCTCCAACCTCAGAAACATCTGTTTTTTGCATTGTCAGGGCCAGTGTAATGTAACAAATGCATATTAAAAGCAGCCTGAATTTATTTAGTAGGCTGCACTGGCTAGAGAAGTAGTTTGAAATATCGAGTGGTGACATAACACCTAACCTAGAACAATTTGGATCACAAACAACAATGATGGGCAGTGTGAACCCATCATCAAGATACTGTATGTACCATGCTGTTAGAGTTGTGCATCATTGTCCAAGTATTCATATATTTCTATAATTGGACAAGTGTTGGCTTGTAACACTAGTCAGTGGAGTTAACTAACACTTTATAACAGCAGCTTCACACAGTGGAATCTGTCTAATTCTTTACCCACACACATTTAAAAAATATAGAAATTTCTAACCACATTCTGCATCAGTTTGTATTTTTAGGTCAATTCCAATCATCAGTATTCTTAATGGAAAAATTGGCTGCTCTAAATCATATACTATACCAGTTCAAATACACATTCTTTCCACAATGAGTAACATTGACAATTCAAATAGTACCTGTAAGTAATGAGATTCTGTTCAGTTCAATTTATGTTTTATTGATTTACAAACCAAGAATACTGTATATAATTATGTATATAATGCAAAGTTGACTCGCTCACTCACTCATTCAGTCATACACACTTCAACAAAAACACTATTTCCTGTTTAATTAAAAGCTGAAATTTTGCAGGATGATGTATCTGGGTTAGTAGGTATCTGCTAAGAAAGGATATTTTGATATGTCAATATTTAGGATTTACCCCCTTACAACAGAAAAACTAAATACCTCAAAATCTCAAAAATACTTGACTGATTTGATTGAAATTTGATGACATTTATAGAAAAAAGAAAATTAGACAATGCCTTTCTTATAAATATTTTTCAATATTTCCAGGTAGTACTGCTATAATGAGTTTTTATTAAGTGTAGCCCAGGGCTCAGGTGATGGTTGTATTTCATTGTCCATCATTGATTACCAGGCAACATCATTGAAGTAAATAAAAATCGATGAACTCCAAACATTTTATATTTTGTAAGAAACAACACCGACAACTGTGAAGAGTTGGGCTGCCAGTAGGCAAGACATATATAATTTAAACAAAACGTGGGTTATAAACGTGTTGAAGAGAAAAGAAAAACGCCATTGCAGATGTGAGTCTTCAAGTAGACCAGACTGATTCAAGATAACGGAGCTTCTGCTGATAAGGACTTCAAGCAGGAAGAGGCGGATCCAGGCAGACAGACACCAGAATTGATGTCAAGGGTGGTAAAACCATCAATCTTCTGGTCTGCAGAGCAAGGAAGAGAAAAGGTTTTAGTCAACAGGGCTCTTCTGTGCTCCAGCAGGAAATTACTATTATCCAAGCTTTTAAGCTGCCCCACAATAGGGGGCAATAAATATAAATATACATTATTATATAATTTCTTTTTGTAATCTTGCATGCCTCACAAGAAAGCTGTTGAGCAATCATAAGTCATTTTCACACTCAGTCAGGTGCTTTGTTTTGAATTAGGGGTATTTTGTTACTTTGTTTCAGTTTCCATTTATTTTGGTTGCGTTACACCCTGTAAAGTTTGAAGCAAACTAAACATTTTAACACAGAGTGGCTGTTTTGTGAACTTCTTTCATTAGGCACAAACATTTTTTGGCCAGGGAAAAAATATCATGGAGGTTTGACAACATTTTTGTTTGCACATCACTTCATTTTCCCTAAATATTTGGTTCATTTACTAAACACAGCTTTGTGAGCAAAATGCTTATTACTGAACAAGTGGAAGACTCCTTGAAAATTAGGCGCTACTATGTTTGGTACGAAAAGGACATGTTTGAAATGAACAAGTGCGCTTTTATTCAAGAATATAATCAAATAAAAAGAAGTTGGTTTAGGGTACGATACTGATACGACTATTTGGGTGGTACAGCGGTAAAGACTGCTGACTCATAATTAAAAGATCGCGGGTTGGATACCCAGGTCCTCCAATTACCATTTTGTGCAGTGAGCATACATTTGATTTGAATCTGTAAAAGCCGGTGTAAATTTATGGTACTTGTAAAAGTTTTTTTTTCTTTCAGTTTTGTTCTCTCAGTTACGTTCACGCTGCACCCCACCCCACCTCTTTATTTGAAAACAGTGTCAGGTCTTGTGTGTGAATGAGACTGGGACTTGGAAAACTGTGGACATCAGTGTGAGTGGTGTACGTGACTGAGAATAACTGTGGATGTCAGTGGTGTTTTGAGACAATGGATCTAGAAATTCTCTGATGTGAAGGGATAAAAGCTGACATACAAATGCTGGTGAATCATGACTTCTTGGTATCTTGATGTCACTTGAATTTTTTTTTATTCAGTTTTATTCATGAGTGTTCCTGCTCATGATGAATTAGCATGCACCTTCTGATCCGTGATGTCAAAGCTGCACTGACAAAAAAAGAGAGACATAGGTACATATGACATTTGGAATAATTCATTTTATGACCTGTATAGTACATTTCAGAAAACATTGTGGCACTGAGGCAACATTATATTCATTCACAAACCTCCATGTGGTTGTAGGCAGTGACCGTGTTTGTTTTTTTTTTCCTCCTGATCTTGCCTAGTCTCCACATTTTGGTGCATGGTGGTGTTTCTTCTGTACTCCAGGACATGCAGAATAAAGAATAGTACAGAGAGGGTCAGTTCTGCGCTATATACAATCATCAGATTCAAATGTTAACAGTTACCACACACTCAAGGACCATCCTTCCTACATTTACGACATGTGTACCTGTTGCAATGTACATACCTCTCTCTATGCTGTGGTTCCCATTACATTGAAGGATCACCTGACACTGAGTTTTCTTTCCTGGAGGAAGCAGATGTCTTGGAACAGAAGCTTGTTGATGTTGAATTCTCTTTTTCCATCACCTTTTCTTGTAAGAAGTGACGACAAAGTTCCTCTGTAAAGTGAGCCAAGAACACTCTTCTGTTCTCAGTGGATCCTGTGCATGCCTTGTACAGTACATGTGTGTTCATCGCTTCCAGGTCAAGCATGTTGTAGAACACAGCAACTGGCCACCTGCGTGTTCCTGTTCGCAGTGAATAAGCTCACGCATTCCGGTCCATGATGTCAACGCTGCACTGCGGGGAAAAAAAAAAGAGACAAATATATGTGGCATTTTGAAGAAATCATTTTATGACCTGAATAGTACCAATCAGAAAACACTGTTGCACTAATGCAATGTTATTTGAAAATAACAGCGTCAGATCGGGTGTAAATTTATGGTACTTGTAAAAGTTAGCTTTTTATTCCAGTTTTATTCTCTCAGTCACATTCATACTCTCCTTCCCCCCAACCTGATCGGACCTGATCGGTCATTGCCTACAACTGTATGAAGGTATGCGAAAAGGTATTTCAGCAAGTGTCTTGTTCTTGGTATAATCTCCCACCCTGCACCAAATAAAGAGATCAACTGGGCTGTGTGGCATTTTTTATTCCGTTTTTGAACTATGCTCACCTCTGAACCCCCATTTACCCGGGAAGCCATTATAAATGGGACATAAAATTGAAGTGCTGCAATTTGGGAAGGGGGGATTATGAACCAAGTGCTCGGTGAAACGAAACAAACAAGATTAGAATCTGGATAAAAAACATCACACACAGCTCTGGTGATTCTTTTTGTGGCAATGGCGGGGCAGATTATACTGTGAATTAGTCTCATGCTCATAAAATGTATGTATGTACTAAGTTTGTTCCAGACCTGAAATGCAAGAAAAAAGCAACATCAATAAGAAAAATAAATAAATAAAAATTCACTGAACAATTGCAACAGATGGCAAGAGAAAATGAGCACAAAAAACCCAAGCTATAGCATAACTCTCTGTGTCTAGTGGTATACAGAAATTGTTTCAATGACTGGCATAAAAAATAATTTTGAAAGTAAAGGTTAAACAGCAGGACAAGATTAGTATAAAGTTTTACTAATATGCAGATAGCCTTGTTTTAGTTTCTTGTTTGTCCCTGGCAAACAGCTGGCAGTCTGATTGCCCATTAACAACAGTGCACAGACAATTAATGTCTGTCTGTCGGTCTCTCTCTCTTAGTTAATGACTTGCCGCTACAAATTCCCCTTGACTTAAAGGGACAGAGCACAAGGGTACATGCTTATGTAAACGTGTTAAAAAATAGTTGCAATAGTTAAGCTACATTAGATAGAAATGAGTATGGCTGCTGCTGTTGTCAATAATACTACCTTTAGGTGCATGAAAAGGCCTTGAAATTAATCCCTACACATAAAGAAATGACAATGAAAGCACAATGCAACTGACTCTTTTGTTTGTTTTTATTTGGAAATACTTTAAATTTATAGAACTTTTTTGTTTGCTTTGTCTCCAGAGATGTCAGCTTTGTAAGTTTAGAGCAGTAGCCTGTGAGGCCTGGATTCATTGTGGAAAAAGTGTGCCATCGGAATTACTTGGACATTTGTAATCTTCAACATTTAAATGAGCCTTTTTTGATTTTAAGTTTTAATTTATTTTCTTGTTGATAAAGAAGTGATAAATATTTTTTTAATATATAGATTTAAAATATTTTGTCCATTGATGTATTGTTTTTTTGGATTGAAACTGTAACTTAGAATTTTTTCTTGATATCAGTGGTGAACTTGTTTATTAATAGTTTAGAAATATATGACTGGCTTTCTGGTGTACTTTTTTGAAAATGGGAATGGCTTAGTCCATAATTAATGAAAATGATTATTAACAATATGATATAGTTATGATTAGTGCTGGGCAGTATGACCAAAATTCTATATCACAGCATTTTTCAAAATTATACTGGTTTCATGGTATTCAATGGTATTTTTTTCCATGCATGAGTGGATGTTAACCACATTTTCCATTGCAATTACCGCAGTAGACTGGCTAAGAATAACCTATTCCACTGTCATGAGAATTGTACATTGTACAAAAAGAACATTTTAATGTGCACACAAATATTAATACAGGTTTACATGACCCCATAAAGGGATAGTTTTCAAGGGGGTGGCACTAATGAAAAGAAGGAATCACATTGCATGACAGTCGCAGTTAAAATATAGAACCTTTTTATTGAACAAATTTTGCAAACAATTTAAAATATGATTTTGACAACATATTTTCAACCATCCAAAGAGGCTTAAGAAAATATCCAGAGGTGCTTGTCAAAACTTGTATTGCACTGAACATGTCTTAGAAAAGGAATAAATAGTAAATATTTTTTATTAACCAGCTACACATTCTGTTAATGTCAACAATCTCTGTCCACTGACACGTTAGCTATATGGATTGTATTGGTGTTGGTTATCTCGATCCACCACTTGCTTTTTTTGTTGTAGGCAGTACCTCTAGCAAACATGTCTACACGTGATGTCTGACTTGAGTGTCCTCTAGCTTTTTCAGTTTTACCCGAGGACGTGGAGGGCGACCATCATAGTTCCATACATTCATGGTACTCCAAAGCATGTTTGCAGCAAATGTGGTGCAGCAAATTGCTCGTGTTGCTGCCTCCAGCGACAACTTTAGCTCAACAGCATTTGTGATAAATAGTTGTTTGGTCCACATCCAACCTTTTAAAACCAAAGTATCTCCAGACAACAGACACAGCTCTATTTTTCAGCAAATGTTTTTCTGTGTCATCATGTTCAACTTTATTGTCTGCTACGTCATCAGTTTTAGAATGTTCTCTGTCCATTTTCACTGCTGAATACTTCCATTAATGCATGAACTCTGTTGCATTCGTGTTTAGCGGTGTAGCAGTGAAAAAGGCCCCCCCTTAAACAGTTTCCTGCTGCGCCACATTCCGAGCGTTGTTTAGGCTATTTAAACTGGTGTTGCGGTATAAGAAATATCCATATCATAACAAAAATAAAAAATATTTTTTGGTATGAACCGGTATACCGCCCAGCACTAGTTATGATAATGTTAATTGCACATATTATATCTTTTTCATTAGTAAGGTCAGCAAATAAAAACTTTTTATATTTAAACAAACAATCATCATTGATTAAATACTTAAAAAAGCCAAACTAATATTGTATAAGGTATATGTTATGGTTATCTAAATAGTAGCAGTACTGTCCTGGTAAATCGGTAAATTGTGGAAAGAACCACAAAACCTGGATTTTTACTTTTAAAACTGGGAACTCTGAGGAAATGTGTCAGCATTTTTTTTTCCCCTCATAGTATTTTGTATAAAATATACTAATGTATTAAAATATAATGACTGATTTGGTTATTGAATCATGACTGGGGTATTTTAATCTGAAATAATATTAAAACACTTTTATCGATTTATTCTTTTAGCCAATAAAAAATCCTCCTGCTGGGAAAAAATATGTAAGATGTCCATGTAATTGCCTGCTAATATGTAAAGACACCTCCAGACGAATAGGATGTCCAAGACCAAATTGGTAAGGTGTTAAGCTCAAAGGCTATTTTGAAGGAATATATTTGTATATTAATGTTTTCTATCTGTTTGCTCTGAACCAATAAAACAATATATACAAACCAGAACCAAACAGTACTGTTGATGCAATGTTCTGCCTGCCAATCAGAAGTCCACGTATGTCCTATATATTACAGATATCAAAAACTGACATCAACTGTAAGTATGTCACACAGATATAGTATATAAGATACTTTATAAGAGGCTAATAAATCTGAATTAAAAAAATAACCATAAACTTAGGGACTTTTAGGAAGTTATGTTAAAATTTGTTAAATTTAGACAAATAACACATTCACATTCAAATGCATGCTTTTGTATCATCTGTAAAGAATCTCCATTTGTATGTGTCATATCCTAGAGCTTCAGAATGAAGAGAAAACTGGAGGCATTTGCATTTTGGGAAACCCTGCTTTCTTCTTCAGAGCTCATATACACAAGTTATCTTTCCTGCCACTTATCCATCAAGACTGATAACTGTGTTCATGACAAATGTTGGTTATTCTTTCAATTAAAAAAATACAAGTAACTACTGTGGCCCCTCCTTGGACATGTCTGTTTTAAAGATTTGTTTTTTTTAACTGTTTTGAAATTCTTCTGGATTTCTGCGATAATCCTGCAGAAGTCTGTAATTATTGTTTAATGAAAACTGTTTCTGTAGTCAGATTGCTAATTTTATGTCTTGCTTTACTAGGGTGTGCTTTTATAATTTTTTTTTCTCCTGAGTGAGATCATAGGACTATTTATGTGTAATACTGTACATTTTAAAATCTCGCTATGTTCTAATTTTAATATTCAGACACTAGGATATTTGCTTTTCATGCATGGCTGCATACATAGACCATATGTAAGCCATGAACTGTAAAAAACCAAATACAGAATCTGTTGTTAGTATTATTGGTAGCAGAACATATTTTGTAAAATAACATTAGAAAATTAAAGAAGATGAGTAGAAAACTTACACTACTATGATGGTGCTTGGGAGGTTATTCCTGTGTGATAAGTGTTACTTATATAGTTTTGTTTTCTTATCTGTTCAATTCTTGTACAGCAGAAGAATCATAAACTTGAGCCCAGTTATGGTAATTCCGGAGGAGCAACCTGCACAGCCAGCCCTACCAGTCCAACCTGAAGGCACAAGAGTAGTGTGTGGCCACTGTGGAAATACATTCCTGGTGTGTACTCTGCTAGTACTGTAATGTTTCTGGTAATGGCAAAATATATTTGCTTGAACAAATAACACTTTGATGCAGCGTTATTGCTTTAGAGAATCGGGAACATGAGTTTGATTCCTGGCAAGAAGACAGTCTGTTGTGAATTAACTAGCCCTCTCTGTATCTGATTGGGATTCTTTTCAGTTTACTTTGGCTTCCTCACCTCTCCCAAAACCATTAATCTCAAGTTAGTTAGTGACTATAAGTTGGCCTGTTGCGACTGAATTGGGCATTTGTGGTCAGTATACTTCCTCTGATTGAGATTTGCCTTGTGCCTAATTCCCAGTAACTATGTAATATTTGAAGGGGTAACAGGAAAACAGATGGAAATATAAAATATTGTATGTAACTTTTTGTATGTTTTTTTATAATTGATCTGTTTTTCAGTTTGGTTGTAAGAAATAAAACCAGTCAGTTATAATATGCCTTTCTTGGAACTTGGAAATTCATCAAGAGCATAAAGTATACACACTCTAAACTAGCACAATGAGGCCATTTACAGGGTGCCAAATGAAAATGCAAGCATTGAGAGAACATGTTGACACAATTGAAAAGGTCTGTAAACCATCACTACTAATTGAAGTTTTATATTGTTTTGTAGAGGTTTATTATGATCCATTAAGAAAAAATCTTGGCAGGTTATTGCGATTGTTAAATTTATGCTGGGATTAAAGTAGCTGTTGTCTTCTCCTTGATACCGTACCAAATTAATAGTAGTAGAAAAATAAATATGTTTTCTAGGGCTCTGATAAACATAATATCCTTACTATACACTGAGTTTGCAGCTTTCAAAAAAGAAACAGGAAATCTTAATAAAAATATACTTGTTTATAAACATAATTGTAAATGTAGCATATGTTAAGTACATTATAAAAGTTTATACTCTTTGCTCTATAAAACGTATAATACGTTTTATATACAAAGGACTAGGCATCAAGCTAAAAGAAGTGGCAGTTCGAGTTGCACTGTATAGATAGATGCAAAATTGGCTCAGACACTGGAAGCAAAGAGTTATGGAATGTGGTACATTATCAGAATTAGGTGAAGTTTTAAATGGTGCACCTCAGGGATCAATCATATATATTTATTATATATATATATATATTTATTATATTATATTATATATGTGTATAGTGTGGCTATAAGTATAAATAATAGGCTGCAGATGATACACAACTAAGTGGAATGGCTTACAGTCTAGAATCTGGAGAGTCATAACAGATGGATTTGGAATAGAATACAGGCTTGGACAGATTTGTAGCAGATAAGGATGAACTTTGACAAATCAGATAAGATCATTTAGTCCATTAGACTTGTTTGTTTAGCTAAAACAGAAGGTGTTCCAAAATGTCATTGAGATACCATGGTTTCTGTTTCAACTATATGGCTTGCTAGTTTGTTCCAGATCCCCACTTTCAGGCTTCAGTCCAACATGCACTTCTTCTTAATTTCCACTGGTGTCCTCTTGTAACTGATTCAATTTTAAATTGAAAGAATTTGGCTGAATCTTATTTTTCAATGCTTTAGAGAAGTTCAAAAACCTTGATTAGGTCCCCATGCAGCCTGCTCTGCTCGACACTAAACTGGATTAATTCTCTTGAGTCTGTCAGAGTATGACATGTCTTTAAGTCCTAGGAAGCACATTGCTGTTCTCCTCTACAACATTAAGTGCTGCTCTGTCTTCAAATATATTGTAAGTAAATTTATTGAATTACACATAGGAAGTAAAAATATTCGATTTGAATACACAATGCAAGGTCTGACACTTGAAAGTACATGTGAAAGGCCCAGACATTGTGTAGAAGCCATTAACATGGCTAACAAGTTTTTAGAATATATAGCACAATGTGAAGGGTACAAGTCAAAGATGATTATTCCTCAGATATATCATGTACTGGTAATGTTGTATCCTGATATATCATGTACTGGTAATGTTGTATCCTGATATATCATGTACTGGTAATGTTGTATCCTGATATATCATGTACTGGTAATGTTGTATCCTGATATATCATGTACTGGTGATGTTGCATCAGGATATATCCTGTCCTGGTGAAGTTGCTTCTTGAATACTGCATATAGTTTTGGTCTTTAGGCTAAAAAAACATTGCAGAAGTATTATATTTTCTTGGGTCTAATTACACTTATTTTGTTTACAGTGGATGGAGCTCAGATTCAACACATTGGCAAAGTGCCCACATTGCAAGAAAATGTAAGTGTGTTTGTCTCTTTGTGGTTAATGATATAAAAATTACAATAAGGAAACAACCATTGTATTGCATATATAAATACTTTTTAATGTTGAATACTTTAAGGCTATGGAAGGATCAGGAGGGGATGGGGCTGCACTTCCTTGGTTAAATCTTAGAAAGGTATTCTTGCTCAAATTCCCCTCTATATGCGCTTTGGTCCAGCTTGATTATCCACATTTCAATCCCACAACATTTTTAAGTGCAAATTAGAAGCATTGTCAAAAAGAACCTGCCCAAAATCTTCCATCTATATCTGTGCTTACATTTATTTCAGTAAAGATTTTTAGTAAAGATAAAGTTATCACTATTATTTCTACACTTTATCAACTAATTTCAAGGAGCACACCCTTAGACAATATCAGGAAATGACAGTGTTGGTGTTGCCAGTGTTCAATCTCACAGGGCACCCTGGATATCATCAAAAGGAGTCGCAGCGCACGGCTTAATGGCAACTCCGGTCTGTACCGGGAACTAGAAGGGTGGCTGCGAGGGCTCTGAGGGCAGATAAGAAGGTGTTTGTTAGAGGAATCTGTGAGCAAATGACATACCATCTGTGGTCTAGCGACCCACATCCTGCTTACAGAGGAATCAAAGCATTACGCACATCCAAATCTGTTCCTTGGAGAGTCGCATTCAGGACCGGTGATGGAACAGTCCTTACGGATAACATTGCAATTGTGACCCGCTGGGCTGGGTACTTTGCACATCTGTTCAAAGCTGATCCCCCGGTAGGATATTGGACATCTCAGGGTTCATGGTTCTTGAGGCTGATCCTCCAATTAGCTGTGAACCGCCCAATCCCACTGAGATTGCACAGGTGGTGAACCAGCCATCTCCATTTGGGAGATGAATGTCATCCCAGCTGTCTGGAAAACAGGACTTGTCCCTATCTGTAAAGGGAAGGGTGATTGCCTGGATTGTGGCAGCTACAGGGGCTTTTTTTACACTGCTTTTGGTGCCGGGTAAGTCCTTGCTAAGTTAATCCTTAATAGGATCTGTGATCACTTACTTACCCACTAGCAACTGGAGCTGTCTGGTTTTACACCAGAGAAGTCTACTATCAATCACATTCTGTGTTCCCATGGAGAGAGAACGCGAATTTCAAGTTCCATTGCAGCCTTTGTCAATATTCATAAAGCATTTGATTCTGTTGAGTGAGCTGCCCAGTGGGACCTCCTAGGACTTTGTGGGATCCCCTGAAGTTGCTGGATATCATGGCCAGCCTGTACACTGGTACTGTGAGTGCTGTGCAGAGTGGACGCAGAACCTCTGTGTTATTCCCAGTTGATTCTGGGGTTCAATGCATGGACTGCGTGTTGCGTAGGGCATGGGGTCCAACAGCTGTGGGGCATCTGTTGGTGAAGAAAGACTTACTGATATTCACTTTGCTGATGATACTGTGATATTCACGGAGTCAATGGAGGCTCTGATCGGGGCTCTGGAGAGGGACTGCGAGGAGTCCAAGTTCCTTGGCTTGCAAGTGTCCTGGATAAAAACCAAGATTCAGGCCTTTAATGACCTCTTGGGCACAGACATCAGCAGTGTGTCTGCTTGTAGGGAGAATGTCAGACCTCATCAGGAGGTTTACTTACCACAGCAATGACATTCATGTTTGTGGTGACTTTTCCTATGAAGATTGGGAGAGCATGTGGGGTCATGAGGTCGCTGGAAAGGGGTGCGTGGTGCTCATGATATCTTTGTAAAAGGTCCAAGGTCCAAGTCTTTAGAGTCCTGGTGCTTCCTGTTTTGCTATGTGGTTGCGAGGCATGGACACTATACAGTGACTTGAGATGAAGACTGCACTCCTTTGGTACTGTGTCTCTTCGGAGAATCCTTGTGTACCGCTGGTTTGACTTTGTGTTGAATGAGTGGTTGCTCATGGAGTCCCAAATGAGGCACATTACCTGCATTGTGAGGGAGCGTCAGTTACAGCACTACAGGCATGTGGCATGATTCTCCAAGGTTAGTCCAGCTCACACAGCAGCTGAACCAGGTCAGAGGGATGCCCACATAACATCTGGCTGTGGCAATTTGGTTCTCATTTCTGGGGTGTGGTACTGGACCGCGTGTCTGCCTGGGGGGTTGCAAATCAGCATCCCAAGCTGTTTTGTAGTGTGTGCAGCAACGTGCTGTACCAGTGCATGCTCCCCAATTTGACCTGACCTGACCTGACCTGACAGGAAAAGGACCCCTTCATTAATTAAAATTTAGTCATTCATAATATGCACTCTTCTTCAATTTGTGTAAATCATTATATAATTCAGCTTAAAAAGACTATTTTAGTATTAAAGTTCTTGTCATTATAACAACTAGAGACTTCCAACTGTACCTAAATTTAATTGTAACAGTTTACATTCACCTATGTTTGGTGCAGAGCTTCTTGTACTCTTGCGAACATTTTCTTGCAACAGTTTCATATTGAAATACAAAAAAATCATTACCAATAAATTGGCCTGAAAAAAGATATATGCCAAACATGGTGCTGACACAGCCACACTAAGCATGCTGGCTTTGGGCTTAGGAAACTCTGGCATCACCTCGGGTCACTTGCCAAATGTTTTACAGAGTATTCCATCTCATGATGGATTATATAAAACCCAGTA
>JANRMT010062842.1:28677627-28736731 GCA_026402145.1 Polypterus bichir lapradei
TATCTCTTATATAACAGCTTTTGTCCATGCACTCTGTTTTATGTTGGGAGATAAACATAAATAACAAATGGATCCCAAATAAAAAGCTTATACTGATGTAATATTTATATAAATTAACATAAATACACATTTCCGTGCCAATCCATTAAAATACTAATTTCATAAATAGTTTGCTCCCATTATGATTCTGCCACGTCTCTAATTTAACAAAAAATATTTCAGACAGTTAAAGTACCATGCATGTTCTTAGTCAATTATACATTTGCACACAAGGTTTGAAAGTTTAATCTTTGTTTTTATTTTAATTAATTTCTGTATCACTGAAGTTTGATTATATATTTTTAATTCTGATAATACTGTTTTTTTAAGCATACTTATGCTTTTATGGTAAATTTCTTGCCCTCTGTCATTTCAGTAATGTAATAGACAATGTTTGGTATTTAAAATACCTTTAAAAGCAACTATACTAGAAATTCCTGGAAAAAGTTGAAGTCTTGTTAAAACCATTCACACGAACACTATTTAGGGGAAATTTGGAAACGTCTTCAGGCTTATGATTGTGTAGCACAGTATTCCGATATTCAAGATAACAATTTATGATTGGGAATGTTAGAAAAATGTGTATACATATGTGGAATTGAGAAGAGATGGGAGAATTATACTGTTGTCATTTTTTTACTGAGTGTTTTGTACTCTTACATAAATCTGACATTTTAAAGACCTAAAGCGATTAAATAAATGGTGTAACTGAGCAGACATACAGGACAAGGGAAAGTGATCTGTACTTCATTTTACAATTGGTTTTGGCAATAAAATATGTGTAAGGCCATCATTTAGTATGCAGAACATAAAAAGTATGTGAACCTTAGAGAAGGTTTCAGGAAACATAACGTAAAACAAAAAGTTTTGTGACTTAAAAACGTGGGGCATTTGTTCAAACATATGAGGAAAAATAACAGGCACAACAGATGCATTTTGTTACAATATTTTGTTATTTTCCCATTATCTTAAGGGTAGGGCATATTTTTACTTTTAACATGAGAGAAAGGATTAAAAAATTTTCTCCACAATTGACTTGGGCCATTTCACTTTTGCTTTGAGAAAGTATTGGAATGGTTAAGTGTAATGTTTGCAGAACTTTATAGTCTGATTGTCTGGGGTATTTCAAAGAATACTTTTGTGAATTAATGTAACAAGAGTTCCCAAGATTAAGGAAGCTTAAGCCTTCTGGTTTGGTTTTTCTGGCTTTAGAGAATGTATCAGAAATCTAATCACATGCTGAGCATGTGAAAGCTTGCATAAGTCTAAGTAGCCCATCCTGTATCAGTATATATCACATGATATGCAGTGTGTTACAGCTGATAGAACATAATCCTGTACAGTAGATTTGGCCCTCTAGCTCACTGGATGCTAGAATTGCTTTCATTTCCTTCAGGTTTGTGTTCTGAATCTTTCAATGTGTGCATTATTTGTTTATTTTTTTTACTAACCTTTAATGTCTTGTGTTATTGATATTCAACTACAAAAAATATACACAAGGATATATTTTTTAATTATGGATATCTAGCCAATAATGTACATGTTTCTAAACAATAAATGACTGTTTTTAATGTTACAGTCTCTTTGATTTTGATCTTCATGCCTGTTAGCAGAAACTCGTGTCAGTATTTACATTCAAGTTGTCTTTAAATAAACTGAAAAATTACAAGTAAAAAGTTCTTCTTTGATGTATTGATTTACTTCAAAAACACAAAACAAATTCATTAGTCCCAGTCACATATGTCAGGTTTATAATGAGAAATGCAGTAGATGCAATTCTGTACATACAGCTTAATGATCATAGCTGAATATCCACATTATTTTAATGTTTTAAACAAATTATCTAAGGAATATACACCTGTCAAGATGTTTAACGTTGATTCCAGGTGTGAATTACTTACAAAAATCCTGTGGTTTCAAAGGCATTTTGTAGTTTCAAGACCCTTTCCCTTTTGTATTTATCATTTAGACAAATAGGACAAGGAACATGAAATTGAACATTTTATGCAACAGCTATAACTCATTTTGAAAACTGAGGATTGCTCAATTAATAATTAAATGGCCAAGCTGCAGTTTTTCCCTTCCAATGCATCTGAATTGCTGCAGGATATATTGTTTATGCAACTAATTCTCAAGTATTATGATTCAATTGTCTGCCAATGTACTGTACTTACATTATTACAGTGTTGGTTCTCACCTTGTGCTCAGCATACCTACTACTTGTTCACTGATTACTTTAACTGTAGCACCTTCTTTTGAGTTACTGCTTGTATATGAGACACACACACACACCAGGCTATTGGCTTCATTCTGGATCCTGATGCTAGTGGAAAAGCAGCATAATATCCCCTAACGAATTGCTTTTTGTTAATGTATTTCAAACGTATGGTGTTGGACCTGAAATGTTTGGATGACACCTTCTATCGGCTGACATCTCCTCCAATTAACATTCTTCTCTATTGTCCAATGTGTTAATAAATCGTACCTACTATGAGTTACTGTGAAATTTTTTTGTGCTGTATTCCTTCTGTACCAAGTAAACTTGGCATGGCAATGAATTAGCACTTTATCTATAAATGTATGATTAGTATGCATTCAGTGCACTAGAGATTAGATAACTATGTCTGTATGTTAAATGCTTTATGTGTGGTACTTTGTTGTATCTTCTATGGTTCAAAATCTCATCACAAAATGGTTTGTTCAATATAGGACATAAACAGAAACATTAAACCAGGCTGTGACTTTGAGGGAGTCTTAAAATAACCAAACAAAGAAAAACGTGAATTTTTTGAGATAGATGTGAAAATAAGACTTTAATTTACATTAAATGTGGTAGTTGTGAGTTTGCTTGTCTTTCTGTAATGCAATGCAGACCTTCACATCTCTGTGTCAGTTGGGATAGTTAAATTATATATAGAGGGGGGAAAATATTTAACTAGGGTTTTATTTTCACTTTTGGATGAAAGTATGCTTAAAAAAATTGCTATGCTTTGGGTAAGTAGGTAGTTGTAAGATTTTTGCTTATTTTCTTTGGTCTCTAGTAGTAAATGGTATGAGTTTCTCATAGATAAATTTGTGATTTACTTTGTAAATTATTGCAGACCAGTATTTTTATTATGTAGAATGAAACTAAAAAATTACATTCTTGTTTCCCAATTGTGCTGCAGCTGGGAACACAAATGTATGGAAAAAAGGCGAAAAATATTTTCTCTGTAGGGCAAAATCTGCTGGAGCGATTTTACTCAAAATCAGCATGCTTCTAGCATTTTACAATAAATTATTAGTCAAACTTCACAATACCTTCCCCGTATACCTATGGTAAACGTAGGGAAATTAAAAAAAGAAAAATAATTTTCAAATTCATATTTAAGATTTGTATACAAAATGTTTGTCACATTCCGATGAAAATATAATGATGAATTGCATAGTTATGAACTTTTTAAATGGTCAAACTAGTTTTAATTATATTAAGAGGCTGTTCCATTTCATTTCAAATAAATTTTATGTCTTTTATGTCCATCCATCCATTTTCCAACCCACTGAATCCGAACACAGGGTCACGGGGGTCTGCTGGAGCCAATCCCAGCCAACACAGGGCACAAGGCAGGAACCAATCCTGGGCAGGGTGCCAACCCACCACAGGACACACACAAACACACCCACACACCAAGCACACACTAGGGCCAATTTAGAATCTCCAATCCACCTAACCTGCATGTCTTTGGACTGTGGGAGGAAACCGGAGCGCCTGGAGGAAACTCACGCAGACACGAGGAGAACATGCAAACTCCACGCAGGGAGGACCCGGGAAGTGAACCCAGGTCTCCTAACTGCGAGGCAGCAGCGCTACCACTGCGCCACCGTGCCGCCCATGTCTTAACATGTAATTAAGTAAATAAAGGCATAGTCTAATATATCAGAAAAGAATCTGTATGTAATAGTCCATACAGTACTGTCATGTAAATCTTACTTTAATGATTCCATAGGAAATTACTCAATGGGAGATTTTACAATACTGATTATGCTGTGCCATAAAATATAATAAAGTACATTAACGTATTTAATATTTATTATGTACACAATATTTAAAAAATATAGAACAAAAAGAAGTCAAATTTTTAACTAATATCAAAACTTCCATGGATGTAAAATCATATTGCAGTTTAATGAGGTTTTTAATGACTTCCATGCCACTCTTATGGAAATAGTTTTGTCTTCTATTGTTAGCATGACTTGGGCTGTTAAGGAAATGTAGCTGTTGATGTCAGATTACAAGGTATATTAGTTTTTCCCTTTTGAATCCATAATAATTTAATTACTTCATAATGTTTAAATCATGGTTCTTATGACTAAAACAACAAACCTTTTCCCAGCTCTTCTGTAGGTAGTGCTCTTCCAAGAAGACGTTGCTGTGCGTACATCACAATAGGAATGATATGTATCTTCATTGGAGTTGGTCTAACAGTAAGTACATGGCTTCAAAAAACATATCATGAAAACTGAAAAATATATTTTCTGCTAAGGATTTGGCTAATTGCCCTAATTGACTTTCTCTTTTTTGACATGCTATAAAATCATTAATATTAACATAAAGTTATTTAGAATTCTAGTATTTTCACATTGCATATGACTAATACATTTGTTATCTGAAAGGATCCTCTATGACTTGTATAATTTACAATATCCAACACTTAAAATCATGTTAACATTTTAACTTTGCACACACTGAACACACAAAAAATACAAAAGAAATGATCTTTGAAGCAGGGGACAAATCAGTAGTTTTGGCTCCTGAGAATACAGTATCAGAATTGTGGAGCATGCCAATGGAATGTAATGCTGTGACTCTCATCCATGCATGTGGGTCTTTTGTAGTTGTATGTATGTATGTATGTATGTATGTATGTATTTATTTATTTTGCATCATCTCCTTTGTATAGCAGACTTAATCTACTGACAACTGGGTTTCTTGATGCTGTGAGAGAGAATGTTTCTTTAACAAGTTTCAGAATTATTTCTATATGAAATCTGCTCACTCTGAGCAGACAGAAATATCTGAAGTGGGGAGTCTGCTTCAAATTGCATCTCTTAAATACAAGATAACCTGTGCTGTATGACTTTTTGAACATACAGAGAACAGGTCAGAATAGAACAGGTTGATTTTGTTGTAATAAATACCCCATTGTTTTCTTGACCTTAGTGTATATTGGTATTCCACAGATTCATTTTTGACTTCTAAAGTTCTAGGAAATTTACCAGTTAGAACAGTTTAATCCAAAATAAAACATGAGTATACTAAAAATAAACAGTGCTTTGGACTAAAATTTCTTTGAAAAAATAGAATATTGTGGGAGTGAAAGTGCAAGTGAGTTGGACCAGGAGACGTCATTGATTCCAGAAGGTTTAATGAAACTGAAAATGGCCTTGTTTTCCATGCTGTCAACTACCCACCACAAGCCAGCACCATCGAGCAGTCCAGTCGCCTCAATGATTACCACCATGCAGTTGTGCTTGAAAGTTTGTGAACCCTTTAGACCTAAAACATCATCAGATTTTCACTCAAGTCCTAAAAGTAGATAAAGAGAAACTAGTTAAACAAATGAGACAAAAATATTATACTTGGTCATTTATTTATTAAGGAAAATGATCGAATATTTATTAAGGAAAATGATCGAATATTACATATTTGTGAGTGGCAAAAGTATGTGAACCTCTAGGATTAGTAGTTAGTTTGAAGGTGAAATTAGAGTCAAGTGTTTTCAATCAATGGGATGACAATCAGGTGTGAGTGGGCACCCTGTGTTATTTAAAGAACAGGGATCTATCAAAGTCTGCTTTTCACAACACATGTTTGTGGAAGTGTATTATGGCATGAACAAAGGAGATTTCTGAGGACCTCAGAAAAAGAGTTGTTGATGCTCATCAGGCTGGAAAAGGTTACAAAACCATCTCTAAAGAGTTTGGACTCCACCAATCCACACAGTCAGACAGATTGTGTACAAATGGAGGAAATTAATACCATTATTACCCTCCCCAGGAGTGGTCGACCAACAAAGATCACTCCAAGAGCAAGGCGTGTAATAGTTGGTGAGGTCACAAAGGACCCCAGGGTAACTTCTAAGCAACTGAAGGCCTCTCTCATATTGGCTAATGTTCATGTTCATGAGTCCACCATCAGGAGAAAACTGAACAACAATGGTGTGCATGGCATGGTTGCAAGGAGAAAGCCACTGCTCTCCAAAAAAAAAAATTGCTGCTCGTTTGCAGTTTGCTAAAGATCACGTGGACAAACCAGAAGGCTATTGGAAGAATGTTTTGTGGACGGATGAAACCAAAATAGAACTTTTTGGTTTAAATGAAAAGTGTTATGTTTGGAGAAAGGAAAACACTGCATTCCAGCATAAGAACCTTATCCCTTCTGTGAAACATGGTGGTGGTAGTATCATGGTTTGCTGTTTTGCAAAATCTGGGCCAGGGTGACTTGCCTTCATTGAAGGAACAATGAATTCTGAATTATATCAGAGAATTCCAAAGGAAAATGTCAGGATATCTGTCCATGAACTGAATCTCAAGAGAAGGTGGGTCATGCAGCAAGACAACGACCCTAAGCACACAAGTTGTTCTACCAAAGAATGGTTAAAGAAGAATAAAGTTAATGTTTTGGAATGGCCAAGTCAAAGTCCTGACCTTAATCCATTTGAAATGTTGTGGAAGGACCTGAAGCGAGCAGTTAATGTGAAGAAACCCATCAAGATCCCAAAGTTGAAGCTGTTCTGTACGGAGGAATGGGCTAAAATTCCTCCAAGCCAGTGTGCAGGAATGATCAAAAGTTACCGGAAACGTTTAGTTGCAGTTATTGCTGCAAAGGGGGTTCACACCAGATACTGAAAGCAAAGGTTCACATACTTTTGCCACTCACAAATATGTAATATTCGATCATTTTCCTTAATAAATAAATGACCAAGTATAATATTTTTGTCTCATTTGTTTAACTGGTTTCTCTTTATCTACTTTTAGGACTTCAGTGAAAATCTGATGATGTTTTAGGTCATATTTATGCAGAAATATAGAAATTTCTAAAGGATTCACAAACTTTCAAGCACAACTGTAACTACCGCTATAACTACCACACTCGGGGAGGACATAAATGAGATATAGTGTAATATAAAGAAGATCACAAAGGATATAAGGAAACATATAAAGGACATAAACATGACAAATGAGAAGCTGTTCCAGGATATTAAAGACTTGGAGAAACATTTAACTAATCTCTTTGAGGCAACCTTTAACACTAGAATTACCAAAGCCTACGAAAAAACTCGTAAACCCGGCCCACCTTAAATCTCTTGGCACCTCACTGTCAGTGTCTTTTTTGTCTTGTAAATGTGTCAATAAGCACAACCAGCAAGCAGCCTGCTAAACCATCTCCCCCACCACTGCAGAAAGGGCAAGAAGTTCTCCTAGTTCAAACCTTGATTATTTGAGAGTGAGCTACCTAGAGTTGTAAGGGGAAATAATTTAATGTGTGTTCTGGGTCTACAACAATCTATTTTAAACATATCGTTAAACCAGAAACATTTTTCATGTTTTAGTAATAAATGACAAAATGTAGATATGAACTGTATAATGTGTGAAGGCTGATGTCCAAATATCAAATAAACACTTTTACAAAAGGTGCAGCTTCCATGGTGCAATGGTAAGAACTGTGGACACATAATGGGTGGGGGTTGATTTGAGTTTAGTTCTGTTAAGATTTGACTTGACGGTATGGAATGTTATATGTTTTTAATGAATTCGATAAAAAAAAAAATCCCCCCTTCCCCAAAAAAAGAAGAAAATTAATGTGTCCTGTCGCTTTGGATAGCTTCTGCACCCTGAAAGTAGCCTTACCACTTTTTTATTGTTATCACTCGTTCAGGCATTCCCATTTGTTAAATATAATTTTTTTTTTATCATTGATATAAATCACATTCCAAAGAATGTACAGTATATAATGTCCATTAGACATACTGTAGTACATCTTATTTTATCCAAATCTGACGTCGTCTTCCTCACACCTGTAGACAGCAAGAAATCAGAAGATGTAATATGAAGTGATCACTCAAAGTTATTGAAGCATCGTAAAGGTTAGCATGTTTAAAGAAAGCAAGCAGCATTAAGAAATATCCTGCAAATTCTACACAACTCATCAAAATGGAATTAAAGTTTTTATAATTATATGCTATGTTCATCTCCTTCCCACAATGTTATCGTTGGTGTGGTAGCATTCTTCTGGCTCAGTAAGAAGGCAAATGCTTACAATGAAGTATAACCACAGTAGAAGGAAGTTAAAATCCAAGATATTTGCTAAATGTTTTGTATAAAGAATCTAAAGCATTTAGATGTTTACTCAGAATTCTGAACTTAATATCAAATTACAGTAGCTTAAAATTGTCAGATTTTATTTTGTGTATTTTTGTGTAGTCTACTGAGCACAACACTGGAAGATCACTTGGAAGTTCTACCAGTAACTACATGTTTTATGTGTAGAAATATTTATTATTCCAGTGCTAATCAGAAGAATATATAGTCCTCAAATGCTGGCTTTGCTTTTTTTTTAATATGGGAGCAAAAATAAATACACAAAATTGTGGAACCGTTTGCCAAAATGCAGGATGTTAGACCAAAATTATGAAACAAAATGGCTTGTTTAATGTGTTTTTGGTTAAATCAAAGCAACGTCTTTAGAATTTCATGCATATCTGATGAGGTATTCAACATACAGTGAAATGCATGAATGCTTGTATGCAAATTTAAGTAGCAGTGACATCAAGGCCCGGAAAAGACGTGTTGGGGATGGTCATATTAAGTCACTAAAATAACAACAACAACATTTATTTATATAGCACATATTCATACAAACAGTAGCTCAAAGTGCTTTACATAATAAAGAATAGAAAAATAAACACAATATGAAAACAAAATAAATCAGCATTAATTAACATCGAATAAGAGTAAGGTCCAATGGCCAGGGGGGACAGAAAAAACAAAATAAAAACTCCAGACGGCTGGAGAAAAAAAAATAAAATCTGTAGGGATTCCAGACCATGAGACCGCCCAGTCCCCACTGGGCATTCTACCTAACATAAATGAAACAGTCCTCTTTGATTTAGGGTTCTCACGGAAAGGCTTGATGATGATGGTCACGTAGAATTCTGCCTTTTAGTCCATCCATCATTGTTGGAGCACCATGAAGCTTTGAGTAGGTGGAGGTGGCGCAGGCCACCACCACAAAGAAACCGGAAAAAGAAACAGAAAAGAGAGTAGGGGTCAGTACGGATTGTAGAGCTACCCTGAATAGTTATTATGAGGAAATTGAACATATAGAGTATCAGGATTAAGTTAAATTAAGTTAAATTGAAGTTATAGAAAGGCCATGTTAAAGTAATGTGTTTTCAGCAGTGTTTTAAAGTGCTCCACCGTATCAGCCTGACGAATTCCTATTGGCAGACTATTCCAGATTTTAGGTGCATAGCAGCAGAAGGCCGCCTCACCACTTCTTTTAAGTTTTGTTCTTGGAATTCTAAGGAGACACTCATTTGAGGATCTGAGGTTACGATTTGGAATATAAGGTGTCAGACACTCCGATATATAAGAAGGGGCGAGATTATTTAAGGCTTTATAAACCATAAGCAGAATTTTAAAGTCAATCCTGAATGACACAGGTAACCAGTGTAGTGACATCAGAACTGGAGAAATGTGTTCGGATTTTCTTTTCCTAGTTAGGATTCTAGCAGCTGCATTCTGCACTAGTTGCAAACGATTTATGTCTTTCTTGGGTAGTCCTGAGAGGAGTGCGTTACAGTAATCTAGTCGACTGAAAACAAACGCGTGAACTAATTTCTCAGCATCTTTCAGTGATATAAGAGGTCTAACTTTACTTATGTTTCTTAAGTGAAAAAATGCTGTCCTAGTGATCTGATTAATATGCGATTTAAAATTCAGATTACAGTCAACAATTACCCCTAAGCTTTTTACCTCCGTCTTGACTTTTAATCCTAATGTATCCAGTTTATTTCTAATAGCCTCATTGTATCCATTATTGCCAATCACTAAGATTTCAGTTTTCTCTTTATTTAACTTGAGAAAGTTACTATTCATCCATTCTGAGATACTAAAATAAGAGAGTGTAAGGTCAAATTAGTCCGTTTAAGAAAAATAAAGTACTAGAACCATACAAAATGGACTTGCAGGCCCCTGGACACTTAAAGCTGAAGAACTGTGACTCTTGTGGCTGGTCTGGTATGAGTGAAGAGAAAGAGGACTACAAGAGCAGAAACACTTTCTTTTAGATGTCATATTTTAAAAACTTGTATAATTTTTCTTTTATGAAAAATACAACGGTGACCAGCATACCAGCCTGCACCCTAAGGCCAGGTTTATACTTCACACGACGCAAGCACCAGAGGACACTCCTGCTGCGCAAGCGTTTTACTGTTTATACTTGAGTGTGTACTTTACGTAAATCTGGAAGAATCCACCAGGTGGCAGTGTGAGATATTATCACGGTGAGAACAGGTTCGGCTTCGCTGTGTTGTGAATTGCCTGGAACAGCCATTAAGTTCTGATGACACCTTACTGCAATATCTCCGAAAAAAGATGTTTAATGATTAACTCCATCAATCCAGGGATGTGCCCATTCAAGCTAGCATTGGGCACAAGGCAGAAACAATCCCTAGATGGGGCATCAGTTCATCGCAAGGTGAATACAAACACACACACAAACACACAGACTAGTGCCATTTTAGCGTCACCACATTTGCATATCTTTGGAAGGATACTGAAGCACACTGTGGAAACCCAAAAGGAAAACATGTAAACTCCGGGCAGGGAATACCAGCGACGTGACTCCCTGCGAGACAGCAGTGGTACTGCTCCACCACCGTGTTACTGTAATCCATGTGACATTAAGTGTTTTTCCAGTAGACCCCAATTTGTGATCGCCAAGGGCTGTGTCTCTTACATGGATGTGAGCAAAACTGGAGCCTCTGGAGTCTCCTTTTCTCTTCACTGTGTACACCACTGACTATAAATATAACACCAGGTTACGTCACTTGCAGAAATTCTTTAATGATTCTGCACTAATGGGTTGTATTGATGTAAGTGATGAGACAAAGTATAGGAGTCAGGTGGAGAACTTTGTTTCCTGGTACAGAAAGAAGTGTCTGCGACTTAACATCAGCAAACCTAAGGAACTGCTTTTTGATATTTACTGTATCAAACAGCCTCTGTGTCATGGTCACTGTTCAGGTTATGGATGTGGAGGTGGTAAACTACTACAAGTACTTGACGGACTGCAACAGTGACAGGTTGGATTGGTAACCCAGGAACACAGGAACTATAATAAAAAAAAAAGCAGACTAGACCTTTTTTCCTTAGGAGACTGTGCTCATTTAGTGTGGAAAGTAGCATGCTTTGCATGCCCTACAACTCCGTGATAGCCAGTGTCATTTCATATGCTGTAGTGTGCTGGGCCGGTAACATCATTTCAAGAGTGCCACACTGAATTCACAAGCTAATTGAAAAGGGAGATTCAGTAAAAGGATGAAGACAAAACCCAAGTGCCATTATGAACAAAGCTACACATACTCTATGTAATGCACTATTTTTGAGTAGTTTTAGCTGACAGATTACTCAAGAAAAGTGTGTCAAGAAACAATTATGGGACTGATTTATATTATTACAGTACAACTTTAAAATGCATCATTGGGATACTCTTTTTCTTTTTTGTAATTGACATGTGTGTTGGAAAGGGCAGCCGTTGTCATTTGTTATAATATTTCTATATTTCCTGAGCTTCTGGAAAAGATAAATTTCCTCCTGGGAGGAATAGTCAATCTGTGTATCCTATCAGACTGTCTATCTAGTTAAGAACAGTAACTGGAAAACTAAATTGCTTTGCAAATTGTTTTTAGTATGTTAAAATAAATAGCAAGAGTAAAAACTGAGTTAATATAATTCAGAAGCCTTCACTGTTTTATTATCTGAATTTGTACTAACAGCAAAAGAAATTATTGAAAATCTTTATTCTTTTAGGATGAGAGTAGTAACACTGTCAGCCACTAGAGGGAGGCATTGTTATTTGTGTAGGCATAATGGTACAAATTCAGTTTAACGTGTTCACTTTTTTGTCTGTGTATTGTATATTAAAATGTAAAAAACTAACAGTTTTGTATTTATTCTCAACAAAATTAGCAGTAATCAAAAACACTGGGAATGCCTAATGTATTTCCTCCTTTTTTTTTCCCTTCCATTCCAGGTTGGTACCCAAGACTTTGCAAGACGCTATCATGCCACATATGTATCCTGGGCCTTTGCTTACCTTTTGGGTCTGATATGTTTGGTCCGAGCCTGTTACTGGGGAGCTATTAAAGTCAGCTATCCTGAACACAGCTTTGCATAGACTTTTCCCTTTAATCAGCAAAGCGCAGTTTGTTTTTTTGTTTTTTTTTTTATTTCATTTTTATTTTTTTTTTATTTTTTTTGAATTAATAAAGAATCCAGATTGTAGGGAGAGGACGTCATACAATGTTCTCTCTTTGCAGAATTTACTTTTATTTCAGAGTAGACCAAAACGTTTAATCTTTTAAAGAGAGATGCCCATTGCACTACATTTTTATGCAATTCTTGACTTTTCTTTGCTGCTAGATTGTTCAGCTTATCAGGTAAAGCTGAGTTTACATGTTTAACAGATGGCTGTCATTGTTTTATTTTGTTAAAAATGGTTTAATTTGAATACATTTTAATTTTTCCCCCAAACTGTATTTAAACTCCATTAGTGCCATTGTTCAAAATACAAGAATACATTATAAAGAAAGTGTTGTCAGCCTCTCTAAATTAGCTCATATTTTTATTCTCTACTGTATTAACATAAAACTACAGCTTGCACTGGATAGAAGCAATAAACCTATCAGTTGTCATAATTCAAAAAAGAGGACTAAATTCATTAAAATGTGATGCCTTCTGAGTGGTAGGTAGGTATTTTGCTTTCAGCACAGTACTGGAAGTCAGGCATTCATTTAAGGCAATGCTCTTTGATTTGTTTGCTTTGGGTTACAGAAATGAATTATGTAGCATTAATTCTCCCATCTAAAATGTAGTTCATACATGCTTCTGCTTCCAGCTTGCTTTTGGATCTGTAAATATCAGTAGCATTGAAATAGTTCAGCATTCTCTAAAGAATGTGGGCACAATAAATATCTCGTTCTGAATGTGAGCTAAAGAAACTGTTTGTACATTAATTAATTAGATGGAATATGCCTTGTGTCTTTTTAAAAAATTATTTATCAATAAAATAATGAAATGTAACTTTTCTCATCTTTGTGTTGTTGTTGTTGTTGTTTATTTCTTGTACTTCTGCATGACATGGTTGAGCAGAGCCAGTGGAGTCATCTCTTTGAATTTCTTCCGTTTCTTCTATAAAGGATATAAAACAACATACTGTATATAAATTTGCATATTTGAGGAGATTTAAGTAAACTAGGGAAGCAAAAATGTACATTTCTAAGATCAGATACTATTGTTGAATTTTCACATACTGTATTTATTTTTTGCAAGATACCTGCATATTTTTAAAATTTGAGGCCCAGTGATTGGCACTGTTTTGAAGCTCCAAAGTACAGGATTCAAATGCTATTCTTCCTTTACGTGTTTCCTTTGGAAAGGACCATGGACTTCTCTGAATGGGCCATACATAAATGAGGTGCTCCCCAGTCAGGAGCTCAGCCATAGTAGTTCAATCATATAAGAAGAGAAGTCACTGTGCTATGCTTTATACAGTATCATTAAAGGAGGTTATGGTGGATTTAAAAAAATGGGCTGTAAGCATGATCAACAAACCCAACTTAAACTACTGTAACTGCAGCCACAGTACCATCTAAATAGGGTACAGACTGGAACTAATGAAAGCAGATCCAAAGAGACAAGAGGCAAATAGACCACAAAAGTGCTATTAATATCACCAATCAAATTTACAGCATAGCAAGCACTATACATATTGTATTTTTTTTTAAAATAGCAATATTAACATAAAAGCACCCTCTGTCACCGCATGAAACAACTCTTCTCCCAATGGACCTAATCATTGAAACTTGGTAGACATAGTAAGTTGATGAGTAACAACAAAAAAAAAAAAGTTTACCTTCAGATAGGTTATTCCAGCTTTATATTTTGTACAGTTCCCTCTTTCACACATCCAATGGCCACTCCTTCCATTAGATCAGCTCCCCAATGCAAGTTACTGAAAAGTTGGCAGAGTTGTGTGCTTAAGTGGAAACACATCATCATAACTGCGGCTTGTGCTTTTCTCTGTTACACCCACTCACATCTCCTATTGTCTATAGTTGTAAAAGATAACCTATCTTCATAACTGTGAAAATAAACAAAATGCAAGCAAGGAAACCAAAATGACATTTAAACTTATCCAGAAATGAAAGGAGCTCCTTAAGTATGATTCTATAAGCCTTTATGTATGTGCAGTGAATAAACATGAACTTCACGGCTGCACTGCCTGCAGATTACAATGACTCAACATTTCACTGGCACTATAATCAGCTGGCAAAGCACAGTGATCTGCTTTCCATCATGGTAAACATCGTTGCAACCGACAATTGTGTTCATGGGAATTACTTGTGAATGCAATGCAATGGACTCCTGACTCATTGGAACTAGAAAACCACCACATTTGAAATATGATTTGATTTGTCCTGATGTCTAGTTATGAAAGATATTTACTCTTTTTTTTATTTTTGACCCCCTAGACTCCAAAAACCCTGATTATTATGCCATTTTTAGACCATATTTTGTGTAGGAGACGACATCCTTATGATAAGAGTAAACCAGCAGAAATGATCAGAGGAACTTGAAGCTGTGTATGCCACTTCAACCAACTCCAGGGATTTACCCCTTCATAGAATATTAGGGGTCAAAATTACTCTTTTTCATAACACTTTGAAAAAATGGGGATTGGTAATGTAGGTCTGTGGAGTTTTATGCTATTTTAAGGTTGCTGCTTACAAATACTGTATTTTTGATTTGATTCTTTACCGATAGTCCTAGTCCACTAAAATCCACTCCCAGAAGGTTAAAAATGACAAATATAAAACACGGTATGTGAAGTATTGTTTTAGACTATTTTAAAGTCAATGATTACAAATATGATGTTATTTTCAATTTTTTTTTTATCCTTTACTAGGGATCACTGAGGTGGTTTGTCGTGTGGTGGGTGCGGCAACATGCTGTATGAGTGCATGCTCCAAACTATGGATCTAGCCCTCTATGGATCTACATCAGAAGGTGAAAAATGACAATTAAATCAAGAATATTAAGAAAGTGAAGCACAAACTTTAATATTTGAAATATTTCATGCAACTATTCTTGTTTATTATGTACTCAGAACATGTTACTTAATTTACAATTTTTTTAGCTTGGGACTACAACATTGATTTTAACTCTCCATTGAATAGGTCTTTGAAAAATGAACTACATTTAGTCACAGACCCTCCACGACCAACAACAGTGCATCAGTCAATGCAATTTGTATATCCTGTAGGCTAGTTTGGTGTCTGCAAAGGGCATTTGAGCCACCACAAGCCTGTTTCAGCTTGTTTTTTAATGGTATGATACTGTAAAATGCTATTTAAAAAATGTTTTATATAATGCGCTAAAACATGTAATTGCATTCTGTAACAATGTTATTTTTGAATGACTTATTCTTATACAATATTTATTAAGGTAAAAGGTGACATCTCTGTATTTGATTAAATAAATAAACAAAAATTTAAAATTCTCTAAAATCTCATGAGTTAAGGTCTTCAAATGCATGTAAATGTTATGCCATGTATACATTTTCTAACTTATGTTAGTTACAATCTTAAGTCACATATTTGCTTATTTCTAAATAAATACATAATTCAAATGTTTCCTTTAATAGACTTGCATCAGTGAGATTCATTAATTTTGTATTTCAGAGGATCTAGACTCTTTCAAGAAGTGCCTACTGAATATCTGCTGTATTTCAGTTCTTATGTGATGTGCTACATTTAAAAAGAACAGTTTCAGTCTACCTTTAGTTGTGGTAACACGTTTTTGCCACAGTTTTTCATCACATGGTTGAAAAATCCATATACATCTGTTTTTGTAACCACATACTCCATAATGGTATTTCTGCAGTCAACACCTATCTGGACAGAATCGGGTACCAGGTGGTAGATTATCCTTTGATGGGGTGCCAGCCCACATCAGATATGCAAACCCATTTTACAATTGTCAATCAGTCTAACTGAGTTCAGTTCAGTTCAGTTTTCTATAACACTCTTCACTGAGGGCAGGTGCAGTGCGCTGTGACAAGTTCTCAGATAAAGTGAAAGAATAGATTATAGGTACTAATTCTGTATGTAGTAATTTGTATAAAGATACATATTTGATTTGATTAAACATACAGGAAAACAAAGTAGTTTGAAACTGATCAACATTAATAGAAACCATAAATATCTGTCCATTAATTAATTGTTGAACTATGGCCAGTTGAAAACGAAGGATAGGGAAATAATAATTCCAGTCGGAAGCATCCTTGGAGAAAATAAACCTCTGGGGCCATTCATGGTCAACTATAAGAGGAAAAATCAAAGACAAAGTCAGGCAAAGTCATAGTCATAAAGACTGGCTGCCCAAACCCTCCTGGGCATTCTATACTAGAGGCTGTGCTGAGCTATCCAATCTGACAATTTCAAGGTTCACACTATCTTAGATAACTTTCCATGGGCAGGAGAACAGCTTGGCAGTAGAGCAGTGACACAACAAGTTACAGTGAAGAGTAACAGAATAGAGGAGGGTTAGTAATGAAAATATTGCATTTCTTACTTAAATATTGTATTAAAAGACAATTGCATTTTTGCACAAATGACTAACTGATTTAGTATGCACAGCTAATCAGCAGCTCAAATCAGAATATGCTAGACTAAAGTAGTGAGTCTTCATCCTAGAGGGGCATATTTTACATAAGCAGGCACAGCTTCAGGGCCCGGCAACTAAAAGCTCAACCTCCCAACAACAACAACATTTATTTATATAGCACATTTTCATACAAATAATGCAGCTCGAAGTGTTTTACATGATGAAGAAAGAAAAAAAGACAAAGTAAGAATTAAAATCAGAGAACACTAATTAACGTAGAATAAAAGTAAGGTCCGATGGCCAGGGTAGGACAGAAAAAACTAAAAAAAAAAAAAAAACTCCAGAAGGCTGGAGAAAAAATAAAATCTGCAGGGGTTCCAGGCCATTGGACTGCCCAGCCCCCTCTAGGCATTCTACCTAACATAAATGATCAGTCCTCAGTGTATTCAGGGTTATCATGGAAGGACTTGATGATGTCCACCAATGTAGGGACATCATGGTGCTTTGATTAGGTGGTGGTGGCGCAGGTTGCCACCACAGAAAACCGGAAAAAGAACAGAAGAGAGAGTAAGGGTTAGTACGAATTTTGGAGCCACCATGAATAGTAATGATAATTAATTGAATATGCAGAGCATCAGGATTAAGTTAAAATGAAGTTATGAGATAGCCATGGTAAAGTAATGTGTTTTAGTCAGTTTTTTAAAGTGCTCCACCGTATCAGCCTGGCGAATTCCTATTGGCAGGCTATTCCAGATTTTAGGTGCATAACAGCAGAATGCTGCCTCACCACTTCTTTTAAGTTTAGCTCTTGGAATTCTAAGCAGACAATCATTTGAAGATCTAAGGTTATGATTTGGAATATAAGATGTCAGACACTCCGATATATAAGATGGAGCGAGACTATTAAGGCTTTGTAAACCATAAGCAGTATTTTAAAGTCAATTCTGAATGACACGGGTAACCAGTGCAGTGACATCAAAACTGGGGAAATGTGCTTGGATTTTCTTTTCCTAGTTAGGATTCTAGCAGCTGCATTCTGCACTAGTTGCAAATGATTTATGTCTTTTTTGGGTAGTCCTGAGAGGAGTGCATTACAGTAATCTAGTCGACTGAAAACAAAAGCGTGAACTAATTTCTCAGCATCTTTCAATGATATAAGAGATTTAACTTTTGCTATATTTCTTAAGTGAAAAAATGCTGTACTAGTGATCTGATTAATATGCGATTTAAAATTCAGGTCACGGTCAACAGTTACCCCTAAGCTTCACCTCAGTCTTGACTTTTAATCCTATTGCATCAAGTTTATTTCTAATAACCTCATTATATCCATTATTGCCAATCACTAAATTTTCATTTTTTTCTTTATTTAGCTTGAGAAAATTAGTACTCAACCCACTGTTATTAATGTTTAGAAACCTTAGGCCAACATCCTGAGATTTTAATACGCACTCTGGTTTGTAAGAAGTGATAAATTCAGATTAGTATGAAGGGCCTTTAAGGCTTTATATATTAAAGGAAGTTTTTGAAATCAATTCTATGCTTAACTGATAGGCAGTGTAAGGACATGAGAACCGGAGTTATGTTTTCATACTTTCTTGTTCTTGTAATGATTCTTGCAGCAACATTTAAATTAAGTGAAAGCTGCATAAGAAATGATTTTAACAGCCAGTGAATAATGTATTGTTGTAGTCAATCCAACAAGAAATAAATGCATAAATTAATTTCTCTGTATCCTGCATACTTAGTCTTATTTTTTCAACATTTTTCAGATGTAAAAAAAATGTTTTAGATAGTTTTGTAATTTATCTTTGAAAAGACATGCAAGTGTCAAAGATAACCCCTAAATTGTGTGTTGATTTAGTAAAACTAATGGTGAATCCAACCTAGTTAAAAAGGGATCAAGTGTTGATGTGGTCGCCATCATTACCCCAATAAATATTTGTTTTTTTTCCTGTATTCAGAGACCAGAAGTTCTCATCAATCTATTCCTTTAACTCACTGACACAACTAATTAAGGGTACCACTGGAGAAACATCATTACGTCAAAAAGAAAGGTTTAATTAGGTGTCATCTGCATATGAGTGAAAATTAATGTTACGTTTCTAATGATAGTTGCCAATGGAATTATGTGAAGTGAACATAGTAAAGGTTTAAGTACCGAGCCTTATGGGATGCCATAATTAACTTTTGGATAAATGATGGAGTATTGTTAGCACATTTCTGTACATACTGAAATCAATTTAATAAATATGAACTAAACAAGGCAAAGACAGAGCCCGACAGCGCAATTTAATTTTCTAGCTTTCATAATACAATCGTCAGTGGTATCAGATGCTGTGATTATATCTATCAACTTATTACTGTGGAATTTCCTTTATCACAGGCTATTAGAATGTTGTTTAGGATAATATGAATTCCTACAGAAAATCCACATGTACATAAGGAAAGAACATAAACAACACAGGCAATTCTGGACTAGGACTATGAGGCAGTCACAGTTACCAGTCAGTACTGGGAAGTAAATATTCAATTGTTTCTAGATGAAAGGGTACATACTGTGTATAAACTAAATTTTCACATTTTTTTTTCTTCTGCAACGTTGAGTCACAGTGATTTTAGTTTGGTTTTCTGACACTGAAAGCCTCTTCAATGTCAAAGTGAAAACAGATCTCTTCAAAGTGACCTAAATTAATTACAAATATAAACTATAAAATATCTGATCACAAAAGGATTCAACCCCTTCAAGACTGAATTTAGTAGATGCACCTTTGCCAGCAATTAAAGCCTTGAGTCTGTGTGGTGAGGTCTTTATCACCTTTCCACACCTGGACATTGCAGTTTGCATTTTTTTCCAAAGTGGATCAGATTTTGTGAGATTGTGAGTGAACATCCTTTTTCAAGTCCAGCCACAAATTCTCAAATGGATTGAGGCCTGGCCTTTCACTCACACATTCCAGGACATTAACATTCTTGTTGTTAAGCCATTCCTTTGTAGCTATAGCTTTACATGTATGCTCGAATTCGCTGTCTTGCTGTAAAACAAATCTTTTCCTAAGGTTCAGACTTCTTGCAGGAAAATCCAGGATTTTCCTGTATTTTGTTGCATCAATTTTAGCCTGTAGTCTCACAAGCCTTCCAGGCATCCCCACAGCAGGATGCTGCCAACACCATGCTTCATGTTTAGGATAATATTTCTGATAATGTGTTGCTTTTCGCTTATGCAAAAAAATGGCATTTAGTCTGGTGGTCAAAAAGCTCAATTTTGGTCTCATCAGACTATAGAACATTTTTTTCAGCTGACATTATATTCTCTCATGCACTGTTTAGCAAACTTTGACCAAAATGTTGTGTGCATTTTTTTAACAGTGGCTTTCTTGTTGCCAGTTTTCCATAAAGCTGTGACAGGTGAAAAGATTCCTATACATCTGCAACAGCTGTTGTATGCACAGTCTCTCCAAACTTACCACTATAGCTTGCAAATCCCTCAGAGTTCTCCTACATGTTATGTTGGCCTCCCTCACTAGTCTTCTTCTTGCACAATCACTCCGCTTTTGTGGATGGCCTGCTCTAGGGAAGATTTACAGCTATGCCATACTCTTTACATTTCTTAATGATGATTTAACTGGACTTCAAAGCATACTCCATGACTTAGATATTTTTCATTCTGCCTGCAAATTTTAGAATGAATTTGTCCTGCGTCATATATGAAACATTTTAAAAACCCTCTTTTTATTCCTTGATTGTCTCCACATTTAAATGCGTTTCCCAGTTTATCCATTTTAGACTTGGTTGTATCTGCTCAAAATGTGCCCTACTGAAGTAAAACTTAACAGTTTTAGTCTTTGCATCTGTATTCTACTAAAACACTGTCAAATTTATTATATTATGCTCATCACCTCTATGCCGTGCATTCTATCCTGGTTACTACAAAATACTAAATCCAGACAGTCTTCCCCTCTCATTGGTGTTTTAACATATTGTGTTAAAAAACAAGTACAAATTACGTCTAAAAACACCTATTTGTAGGGTACTACTTGGGCAATTAAAATATTATCCACTTCTAAAGTTACTTTTTTAATATTTTAAAAAAAGATGCACATTGAAAGTACTGTCTGCATTCGAGGGTCTATAACACACTTCCAAAGTAAGGTCTTTATTCCTAATACTGTACTTTCTAGCTGAATCCACATCCTCAGTAAGGCATAACTCATGACAGATGGTGCTGCTGGGAGATAATTGTGCGAAAATTAAATGCATTAGAACTCACCATTCTAGAAACCAGCTTATAAAAAGTATAAAAGGAAAAAAGAGTATAATGAAGGAAACTGTCACCAATTTGTCAGGATCCCATTAATATAGGCCTGGGTTCATTGTGTTTGGTTTTTTTATATTTTCATTAGTTATTTTTATGATTTACTTATTGCTTATTTTTAATATTGCTAGTTATAAATGTGTCCTGATCTGTTTACTTTAATTTGTGGATTTATTATTTTTTCTTTGTTTAAGATTGTTATTCCCTTTCATGAATGCCACTGTGTTATTGGTAGCAACTGTGCCTTTGTTAAACCATGCTAGTTTGAAGTCAAGTTGGATTTGATTTTTAAAAACAAAATAAGTCTATGTGAGCAGCAATAAACAACATGGATGTTAACTTTTCAGAAAAGATTTACACTGCTTTTGTTTCACAGCCAAAGCCTTAATGTTTCATTGCTACCAGTCTTTCCATCCCTGTCGTGTCCACAAGAACAGATACTGCAGTGACAACTACGTTCAAAGCAACAACTATGATTTTCCATTTTATATTTCTCTTCTGTGTTAGCAGTGTGATTTGACAAATTAGCAGACATCCTATACAGAAACAATGTGAATGATATTGCATCTATCTGTCTATCTAAAAAAAAAATTCAGACATGAGCGTCAGTAGGCTTTGCGTCCTAGGAACTGAGTTACCCAAACTATTCTATAACATTTCGATAATTATTTACCACTCTGATGCAGATCATTTTGATCATAAAATAGGTCATTACGATAGCAATTAACGAGAAGAATTTATAATTAATTGCAGAATTACGGTATTTGAAGGTCCCTCTAGAATGCCTCTTTCTCTTGCACGATTTGGCTCAAAAACTAATCAGCACGTTGTTATCTCAAAACAGGCTTAAGCTTAGAGTTTGGTATTTTTCCATCCAGCAGTTTTAGCTCTAGACTGTCCTTAAACTGTGACACACAGACACACACCCATCATCGAGATATCTATGTTTTCGGTATCAGGGGACCCTAAAATGTTGAGATCCATCAAAAACTGGAGATTGAAATTTTTGACAAATATAAAGCTTTTGTTCCACCCTATAGAGGATAGGTTATTAATCTTCTGTTTATAGGGCACATTCATGAGATATACAGTAGATGTACAAAATCACATCAGATTTATATTACTCACAAAATTAATTTGAATAGTTAAAAAAAAATCCAGTTATTTTACTTTAATGGTGAATGTGGCCTTAAACCACTCATGCTTGTTCAGAGACAAGTCTTTTTTAGGAACATTTAATATAATTTTAAAAGCATTAGCTGTGATTGCCATGTGTGCCCATCTGTCTGTCTGCCTGCATGAAAACAAAACTTGCTCTCAGTGAACCAATTTGTTGCAATTTGATGCACTTCAAGGAAATTTGTTGGAAAAATTTCATTTTTCATTGTGTTATGTACCATGTTCTACATATGTTTAAAATTTCATAATTTCCCATTGAAAAGCATTGGTGAATTTATAGGTGTTAGGAAAGGAGTGTGGAGGCCACATGGGTGAGGACAGAGGGCCGCAAATTAAAAACAAAATTATAAAATAATTCCATAGAAAGGTCTGAACAGAAATGAATTCCAAATAGTCCTTGAGAGTCATTAAAGGAGACAGTAGGAACTCTAAATTAAGATTATCCTAGTGAAAAACAATTTGCTGCCCTAGGAAAGACGTTCAAAGTAATTGCTAAAAATTTTTAGTAGTGTGAGTAATTTTACTATCATTTTAAGGCATAGGGAGTGTACTGTTCTCGTCTTTGGTTTTTGAACTAGAAACTAAACAGCAGCCAAACTCTACTTCACAAAAGACTCATAGAGTCAGGAGATACCGCCTTGCTCCAATTTTATTTTGATTTTATGAAGTTAGAGTGAAACTGAAAAAAAGCAAATTACAAATAATTACTGATTTGCAATTAAAAAAAATATAACTTCACTGCATAGATGTATCCAGTTAATTTAAAATAAAACTTACAGGCTTTGCTTTGATGGGATTAACAAACACTGACTATTCGTCTAGCTTGCTGTCTAACCACTGCCTTCCTGTAATTCTATTTCCACTTCCTTACAATTATTTACATGAATATTCATAAAGTTATGTTAACGTTCCTTTAAATAACAGACAGCTATTCTGCAAGGCAGAACAGGAAGTAAAAAGTTAACTCAGAAAATCACACTATTTAATATTCTAAAAGACATGAAACATCTAAGCCTGGTGGTGAAGTTACCCAGTCTACTTCAGAATTGTTGGTTTCCAACAGAGACACTGTGGTATATTACCTTCTGCACAATCTATTTGAAATGAAAAGAATTCATCTAAATGTTGCTTATAATGCTATAATACTGAAAAAATATTTCAGTGTTCTGGGTAAAGAAACTACAAACACCAAGGTTTTAAACCAACTGATTGTATACATTATTATACTAGTTAACTAAATAAAGATGTTATGGTTTGTTTTGTAGTAACCTGCATTTTGACCGATGGCAAAGCCAAGACTATAACTAATACACTAATTGAAACACCTTACGGTGTAGGTTTAAAAATGCTTAATATGGTTGGCCTAGGATGGAGCAGATATTACAATTGGAAAACAAAAGAGTTGCAAAACTGCTCAAAGACAGAAAGTTCAAACTTATGGTCACCTGTCGTTGTGTAAAACCACCAACTTACTCTTGCTAATGCCTAAGCAGCTGCTGAAGTTCCTTATTTAGTGAAATTTAAAGATACTTTACCTGTTTTTCTTCCTCCAAAATTCTTTCATCAAGATGGCTTGTGACACTAGATTTCTATCTCATTACTTGGCAGTAAAGATCAGCAGTGGGGAACCAGTTCAGAACAGCATGAATTGTAGGAGTACCAACCCAGAAATCCCTGTTTAACTGACACAAAAGAAAAACAAAAAGGATGCTGAATAAAAAAAAAACAGCCTACACAGAAGTCTCTGTCAGTTTTGTATTCTCTTGGTTCTTGCTCTGAGCTTGTTTGGACTCAAGTCTTGGTTACAAGTGAGAAACCACATTCCAGGGCCGTCCCTTTTTATGACATCCCAATGTAAGGGGTGGAGGTGGGGTCTGCTCAGGGCATCATGGACAAAGTTGAGTGCCATCATTGAATGTTTTCCCAGTGGAACAAAAGGTACAGTTGGCAACAGAGCCCCCTCTTTCCCCAAAGTGGTATTACTGACCTCAGCTAAGCCTGGAAGAGGATCCCTGGTCACAAATGAGTGACAAGTATTACAGTATACCTGCATTTGAAAGTGAAGCCATTAAACATATTGATATTACAGCTAAAGATTTCAACAGACATACTGAAACATACAATTTTACTTATTCACAGACAATGCTTTAAAATGTGTTGCCTTTATTGTCTAATTTGTCTTGAGTATGGCAAAGGCAAGATTTTGACTTAACAGAAATAGATCCAATCTTACAAGCCAGATAATCATCCATTTTAGAATTGAAAAGCACCCCTGGCAGACATTTTCAAAATCTTCAACAACATCTTATAGATGAATGATCAGACCTTCACATTGATTATTCAAATGCTAATGTTACTTCATTCAAGCATACAATTTATGGTAAGTACATAAGCACAGTTGCTAACTACCTAGGTGCAAGATTTCCTGTTATGCCAATCATTTCCTCCTTTTCTAGGCTTCTCAGTGCTGAAAGTCATGATAAAAGTGAAGGTGCCAAGATTCTTTTTGATTATTATTCTACAAATGGCAGTCCTGCACTTTTAAACTATGACTGTACTAAACAAGAATGGGCTTTTGCATCAAAAATTACTAAATGACAGACTTACAAAAATCTAAATCTAAAACAAATATTGCTAAAATCAGCAACAACATTTAAGGATAAACAGTCTTTTCCAAATTTAGCAAAACTAGCTGCAAGTGGCCAGTTCATACCTGTGAGTACAACTGAATGTGAAAGGGGATTTTCTACCCTACAAAGAATAAAAACCTGTTTGAGTCAGGACATGCTAAATAATCTAATGCTTTTTCTTTTGAAGGATCAAGATCCTTGTGGTTTTAATTACGAAAAGGGTGCAGACACCTGAGCTTCCAAGAAGAAGTGAGGTGATGAACCAATGGGGACGGCACAACTGGAAAACAGAAAAGAGGCAATGCTGGACCAAAATGTAGCTATGATAGGGGATTCCCTATAAGTAAATGCATTTCTTTTCCACTGTTCTGAAGGGATGTCCAACTAGCAATGTCTTAAGGGGTAGGTAGAAAATGAAGTGGTCCCCTGAGGCAGAGCAGACTCTGAGAGACTGCTTTGGAACTATCCTGCAGGGATCATATAGTGAGAACATTGAGGAGGTTGTTGACTGCACTACTGACTACATCAACTTCTGTATGGACATTGTAGTTCCAGTAAGAACAGTACGCTGCTATGCTAACAACAAGCCATGGATTACAAGTGACATCAAGGGCCTTTTGAACCTGAAGAAAAGGGCTTTTAAAGGCGGTGATCAGCACAAGCTCAAGCACGTGCAGAAGGAACCCCGAGTCCAGCTCAGTGCGGCGAAGGAGTAGTACAGGAGAAAGCTGGAGCAGAAATTGCAGAATAACAGCATGAAGGAAGTGAGGTAATGGATGAAGATCATCACTGGCTGCAGCTCAAAGCGGGGTGCCACCATCAAGAGAGACGTGGAGAGAGCAAACCAGATGAATAACTTCTTTAACAGGTAGGACCACCCTAACCCACTCTCACCACGGAGTACTGCACCTTCCACTCATCCTTCTGCTGATACCAGCATAGGAGAGACATCCCCACCCACAATTACAGCAGCCCAGGTAAGCAGAAAGCTGAGAAGACTTCGTGCCAGCAAAGCAGTGGGTCCAGATGGAGTATCGCCACGACTGCTGAAGGCCTGTGCGCTGGAACTGGGGAGTCCTCTACAGCACATCTTCAACCTAAGCCTGGAACAGGGGAGAGTCCTGAGGCTTTGGAAAACATCTTGCATAACCCCAGTCCCAAAGGTATCACGTCCTAGTGAGCTGAATGACTTCCGGTCTGTCGCTCTGACGTCACATGTGATGAAGACCATGGAGCGGCTGCTGCTTCACCACCTGAGGCCACAGGTCCATCACGCCCTCGACCCTCTGCAGTTCACATACCAGGAGAAGGTGGGAGCAAAGGATGCCATCATCTATATGCTACACTGATCCCTCTCCCACTTGGACAGAGGCAGTGGTGCTGTAAAATTTATGTTTCCGGACTTCTCTAGCACCTTCAACACCATCCAACCTCTGCTCCTTAGGAACAAGCTGGCAGAGATGGGAGTAGATTCATACCTGGTGGCATGGATCGTGGACTATCTTACAGACAGACCTCAGTATGTGCATCTCAGGAACCGCAGGTCTGACATTGTGGTCAGCAACACAGGAGCACCACAGGGGACTGTACTTTCTCCAGTTCTATTCAGCCTACGTATATACATCGGACTTCCAATACAACTCGGAGTCCTGCCACGTGCAAAAGTTCGCTGATGACACTGCTATCGTAGGCTGCATCAGCAGTGGGCAGGAGGAGGAGTATTGGAACTTATTCAAGGACTTTGTTAAATGGTGCGACTCAAACCATCTACAACTGAACACCAGCAAAACCAAGGATCTGGTGGTGGATTTTGGGAGGACCAGGCCCCTCATGGACCCCGTGATCATCAGAGGCGACTGTGTGCAGAGGGTGCAGACCTATAAATATCTGGGAGTGCAGCTGGATGATAAATTGGACTGGACTGCCAATACTGATGCTCTGTGCAAGAGAGGACAGAGCCGACTATACTTCCTCAGAAGGCTGGCGTCTTTCAACATCTGCAATAAGATGCTGCAGATGTTCTATCAGACGGTTGTGGTGAGCACCCTTTTCTACGCGGTGGTGTGCTGGGGAGGCAGCCTAAAGACACCTCACACCTGGACAAACTGGTGAGGAAGGCAGGCTCTATTGTAGGCACAGAGCCGGACAGTTTGACATCCGTGGCAGAGCGACGGGCGCTGAGCAGGCTCCTGTTAGTCATGGAGAATCCACTGCATCCACTGAACAGTATCATCTCCAGACAGAGGAGCAGCTTCAGTGACAGACTGCTGTCACTGTCCTGCTCCACTGACAGACTGAGGAGATCGTTCCTCCCCCACACTATGCGACACTTCAATTCCACCCGGGGTTAAACGTTAACATTATACAAAGTTATTGTCTGTTATACCTGCATTTTTATCACTCTTTAATATTTTTTTTAATCAAGTATGCTGCTGCTGGAGTGAATTTCCCCTTGGGATTAATAAAGTATCTATCTATCTAGATAAAATGTATTATTTTTAGAGATAAAGAGGGAAGCATATTTTTAGAAATTATGTATGCAACACAGCAACATAACACATCTGTATGGCAATATGGGAAGACAAATCTTAGTAGTAACATTTATACATGGAGCATCAGAAGTGAAAATATCTGTAACAGAAAAAGAAATTAGCACCCAGAGAGAACATAAAGGAATTTTCCCAAGAAACAAGAACATGAGTAACTCAGTAGACACCCTGGCCCTTTCTGATACAGCTCTTAATTAAAAATATGTAAAAACGGTCAACAATGTAACAAAAGCTATAGTGGTGTGACTATAGTGGTAGGACAACCAGGAAGCCCCAGAGAACAAATGCACTGAGGAGTAGACAATTTTTAAAGGTTTAACATACGCAAATTTGTTTGGGACGTTAAAGACAGTAGGCATACAAAAATTGCTATTAGTGTTTCAGTAGATTATTAGGAATCTAAAACACATAATGAAGCACAAGTTAAACCCAGGACTTCATCCTTCTTTTTTTTTTTTTTTACATGATATTGTGGGTCCTAAAACTCTCACAAAAGTCTTTTCTTTGTTTGAATTCCGACATTTCTTTCTCACACTTTTGTAAAATATAACTGCCATTACGAAGTCATTCACTTTATTCAAAGTATCACTGAAACAACCAAAAATAATTAACACATCAAAACAAAACAAAATCACATGAATCTAAAAACTAAAACATTCCCCACATAACATAGCTGTAACTTTTATGGAAGAGAAAAAATGTATATATTAGCATAAATAGCATATTAGTATAAATAGTCATAAAAAGTAATTAAAAGCTTCTGAAACATTAGATTAAGCATAAATTAGAATGTCAAGCAAATAAGATAAGTCAAGCAAATGGTTAACTAAAAAATCAGTCATATTGCATTATTTTTCAAAGCTTGCAGCATATGGAGGAACATTTCGGACAAAATTAAATAAATAAATAAATGCGTAAATAAAAGTACTGTGAAATGTGAGCATAAATAAATAAATGTGTCATGAAATGAGAGCATAAATAAATAAATGTGTCACGAAATATGTTTTTTGTTGCTTATTTATTTATTTCATTTTGTCCGTAACATTCCTGCAAACCGTCATGAAATACGACTTGAAATAACTGTCACTTTCACTCGTCAAAATTGAGAGGGTGGGCTCTAACACGCCCTCTAGTTACTGATTGGTGAATCGAAGCACAAGAATCAATTAGAAAAATGCTTACTACTGCCGATGAAATGGATTCTGCCGAAGATATTACCTATTTCAGAGATAGAATTGAAGATTTATCGGAAGAAATTACAATGTTGGCGGCCCTTTAGACTCCGATATAAATTAAACTATTTTTGAAATTATCGAAGAACAGGTGGAACGGACTCTACTACACTCCAGTTCAGGTGACACAGTTTCCTGCTCTGGACGTCCATCCTTTGACATTCCAGCAGAGTCAATAGAACACTCTATAGCTCTTATCAGTGGCAAAGTTGTTTGAAAAAGTAGCTGCGAATATGCACCTGACTTTATACTCGTAAAACAAGGGTCAAATACTCAGTTCAAAATATTAGTTGGAGCTGCTTTGGGCATTCCATTTCAAAGTACCTAAACTAATGCAGCCGTTGCAGCTTACCGTATATCAAACTGGCTAATTCGCCTTGTGATCGTCTTCTCCGATACATCATATAGATCTACAATCTGTCGTACTTTTAAACCGCATAACAGAAAGTGTTCTATTGACTCAGCTGGAATGTCAAAGGATGGACGTCCAGAGAAGAGAACTGCGTCACCTGAACTGGAGTGTAGTAGAGTCCGTTCCACCTGTTCTTCGATAATTTCAAAAATAGTTTCATCTACATCGGAGTCTAAAAGGGCCGCCAACATTGTAATTTCTTCCGATAAATCTTCAATTCTCTCTCTGAAATACGTAATATCTTCGGCAGAATCCATTTCATCGGCAGTAGTAAGCATTTTTCTAATTAATTCTTGTGCTATCGATTCACCAATCAGTAACTAGAGGGTGTGTTAGAGCCCACCCTCTCAACTTTGACGAGTGAAAGTGACAGTTTTATTTCAAGTCTTATTTCATGACGGTTTGCTGGAATGTTACGGACAAAATGAAATAAATAAATAAGCAACAAAAAACATATTTCGTGACAAATTTATTTATTTATGCTCTCATTTCATGACATTTATTTATTTAGGCTCTCATTTCATGACACATTTATTTATTTATGCTCACATTTCACAGTACTTTTATTTATTTACGTATTTATTTATTTATTTAATTTTGTCCAAAATATTCCTCCATAGCAGCAGAATTGCTAGTGTGGGAAAGGACAGAACAGGAATGACGCATAGAAACTGGCCGTACGCCTGTGTGGACAAGATAGGAAGCCAAGAACAAGGTGGCCTTGGTAGACCTGTGAGAAACCAGCTGGATTGGTGAATCAGCAAAAAGACAGCGAAAGGCTTTTGCTATAAACAAGGTCACAATAACCAGGTTTCCATCCAAGGAGTTTTTGCGAAAAAATATTTAGCGCTTCAAGTTTTAGCTGATGGAAATGCTAATTATCGATAAAATGTTGTACATGTCGACATAATATTTTTCCGTTTAACTTTAGCGCAGAAATTCCATATCGATACTTCAGATGTCGCAAAAACTACATTGGAAACACTTTTTGTTGAAAAAAAAGGGCTTTAACGCAAATAAATGTGTCACATGATACATTTTCATCACGTGCAATCAAAACGAGAATAGCGGAGCGGTTCGCATGGTCTGATGAAGAGACTCGTTATTTCTCGTGATGAGTCAATGCAGTAGCGGATAGGCTGGGTCTCCTGCTACTAAAAGGGGTACCTGAACTCCCTCCACATCAACTGTAGCCTGGGGGTGTCTCTCAGGATGTCTAAATAATACAAAAACCGCAAAGGTAATTTACTGTGCCAGTCAAAATATTTAATAAACCGTGTGTTTCATTATCTAAACATTTTTTTCTTATTATTAAATGGCAGATGTTTCAGCATATATGAGAAATTCTCTCTTTAATATTAACTTTAGTTTTTTTTGATTAAACGTCGTTATTTTGTATTAATTCAAGTTTTTAATTAAAAACCTTAAGGGAAGCAGGTTACAGTACTAATTCAGTTGTTATCGCACTGAGAAGGGATGTTGAAAGGTAGGCTCACCTGTATAGATCCGATGCTGCAAACACAGCTGCATCATGGGCACTTCCAGGAGTGCCAACGTAAATGTCTCGTATCATGCACCTGTCATCAACAAGGGCCTGGAGAACAACAGATGGCCACCCTTTGCGATTAATGTAATCGCGGTAGCCTTCCGTCGGGGGAAGAATAGGCACATGCATGCCATCCAGCGCACTGTAAATCTGTGGCACAAGATGCACCAAGGAATTGCGGTATGCAATTTCATTGGCCTCCGCTACAGTCGGAAGTCTGATATAACGCCGCATTAATTTTTCTTTAATAGCGGTGCACACAGCATATACACATCGATGGACGGTAGTTTTACTAACCCCGAAAGTTTCTCCAACTACTCTATACTCGGCGCAGGTTGCCAGCTTGTAAAGGGCGATGGCAATCTGCTTTTGGGTTGGAACCGGTGGTCGGTGGCAACCTGTGATGTGCGCAACATCAGGACTGATGAATCCACACAACATCTCAAACGTCGGCCGTGTCATTCTAAAATGTTGCAGCCAGAGATTTTCTGTGAAGTGTCTCTCCACCACCTCCTCCCAGAAGGTCATCACGCACACCATTTTATCGATAAAAAGCCAGTTGGATGGAAACAGGCTGGAGACAGTAAATTTCGCACATTTTTTTTACGTATATTCTGTTTGTCGATAACAAAACGTCGCAAAAAACTGGATGGAAACTTGGCTAATGATGTAATGCATGAAAGTAAAATTAGTATATTCAGGCACTAGAATAAATACATATAGAAGAATATATTAGAAATTAACTTTAGCGCAGAAATTAAGGCAAGTCAAGCATGCCGAGCAAATGATTAAATAAAGACATATGCCATATCTCTTTTTAATTAAAGCTTAGCTTTGGGCATCAGACAAACCGGCTCGAAAGTCCGAGAAAGAGGAAGTGACGAGAGGAAAGTCCATAAATGGAAGAAGAACGTCTGTACTGGCCTTGGCCAGTGAAAAAAAAATGAGCAAAACAGAAACTAAAAAGTGGACAGTAGACAGTGAAATAACAGAAGCAGGGAAAGTCAGGAGATAATGATGGTTCTCATGAGGACTCGAGCAACTAGCTGGACAGGTGTAGAAGGGAGTCAGAGAAAAACAGCAAATGAGCTAATTGAGCGAGGTCGGAGTGATAAGAAATTGTTATATAAACTTCGATTGATGAACTGTACGGAGCTCAGCTCAATTTGGCCGTATTGGGTTGAGTTTGTGTTATTATTACTGTTGTTTTATTGCAATAAAGCTTTAAAACTGTTTGCCTATCCTTAGTCCTAATAGCCTTCATTTTCAGGTAAAAAAGCCTCTTCGTGGCAATTTTTCGCCACGACACTTTCTTAAAACCTTCTAAAGTAAGCTGGGCTAATCTGTACATTCTGCACGTTTCGCTGTCGTGCTTCATTTAAATACTTCAAAGTTTTTTAACAATTAAATCTGCATTGTGGTTGCCATGTTATTACAATATATCAAAGGCAGAGTGAACACAACAACATGTAAGCACAGGCCACAATTATATCATTGACTGAGATATGCTGGAGGCTCCCTGCAATTCAAAGAAGTGACATTACAAATTGGAACATTTCCATTGACCATGTCACATTGTATTTATAGAAATGATGGTAAAAGCTAACGTTATACACTGAGAATATATTATACAGTAGTGCAATGGCTGGATTCTCTGCTCTTTACATGGCTCTTCGAGAATGCTCGCTGTGCTAAAAGGACTGCTTGCCCTTTGCAGCACTAGTTGAAAAAAGCACGTGCGACTGTCACAGTTGCCGTTTTTATTGGCGCTCCCGCTACTATTGATTCGTTTGGTAACTCATCCCTGGCTGATGTTACTTGTTCAGCACGGGTGACACTATATACTGGCTAAACAAATGGAAAGGTGGAGTTTATTTATCCATTCCAAAGAGAAGGCTGAAAAATCTGACTATCCATTTGTGTAATACTAAACTTTTAACCTATGCAGTTGCTTAATTTTTTGGTTAAGTAATCATTGTCCGTATATGATTTCAACTGTCCCTTTATTTAAAAAATGTTGATGTTAAGATGTAGAAGGTTTTGTCGTCCCTTTACACATTACATAGTAAAACCAATGAAGTCGTAATTTCAGCGATATACGACGATGTGTTAACAATTACTAATTACTATTTAATAAGACTCTAAGCAAAAAAAATGTTTTTGGTTAAAACAAAAAAAAAAAACCGCCAATGGTTCCGATTACACGTAAGATTGACCTACCGGAGAGGACAAACGGAAGCTTACCTTGGCGCAAAGCGGAAGGGCGGCTTTGTGCGTTGGGCGTGGCTCCGCTGACCACGGCCCGAGGCTACGAGTACCTGCGAGCGGCGGCGGCGCTGCTGCTGCTTTCCAGTCTCACTTGCTGCTCCGCTCCTCCTTCTCCATCTGTTTTCAACAGGTAGTGGCTTCTTCGCGAGGTACAGGCGGTTGTGCTTGTGCTTACTGTGTGGGTTTATTTTGTTTCGTACGCGTGCCTTTTTGGAAGTGGTATGTGTTCTGTCATCACTGAAGAATGTCATTAGCTGCATCAGCGTTTGGGGCAGGATTGTCAGACTTTTTGAAATGCTGACAAGTTTCCAAATGATGTATAACGCTCCTCCACTTCAAAAGTTAATGTTCTAATTATGTCTTTGATCACCTCACGTTTTACGGAGGTTGAGAGTTGTAAAACCGACGCTTTCGCTATTTTTTTATGTAACCGCATCAATACATGCAAAAGTTTGACCTTTCCTTTATTTCCTAATTATTTGTTGATTTTTCTATATTTCGTTTGCATCAAAGGATATTTTACTTTTAACGCTTAAGGTGAACGCGGCGATTTGTAAACTTTACTTGTCTACTTTTGGGGCTTCGGAATCGACCGGAAAACTTACTTTTGTTGTAGAAAAATAATATTTCATTAGATAGTCCGCTTATTCTACCTGTTGTCTTTCCGCTCTGACATAAATTATATTCATTATCCTTTTATCTTTCTAGACGAATAGACTCTGTTAAGTAGTATTTAAACCTTACTTTATATCAAAAAAATAAAAGTAACTGTTTATTGATTAGACTTTCAGGTGGGTATGGTGCCAAGCTAATTGGAGGTTCTTTCCCTTTTTTGCCATTCGAGGTTAATTGATTGCTGGATAATAAAACCACATAGTAACTAAAAAGCATAAAATTGTTGACAAGCATGAGAATTAAAATAAACAAAAATGCGAAAATTACGATTGCAGCATTAAGTCTGTTTTCAACAAAAGGCAACCGAAAATTTCACTCATTTCTGAAACGGCAGCAAAGAAAGCGAGCCCGAGTGGTCTTAATCAAGCAAGTGAAATCACGACTGGTGTTAATTTGGAATAAGTATTTGAGAGTGGGTGGATGGGTAAATAGTGGAACTATTCAATGGTTGCATGCTGTAACAGTAAATTCTCGAAAGTGGCTGTTTTTTTTTTTAATAATTTGGAAAAGGATTGCCGTGATAAATGCTTCATGCCTCTGTTGCTGAAAACCTATTAAACAAAAAGGAAAAACAGTCGCTTTTCCACTATCAATATTGTCTTGTTTCAATTAGTTTTTGTACTAAAAGTTTCCCACAGGAAACCACCAAATCTGTTGTTTTAGTGGAAGTTATAGGTTTTTAACAAAGTTAGCATTTTGTAATGTGTGTTTTTTTTTCTCCTTTTGGTTCTAGTACATGAGCATTTAAACAAGTTTAATAATAATCACAGCAAATATGCCAAAAAAAGATTGTTTAATCTATTAAAATAACTAAAAATAAACTCAATCTCCAGCAGCAGTTACTGGTTTGATTATATACAGTGAAAAAGAGCTAACACACTAAGTCATTTAAAGAAAAGAATAAGGGAACCTGAATTACTCTCAGAATTCATGCCTCATTAATTGGCTTCGTTCAGTTGATTCATTGAGATATTTAGACAGTGTCTCAGCATATTACTCTGATTTGCTGTTGTATCTTTTGATTTTATTGAGGAAATTAAGTTTACATTTTCTCACATCTTTTTACTAAAAACATCATCCCATTTCACCAGTAATAAGATAAAAATGCATGCATCAACTTATGTTGAGCCTCGACATTTGTAGAAATAGTAAACATGGAAGTTAATGTGTGTTTGTCACATGCAGCTGAGCATGGTGATGCGATATTTTGACATTGCCGTGTCACAAATCCAGCATCATTTGTTCAATCCCATAGATCAGATGTTTGAGTTTTTCTTTAAGTACTCCAATTTCCTTACAAAATACCAGACTTGCACATTAGGTTGTGTGGGAGACTGGGCCTTTGTTGTCTTGTGTGTCCCTGAATTGAGTTTAGTGGGGTTCAGAATGTTATGTAATTGGGTGTAGTAGTGTTAAGTTAGCTAACTATATAGCTTGTTTAAAGCTAACAATCATAGAGTCATATTTCAATGACAATGTCTGAAATTGCCTATATTTTATTTTACACTAGCTAAAGTACTGGGTGTTGCATGGGTATGTATATCTGTAGAATGGGTTAAGGAAAGAAGGCAAAGGGTTTTTTTTTTTTTTAATTTTACTTTTAAAAAAAAAAAAAAAAAAAAAAAATTGACCCTGTTATTACTAGTTGTCTGATCTAACATCCACACTGCCTCTATCAATGAATTTGTTCTTCTTGGGTCCAGTTAGATTCCAGAATTGCAGTAACTTCTTACTGAGTTGTAACCATGAACGCTGTAATGTATGACTCATCCCCTTAGTTCTAAGTGGATTGTTCATAGTGCTTAAATTACAAGGAAAAGCCAACAAAGCAGGAGCTATGCAACAGCTGTTTGATTTAATTGTGATGTGCTGCACTTCCACTGTCAGTCAAGACTCTCAATTAACACTTCCACTGCAAAAAGCATACAATACTTTTTATATTAGAGCAGGTAGAAGCAGCACATTGCATTACCAAGGTAAGTTATGTTAAGTCCTGGTCATTTTGTCTGCTACTCTGGATTTGGTCTGTTTGGATATTGTACTTGCTGTAAGCAAGCAGGTGGTACTGGTATCCAAACTGTAGCATGGTTGGGGTAGTTCCAAAGCAGTCTATCTTTTCCATATGGTCCTAGAGAGCTACTGTGTGAAATTTGATCAAGATTGGTCAAAAGGTGTAGGATTTGTATAGGGAATGCACATACATTGTTTTTATATGTGTATCGATAGATAGATTTAGCTAATACGTTTCCTCTTAATGTATGTTAATTGCATTTCAATTAAATGTAACTGGTGGGGAACATGCATTAATGATCGAGTATTCTTTTTCTTGGGGGGGGAGAATCGGTCTTATTCTAAAATCGTCTCTTATGTAATTATTTGGTAGTGAAAAGATGCAATCAAGCTTTATTGTCTAAGGAAATATATTGCTGAACTGAAGAGATGCTGAAATACCATATTAATCAAAAATGTGAACTAGCCAACTCACTGTTGAACGAATCAAATTAACTGCTGCAGAGTCTGTATCCCAGTTACAATAGAAGTGTGGTGACTAGAGCTACAGCCTCATGAATTCCATAGGGTGGTCCAGATCTAATTATGCAATTTTCATTACGCTATAACTTAAGTTTATTACATAGAAAATCACGTAAAAAATTCTGGACCATCGAAAAGTGCGAACTGACGACATGAAGAATCGTCTTCACGCTGACCTGGAATCGTTTCCACATAAATCATAGTCATCCAGACGATCTGGATCTGCATAATTAGATCTGGACCACCCTGTACATCTAAGGATGAGTCTTGTATATGTAAGGTTTGTGTATTCTCTCCTTGTCTGTGTGGGTTCCCAACAAACACCCCTTCTCCTCCTAGTCCCAAAAGGAATGGAAGTTAGTTGAACTAACACATCTACTGGCCTGGTTATGAGTGAACGTGGCTGTGTCTGTGGGCCCTTTGGTAGATTGGAAGACTGACCCTGGTTGTTTTCCATACTGTGCCTGGCCCTGCTTGAATAGTTTTGGGAGGCTTACACCTTTAATAGGATTAAGCGAGTTTAAGGATGACTGCAGATAAACATTTTTTTTCCTAATTGGATATTGCATTAGAAACCTATTAAATCACCTTATGGTGAATGCAACTAATACAGCTTTGAACTCCCTATTTATGTAAATACAGTTAAAATGTACAGTTTTGACAGATGGTATGTTTTATCTGCCAATGCAGCATGTTTGTTTTCCTTTGTGACTGGTCCTATACTGGTATGCGATAGTCTTGCAAATCGACTTCTGGATCTTTAAGGCAGCATATTACTAACCACAATACCACTGTGATGTTGTTGGCTGCCACAGATACTGCATTTATAAAGTCCTGTTATTTTTCATTTGTTTTTTTTTTTTTTTTTTTTTTTTTTTTTTTTTAAATCAAAAAACTTTCAATTTATAGTCAATCTAGAGATAGGGCTATTTGCTTCTTTGGTTTATATTTACCCTTAAATTATTTATTTAACTAAATACCTAATCATGGAGCATACATTTTACAGGCTAATTTATAGATGATATACTTTTAATCATTTGTTTTATATTGGCTTTAGCATTTTAATGGAACTAAAACATTTAATTTCACAAATGTTGCACTTCAATTATTATATATGCACTTTACAAATATCTACTTGGTTTGTTTGGTACAAGCTGGGGTACTGTAGAAATAATTTCAGAATCTGGGCTTCTATTCAAAAATAATGGAGGAGGGTGTTTGTTTTTTTCAGTTTGTCCCAGGATTGACCTAAATACTTAAACTAATATGAAGTACTTGTTCCAGCAGAGCAATGGAAGGTCCTAAAAGAAGAATATATAAAGCACTTAAGCCAGCAAAACCATTACGTCGGTTAAGTGGTAAGTCTTTGAATTTTATGAAAATCTGTACTTTTAATATAACAATTTCATGTTTGTGTAGTTCTGTGTATTTATATGGATTCCATGTTAGATTTATAGATTGCTCCAAGTTGGTCTGGTATGAGTGTCTATGAGTTTGGACTTTGTGTGTTTGACTGGCCTTTATGATGATGTAGCATTGTCTTTGGTTTATATGTTGTGCCCAATGCTGCCCAGATTGGCTTTTGTGCCCCAAGATCCTGTAATTAAGAGTTAACAATTTCACCATTGAGATTATTTTAATTTAGGCAGATGTTCATATATTGTATCACTTGTTGCCACTTTTTTTAAATATTTTTTCTTAGCTTAAATTGATTACTTAAAGCTTTTTTTATCACTTAACTAAAAATTGTAAAACTTTACTATAAAGTAATGGCTGACAGTGCAACATTGTTATCTATAAAGTAAAATTTGGCAATATGTGAAATTAAGTTGTTTTGTTTTTAATATGGGTAAAATATTATGTGTATCAAGTTTCCTAATATTTAAAATTTTAGTGAAATATGTAGAAACAGACTAGTAGAAGGATTTGAATAGATGCCTGTTTATGCATTGGTGAATAAAGTTTCCCAATAATTATCAGTTTTTACCAATAGCTTTCAATTGAAGAGTCTGGTTACAGCCTGATGTAAGACCTGCTTTGCAGCTTATAATGCTTAAGACATAAAAACAAAGTTGTGATATTGTGTTCCTGAAAAATCATCACTTAATGAAGATTTAATACTTTATTAAATGAAATGGAACAGATTTTTTTTTATTAGTGCCCTGCTTTTTTGTAATGTGGTATGTGAAATTATTTCCTTTGTGAGAAAGAAATGGGCATTTACATTAGCTACCTTTTATATAAAAAAAAAAAACAACTTTTGACAGTGCAAAAAATAGTTTCCACTGTTTCAGCTTATCTTTTTTTCCAGCTTACAAAATGGACATAACACTGTTGACTTACTATCGTTATTGTATGCAACTCTAAACTAAGTTTTGTCATATTCAAGTAACCTGATCAAGATAACATTTTGTCTTTCTAACCACTAAATTTTTTTTTTTTTTATTAATAAAAAAAGCTCTTCACTGCAAAAGGCAACTCTTGGCAAACTGATTACTACAACATTTAGAATAACATTTATATTTATCTCTCTAAATCTTCATTTTCCTTACACTAAGCTGGTTATTAACAAACACGTAAAGTGTTTTAATTCAGGAAAATTAGGAAGTCCTTATTTTTTGGATCTAAATGTGAATGGTTTGAGTTGACCCATGTTGTCTGTAGCCAGAAATACCCTTTTGCTTGGGACTGTTGTTGCAGTTTCACTTTATCCAATTTAATGGCTCTTGCCTAAAGAGTCGCATAGAGCCTGTATCTCTCCTGTCCTGAAGCAAAAGTCATCCCTGAGTTATGTTCCAGTCAGTTGACTTCTAGAGGTGGAACATGTTTCAGGCAAATATTTGAGCTCGTGCAAAATAAGAAAATGTGGTGTTGGATCTATCACCGATTGTTAAAAAGCTGAAATTGCAAACTTTAACTCCCATTCCAAATCTGTAAGCTGTTTATATGAAAGATCAGTGCATGGATGTGCAACATATGCAATATAGGTGTTTGAACAATCTATACACTGGCCTGGGTTTCTCTGAAGTGGCTGCATAAAACAGAATTGTGTGTCCGTAGGTGGCTTGTGCAAGCTTTATTTGTGCAGGATACTGATGTAGTAAGTATAAATTTAGCACCAGCAGTGGAATTGTTCTGGAAAAAGAGGGGGGGGTTTTGTTACTTGGGGTGACTTGTTAAGTGCAGTGATAGCAAGGGTGACTGATAACTACATGGAAGAAATTCTGGAAGATGATTATAGGGAAAAAGGTTTATGAAAGCTCTGGTACGAGTAGTATAGTGTATGGGAGTTGGATATGGAACATGCGGGTAAGGTGGAAAGAATACAAATGGAATTTATCAGATGGATATGTGTTGTGTTGTGGAGTGACAGGAAGATAAATGTGAAGTTTAGTAGAACATTTTTGCTGTGTTACAAAGAAACGGGCTGAAGCAGGTTTGGGCATGCATATTTAAAGGCACTGCACAGGATGATTGAATGAAGTGGTGCATGGGTGACGGAAGAGAATAGACTCTGAGTGAAGATGTTTGGTGTGGGTGGGTTACTTAAGAATGGTTCTCATTGCAAAGGGTCCCCTTGCCACACTGTTTAAACCTGGAAAATGACTGACTGTTAAACCACTAATGATGTAATGATTCAATCTTGCATTGTCATAGTCTAATTGGTTAAAAGTCCTGTTTCTTTATGTTGCTCTCTGTGTACAATATATGCATGTATGTGAAATGCCATTCTTGCTTATTCTTGAATGATTTATTACATACATGCGCTCCTCCACCTTCTTAAAGGGAGGTTTATTTATATTGGGACATTTTAGAGAGGATTGAAAATGAAAGCTAATTGCGCTACTTTTAGATCTGACACACTCTTCTTATTGAGAGTGAGATTTAGGCATACAAGTATAGACAAAGGCATAGTCTTGGATGAATTGGGAATTAAGCCAATATTAGCTATAAACTTAGAAATTTTAGTGATTTGGTATTTAAGGCAGAATGTATTTTAATTTTGACTTTGGTTGTGCTCTTGTGGAGCTTGTTACTACCTTTATATAAATTTCAGAATTGAAAAGCATGTTTAGTGAACTATGGAGTAGAATTCAAGTGAATGCATTAATATACAGAATGAAAGCAGTTTGTCTTTCATGCAGTACTGCTAAGGGGTAAACAAATAATTAGCTACTATTGATAACTATGGAGAAGATTAACTGGGGTGTGTTTTTTTTTTGTTTTTGGTGTTTTAAATATAAATATGAAAAGCAAAAGTGCAAATTTAAGTTTAATTTAAAAACTAATTCCATATTAATCAAATAAACCAGGAAAGGTATTATCTCCTTTCACACATGTACCACCCAAAATTCCTGGGTTAACCATTCCATGGATTTTATTACTCTTTGCTCATTTAAGCATGCTAGAGTGGCTACCAGGTTTGATGCTATTCTCACATGATCGTAATAATAAATAATATTAATACATTTTATTTATATAGTGCCTTTCCCATGCTCAAGGCGCTTCAGTGTCTTAGAAAAAAACAGCAGGGTATATGTAACATTTGATACAAATGTTTTCCTGAATAGAACAATGAAACAGATGAAAAAGCATTGAATAGAATAAAAGACAATAAACCAGAGTAAAATAATAAATTCAAATACTAAAAGAAAAACCTAACAAATAACCTAATTTGTGATATAACAGACACACAAATTATCCTGAGCACCTGGACATAGAGGTAAACTGAAAGAAAGGGCAGAATGTTATGTTAAAAGCCTTTCTAAATAGATGAGTTTTAAGTTTTTTTTTTTTAAAAGAATGAATGGAATCAGCTGATCTAATTAATTTTGTGATGGCATTCCAAAGTCTGGGTGCTATGGAGCTGAAGGCCCTGTCACCCATAGAGTGCAGGTTAGTGTGAGGCACAACAAGATTACCAGAATCAGAGGACCTTAGTAGGCGAACAGGAGCACAGTGATTTAGAAAGACACTGATGTAGTCCGGTGCAAGGCCATGTAAAGCTTTGTAGGTTATTAATAGAATTTTATATTCGATCCTGTAAGACACAGGGAGCCAGTGAAGGCAAAGCAGGGTGGGTGTGATGTGTTCACTGTTGCTGGTTCGTGTAAGGACTCTTGCAGCAGAGTTTTGAATCAACTGGAGTTGTGATATAAGATTAGAAGTGGCACCTGCCAGCAGTGAGTACAATCATACAATTTCAATAAAGAGAATGGGGATCCTGGCAGCAATCATGCACTACTTTTTTTTTTTCTTTCTGAAATAAAGCTTGAGAAGCATCAATGCTTAATTATCATATCCTTTCTCATTATCCATTTATTTTGCACAAAACACTGACACTTTCAAGAGAACACTGTGGATGGTAATTTAAAAATAGATAAGCTAAATACAAAAACCCTAAATATCAGGTGGCACACGAAAAACCGAACCATCTCCGACTCCAACGTCGACGTGCATTTCTTACCCAATACACGAACCAAGATATGCAATACAAAAATCCAATCGCAGTTGTTTGAAGGAGCCACGTGCAATAAAAATACATGTCTTTCCTTGTCGTTGTCCTTCAGTTCTTGGACACAAGTCATTCTGTACGACTTCTTTTGACAAGACCTGAGTGATACATTCACTATTTGTGCTAATTTACGTGTTGATTTCCTAGGGCTTCTGACCATCCGTTCCTGAATATCTGCTACGACCGCAGGAGTACGAATGGATAGGGACCAATTCTTTTTGCAGTTTGCAACTGAACTAGTTTTGCGCCACTCCTTCACCAACTCATAAATACTGCTCTTTGCTGGTAGGTTTATGCCAGGAAACTTCTCTGTGAAAATGTCCCACATATGCCTCCACTATTCCAATCCTCTTTTGCAGAGAATACATCTTCCGGATCTCTTTCACACATGTCTGTACCCACTGGCTCACAGCTTCCTTACTAATGCACAGTTGGGGCTGCTGTATAATAGATCGAGCCAACCGGTCGGAGACAGTCCAGTTTTTCGTGCGCCACCCTGTATATATTGTATGTATTAGATTGGTGAATATAGGTGTAACTCAGTTTGATCAGTTCACATTGTGAAACCAAATGATCGTGGTGCTTTGACTGCTAATTAACAACTTTGAGGGAGGAGGAACAATGCATGTTTAACCTTTTGTGTTTTTTAATATGCAATTTGAACCTTAGAGATCATATTATAATAACTAGAATACAGTTCAATCAGTACTACGATCCATTAAATAAATGTTAAATCATAATCTACAGTGCACCCCTATCCAGAACATCTTTTTATGAAATATTGTGGGATAACCATGTACCATTTTTCTAAATACAGATATGCATGTTTTTACTACTTTGAGAAAAATTTCTGGCATCTTATTTGGTGAGCCTCTGTGGTGTCTGCTGCGTCGTGCAGCAGTTCTGTTTTTATCAAGGAATTCATTGGTGTAAGCTTTCCCTTTGGTGCCCTCTGACAAGTATTCATCACCTGTTTTTTTTTGTTGTCTTCACAAACTTTCAGCAATCTTTAGCATTTTGTTGAATTTGTTTTCTTGTAAACAAAAATATTACATATCTCAACTTTATATACAGACAAAGCAGTTTTCCTTACATTGTTGTGGGATTATTTTGTGTTAATGTGCTAGTTTTTATTTTACTGCTAAGATACTAAATATTATAGTTGGGCTTGGCCTAACTACATTTTGGATTGTGGAACTGTCATGCACTCTCTGTTGTACTGAAGTAGTGGCTTAACCTTTCTGAGCAGGTTTCATGATAATTTAGTACTGAGGTTTACTCATTGTGATGTTTATTGTGAATTTCTGTCTTTATCTTTCAAGAGGAAATGGGCTGATCTGAAGCTTTGTGCCAATTTCAAGATCCTATAGATTAGGTTAGGTAAGATGTTTTTGATCCAAAAGGGAACAATTTACTTGCATGCCACAACAAAACAAAAGACACAGTAAAATACTCTGTCAACTCAAAATAGAATATGAAACCATAAAATAAATTTGTAATACATCAATTATGCTTAAAAGTAACAATTTGAAGTTTTTGTTTTTTTGGCTTCTGATTGGCATGAAGGAAGGGATGTTGGGGAGAAACATTGCAGTCAGAAAAATCCCCAGAGGCTCTGCTTATTGTACCAAGGAGATAAGCATGTTTCTAACAGTATTTCAAGAAAGCTCCCCCTGGAGGGGATGGGTAGAACTGTAAATGATGGCATCCAGATTTGCTAACCCCCCCCCATTTTTCTTAATAGCCTTCAGAGTGTCGAGTTGGTCCTTTGATAGATCCAGCCTTACTGATAAGTTTAATCAGGCTTTTTTGCCTCACTTGAACTAAAGCTGCTTCCCCAGGATACCACCGCATAGAACAACACTAGACATGATGTACATGTCAAAAGACTGGAGTCTCCTCGGGAAGTACAATCTACTATGGCTCTTCTTATATAACATCATTGTGTTGTCACACCAGTCCAGTTTGTTGTTCATATGGGGTCCAAGTTCTTGTAGCTGTAGAAAGCCTCCACTTCCTCCCACTGGGTGATGACTGGTCTCAGTGGCTTCTTAACATGATAGAAATTCACAACCAACTCTTTTGTCTTGTTGATGTTGAGCTGTTCTCACTGCACTGCAAGACAAAGTCCTCTATCAGCCTTGTGTAGTTGTAGGCCATAAGGTGAACCTAGAAAAAGTGGCTAGAAATCACTTTTCGTTCCCACGTCTGGGCACTACTTTTTTCATGAATTTCTGGATAGACAACAGTCTTATGGATTCTATGTTAAAAGTTCTCCACAAAAAATACTGCAGTTTTTTGTCAGGATGCAAAAATGTGTATAATTAGGAATTTACAAAAAACGAAAATCTCATGCTGCTAGTTTGGCCTGTAACTTTATTAATATGCATTTAATCAACACAAAATATATGTCAAATCCACATTTATACATGTAGCTACATATCTGAGACAAGTATTGGTGCATTAATCAACTCAATTTTGAAGGAAGACCATGAAATAATACAATTTGTTTTTATAACGCACTTCAACTTCACAGATTGGCACCAAATAAAACTGAAGAACAAATTGAAACTTAAACATTTTTATGTTTTATTCATCAAAATGTTCAGTAGGCACTTACGAATCACACAAAATTAAAGATAAAAACAGTTTTTGATCCAAGTTGGCTAAAATGACTTGAAATGCTGGACTGCTGCACTAATTTTTCAATAACGACAAATATTAAACATTTTACAGCAGCTTCATTACAGCTGAAATCCAACTAACCTGTGACACAGATCACCTTTACTCATCACTACTATCCTTATCACTATCATCAGAACCATCTTCACATGTAGCTCTTTCCTCTGTTTCCTGGAAAACATTTGTGCAATTGAGACAGCGGCATAAATCTGTACAGGACAGATTTGCAGACATACAGGAACATCTTCCAGTCTCACATTTGCCTTGCTTGCAACTGCAGTGGACAACCTGCAACACACTATCAGGGGCTGGATTTCTAGTCATCCACGTCACTGTTAACTCCCCATCCTCGAGGTGCCATCCATTGCCAACAGGTGAAGGGGCACACATTTTACCTTTTAAGAGAATGTCTCATTATGGCTGCTTGGTAGTTTGCCCTTTTGCAGTGTTGGTACAAAGCATCACTTGCCGGAGGCATGGATCGTTCTGGCAAAGCTGATGATGCCACGCAGAATGCTTTGTATCGTGCATCGTACAGACTTTTAGCACATGATTGGCCATATAGGTGACAGACATATTTGCAAAGCACTTCAAAGGTAGACTGGTCCAAATTAAAACTGCTACCCAGATTTCTAAATGCAGTCAGGTATTCCTCTTTCCCGCAAGCAACAGAAAATGACTTTTTTTTTTTCCCCTTGCCATAAAAGGCACTTGTAGAGTCACAGCCTGAGAAGGTATGGATCCCAATAAGTGCCAAACATACACTGTTGCCGAGAGCTGATGACACCTTACATAAGTCAATGATCCTCGTTTTGTTGCCAACCCCAGTGAAAAAATACAATCTGCATGGTAAATCTGGCTGCAGACTTAATGCAATCACTGCCACATCAGTATCAGGGCTCTTGATGACTACAGTTTGGTGTTCCTGTGCAGCATGTTTTGCATGAAAAAACAACCTGGTGTCACATTCCTCATGATCACATGTCAGATTTTCAACAGCACTGACAGTTTGTAAACCCTCTGTTACAGCCATGCAGTGACACAGGTCTCCATGTGTTATGTATAAATGTAAGTCCTTACCTAAAATGGTAAGATCAGCGTCTCACCACATTACATAGAGGAATTCTGCCAGTGCTTCTTTGTTTGTCCCATCCGACAGAAACTTCTTCCATTATGTTGGTGTCTTTTGATCCCGTCCATAAATTTTTACCTGTTGTGTGCCACCAACAGCTCTGCGTGATAGTTCTACATTTTTAATACTAATTTCTGGATACTTGTCTGTCACAAAATCTATCCGTGTACAGTTGTGCTTGAGAGCAAGCTTGACTAAGTACTGTAGTATAGTGTCAGCAAGCTCCCCGAAGGTACTTGGTATGGACTGAATGGCTTGAATGACTGCCTTGCTATCAAAAAGTATAGCTCCATTTACTGGTACTCTGTCAACTAAACAGTCTCCACCTTTGGTTTCCAGAACATCCATGAGAGCTGATTTGTTTGTTTTTGCAAGAGAACCATCAGCACTGGATAAAGTATATGACACGGTTCCCAAGGAGTAGGAGAGAATTTCCCTCAAGCCTATCTTTCTTCTTTGACCTATGACGAGCAGTCTGGAGAAAAGCTTCTTGTCTGCACGTAGAATTACTTCCTTGCCTGCTGCAGATTTCTTCTTTGTCTTGGCTTGATCACTGAATGTCTCTTAGTTTTAGTTTTTTGATGGGGGCAAATACATCAACTGATGGTGATAGCAGTCTTTGGTCCATAAATTCCTGAACAGCACTTTCCCCCTTTTCTGAAGCTGTGAGCAAATCCGTCATAATTTCTTCAGCTGCAACTATTCCAGAGCTAAGACACACAGTGCCATCTTGGTGTGAGTCAAAAGGATTCAGCATGGAATCTATGGTAGAAATTATTCTGGTCACAGCTTTTTCATCACCATGAATGCGTGTGCTGTCAAGGTCTTTTCGTTTCCTTATGTCAGGAGATTTACCAGCCATTGCCTCACACTGTCTTGCTATGGCAGCCCTTTCATGTTGAGACAATGTCCAGCGATGTACTGCATCTCGATTCTGTGTTAATCCTGTCAAACCTCCCTTTGTCTTGGAATCTCTGTTGCATGTTTGCTCAATAGCCTGGTCACAAGCAATCGAGGCAAATCCATGTACACTTTGACGCTGAACAGTCCACTGGCCTTTAACACTGATCTCTCTGTGGCAAGAAGGATGTGTGAAGGGCAAATTGACCATTTCCAGCCAGTATGAAGGTAAATACCTAGCATAATTTACATGGTCATAAGCAAAAAACCATATCATCAAGCGCACTGTTGACAGGTGAAGCTGCCAGTCTGATTCACGTGTTGCTCTAACAAACAGGAGAAGAATCTGTACCATGTCGATGTATGAACTCCAGAAGGCAAACGTCGGGTTTTCAACACTTCTTCTTTCCACAAAATCTACATATTGAAAACACATTTTGTCAAATTTCTCATTTTCATACAAAATATCCATTGTCCTGTTCTGGAATGCACATGTGATCTCACTTATGACAGCCATACATCTCGGTCTTCTGGTGGCAAAGAGTCTAAGAAACTGAGAAATCTGATGCGCTGCAGACTCTCATACAGAAGTTTGTGTGCCCTCATGCTGCGGTTATAGTGATGACCACTCATCATTGATAGATCCTGGAGCAACAACGTCTGACTCAATTAGTATGTCTTGCAGTCCTGCATCTCTGAACCTTTTTCCCAGAATGCCCAGGTAGGACATGCATGTGTGAAACTCACCTAATCTAATCACTACACGCTGAGTGAATTCATCATTTTTCCAGCGTGTTTGCTGAGCTTTGGCATATAGAGCTTGATCAAAGACTAACACTATATGATCCAAATCTAGCTGATCAGCAATATGGACACTTCTCTTCAGAATCGTGTTTACTGTTGACATCTCTGTCGGTGAAGCCTCAATGACAGGAAGATAATACAGTGCTTACTTTTGCAGAGTGTTGTCACCTTGAATAAATGTATGGAAACCTGTCCAGCTTGGAACCGTGCATCTTTCAGCATCAATGGCCTTTACAAAAACATATGCCAGTTCAGTTTTTGCAGCAGACACAGTGTTTAATTTGTATTTGTCTGCGTGTAATGGAATAGTTTCATGATGAAACAAGTTCTGTGGTCCCTGTCTTTTAGACTGATGATACTGTTCAACAGGGATGCTAGGTGGTGCTTTGTATGAAGAAACTCCCTTCTTTAGTGGTTGTCTGTCTGTTAAGGTTTCGGCTACAGCTACAGAACTTTGCAGTATAATGCCATTTGTGTGGTGGGTAGTTCCACGACCAGACAGTGTTTCCTCACCAAAGTCAATATTGTCCCACACAAGTACTGTGGGAACCTTCTTTGAGAATCCCTTTGGTATTTTGTCTCTGCCCTCAACCAGCTGAAGTTGGGCAAGGCTAGTGTCTAGACTGACAACTGTGTCTCTTGATGCACAATGTCCTAGTCTATTTAGAAGTGACAGAATTTGTGATGAACCTGTTAAATGGCGCAGTGTTAGACCCAGACACAATGATTTAGGTGTCTGCCTCCGGCCCTTAGATGCAAGATAGACAATGTCTTGACAAATAGAGATCACTTTTAGGTTCAAATCCTCTGGAATATCAGCATAATGGGCCAGTGCTGGTTCTTCAGTTGCACCAATAATCCATGAAATTAAATTGTACAGTTCGAATGGCACAACAGATTTAGCTGCACTAACATTTAAATCATCTGATGTGGGTGGCCACGGGCATGTCAAACAAGGAGAGTCATTTAGAATTCTCTTTAATATCCATGCCGCACTACAAAGTGTCCTTGTGTTCTCTGTAGTACCAGCTATTCTACTTGCTGTGCTTTCACCGTCACTTTGACTAGTTACTTCCGTTGACTCAGTTGTTTCTGTACCTGATGGATGAGGTATTCTGTCTACCAGCTTATCTGCAGAAAGTGTCTCAACAAAAACCAATTCACTGATGTTGCGCTTGTTGGGAGAGTGAAACACCAGCTGGGGGAAATCACGGGACAGCCTCCTCTTCAATTTATCCTGCCTGAAATACAATAAATTATGATCACAATCACAAAATATAAATCTCACACACAAAAAACATTGTCAGCTTATTATGATAAAATAGGATTATGTGAATATTATTATTTATTAAATTTTTCTGAGAAAAAAAGTTTGTATAAATGTTTATTCCAAATCTGCAAAATAAACTTATGGTATTTAAATTACCTGTAGTTTGAAGCATCAAGATCTTCATGGCTTTTTACAAGATTTAAAAACATTCTTCTTAGCCGTGTCATTGTCATCACCTCTTGGTTTACAATTATTCGATGGCGGATGATTCTCTCAGAGAAGATCTTGTAGCTGACATCATAGGTTGGCTCATTTCTATTAAAAGCATCAAATATTTTATGTTTTGTAACTATTACACTGGCTTCTATATTTGGAATGCATATATTGTGTGCATGTACAAACTAAAAGCAACTGACAAACCAATTGAGTTTTTTTTTTTTTATTCTTCAGAAAGAAAATACTTACAATAAATTATTTTAAATATTCTTTTGCCCTCACAAATGACTAGACATTTTATTATGCTGAATTATTGTAACAAGCGGTCCATGTAGATTAATGATTAATTTCTTTTCAAATTAGCAATCATTCAAATCAATTATGAATTATTTTAAAATGCAATATAACAACTTACACAGACCTCAGAAGAACAGTATTTGTTCCAGTAGACTTTGTCAAGAACCTGGTGTACTGTCCGTAACAGGACTTGTGATATCGTACTTCCAGAGACACACAGTCTTTGTCTTTAATATGGACAAGAATGCTAGTGTCTTCCTTCATATCAGCTGCTTTGAGCAACTGGCCTGTAAAAAAACAAACATTTAATTAAATGAAATTGTAAATAAATATGTATTTAAAAAAACATAACAGTTCTGACTGTTCATGCATATGTGTATGCAAAAACTGACTGCACTATAAACATTATAATGTACATGTAATGTAAATATTGATGTATTTGAAAGTTAGTTATGGTTCTCAGCATATGGCATATAACTTTAAGTTCAAACGTGTGCTTGTGTGCTTTATACCTGCCGACAGCATCTCCGCTTGTGAAAGATTGTCCTTCTGGCGTTTGCCTGCCACAGTGATGTACTTGTCCGTTTTCTTGCAAATTATGCACAAAGCAGGAAGTACAGGACCCGAACAAGCTATCGGCAGTTTTTTTGTTGGGCAATACGTTGACGAAATACTATTTCCCGATGACACAGACTGGTCTGTGTTATGATCATCACCAGCTTCAGGGCGCCGTGAAACTCGTTTCTCGGCCGCATCCAAGCGCTTTTTGTCAATAAAATGCCGGTAGCAAGTAGAGTGAAACCCTGCGTCTTCGGGCACACGGTCAAGCTCGATTTTCTAGACAATGTTTATATGTTTCTGCTATTTTCTGACTCTCACCCTGCAAGTCAAGCCACCGTTTGATGCAGTTTCTAAATGTATCCCACCGTGTGCGTGTAAAATCCTTCGTTCTTTTTTTATGGACGCGAGATGAATATAGCATTGTTTATAAACCCTTTTACTGACTTTTGGTGGAGGTCTGACAATAATTTCATCCTCTTCGCTACTCGATAGTGACGACAAGGGCGCTGCCATCTTGGACCATGTTTACATGTCGTTCCGACGTTATGCCAACTCATTGGTCTAGCGGCAAGCACGTAATGCGAAGCCGCATCTCTCACCTTTAAAAAATGATTACGCGAGGATGGGACTATTGCCAACTTTATACACTTGTAAAAAAAAATAACTGCTGGATTATACATGGAGAACTTTTATTTTTTCATTCTATACCAATTGATCCTTTTATTGGAATAAAAAGAATGTAGTGCCCCATATATGGGAATGGAATGAAATGAAAAGCTGCTTCACCTTACGGCCTATTGGTCTCAGTCCATTACCACTACATTTCCCCTGCAAATTTGCAGTCTTCCTCTGCTGCTGTTCCTTGGCTTTTCTCTTCTCTCTACCTGCCACTGTACCTTCACCTTTTGTGGTGTGGTGAACTGTTCCCAGTTAGATTTTATTGGCTCTCTGAGTCAGGTGCCCAGTTCAGTTTTTGACCTTCTGCAATGATGAATATATAATTCCACAGTGACATTGCCCACACATGACAATTGTTTACACACCACCATCTCTGAGAGTCCGCCCTCAAGCCACTCGTACTGCTCCCTGTTGGTCAGGTAGCCCATGGGCCTGGTGATTGAGGGCATCAAAATTCATAGCCCGTATTCCCTATTCTGTGAGGTGTGATGGTGGTAGAGCTGCTGGAGAAATCAAAGAACATCCTAACTGTGCAAGTGGGAGTAGGCTCAGAGCACCCTACACACCTTTATGAGCCTGCTAGGCAGACTGCTAAGCATCAAGATAGTCTGCCTCCAGTGGCCAGAGCTGTTTCAGGACTAGTCTCTCTAAAGGTCTCAATGTTTTATGATGTGAGAGCACCTGAACTAATATCCTGGGGTGTGCTGAATTCCCCCTTCATTGGCACTGGGACCACACAAAATGTTTTCCCTATGTCTGTCTGTACATGTCACATGGAGAGTTCAGGTTAGGATACTAATACTAAAATTCTAAATTTTATGCAGTAATTAAAATCATTGGAATCATTTCACAGTCACAAAGTAACTGTAGATTGTACGTAGTCCAATTCCTTCTTATGGGCTGCTGAAACTGATCCCACTTCGGGTGCAAGGCAGGAGCTATTCAAACAGACTTAAGCTGATGTAGATGTACTGTATATTTTCAGTTAACTTCAATGAAAAGAACATATAATCATCCATCAGTTTAACTTGTATGTTTTATCAAATGCAAGGATGTGTTCCTTTCATGAATTTGTCTTCAGCCGTGATAACAGCATTTTTCAGTTTGAACAGCAAGCTAGTCTTTTTTTTTTTTTTTTGATTGTTCTATATGTTACAATAAATTATAGATTCCCCCCACCCATATATACATTGTATCATTACTTGTCCATTTATATCAGTCTGCTACCGCTTAGTTAACAAGACACTGTCTTTAGTAGAAATATCAAAACCAATACTTTGGTACCAAGTCAATACCATCATACCGATGATGGTATTTTTAAAAAATTTTTTTAATACAGTATTGATAGTACTTGGAGTCAGTACTGCAGTCATGTCTTCATGCAATACCAAGTAGGCAAAAGGTGCAATCAAATGTGATAAAAACGTGAGTAACACCCATTAATGAAAATGGCCCACAGTAATGTTTTAGTACCATATTAATACATGTTAAAAAGAAAGAGCAGAGGTCCTTTCTAGAAATGCTTTAAGATCAAGTTAGGGTAATTTCCGCCTGCGACTGTCAGACTGCTGTTATTTAAAAAGGAAAAAAAAAAAAGTTTAAAGAATAAACATGCATGCAAGCTGTGATGGGCTGATTTATACCATATAAGTTAATAAATATTTTGTATGTCTTTTATATGTAAACTAGACAAAGCAAATGCAATTAGTGTTTCAGGAGAAATTTTTTACTTCATTAATGAGAACAGAGGTGCTGTGATGTTTACCTAGCAGCTACCTCAGTCTTTAGGATGACTCGGGATGAGGAATTTATGGTGAGTAGCAAAGCAAGCTATACTGAAGATAAGGAGAGAGCTGCCTGTGGGTGCATTATGTACGGCTATTAAGGCTGTAATGGTATGGTTTGTGAATTTTCACATAGAATTCTGCTGCCTTAGGGTTCATTTATACTTCACGCTCAGAACACGTTCGTGCACACGTCATGGCTGCCATGCGTTCCCAGTGTTCATTTGACCAGTGGCCTCTGAGCAGGTCCTCCGAAATCAACAAGACGCGTGCACGAGTTGCAGTACTAGCAAAAAGTCAGGGGGCGCAGTGTGATTTAAAAGTTGGAATGTACCGTCAGAGTCTCTGTTTACTACATGTAACAGAATGTCTCTATGCGGATCCTATGGGATTGATGTGCACACTTCGATGTTTGATGAATGGTTCGATGTGGTGAAGCAAAATGCCGACATAGATGCATTTGTGGTGCTTTTATATTCAAGCGTTGCATATTCCCGATTGTAATGACATGATACATTTTAAGTCTCGCATATCATCTTTTGTGCCGTCTTTTTTTTTTTTTTTGCAAAAATGTACAGCTCTGTACTTGAGCCACAGAGAAAAAAAATTAAGGACATGGTGAAAACGTGTATTTTGTGATTAAAGTGGAAATTTCAGCTTTAACCTCAATGTCCACTTTAACTTTGTAGTTTACTTTATCATTAAAGCAGACTGTCATAAATGTCATCCCAGTTTTTAATTGCTACGAGCTTCTTGGACTTCCTCCTGACCTGACAGCAGTGGCAAGCAGCAATAGATCACCACACAGAACACATTAAATGTATGATATTCCAACTCTCTGCAAATTTAGAATCTTTAGATTTATACCTGATATCACTTTCATGATAAAATGTGTTAAAGTATGTATGTTACATTTTACAGATAAATCATTAATTTTGTTTAAATAATGAATACTGTTAATAATTATACACATGGGGGTGACACGGTGTCGGAGCGGTAGCACTGCTGTCTTGCAGGGAGTCGCGTCGCTGGTATTCAATGCTTGGAGTTAGGATGTTTTCCTGCTGGGTTTCCACACTGTGCTCTGGTTTCCTTCCAAAGATATACAGATTTGGGGATTTGGTGCAGCTAAAATGACTCCAGTGTATGTGTGTGCTTGTATTCACCTTGTGATGAGCTGAGGCTCTGTCCAGGGATCGTTTTTGCCTCGTGCCCAATGCTTGCTGGAATGGACACATCCTGGATTGATGGATTCAATTATTAATTATCCTTTTCAGAGATATTGCGGTAAGCTGTCATCGGAATTTAATGGATGTTCCAGGCAATTCTCAACACAGAGAAGCCGAACCTGTTCTCACCGTGATAATATCTCGCACTGCCACCTGGTGGATTCCTACAGATTTACGTGAAGTACCCGCACAAGTATAACGCTTGCGTAGCAGGAGTGTCCGCTGCAGCATGCGTCGAGTGAAGTATAAACCCGACCTTAATGTTTTGGGTGTTTTTGTCAATTATGCATAATTAAATATGTAACTTAACTCCTGGCTGGTTTTGTTTAATCTAATTGCTTGAGAAGGGAATTGAGGAGCAAGTGATTAAGTATCTTATCAGAGTGGTAAGTATATGGGATTTTAGACATTTTAGGTCTACACAATAAAGAGCATAAAAGAGAAAATAAGGTCACCAAAAGACCTTCAAAAATAAAACACCAGCTTTAGTTGTTGCCAGTTTTATCTCATTATGGAGTTAGTTCAGAAATAGATTTTACATGTACTTTCAGAGCTCAGTGATGTGGCCAGCAATTTGCAAGTTGGGTGAGGAATCCAATAGGTGGTTCCTAGAGGCACCAATGAAGAGTATAGTCTGGGTGGATTGATGTGCAGGAGCATTGTCATGATGTCGCTCAACTTGCACTATTGAGAGTTTGGTGAACTTGAGGTAAACATTTCTTTGTCTAGATTTGTGAAACTGGGTAAACTACCTCTGGATAGTTCTATGTTGGTGCTTGGTCACCAAGATTAGTTTCCAGCTTCTTGAAACATTCTGACATCTAAAAACCATGATGAAAATGTGATGGAGCATAAGCACTTGTTTGTTTTTCATCTGAGAAATTCACTCGTGGGTGTGCACTACATTCACATCTAACCTCCATTTCTTATCTCCATGATGACCTACGAACATGAGAATTTCAGGAAGACTGAGTAGTTAAGATTCTCTGGAGGGTGGTGGGGTGAAATCAACTAAAGGGAACACATCCAAAAGTTCATGTGAATTGACTTTTGGAACTCTTCCCATACTGCATTAATAGAAATGTCCAATTGCAGAGCCACACACAAAGTTAACAGGACTTCAAAAACAGCATGCTTTATGGTTGAATTCAAATCTGCAAACATCATATGTGTAAATTTTTTGGTGTTTGAAGGCAAATTAATATTCATGTATATTATCCCAAAAATGTGGTGAACTTGGTGAAAAAGTACATGTGTACATTGTCAAATGGGGTGCAGTATCTCAATTAGTAATTGAATACAAACAATATTATAAATTTAAATTTTCTAATTCTGGAGTTGTATATGGTCATAAGCATTAACAAAATAACTTGTACAAGACAACTAGGATAACAGAACGAAGGCTATTATAGTAGTTCTGAAATAATGGGTTAATGTAAAACTGATTAGATTTATTACACACAGGAAGTCTTAAAGTTGGGAGAAATGCTTATAAAAAAAGAGAGTGATTTGGAAAATGAAAGCAACAGAGGCCTCCTTAACGAAATGTGTTTGTTCGGAAATATGTGTGTCATCCTCACAATACAGCTATCTCCAGCGTCCATAATAACACCTAACGTATGGTTTTTAATGTCCTTTTCTTTAGTGTGTAGCCTGTTTATTTTGTCCATTAAAAGGAATTACTGTGTTGTATGACAGAACTGGTAATGGTAATATTACCAACAAACAAGCCATTACACAGCATGACCCTGGAGTCTGCTTCCCACACTGTTTGATAAAAATAAAGGAATTGTGGCATCAGCTGGGCAATAACAGTAGTCAGACACATGTGAGCATTACATATTTAGTTGTTTGTTAATTGAATCAAGATGCTTTTGGTTTACAAAAACATTAATTGCGTGATTGTGCCTTTATCTAAACATGTGCAGTCAGTTGCATGGATTACATGACAAAAATAAACAATCACTGCAAATTACCTTTTGATCTGTTTGGATGTGTCTGGATAGCGTCTTAATCATGGCATGGCATGGCTCGGCTCAGGGATGAGATTCCTGATCCGTCAGCTAGTTTATACTGAAAAATGTCCATTGCCCAATACCCTGTAATGGAACAAGTACTGGGTGAACAAGTAATGTAGGCTCAACTTCAGCATGTGTCCCTAAGAGGATGTCTCCAGAAGGTCTAAATTGATTATTAGCCAGCTATTATCATGAGCCAAAAATGTATCACAATCCCAGAAAACTCTCTCCTTACATAGCCTGCCATTGGCTATATCCTTCAAAGCAGCTGACATTGACATTGCCATTTAATTCATTACCAAGGTAACATTAGAATATCAATGTCTCAACTTTGGTCTTAACTTATTTAGTAGCAAGCTGGCAGCTTAAAAATAAATTCAGCGTTGTGGAGTGTTACATAGCTGAAAGGCAAAATACAAACCAAAAAAAAAAAATTAAGCAAAACTCACCACACTACATAAAAGCAAAGTAGGTAGATTTATGGCAAGAAATGAGAAAAGAACAAGTGCTTGCAAAACTTTTTTTTTTTTTTTAAATAGATAAAGAAACCTGTATGCAAGATAAACTCTGGAGCTAATTGAACTTTAATTTTGGCTAACATAGTTTGACTTGAAATAAAATGTCTGAAGGAAGACCATCAGATGTTGTATACCCAAGGTTTACACTATTAGAAAATGATACATGCTATATAAAATTTTTTTTAATTTGCATTTTTGTAATCCTGTTAAATATTTATCACTTACTTGTGAAGCTATTTTCTAGCTCTGTGTTCTCCTTTTGTATGTATTTTAGAGTCTTCCCAGTTAGACAATGATGCTGTAAACTGGAAGAATTCTTTACTTGATGAAGATCACATGGTATGTAAAACTACAACTTGTAACAGAGCTTTTACACCAACACCAGACTTTTCTATCATTTGGTCACACAAAGGTGAACTAATGGCATCCTGCTAATTTTGATTGGCTTTTTAATTTGATGGAGTATCTCTAATTGAGCATTTTAAATTGAAATATTGAATGATACACTTTATAAATCTTATTTAATCATACTTGAATGTATGTTTTGCATACACGGTAGACAAGGAGAAGAGCAGACCCTGTCCTGTTCTGAAACTGGAAAACTACTTTCCTACTTGTCATGCTGTTAGCACCATTGTCAAAACAAATGCTAAATAGATGGAACACTTGAAAGACAAAAAAATCATTGTAGATTCACCATTTACTCTTATTTACTGTACACTCAAATGTGATGTTGGCCTAGTGCACCACTTTAACATGATTTTAGTATGTATGCTTTTTTGTGTTTTTTTTTTTTTTTTGCTTTTGCAAACAAGGTGTAAATAGATACTTTATTAATCCCAATGGGAAATTCAATCATCTCCCATTCAGGTGTATAACAAAGCAGTAAAGCTTAGTTCTATTTCAGTGGTGGACCCGGCTGGACAGAAGTGAAACAACAATGAACACTATTTAGTTTCTGTACATCAGTGCTCAATTTGGGCCTTAAATTAATTTTCTTTTTTTTTGATTATAAAACAAACCCAGTTCAGGGTTGCTGTTGACTGTTTCTATCACACCAATCAGGGTACTTGGAGTACCAAACACTTTGACTGGTGGTTAAGCAGAACCATTAACCAGCCAAAGCACTGGGAACAGTCTTGTCACCTCTTCTGAACCTTGCAAAGGAATAAGACCCAGTTTGACAGCAAAAAAGCCATTGCTAAGTTATGATGGCTGCATAATTTGAAATCTGCAATGAAAGTATTGTTTAGTCAATTTACATAGGGTGACCACTTTCTCCTAGAACAAGTTTTATACAGGAATTCTTTATATTTTATAATATTTATAGTGGACTTATAATGCACATCTACATCTTCTTGGCTTCATTTTTTGGAGATGTTTAAAACTAATTGGTTTCTTTTATTAGTTGAACTCAAATTTATTAGTGGTTTTTGTTTCTCCAGTAGGCGTCCTGTCATGTTTTCCTACTCATCCAATAAACACTTTCTCTACATTTCTCCATTCTCCAGTTAGTGTGCTTAATTGCAGGTATTTTGTACATTTTAATTTAATTGTTTGTGGAAATTTCTGATAGTTGAATTAGTATTTACAGCATTTGCCTACTAAATATACACCAATTTCAAGAAGCGCAAAAGGTTAATTTGTTTCAGAAGTTTATTAGTATTATCAACTGGAGGGGAGCAAAAATGTATGTAACCTTCTCCAATAAACAATTGGGCAGTAGTTCCTAAGTCTGTACCTCTGCTTCACATTCACTAGACTCATGTGGCTCTTCCCATCTTTACCAGTATTTGCAATAATTACCCAGTTTACCTCATTGACATGCCTCGGACAAGGGCATGGTCAACTAGAGCTGCATAAATATCAACAAACTATTTTGTCTCTTACTTGCCCTTCCTCTTCTACACTCCTTAACAGTATTAACACTATCACTGATGACTACCTTCACTTCCACCTAGTTTTCTAGCCTGTGATGTGTAGATCCAGTCTGTGGTGCTTGCTTTTTTTTTGTTAAAAAAATTTTTTTAAATTGTGTTTATTTGACATTTGGACGTCAGTCTTCACACATTATGCATTTCAGCATTTTGTCATTGTTACTATAACATGAAATTTGTTTCAGTTCGACATTTCTTGCCACGCATTTCCTTTCATCCTATATTTACACAGATCGTTGTAGACCTAGAACACACATGAAATTTATGCATTCCTAATAACACAATATTTAATAAAAAATATATTAATATTTATCATATACAGTTCCAGACACCTTCAGACTTCAGCTCTGAGAATTTTGTCTGACTTGAGTTCAGCTGCCTCGTTAGGGGATGGGATAGCAAGGTTCTTGTGCTGATTGACAAATTTGCAAAACAAAGACACTGATGAGGTGGTGTGAGGAAATTTAAGGTGGCTTGGCATTACAAATATTTTCATAGGCTTCATGGATTCTAGTGTTAACTGAGTGTCTAATCCAAGATGCCTAAATTCAGACATACTTATTGAGAGTTTTCTCCTAGAAAACAAATAATACAATCTTTATCCCCTTTGGCTCATGGTTACCCAGAGCCTGTTCTCTTAGCATCAGGAGAAAGGAATGAGCAAACCCTGAACAGGGCATATGACCAGTACCAGCCCCAGTCACACACATTCACAGAAGGACATTTTTTTTATTTTTTTGCGATCATATATTTATTAACCTAGTATAAATCTGAAGGGTAGTTTATTATTGGCGGTTAACCTAACAAGTCTTTTTACTTACACAGATTAACACTAGAATTACCAGAGCCTACGAAAAAACTCGTAGGTCCGTCCCACCTTAAGTCGCTTCTTAAAATCGTTCTCACCTCTCCGCCAGCGTCTTTTGTTAATCTAAATGTGCTGATAAAAGAAAAGCTGCAAGTAGCCAGCTATTCCATCCCCCCAACGACTTAGAACGTGCACAAACTTCTCCCAGCTCATGCCTTGATTATCTGGGAGTGAAGTGGAGTTTTAGAGTGGAAATAATAGATCATTATTTGGAATACACGCATTTCACGTGTGTTCTGTTTCTACAGTAATCCGTGTAAACACATTTTTAAAACAGAAACGTTTTTCATATTGTAGTAGTAAATGACAAAATGTAAGCATAAACTATATAATGTATGAAGCCTGAAGTCCAAATATCAAACACATTTACAAAAGGTACAAATATAACA
>JANRMT010062842.1:28791731-28829715 GCA_026402145.1 Polypterus bichir lapradei
GTTATCAATGAAACTGGTTGTATACTTACAACGCTTGACAGATGCCGAATGTCTCTTCAACACAAGTCCTACAAATACTGTCGTAACTGAAACAAACCATGAAACTCAAACCGATTATGACAGCAGCAATCCAAGCTGTGAGATTTGAAACAAGATTACTGTTCACATGGCCAACTGTACGTTGCATGCTCAAGAGTAAGCTCAGCGCACAGCTACAGCTTGGTCATATTGCAACTGGAGGGCCGAACTGACAACGTGGCATACAAAGAGATCCTTAACAAATAATTATTGGTATATTTTCCCTCAGTTTAAAAAGGTTTAATTTTCTTCTTAATAAAAATTTTAAGGCAGTACTTCACCGCTGCGAAGCGCGGGTATTTTGCTAGTATATATATATATGACAGCAACACTCATCACTCACAACAGTGACAAAACAATTACATTGACAATCATGTTACGTTATTTTCAAAATGTTTCCTTTTCTTTTTCATTGCTTCTTTAACACACTACTTCTCCGCTGCGAAGCGCGGGTATTTTGCTAGTCTATACTAATAAAAGGCAAAACCCTCACTGACTGACTGACTCACTCATCACTAATTCTCCAACTTCCCGTGTAGGTAGAAGGCTGAAATTTGGCAGGCTTATTCCTTACAGCTTACTTACAAAAGTTAAGCAGGTTTCATTTCGAAATTCTACGCGTAACGGTTGACAACGTCTACCATGTTAAACTTTCTTATTTATGGCCCCATCTTCACGAAATTCAGTAGGAGGCTTCCCTGCGCTAACCGAAACCGAAGTACGTACTTATTTTGGTGGTATGATGCCACTGTCGGCCGCCATATTGACCTTTCCAATGGTCTTTGTTACTTATGGGCCCATCTTCAAGAAATTTGGTACACGGGTTCCCAACACTAACTGAATCCTACTTGCATACATATATACATCCATAGCCTGCAGCTCGATCGCCATCCCAACGCCTCCCACGTTGTTGGCTGCCTGCCTGTATAAGGCCTCCGTCGCTCCGGTCTCTTCATTCCCTTCCTTGCCTCGCCACGGGATTCACGTCTCCCTGCTGATTAACTGCAGCCTTTTTATTTAATCCACGACTTCTTCGCTGTTTTATTGTTCGTTTATTACGATTATAGTTATTGTGTAGGCATTTTAGACTTACTTTACATTGTTCAGGTACCCATTTCCTTTATCATTCCAACCCTACCCCCATTAACATGTCTATCGAGGTGATCACCATCGCTCAAAGAACTGTCACTTACCGAGTGGTTTCCATGCCCGGAGATGGCACCTACCTTTTCCATTCTTTTTGTTACATATTGCACGGCCATATCAGGCTCACTCTTGATATCCAGAGGAACAATTGTGTCTTATGTATTGAATGACTGGGACAGGTTCAAGGTGTGGACTGATGATGGTACACAAGATAATTATACTACACAGGAGCACTATAAGAGTGAAATGCTTAAGCCCTTCACCTATGCTTCTGCATGTGAGTTGATGGCTGCTGCTGAATTGTTCGGTTGTCACGTTCAAGTGTGCCGAAATGGCCAAATATTTTACACCTTTGGACAACCGCCAATGCCTCTTAAACATCTTAGATTCACAGGTGACAATATCAGTAGTGGACAATTTGATGTTTATGAATGTTTAAACTCTCAAAAGCTAGATGCGAAGTTATCGATGAAACCGGTTGTATGCTTACAACGCTTGACAGATGCCGAATGTCACTTCAACACAAGTCCTGCAAATACTGTCGTAATTGAAACAAACCATGAAACTCGAAACCGATTATGACAGCAGTAATCCAAGCTGTGAGATTTGAGGCAAGAGGACTGTTTCATTCATGTTTGGTAGATAGCCCAGAGGGGACTGGGCGGTCTCATGGCCTGGAATCCCTGCAGATTTTATTTTTTTTTCTCCGGCCGTCTGGAGTTTTTTTTTTTGTTTTTTCTGTCCCCCCTGGCCATTGGACCTTACACTTATTCTGTGTTAATTAATGTTGACTTATTTATTTTCTTACTGTGTCTCTTATTTTTCTATTCTTCATTATGTAAAGCACTTTGAGCTACATTTTTTTTGTATGAAAATGTGCTATATAAATAAATGTTGTTGTTGTTTTCACATGGCCAACTGTATGTTGCATGCTCAGGATTAAGCTCAGTGTACGGCTTCGTAATATTACAACCAGAGGGCCGAACTGACAACGTGGTATACAAAGAGATCGTTAACAAATAATTATTGGAATATTTTCCCTCAGTTTAAAAAGGTTTACTTCTTAATAAAAATTTTAAGGCAGTACTTCGCCGCTGCGAACCACGGGTATTTTGCTAGTTGCCAATAAAAGGCAATTAGTTTTTTTTTTTTTTTGCACTTCTTCTTCTGCACTTTAAGCCCATCTAGAGGTACACTAAACGCAGTTGTTAGTGGATTATGAGAGATTGTGACATCCAGGCTGTCTGAAGGCATTTAAAGATTTTGGTCCAAAATAATGTTAATTTGGTACACGCCCAAAACATATGACCCAATGAAGCTGGAACTTGATTGCAATGTTTGCAGGCTGGATCTTGCCTTGGAAACATTTTGGACAATTTTAAATGAGATCCATGTGCTTGATAGATGATTTTAAGTTGAATAATTGTATGCTTTGCACATACAGAGAGAGTGAATTCTGTGCATTGCTGTCTTCCATTCCTTTTCAAAAATGTTGAGTGAGAGATCTTTATCCAATGTACTCAGGGATCTTTTGAAAGGGAGGGACTTTAAAATGTTTTTATATGTTAGAGAAATTCTGTCGGTGTCCTCAAGACTGATCAATATTTTTTCTGGAGTAGAAGTAGGTGGTAGGTTAGGAAAGTCTGGCAGGTTTTGGTTTTGATTAACAAAGTTTCTAATTTGTGAAAAACTGCGAATTATGGATATGGTTAAAAAAATGCCTATTTTTATAGTTTTAAACTCTAAATATGCCCCCAAAATGCTTTAATTTAATTTCAAACTCCGCTTAATACATTACCTAAAAAAAGAATGTAAAGGTAAACCTGTATACTGTACAGTACTGTATTGCTACTGCTAGAATATAAATACTGATGTTACTGCTATATGTACTATAATTCATGCAAGTGCGATTTCATTGCCAGAAGCCTTAAAAGGTGTAGGGCATTTCGGCGGCATCATGGGGCTTTAACCCTTAAACTGCAACATACTCGGGGGGGGGGTTAATGCATCCCTGGACGCCAAATACTTTTTTGCTGCACTTTTTAAGTAAACGTCACAATTCACAAAGAAAAAGTGAAATTTTAATGGAACAAATTTTTTTCATGCAAAGAGCATTGTGATTATTGCAACACTGATCATTTTTACACACTGCCAATGAACTGTAAAAACTTTTTTTTTTTTTTTTTTTTTTTTTTAAAAATCTGCTGGAACAATATGCAGAAGGTGCAACTGATGACATTGATGAAATTCAGTAAATCACCAAGCCAACTGCACTTGAACTGGCTACACGCAAGCACACCGAGGTAAATGCTGATGCTGGCAGGCCAGTCTACTGCAGCGGCCGAATCCCAAAGACAGTGAGGCTGCAGTGCTGCAGGGGCCGGCGGTGGTCATGAGCTGGCTGCTCAATGAATGTACGGCCCTGACTGATTAGCTCCGGCATGCTGGTAAATTGCACTGGAAAATGACTATAGGCGGTTTAAGGGTTAAGAAGATCAAAACGGAAAACATGAGAACGCTCGGCTGGAGATGCATCACAGGGCAGCAGGGAAAAATGGATAACAATGTAGCGGTCCGGTGCCGCGAAGATTCACACCATCAAGAAGACTGTGATTTATTTATTTTTATGGTGGAGACAAAAACAAAGCAAACCGGTACTCAAGCAGCAAATAAAGAATGTAATGAAAACAACGGTACCAACCCCTGTTCCCCTTACAGCGATTATACATTTAATACAACAAAGAACAAACAAAACACACACAGTAAAGTCCATGAAAAACTTCAACGTATGAAATGTAATGATGAAAATAGATAGTCCAGAGATCCGCACATTGAATGGTGTATTAACGTGGTATTTCCCTCTACTTGCCCTTTACCTGTTTCCTCAAGGGTAAGTGTTCTCGTCAAGTTTATCGGGTTGGTCTACTGCACTTTAAGATGAACACACACATACATAGCTATACACATATACACAGACCCTAACCACAACAGTGCTATATGAATGACACACACACACTGATTAACCTCTAGCACTTTAAACCACACAGGTGCGTTAGGAATAACACAGCCTGTCACTCAGCACTTCAAGAGACTTCTTATCGGCACGATCAACATACAATGTTTTAGTGATATCTCAGACCTAAATATTACTTTTGGTCTACAAGAATACATATAAATATAGAAAGACTCGGCACTCTTGACTATAGGCCATTTATCAGCCAAGGATACCTTCTTATCGTACTGTCCCTTCTATAGAGTGGCGCCCTCACTCTCAGCCTTATAATCCTTGCAGCACAGAAATAATAGCAAAAATCCGGCTACACTAGGTGCTCAAAGAAATCTAACTTATTAAGTCAATCACTCTAGACATTAAGACAAAGCATAGAATGTTAAAAGCAGCATGGTATTTATTACAAGAATAATACCACTGGAATAAAGAATAGGAAATAGGTACTGATAGAAAAGTCTGAATACATATAGTCTTTAGAAAAAGCTTACGAAAAAGTTAGATGACAAGGATGAATGTCCCAGGGAGGTGTTTGATTTAGTGCCGTCTTCATCCATTCCTCCTCTTCTCCTTCTGTACTTTCTTCTTCTCCTTTTTCTCTTTGCTTCCTGATGTTGCTTTCAAACCAAGGCATATCTATTATGAAATGTTATGCCTTGGTTTCACAACACATGCACCTTATTGGCTGGCTGACAAAATGATTGATGAATTAATTCACTGTCCGTTTTCCCAAACAACAAAACCTTTAATGTTCTCTGAGGTGTCAGTAGATCTTCCTTTCCCAGGCTGTAAACCAAATTGTTGTTCCAGATGTCCATCCATAAAGTAATCAATAGCCTGAGGCATGGCTCAGCATCCTTTCCCAGGCTGTAATACCAAGTTCACACTAAGCTGTGAACAACTGTTATAAAAGTAAGGTGTAAGGGAAGAAAAGCTGCTTTGATTTGTCTTAGTTCATCTGTTGTCTTGTCTTGAACAAAATATAATGGAAACCAAAATGTACAAATTTTATACACCATAACAAAAGGGAATGTAAAGATAGTCCTACCGGTAGTTCCTGAAATGGTGTGGATGGGTTCAGGAGCTCCCCTTTCTTCGAAGGATGGCCATGAATCCACTTGCAGTCCTCATGTACACATGCAGACAATCCAGACCCCAACCACAAAACAGGACAAAACAAATAAGTACAGGTAACTTAATAGAAGGGAGACAGTCAGGAACTTGAAACACAAATTACACACAACTTTTTTTTTTTTTTTTTGCTTTTGGTCACTGGCCCCCATTTTAAAAGCTGCGCTGACATTCTTTGACCCCAACAGCCCCTGCACCCTCAGCAGAAGACTAATCGGAGCCACTGCTGGGAGTTGTAGTTTCAAATTTGTAGTAGAGTACAACGCTCTTGGATTGGCTGCTTTCACCATCCCAAGCTGTGTTTTCCTCTACATTTGCTTCCTGTTCTCTCTACAGGCCAGTATTGCCACGAAAAAAGCCATAAATTGCAGAGGATTTGTGGTTTCTGTTAACAATTATTAGCTAGGTTCGAAGGAAAAAATCTGTGAATGACTAAGGCCACGAACTCTGAACCGCGACATTGCCGGGGTCTACTGTATTACATTAAACAGGTGACAAAGATTGGCAGCTAAGTGTCTGCCTTAATAAATCCTGTTCAATCCTACTAGCAAGGACTTTGGAGAGTATCTTAACTTCGTTATTTGGATGTGAGATTGGTCTGTATGATGCACATTGTAATAAGTCCTTATTTTGCTTTGGAAAGATGGTAATTTAATGCTTGGCGAAAATTGAGGTACAATTTTATTGTTTCTAGCTTCTGGAAATGTTCATAATAATTGGGGAGCTAGCTTAATTGAGAATTTATTAAATTTGGCCAGGTAACCATCAGGGCCTGCTACTTTCCCACTCTGAAGTGACTTCATAACATCTGGTAATTCTGATAGTGCTGGAGATTTTTCCAGTTCTTCTGCACTGAGAGTATCTAGTTGTGGTATCTGTAATGCATCCAAAATGCCTTAAGTTCTGTCTTCTCCTCTTTAGTCCGAGTAGAATATAAAGCCTTATAGTAGTCTCTAAATGTGTGCATTATGGTTTTATGGTCAATGATTTTGTCTCTCTCTCTGTGTTGCAGTGCAATCCCAGCGATTACTGAACGTCCTGCGTGTGGATTTGTTGAACTAAGATCTTGTTAGCTTTCTCTTCATGTTCATAATAATGATGTGATTTAAAAATGAGGAGTTCTGTTTATTTTGTTGTGAAGAGGTTGAATTCTGAATGCAAAGCCTGTCTTTTCCTATGAAGTGCCTTCATTTGGACAACAGGCGTTTTCTTGATCAATTCTGGTAATTTCACTGATTAGCTCTGTTACCTTCTTGGTTTCTAATTTATTTTTGTTGGACAGATAAGAAATAATCTGTCCTCGTAAAAAAGACTTCAGAGTTTCCCAGAGGATTCCCGCAGAGATCTCTGAAGATGTATCAATTTGCTTGGATATAAGCTCCATACAGTTCTCATCTGCTAACAACCGTGGGTTAAGACGCCACCTACAAGATGAATATATGGGGCAAAGTGATTTAAGCGGCATTTTCAAAGGGGTGTGGCCAGCGATAACAATAGAGTCTTACTTAAAAGATTTAATTCTGGACAAGAAATTATCTATGAACAAATAATCAATTATTGAGTAACAGTGATAAACAGGTGAGTAGAAGGAATATGCTCTTGAATTTGGGTTTAGGAATCTTCAGGGGGCTGGTAAGTTATGATCAGTTACAAACTGTATGATTGTTTTTGCAGTGTTAGGTGTCATCACCCCTGTGGCAGGGGACCTGTCGAGGTCTGAATTTAAAGCACAATTAAAGTCATCAGCCATTTTATGAGTGTGCACCTTGGGAATGGATGAAATACCTATCATCCACTTTGGGTGCGTAGATATTTATCAAAATTACTTTACAGTTAAATAAATTACTCATGACGATCACACATTGCCCTTCAGGATCAGATACTAAATCTGATACTACAAATGAGATTGTTCTATGTATAAGAATTCCCACACCTCCAATTTTCTTTGTAAAGCTGGAATGGAATATTTGGCTGGTCTAGTCTCTGTGCAGCTGGACTTGATTCTTGTTTACTATGTGGGTCTTCTGTAAAAAAAAAATACTACTTTTAGTGTTTAGACCTGTTAGGTGGGAGAATACTTTCTTTCTCTTTAATTTGTGACTGAGACCTTTAACATTACATCTCACAAAGTTAACAACTTGATCTTTTGTTGACATTCTGTACTCTTAATTTAAGAGAGTGCATTATTATATAAGACAGCTTTGACCTTAAATTCCAATTTTACCAGATGTTATTGCCATGAAGCTTATTGTTACGTTGGCTTTTACAATAATAAGTAGCTTGCTCTCTTTAATAGCCCCAACACCACCACCATCATCATTTTGCCACCCTGAGATTGGCTAGACCACATTTCTGAAAGTCCCAGTCCTCTGACATACATAGAGACTGAGCACATCCAAAACAAAACAAGCCCTCCAGCAGTGGTGCATAACAATTAAAATAAAATAGATATCTATTGGCCATACAGTCCAAATGTAAACGGTTTGAGAAAGTAAACCACAAGGAATGATGTTAAACAGTAGACCTGGATAAGTAGATAACATTTGATAGTAAGCCCTAATATAATGAACCAAGGGTATACTGTTAAACATTCCGTTATGGAAAAAAACATTCCACATACATACATACATACATACACTCATAATTGTAATTAAAACACAAAAAATGGCAGGTAAGGAAATAGAATGTATAATTACGGAATGAGTTTCATTGCAAATGGATCCTACAGCAGGTAAGATCTTCTTTGCCATGCCAGGACACGATGCAACTTGTTTGTCTTTCAAAAAGTGTCGCGATCAGTTTTCTTAGCTCTTTTTCTGCTTCCTCCGTTGAGGTAAAAATGTTGAACTTGCCTTGAATGTCCACTTTCAGTTTGGCAGGATACAAGAGGCTGTATCTGATCTCTGCTTACCGTAAGCACTGTTTAATTATGTAAAATGCGGCACATTTAGCAGCTGTTGAGGGTGAGAAATAGGGGGAAAATACGAATGTGGTTATCTTCAAATATAATCTAGTTTCTTTTTGAGAATTAACGTATGTAGTTTAAACTGTAGTTTTTCAAAACCCATGATGAAAGTCCTAGGTTTTGATGTATTCGGTCCACGTATGTGGTAAGCTGCTGCTATCTTGGTGTCTGATTTGAAATCCTCTCAAATTATTTTAGAGAATAGTTCAGCTAAGAATTTCACTGGGTTTGGACTTTTGCGATTTTCAGGGAGACCTTCGATTCTGATATTTTTCCTTCTGCATCCATCTTCCAGTGCACCTAGTCTTGTCTCCAGGCACTTTGCATTCAGAATTTGCAGCTATGGCTTTGTCAGGGGTAGATGCCAGTTGTTTCACTATTTTAATGCGAGTCGTGAACGTTTGCTTAATGTCTTCAATCTGAGTACCAAGTGCTCTAAGCTTATTCTCAGATTTAGACGCATTTTCCTGTATTTTTTCCTCAATCTTTCCTAGCATACCTTTTAAAGGCTGCCTGAAAGCGATTACTTAAATGGGTTTCCTGGTCTTTAATATCCTGAAACAGCTTCTCATTTGTCTTATCTTGTGCCTGTCTTTCATTTCTTATCATTTATGTTCTCCTTTATATTATCCTTGAGCTCCTTGAGCTGTGGTCATTGTGGCGATCATTGTCTTGTTGAGTCTTTGACAGAGTGGGAAAGTATCGTTCTATGCATGGGCAGGAGTAATGTATTTCATCCATCCGTAGGTGAGCTCTAGAGTTCCATGCAGTTGTTTGATTTTGATACCTTTTCTTTGAACATGCCACCTCCAAACATGGGCACAACTGGTTTGCTAACAAGCAGGATTAGGTTTTTGCAGAGCTTGCTTGCTCAGGATACTTTGAAATAGCTTTCGACCCTGGCTGTATTCAGCACTATGTAGCACTTGACTACTCTTGTCTCCCTGTCATACTCTTCCTGTCAGATTTTAAGTGTATATAATGTGTATGAGTAACTCTTACAGATCACGTTGAGACACTAAAAACCTTTCCTACAGTGACCAGTGCGGTCTGCCCTCAAAAACCTGAAACGGACCCCTACATATTCCATATAGGCAGCCTCTAATGCAACCAATGGTTTGAGCACACACACACACAGAGCCATCTACTCATCCAGCATAACAAACTAGATCTATTCTAGAGCGGTTTAGTTAATTCTGGGACACCCACCCATTTGGCGTCAGGTAATCCTTACCTACATTGTCACTATCATAGGTCCTCCTAATAATGCATAGACTGTGGTTGATCCATATCCTGTCAACCTTGCATCTTTAGCACCTTGTGAATATGTGTAGGCGCCATGCTGGTCTGGCATTCAGTTATAATATAAACCCTTGACACGTATTTTTGAAAAATCAGCGCACACTTCCTAAAAACTCCTCCAGCTTTCTTGACACTATGTCAGATGTGTTTGTTTTAGTAACTAATATTTTGAGTAGACTTAACATTTTTTTGTAGTATAATAATCAGACAGCTAAAATAAGGTGTCAAAGAAATTAAGATGTCTTTATATAGACTGCTCACATAATATATTTTATAATTCCTTTCCAAGTATCTTTAGATTGTCTGTCTGGTTATTACACTTGGCTGGTCTGTTGTTTTTATTGGAAGTTACCTGAACACGTATTGAGTAAAACTGGAAATAGCACCTTCTAAGGATCTTGCTGTCAATTCCCATCTTCCCAGTCTTGGTTTTGCAATGGAAGAATCTCATGGACATACAATGAACTAAACAGATGTAAAGGCAGCAAAAACCAGAACATATGTTAGACTTCAATATTGTAATTTGTATTATGTGGCAGTACTATGTAATCCCTCTCCCCAGTTTTTGTCAAAGGAGGGCTGAAATGAAGTTTAATGTATGTTAACTAATACGGACACTACTCCTATTCTCCTATATATCTGGTATTTTGCGGAGGCAAGTTTCATGACAACTTAGTACAGAGTTGATACAGCGTCTTAGAGATGATGGACTTCAACCCAGGTGGTCTGCTTCAAAACGCACCTCCCTGTAATGGGCATTGTGCTGTCTGCCATATCTAAGGTAAGATGGATCTCTGGATCCTGCTTGTCCTAATCCTGAAGGTGATTAGCACCATATGAGGTCTATTTAATTATTTTCAATATCCTATTCACCCTCTTGGTTTTGTTGGTTAGTTGATGGACAACTTTTTTGTAACTCCCAATGTGGCATATAATTCCTTCCTCCAGAGAACTTGTGGACTTAGTTCCTCAATCCAAGACAGTGAATTCATGGGCTGCTATGGATCTTGTCCTTTAGGGTAAGGAGGAACAACCTCCTCAGTCTGTCAGTGGAGCAGGATAGTGGCAGCAGTCTGTCGCTGAAGCTGCTCCTCTGTCTGGAGATGATCCTGTTCAGTGGATGCAGTGGATTTTCAATTATTGACAGCAGCCTGTCTGTCTGTTATACCTTCATTGTTATCACTCTTTAATATTGTTCTTTATCAGTATGCTGCTGCTGCTGGAGTATGTGAATTTACCCTTGGGCATTAATAAAGTATCTATTGATCTATCTATCAAATATCTGAGTTCTTAGCATTGTTGAAAGGAAAAAGCTTCACTCATATTTAGAAATACATTTATTACGATCAAAATAGTCTTTCTGTTGCTACTGAATGGCAGTGGACCCAGTAAAACTACCCATTGTATTGAAAGGCTTTTTACATGACTTAAAATGTACTTATTCCACTTTCCATGCATGTATGTACTATAAGCTGAATGCTTGTTAGAATTTTAAAGTGTAACTGTTTCTTCCAGGTTTTGAAATATGCTACTAGGAAAAAAATGTTTTTTTGTTTGTGTTTGACTGTCTGGAAAAAAAGGATATAGTGTTATTTAGATTTATCAAATAAATAAGCTAGCTTATAATTGTTTTCTTTTTTCCCCATTTCAGGCAGCATTTAAAATGGATATACTGTAGATTTGAATCCAGTGGCCAGAATGAAACCAGAAGATAGATTTGCTTGGATTAATAGATATATTTTGACTTGACATCGTCTAGTTTTATATTCATTTAAGAATATTAGCAGATGGGAAGAGAAATAAGCCAAACTCTGTATCCTTTGGAAAAGTTTTTTTTTTCATTGATGAGGAGTTGCGTGTTTGTGGATTGTGCATGGCAACTCTATAGAAAACCAAATTCATAGTGATCTCATGTTGGCAGATAATCCTTCACATTTGTATTGTGAATAAATTTAAATTCTCAGAGTTGTAATTTTTTTTTATTTGAAAACTAAATTTAAAAGTAACAAATATATTGCTGGGTAAATTCATTTTAGTTGAAAACAAAAGTTAGTTTATTGAAGTGCAAACCATTTAAAATTGTTAAAATTGCATTTCATGTGTGATTCTCAAAACCTGGCTGAAGTATTAAGTGTTGTGCTTTCAAAGAAGATGGAGAAATTAATAAGCAAAAGTATCAAAAGCAGCCATGTTGAAGGATACAGAAGAAAAAAAAATGAAGGAAGAATAGATTTTGAAGAAAAATGCTGATCTATGCTAAAAGTTGCTTGCAATGGTTTTTTTTTTCTTTTAAGGTGCATGTTTTCTTTTCAAAGTATGTATTGTTTTGTTTTCCTGTTTCCACTATTTTCAGTTTAAGGTTATCTTTCTACTGTTTTGTTTTTTTGTTGTATATAATTTTTGTCAATGTTCTTTTAATTTCTTTGAAACTGATTTCACGGCTTTTAATATTGCATTAATATTTATTTGAATTTGTATGTGTTTCTGCTGAAGAGCTAAAGAATATTACATAAAAATTTAGTAAATATTATTCTTTATGATTGTAAAAGCCTGGTGACTAATTCTTTACCCTTAAAGGATGGAATATCAAAACTCTGAATTTTATAAATTCCATACTGTTGCTAATTTCTCCCTATTCAAAATGAAAGCAGAAGCAGGTCAATACAAAAAAAAGAGTTCTGAATTACTCCATGCTAAGTGATGGGAAAAGTTTTCCTATTTATATTGGTTTATAGTTGTATTTTGAGTCACCCTAATGAATGTATTTTGGTTCCTTTTATCATAATCAACTTTAACTATCGGTGATCTGACACAGTCAAATTAGTACATTTAATTTTATGGATAAATGTACCCTGCCGAAAGGGAGTCCTCTCCTAACTTCAAAGAAGGTTATTCAGTATTATGTTCAACTTACTAGAAGCACGACACAGTGACTTCCAGTGCAGTTTATTTTTCATTTTAATATCTTGAGTAACACAGTTGAAACTAATTGCCTTGGTGTGTTAATCGCAAGGTAATCAGCGTGAGGTGATGTAGAGATGATTGCAAGAACGAATGGTCAAAATCATAGCCTTCAAAGCCTCCATCCATACATTGTGAAGGTCTTTTAGGAAGGGAAACACAAACACTTCATGAAGAGATTCATACTGTTTTGTTTCAGTGCATCTGTGGCAAAGGTGGAATGGAATGTTAATGAGTAATTTATTCATTTGCATTTCCTAAGCTTGCTTTCTGATCTTTGCGTATAAGAGCCCACCCTGCTTCATTGGATTTGCTTTTAGGAAGGCAAGACTTTGTTTCAGACTTTGCAAATATAATTGTCTGGTTAAAAAAAAGTGTTTTCAGTGACATGATTTCTTTGTGAATTTAGTATTACACATTGTATTTTTGTTAAAATATCCATTGTAAAAACAGTGTCACAGTGAGGCTGTTGTCAGTTAAAGAGGAAAGAGCTTGCCTTGTTGCTGTCCTTTCTATAATCTTTGTTCACAATTTGCTTTTCAGTAGCACACATGCTTAAGTCTCAGTTTTAGTAATATTTCAGTAAAAGTACAAATCAAAAAAAGCATAACATTTAATACCAGTGAACAACTGTCTGGAATGTTAGTCTAATTCAGGTTTAATCTTTGAATCCAAGTTTCATTAGGTTGTTTCCCCAAATAAGTATGGCATAGGACTAAATGCTATTTTTGGATGTTTCAACTGTAACACTGTATTCTTGAATGTATCAAACACAAAAAGTGTTTTAAAGAAATTTGTTTCACCAGTAATCTTGATCAATGTGTTAAAGAAGTAGATTGGAAGACTCTTTCAAAAAAGACCTCTTATGAGAGGAAGCTGAAGAAGACTTATAGCAGCTTCTATCTCAGATTTAACTGACTGTGATTTATCCTTGTTCATAAGATGCAAGTTGATTTGGGCTTTCAAATGGTTGAGAACAGTGCAATAGTTGGACACTTGCCACTTTACTGGACACAGCAAACTTGGGGTGTTGGAGGACTAAATTGTCTTAACAGAGTGAGACTCTAAAAGAGTTAGATTAGACTTTTTGTGTATACGGGATGGCACTGCCTTTTCAGTGTCTTAACATATATTTGTTACAGGATAAAGTGGGCATTAAAATGGACAATGAATACATTTTAGTCCAACTGCCTCAGACATTATGTATAAAGAAACCTATCTGGTACCGCTCATGTGAATGCAAAAGTGTGATTAGCTTTAGGAGCAACAAGTTAAAGCTGTTCCCAAATCTAGTCGAATAACTGTTAATTGTCCTCCGATATTTGCTAAAAAGGAGTAGAAAGGAAAGAGATTGCTGGTCATTCATAAACTTCCTTTTATAAGGGTGTGTGTTGTATTAACTTCAGATCAATTTCTTTTTTTAATGAATCCAATCATGACCATCCCATACTCATCCAGAGCTGAGGAGAAATCACAAAAAACAATTCCCATTAAAATAGTAATTGACTGACTCCTGTAGTTAAATTGCCATGTTTCACAGTTTCCCCTCAGTAAAGCAACAAAACAAACACAAAATAGTATCCATAATATTTATTTTTTAGTAGAAAATATAAAATGTGCATTACTTACTTGTCTTTCTGTATTGACTTGAATGTTTCTTAATATGTAAAAGCAGAGCACAGGCTCACCTGCAACAGACCAGTTTTTGAAGTTTCACAAATCAGAGATTCCAAAAACAATGAGCTACCCAGGCTGTAATGATTTGGCACAAGGATGCTGGAGAAACGCCACGGTAGTTCTTTAAAGCAGATGCACACTGCAGCAGGAAGAGTGGTGCATGTTCAGAGTTGCTGCAGTAGGCTGCTTTGTTCCTTCTCTCTGTGACAAGATCTTGTCTTTTCATCTTAATTTTTATTATTGTATGGGGTTGTCTGGTTTTTAAAAACATGTATTTCGTATAATTAAAATAAGTCGTGTATAACCGGTGGTAAAAGAGACCATGTGACTTTAAGGTCCGATGTTCTGCAGTTGTACTTGCTGCAGGTGCATCATTCCCAGGAGTTGGAGAGGGTGATGGGAGTACAGTTAGGTGTCTTCCATCAGTGACAGGTTCATGAAAAGAACACTGATGCTTTGTGTTGATTGCTACACATACAGGAATTGCGAGACATTCTAGAATAATCCATATTAAGGGTAAAGATTTAGGGCAACAATATCTGCCCAACAAAATCCTATCTAATCTCTCAGGAAAAGTGGTAGAAGGAAAATATTTTTGTGGAAGCTGCTTCAACCATTGTCAGGTATCAAAACTCATCCATCTAAGACTTCCGTGTTCTGTTCTTGTTGTTTGTTTTACATAGTTTGGTGCTTATAGCATGGTTGAATGCAGGGGTATATTTGTGATCTATTGTGTCTGCTTTTCATGCCGTTAAATAAGTTAGACTTTATTTGCTGTAACCTTGAGGTGCGAAATATATTGTGGCTTAGTACTGGTCATAAGGAAGCATTTGAAACAGTCATTTGTTCTTGGTTGGCTTGAGGGTCCTTTTTAGGAATTAGGGGGTCCCCATTAAGCCACTGTGGAAGTTCACTGGGTAAACATTTGATGATGATATAAATGCAACCCCAGCTAAATGTGTGTGTAAATTTGGTAAAAATGTAAATGGGCATGACTACAAACCTTTTTAAAGCACAGATTACAGTTGTCTAATGACTACTGATTAGTCAATCCTACTGCTTACCTGAGAAGTTAGGTTTTTGTAAATGGTCAGTTAAGCTGTGATGAGTGAAACATTTTGGTGTGGTATTCATAAAAGTAGTGCTGATGTTTGTGATGTGCCATCTGTTGGAATGACAAGTGCAGTGCACTTACAGCTAAAAAGATTAGATCTTTTGGAATGACAAACATAACTGGATATACACTGACTCTCATCCTTTTAGTATGATGGATAGAGAGAGAGAGAGAGATTATACGTAGGTGCAGAAGTATTTCGACGAGTGATACAATTTTCATAATTTTGGCTCTGTTTCTCACCACAGTGGATTTGAAATGAAGCACTCAAGATGTAATTGAAGTGTAGACTTGCAGTTTTAATTAAAGGCATTTCACAAAAACATTGTATGAGCTCTTTAGGAAGGATGGCCATTTTTATACATTCCCCTTATTTTCAGGGGCTTAAAGTATTTGGACAAACTAAAATAATCATCTTTAATACTTGGTGTACTCTTACAGTCCATGGCTGCCTGAAGTCTTAACCCATGGCCATATCCTAGGGCCGAGTTTCCACTCTAATGATGCTTTGATTTTTCATTCTACTTTTCCAGGTGATCTAATTGTTTAATTCATTATTTAGTAATTAGTGGGTCTGACACTAAACCAGTTGCCCCCTTTCATGATGCAATGTTGTTTGCCTGGATGTCTGCTTTGCTCATTTTTAATTGTCAATATTAAGATACAATGAGGGGAGGAAACTACACAGGGAATGGGCAAAATATGATGAAATCACAAAAGAGAGTTAAGCATTTAATCTATAACAATAATTAGAAATATTCCTAAATGTCTTAAATGTAAAAATCATGCTGATGTGCTTTTCTAAATGTAGAATAAAAGAGGAAAAATGCCTGCTAATTAAATGAGCTCAGAGTTAGTCATTGTCACTGATTAGGAATCTGGTTGGAACAAAAACCCGCAGCCACAGCTGGCCCTCAGCACTGACTTTGAGAACCCCTGAGTTAGGTTATTGTGAGGGTAAGAATTACACTCAATTAAACACAACAAAGCCTGAACCGTACACGTGTGGACAGAGATTTTTTTCAATTTATTTATTTTATTTGAAGACCTGTAGGCAGATGGAACAAACTGCCAAACCTACTCTACCTAACTAAACTCAATGATGGCCATCCGAACTCCATTAACATTGGCACAGTCCGTAACTAGGAATTGACAAGCTGTATTGGGCTGAACACTGTGATCTCAATGTTTTTCTGTGTGGTTGTGGTCTAAAAGTGGTTCGCTGTAGCAAAGTTTCTATTTAGACACTTAGTGGTTCGGCATACCAAAGCAATATTATTCTAAAATTTAAGTGTTGGCATGACATGGCAGTAAGAACCCCACGACTGCTGGTCCTCTGAACGCTAAGACCTTTGAACTGTGGCCTTTCATAACCTTCCATCCTCCAAAGGTCTCTGCAGGCGCAGACAGCACCGGCGCGTAGGAGTGAGACAGAGGGTCCAATGACCACATAGAGCTTATTGTGGCCTGTAAGCTGAAGGCTTCTTTAATGCAAGCAAAGTACAAACTGATTGTTTCTGTTTTGATTTTTTCTCGGTGGTTGAAGTGCCTTTTTTTCATGGTGCATTTCCCAGTATTGCACTTAGTGTGAGTGGAGCTGAAGCTCCCTGCTAGACACAAGTCATTTTAGGGAAGTGCATGACCGGTTATCAAGCTAAAAAACTCAAAGTATTTCTCAGAATGTTTTCATAATTTTTGCTCCAGATAATGAAAGCCAAGCCAGGCCCTCGGTCGTGCCTCTCACACTTATATTCAGTTGGTTAGATGTCATGCTGGAGGGGCTGCTTTGCTTTTAATTTCTCTTATCACAAAAAGCTGCCAGCAAACCTCATGCAGTGACATCTTGTCTGGCTATGCTAGATTATCTAATGTAAGCGGGATAATTTTCAAAGAAAAAGTTCAGTGATAAAACTAAAAATTAAGTTGTAAAAGTTGATATGTTTTTACTTTTGACCATTGTCATTCCTGTCTTCTTTTAAGGGTCATTTTGGTGTTTTCTATTTCCCTAGCAATAAAGTTATTTAAAATAAAGCTTAATTTTCAATGGAAGCATACAAAGGTAAGGGACAATAGTTTTTATAAAAGTCTCACCCAGCGTTAGGTTTTTAAGAGAGCACGTCACAGGTCTAAAGTGCAGTTTAAAAAAGGGGGCACACGACCAGAGCGGAAAAAACGAAAAGTACTGAACCAGCACGAGCCAAAGACCATTCTTAAAAATCACGACACTACCAGTCACAAGCTTGGTTTGAGGAATTTATTACTAAACAAAGTACATCAGTGCTCATTCTGGAATGACCAGTTTAACATACAATGCACAATATAATCAACTGTCAATACTTGTGAGGCTCCGTTTGAATACACCAAGTGACACAACTCACACGGCACACTGAAGAGGGACACATGGGGTGAGGGTAAAATGACTTCTCACTCTCAAAATGAACCGTGTACATAATAAATACATATTTCACAACTTATCACTGGTAATAATGGAGCTGTGGATCCAGACAATGAAAATCTTGAGGTTTTCTGCTCACTTGGTTGTGGTTATGATGGTCATATGTGCTGCTTAGTTGTTATTTAGGACCCACCAGGAAGCTGAAAGAGAAAGAAAAACAAATTACAAAAGTGACTTTGGGGTTGTCTTTAGAGCATTTTTCACGTCCGGCCATGTGGCTTCATGTGGCCATTTCGCTCCTGACCGCTGCACAGTGCGATATCATGACTAGCATGGGATCTTGTAAGTCGCTTTGGCTAGTAGCGGCTGCCAAATGCAGAGAAAACCAAACAAAGGAGTTCATCTTTCCTCTCTTCGGAAGTATCTCATTTAGACAATTTTATGGTTAAATGCAGCGATGGTTGACTGCATTAATGCAGGGGTCTTCAGTCAAAATTTAGGATGGCAGTGGTGGCGGCCAGTTGATGCTGTTAACGTAGCGAGTTCTTTCAGGCCGTAACTCATTAGCACTCCCATCCTGCCTACTCGGCCATTTCTGATACTGGAGAACGTGTTTATCGGAGGTGGGAAATAAGCCAAGGGTCTTCATTCTTGTGTCTGGAGCATATCAGTTTGTCTGGTAACGAGAACTTTTCTGTCAGTGGCACTTTGTAAGACTGATAGCCGTTTGTCATATCTTTAACTTACAACGTACGCGTTTTGAGTTTGAATTGCTCCGTCTACTTAGCCTGCTCCCAAATAACAGAAAGCCAACAGCTCCCTATCTGAGGTGTTCCCTTTTTCCAATTGTGTGTTCATAATAAAATTATTTCTCCAATAGCTTTCTTAGTGTTGTTTATCTCTGGGGAAAAAACAAGCCAAAGACATTGATTTTTGTTTTTCAGTACACTCCCGATTTTTGTTAACAGAAACGTAAATACCAAAGCGTGAACCGAAGTACAGCAGGAAAGCTACGTCCGGTGTCCACTGTTGTGCGAGTCCTCCTTGTGATATGTTTTGAAACGTTCATCAACACACAGCCTGACATCGTTACCTTGGTCGAGCAGGGGCTTCGCCAGTGCTACTAGAGATGATGTGGCGATGCCCACTTGGTCCCTCTACTGCTCTAAAGTATTGATTTCCAGATGTTCACAGAGCTTGCTTTGCACAGCCAGTGTCTGTTTGGGGTGCTGTACTGTACCCATGTCAGCCATCCCTCTTATACTGTGCTTGGGTACGTACACCATCTGCACAGTGTTGAGTTTCGGTGCTGGGTGAATGGCTTCATATTAGTCTTTGGTATTCATGCAATGCACTCACTCATAACCACTAAAAATGGCTGTCTGCAACAACTGGTTTATGGACCAGTGCTATCTCTGCACAGGTTTACCCACTGTGCCCTGCTGTAGTAGGAGGATGAAAAACACTGACATGTTGTCTGCAGCGCCAGGCTACCAGTGACTGCGACAACCAAAAGGCTTACTGTGACTTTTTTCACATCAAGCTATCATCAACATCTGATAAATGGTCCAGATAATCCTGATCAACAAACACCTTTGGACCAGGGTTAATCGTACAAGGGCAACAAGCTGCAGGTCTGTCCGCAGCAGTAGGAAGGCAGTGCCAGACTTGACTAGCACTGAAACACGTGTCATTTTCACTGTCCCTGTGAATGCCTAGTGACCAATTCACATTGTCCTCACTTTCACTCGATTCAAGCAGTGGTTCAGTTGTTTTTTAGACTCTGCCACTAGTCATGACTATTAATGAGTTGCCATAGTTACCATAAAGTGGAATATCACATAGAAGTATTAATGATTTTTTGCAGCAGAATACTGTCCCAAGCATTATTTGGGCTCAACATTGTAAAGCAGATCATTACACGTCCCACTGAGTCTGACTCTGGCTTAACCGTATTTAGATTTTGAATTCTGGGTACAAATCACGCTTGGGCTTAACGCCAATAAGATTAAAGCATATGAAATGAACACTAGAAAAGATGTGACAAGCCAAGACTTGGTAATCTGGTTTGGTCTATGAAAGACAAAATTTACAATGTCGGAGATGCCAGGCAATGCTGATTTCCTGCTAGCACTATAGTCCTTCAGGACCAAGACTGGTGACCCCCACATTAGTGTTCTTTAAGGGTTAATCACAACCATTCTTTAAGAATCGTCTAATCTGGTGCAACTAAGCTTAGATCGTGTATGACAAATGCTTGTCCTTAGTTGGTAACATGTCTACTTTTTACACGGAATTACCATGCCTAGTTGGCTTTTTTGAGGCTGCAGTTACCTACTTTGCTGTGCCAGGACTCTGCTTTCAATCTATTATGGGAGCACGCAGGAGGGGGTGGGCAGGATGGAAGGGGCCCGTGACCCTGATGTGCAGGCCAGCTTCTATGCCACCAAATTTATGAAATATGCAACAGTCTGGTTAGCATTTCTGGGCTGTTGTCCAGGCTTGAAAATGGTGAGATCTGTGTGCAAGGTAACATCCAAAACATCAGTACTAAATGGTCATTTTTCTACTTCAGTCCAGAGTGGGATAAGAAATTCCACAACACATCTGACAATTCGAGATGGCAGCTTTTACATGTGGCATGAACCCCTTCATGATAATGACTAGCCTATACAGTAATTCTAAGAACACAATGCATTCACTTAACGGTGTAACTACACATGTGCTACACGCGCTGCAGATCTGAACTGGGGTTTGCAGAGTCACATATGCAGTTAAAATGCAAGCACCAACCATGGCCTGCTCTCTGGAAATCTCAGTGCTTCACTCATGTTCATTTGTTAGTCCATTTCTCATCTTTTTAAAACTGTTTGTGGCTACTACTATTGTCAAAACATGACTGACATCAAAAGAGGAAAAAAAAAAACACTGCAGTGTGGCACGTGGGAGCAAATACTGGTAGAGTGTGAAGACAGGAGGGGCTCACAGTCTGCGATGGGAACACCACACCTCACCGAAGAGGTCACTACACAGGGTGCTGAAGCAGGTATGCTAGTATCGGAGCTGGCACCTCTTGGTCCAAGAACAGGTTTTACCCTCAATAATGTGCATTATAGTTAGAATAAGTAAAATGTGCAATAACTTGTATTAAAATCCCTCAATATGTAAATGTTATTGGCTTGCACTTGTTTTGTTGTATTGTATATGTCTGAATTTCCCTGAGGGGATGAATAAGGTGTATCAATCTACAGTTAGGCCCATAAATATTTGGACAGAGACAACTTTTTTCTAATTTTGGTTCTGTACATTACCACAATGAATTTTAAATGAAACAACTCAGATGCAGTTGGTGCAGACTTTCAGCTTTAATTCAGTGAGTTGAACAAAACGATTGCATAAAAATGTGAGGCAATAAAGTATTTTTTTAACACAATTCCTTCATTTCAGGAGCTCAAAAGTAATTTTGTCCAGTGTGATTTTCTGTGCTGTGGTGTGTTTTGCTGGTAACATCACTTCGAGAGGCCCACCGAATCAACAAGCTGATTAAAGGGGTAGGCTCAGTTATAGGACAAACTCTGGACCCCTGGAGGTCATAGCAAAGAAGAATTAAAACAAAACAGAGGGCCATTATGAACAATGTGGCACATCTCTGGCACACGGAGTACTTTAGGCCAGTGAACTGTGTGTCGGGGCTCCTTTATACCAGAAACGGTACTCGCGGGGTCTGACTGCTCTTTTTGTCTTTGGCCAAGTGAGAAGTTTTTCCCTTTCTTTTCAGTAACTCTGGTGTGTTTTTGACTGTGGATGTTGTTTGTTATAATATTTATTGAGCTTTTGTAAAATGCTAACTTCCCCCTTGGGACAAATAAAGTGCTATGTATGTATCAGCAATGGCACCAGGATTTAATAAATGGGTGGGCTTAATGTTATTTTTATTATTATTGAATCCATTAAAAAAAGAAAAGTCCTGTCATGCCAGAAAAAATTGGGTCATTTTTTTCCGTTTTTTGCATGTCTGATTTGAATAAGTTTTGTTAACACTGATTTAAATCCACCAAATAACAAAAATAAACTGACTACCTAGCTTTTGATGATGAGTATGATGTACAAGGCACAAAAGCCTAAATAATATTTGTTATATGTTTGACCAGTATCTTTACATAACTGCAAAAAGATGGATTACTATCATTACCGTTTATGTAAATTGTGTATTTACAAATTGCTGACCCGTGAGTTTCACTTCAAGTGTTGAACAGGCCTGGTGCGAGTGTCTCTACTCTCCGAATCTACAAGTGAATCTGTCCTCACGAAAAGGCCACAACCACGTCTTTCAGCATCCTGGATTCCTGTTGTATCAATGAACCGCAAAGCAGGGCGCCTTGCTGGCTGAAGAAGAAGTTGGACACATGAGCACCCATTGTGCTGGAGGTTCGTAAATATCAGACACACACCTCTGATCTTAGCGGATCCTTAGATGTTTGACGACAGAGTGCTTCTAGATATTCCAGCAAACTCGATAGCAGTGCTGGCAGCAAACGTGTCACTCAATAATAAAACCAGAGAAGGCTCTTTGTCGAGACATCATGGACACTGTTGGATCTTATCCTGTTCATGTTTGCTTCCAACAGGACTTACCTGCCTAACTAGCAAATTATTTAAGTTACCAGCTGATACCCTCCTGTTAGTGTCACATGGTTTGAGTTGCTGGCATTGGTGGCATTGAAAGTCAATCTTACTTTCTAAACCTTGCTGGGTAGACATATGCCATCAAATCGCAATCCATATACAAGTATAAGAATTAATTTAGCACTGGCAATTTTGCAGTGTTGATTTATAATTTGACATTTTTAAAAGGAGGATATACATTAAAATGCTTGCATACAGAATAATCTAATTTTCATTTGTAAAAAAAAGAACAATGATTTAAAAAGATAAGCTACAAAACATGATGCTCAATAAGCAAAGTGAGGGCGTATATTTATTGGCGCTTATCTATCATAAAAAACAAATTGTAGACCAATTTTTAAAACCATTCAGACGAAATTATAAAATAACATTCTTTGTAACAAAGATTATTAAATTAATAGTTACGATGCAGATGCTGGGTTGCATGCTGGCTCATTTGCCATCCCAGTCACTGTCCGGCCAGCGTCTGTATGTTCTCTATGGTGACTTTCTCTTGGCCTGATTATCGGGTGTCCCCTGTGGGGGGCTGGTACGCAGTCCAGGCCTGATCCTGCCGTGTGCCCGGTGCTGGCAGCACAACATCCTCTAAACTGAGGTTAGGCAGGTTCAACGAATGTGGTGCGTTAGGACTGTACTAACAGGAAAAACTCTTAAGAGTAATAAAATGTGCAAAAGAAAACTTTAACAAATCAAAAACCTTAGAATGAATGATAAAGATGATATTTTTATATATTTATATCTTTTTCACATTTTCATTAATTAAATGCTACATTTGTTTTCAAAAGTGTTGAATTTGAAAATATATAATGAGCTGTAATAAAGATTTAATCTGCAAAGGAATTCTAATTTGCTGTCTTATGTTTTTGTCTTGGGTATAAATTATTGTGCCTTTAGTTTTGTGGCAACAATGCAGATGCTGTGCTTCGTTGTTTTTTAAACTTATGTAAATGATTAACTTGCTAATTGTATACACTTTGGTTTTATTCTATATATTTGAACCAAAGAGTTTATTATATTGATAAAGATCCTTTTTTAATGCATTGACTTTTTGCAAACATGTCTACTTGTAAAACCCTTGAGGACGTTACTGACGTCTGACTGACAGTGCGACTTTGTGCTCAGGTGGCACGTTGGTACTCACACATTTGTACCCTCAGATTGCTAACAATGAGATCTGGTTGGTGCTCAGGCTTCTCAGTTTTATGCCGACTTCACTCCCTCCTGAATCAAAATGTGTTACTAGGAGCCCACCAAGGCACTCGCCTTTTAGAAATCCCACAAGCAGATCATTTATCTGTTTCAAACTGGCACATCTTTATATTCTTTTATTCACATAATATTAGAATGTGCAGATTTTGACAAAATTTTCTTCTGTAGCATTTAACTTTAAGCATTACAGTGATACTTAGGAGTTAATGGTATTATTGAACACCACAGAGAGTTTTACTGAAGATCCTAGTCTAACATATAAAGAATTGCCACAAATGAGCTGCATATTTCTGAGCAGAAATTTGCTAATTAGATTATTAATCCCAAGGGGAAATTCGCATACTCCAGCAGCAGCATACTGATAAAAATAAAAAAAAAATATTAAAGTAAAGAGTGATAAAAATGCAGTTAAAAACAGACAATAACTTTGTATAATGTTAATGTTTAACCCGGGTGGAATTGAAGAGTTGCTTATTGTGGGGGAGAAACGATCTCCTCAGTCTGTCAGTGGAGCAGGACGGTCACAGCAGTCTGTCGCTGAAGTTGCTCCGCACCAAAGTTTCTTAAATCACGGCCACTAGTCCTCACTACATGTAACTAGTTTTTTTAAACAAAGTTGCATATATGCATGTACTGTAATTGTTCAAGTGCTATCATCATCTTTAATAATTATTGCTCTCGTTTATTGTACAGTACTTGCCTTAAAATGTAAGTGAAGTTTGTGGTGTGTCACCACTAGATGGCAGTGTATCCCTGACAAAGTGCTTTTGTGCCACACGTTCCACTGTTACTCTCTTTAAATCTATTAAATTAATTCTATAAATTAGTGGTGTGATTTTTGGTGCACAAAACTTGATTCACCTTCATTTATAAGCTGCTTTACTTTTCTTTTTGAAACCAAATGTTCAATGTAGAATTATTTCTGTTAAAGACACGCACTCGGCACCCCCAAGTTTACCTGAAATCTGCAGAAATTGTGGCCGTGACCGGACTGTCCGAACATCAACTCTGTTCACGCAGGCTTTTCATGTCTGGGATGTTCAGCCACCAATGGCCTGCATGTCAGATAATTCTGCTCCTAGCACTTGACGGTTCGTGTGTCCCCAGACTTCACTTGGCGTCACTCTGTCCAGCCCAGCATGCACTCTTAGAGCCCACCTGTCAGTACTGCCCTTGACAGTAGTATTAAACGGTAGAATCTGGTAACTTTGCAGGTCAGTGACGTTAACAAAGTCCCAGATACGTGTGCTGGAATCCTGAGTGTCTCAGTAAAACTCCACAAGCTTCAACATCATGGTTGTCTATGCATTGCCATTTTTCAGGTGCCATGTGTTTGTTTGATGTCCAGTATTAACTAACATGCATTAACACATCTACAATAGGGTCCTGAGATTTCATGTGCTAATGTTATCTATGTTCGGTTGTCATTTTGTGTTTAAATACAGTTCTCTAGGGAACTTTGGATATATTTCTCTTTCTCTAGGGGAGGAAAAAATCACTGAAGATATTTAATGTCACGTGCAGACGTTTTGCTGAGCTGTGGCTTGTGGTGTTCTGAAAGTGTGATGCCTGCTTTGTTGCTTATGATGACGGCATTGGTGACTGCAATCCTCAAGATGCGTCAGAGACGACCCTGACAAGTAAGGAAAGATAAAGAAACGTATGGTTTGGATTTTGAAAATCCATCCAACATGGACAATATTTATTCAGTCTTTCATAATTGAGTTATGTCAGCGTCTAAACCACATAAGAAAAAAAGGCAACATTACTGTAAGAGCAATTTTCAGAAAGTTAATGGTATGTTAAATGAATGTAAGTATTTACCTAGTTGTGTTTTAAATATTTGGCTTTATATTATTCTAACATGTCATTCTGAGGAGACACTTAGAGCACGGAAGGCAAAGAGCCTCGAAGTGCAGCGTAACTCGGAGCCTGCAGCCTCTAACTGTACTCTTATTAGAAGGCGCCATTGAAGACTTCAAGAACTGAATACAAACGAGGCTTAACACGAGAAAGTTAAGACGCTTAACAGCACGCCGAAAAAAAATTCTCTCTTCCCTTTTTATTTTGTGTGTGATAACGTTTTCCTGTGATTTATTCTTCTTTTAATTTACACTAAAGTTTTTGAAAATGAACTGAATGGACTATGGATTTTCTCTTGCTACACGTTTGATTTATGCTGCACTCTACCTTTGCTACTCAGTAACTGCTTGACTTTGGGAAAACAGAAAAGCTGCAGCTGCAATTCCTTTTAATTTATATCGTGTGTGACAAAGCTAAAGTGTACATTATAAATAGTATTAGACATAATTAATTTCCAAAATAATTCTGCAAATTATTTACACTTTGATTCACTACAGAAGGAATACGCCAGTACTTCATTGTAAAAGGAGAAAAAAGTACAGAATAAAATAAAAGTTAAAATAACTGCTATGACATTAGGATGAGTATAATAACACAGTCAACATAAAACACATTAAATCATTAATATTTTCATATTATATATATACATTACTGTGTATCATGACTGTATGTCTACTAAAACGAGAACAAAACACTTTAACAATAGCTGGTAAATTTCTTTACATGATATAAAAGCAAAACTAATTTTACCTGGAACAAGCATTGTGGTAATCAGCTCAGGGGTTTCTAAAAAATCAATGTTACTTCGTTGAAATGTCTTGCTGTAATTTGTCTGAAGATGACTGAAAAAAATAAGAAAAGCATCAGTTGGCCATCTTTTCCCAGCCACAAACATAAAGGCCGTGAGGAAAACGACTTAAGGTGAAACTTCTATGACCGCGCAAGACAGTCGCTCATCAATGTTAATACGCAGGTTTCCTGATTACATTTAAAATGTTAGGTTGTGCATAAAAACTGGTGAATATAAATCAAGGGATGTTACGCTCAGATTCTAATGCTCTAGTGAGACCAAATATGGAGTATTTTGTGTTGTTCTGGTCATCAAAAGACATAGCAGCATTTGAAGCTGTGCAGATGAGAGCCACCAAGTGCATCCCAGAACTTGAGGAGATGTCCTACTCCTACAGACTTCCTGCAGGTCTTCACACTTCTCCAAAGCATTGACAAAGCAGATCCAGCAGAATTCTTTCAGCTTAAAGGTGACTCACATGCTCGAGGTCATCAGTGGAAATGAAGAGGAAGTGCATTTCAAACTGAAGCCAGCAAGGACTTCTTTACACAAAGAGTTGTGGGACTCTGGAACAAACTACCAAGACATGTAGTTGAAGTTGAAAATTTGGAAACTTTAAGATGTATCTGGGTAAGATGTTGGGACAGCCTACCTATTAGCTAAACAAATGGACTGAGTGGTCTCCTCTTATGTACTTATCTTAGCAGCAATGGGAGCAAGGCATTAGTGTTAGATGGGTTGTACGGTCATCTTGTAGCACTGCCACATGTAAAATCCCGTTGCCGTTTGAGAATATTGTAGCATAAGATGGGCAGGTTGGATAGAGAGGACCTTTTGGGAGGTACGGGACTGTCACTGCGATTTCTGAGAGTGCCATGGAAACAGATGCACTATTTAAAATGGGGTGCAAAACGGAAGAAGAAGAAGGAAGAAAGGGCAGCCCGAGTTTTTATGGTAGAGAAAAAAAAGACAAGACAATCTGAGTCCAGGAGAAAGATTGTTTTCGGGGAGCACCACAAGTTCAACGCAGGCTGGCGTGGCCACCTTGAAGATTCCAGATACACTGAGGGAAGTGAACTTTACCGTGAAAGGGATTGGAAGCAGTGTGAGCCATAAATCTTTTATTCTGGGATTGGCGTGTCTAAAAACCTGAACTATGGGGACATGGGATAATCGGATAAAAAAGAAAGACTAATTGACTGGACGGTGGGGAATATTCTTGGGTACATAATTCTGTGCCTTTTGTTTACAGTATTTTTTGTAATTTTGGTTCTGTACATTACCACAATGAATTTTAAATGAAACAACTCAGATGCAGTTGAAGTGCAGACTTTCAGCTTTAATTCAGTGGGTTGAACAAAAAGATTGCATAAAAATGTGAGGCAACTAAAGCATTTGTTAACACAATAAAATGTTCATTTCTAATACTTGGTTGAAAATCCTTTGCTGGCAATGACAGCCTGAAGTCTCGAACTCATGGACATCACCAGATGCTGGGCTTCCTCCTTTTTAATGCTCTGCCAGGCCTTTACTGCAGCAGCTTTCAGTTGCTGTTTGTTTGTGGGCCTTTCTGTCTGAAGTTTAGTCTTCAACAAGTGAAATGCATGCTCAATTGAGTTAAGATCAGGTGACTGACTTGGCCATTCAAGAATTTTCCACTTCTTTGCTTTAATAAACTCCTGGGTTGCTTTGGCTGTATGTTTTGGGTCATTGTCCATCTGTATCATGAAACGCCGCCCAATCAATTTGACTGCATTTAGCTGGATTTGAGCAGACAGTATGTCTCTGAACACCTTAGAATTCATTCGGCTGCTTCTGTCCTGTGTCACATCATCAATAAACACTAGTGTCCCAGTGCCACAGGCAGCCATGCACACCCAAGCCATCACACTGCCTCCACCGTGTTTTACAGATGATGTGGTATGCTTTGGATAATGAGCTGTTCCACGCCTTCTCCATACTTTTTTCTTGCCATCATTCTGGTAGAGGTTGATCTTGGTTTCATCTGTCTAAAGAATGTTTTTCCAGAACTGTGCTGGCTTTTTTAGATGTTCTTTACAAAGTCCAATCTAGCCTTTCTATTCTTGAGGCTTATGAGTGGCTTGCACCTTGCAGTGCACCCTCTGTATTTACTTTCATGCAGTCTTCTCTTTATGGTAGACTTGGATATCGATATGCCTACCCCCTGGAGAGTGTTGTTCACTTGGTTGGCTGTTGTGAAGGGGTTTCTCTTCACCATGGAAATGATTCTGCGATCATCCACCACTGTTGTCTTCCGTGGATGTCCAGTTCTTTTTGTGTTGCTGAGTTCCCCAGTGCTTGCTTTCTTTCTCAGGATGTACCAAACTGTAGATTTTGCCACTCATAATACTGTAGCAATTTCTTGGATGGCTTTTTTTCTGTTTTCGCAGTTTAAGGATGGCTTCTTTCACCTGCATGGAGAGCTCCTTTGATCGCATGTTGTCTGTTCACAGCAAAATCTTCCACATGCAAGCACCACACCTCAAATCAACTCCAGGTCTTATATCTGCTTAATTGATGATGACATAACGACGGACTTGCACACACCTGCCCATGAATTAGCCTTTGAGTCAATTGTCCAATTACTTTTGAGCCCCTGAAATCAAGGGATTGTGTTAAAAAAATGCTTTAGTTGCCTTACATTTTTATGCAATCTTTTTGTTCACCCCACTGAATTAAAGCTGAAAGTCTGCACCTCAACTGCATCTGAGTTGTTTCATTTAAAATTCATTGAGGTAATGTACAGAACCAAAATTAGAAGAAAGTTGTCTCTGTACAAATATTTATGGACCTAACTGTATATTGGAGGAGGGGGAGTTTGGAGGATTGTAGAAAAGGTATTAATTACATTTTGTTTGTTGCATCTTTTTACTGAGAAGTTTTGTAAAAATCGCGTCTATTATTTGTAAGCCATCTTTCTGCGCCGTGGGAAGGGGCTGAAGGCAGTCTGGGGTTGACTTGCAATCATCAGTACAATTTTCATTATAAACTCAGTGAAGCGTAGCGGTTACAATCTCACTACATATTTACACAGATACTCTGAGCCACCAAACAGACAAATTGTATGCTGGACCCAATTCAAGGAAGACCATATAAACAAGAAGTAGTCGCCATGAGGAATCTTTGTCACTGCCTGTTTCTGTCTTTGAATGTTAAATGTATAAAGAGTGTCTTTTAGCATTTCTTAGGAACAGAACCGTGCAGAATGCATTGTGAGGAGTTCATGTCTCAGAGGGTCTGGAGCAGGAAGGAAGTGGTTAAAAAGGAAAGAGGAAAAAGGGAAAGAACAGGAAGAGAAGAAAAGTCTATCAAGGCGACAGTGACAAAAATAAATGAGCCCATCTTCGGTGTGCAGCGGGTGATCCCGGGTTCCATGGGGAAAAACAGCCCAGAAAAGCAAAATCCATATTGAGAAAAACCTTTGGAAGAAGGCCACCTTGGCTTGAAGAAGCTGGTAGGATAAAGAGTTTCTTAGTTGTTCTTGAGTGTTTGTGGTTAGTGTTTGCACATCTCAACAGCTGAACTCTTTGTTTAAAGGATATTCTGTCCAGGACCTATTGTATGGTTGGTGTGAGTGTATCAATGTGTTTGTGAACTCTGACTTGTATCACGATTGTGTGCCTTTTCTGATGATGGCTCTGGCTAGAAGGGAAGTAGTAGTCTGCATCATCCTGGTCTCTCAATCCTTTTTTTTTTTTTTTTAATTTTTTTATTTTGCTGCCACTCGGGGGTCCTTGGCCTAAAAATCATACCAGCTCAGGCTTGGAAAAGTGACCCACAGTGCATTGCAAACATAGCAGGAGCAAGTCTGCTGCACATGGAAGGAACCCAAGCTGGGAATCCAATGGGAGCTTTAGTGCTGTTTGAAGACAACAGTACTCACTGAAGCAGCATGCTGCTGGTGCCATTCTTCTTTATGTTCATGCATTATACTTTTATGTTTCATGTATTCAATAGCTAAAATGTATGGAACTGTGAAGAAATTGGTTTAAAATGCAAATAATACAGAATTAGAATATGAAATGATAGAAGAGTCCCTACCAAGTAGGAGTATGTACAGGAAGTTAGTGATTTCAGATACATTTCCCCATAACTCCACTGAACAATTAAATGTTGATGGAAATGGGTAGTGACATTTCAGCTCTTTCATGCATTTCATATGCTTTTTTTATTATATAATAACTGTTACTGCTTTCAGGTAATTTTATTAAATTAATAAGCTGTGACATGAAGTTCACAGCTGGATCAGCATTCATTACAAGACCAATTTGCTGTAGCCCAAGGTGCCTAACTCACGCTGAAGCACTTCAGATCTTGGCCTCATCATCTCTCTCACACATGGGGGTTCGAAGAACTTGTCTGTTCAGTCATTTCAATAGTTAAGCTTTCGAAGAATGTTTTCATGGTTTCATCTTACTAAATCAATTGTGATAATCCCTTAATCAAAATTACTAAATCATCCCAATCCAGTTGACTCTCGAGAGTCTGTTCAAGCTGCAAGGCTTGAGTGATCCATCACAGAACACAGCAGGACTCGTACATGGCCAGTTCACAGTCATAAATGAACTGCAGATGCCTTTATGGATGAGGAAGACACACAGGAGTATCCAAAGAAGAACCTGCAGAGCTGGTGATTAGTCTGGAAACCAAACCAGACTGCTAGAGCTGTGACCACAGCAGTGCCAGGCAGCGCGTTTTACATGTTAGTCATTTGTACCTTCAGTATATCGCCATGCTTGAGGGTCATTTTTATTTAAACTAAGTGCGCCACTCCCTGTAACAATACCAATCAAAAATCAGTCAAATATATAATTCCTATCAGAAATGTTTTGTTTGCAACTGTTGTTATATCTGTTTTTCTGTGTGAGCAGCATGAAGGAAAGGAAAAAGAAGTGGCACTGTTAAAAGATTTAAGGAAAAAAATAGAAAAATAGAACCCCACTAAATAAAGCTGTGTAGACATTTGCCTGCTAGCCATCCTGGTTTTGCACTTTCACATCCAGGCTCTTGCTGCATTTCAATGATTAAAAAATATTTTTTATGTAAAATCTTCAGTTATGGTGATAAATATCCTTTACTTACTTAAGCCTGTAGGCAAAGAAAATTTTAGGAGAGGACAAAGGAGAAGGTTTTGAAACGTGCAGGTAGAATTACATTTGTGAACTGTGACCTGCCTCAGTGCGTTGACTTTGTGCTTCTGAAAAAGGAAGCTTTTCTGACATTTTCTGATGTTGTAGACATTGCTGATAATTATCAAATGTACTATCGACATTCAGGCAGTTGCAGTGTTTTTTTGTGCTTTTTTTATTTTGCTTTTTTAGATTAAGTTTTAAACCTTCTCATGTCCATTCATTATAGCAGTTGTCTCTCATATGCAGTTTTTGGCCCTCATGCATAAGACTGTGCGTAGAATTTGCGCTATAACATGGCGTACGGACAAAAGTGGAAATGTGCATACGCACAAAAAAATCCAGATGCATAAATCTGTGCGAACGCCAACTTCCACGTTCTTCCGCTCCATAAATCCCAGTCAGCGTGAAAAGTAACACACGTGCACGCGCCTGCTGTCCCGCCCCGTCTCCTCCCAGAATTACACCTATTTGAATATGCAAATCAATATAAATAGCCCTTAATCTCAGTGTTCTGTGAAAAGGCAATGGCAAAAGCACGTGGGGAAAGAGAAGAATATCAGTGAATACCAAGTGGAGGCAAAGAAAAATGTACTATTTGTTGGTTTAAACAGTGGTATAAACAACAATAGGAAGCTGATCAAGTGACATAGCATGTCGGAGAAACTCGAAAGCTCAAGGTCACAAAGTCGCACGGTGCCCAAAATAAAAAAAGAAGTTGTCAAAGTCGCAGTGAAAAGGCGAGTCATAGTCCACCATCTCAGTGTCATATGAAAGCTTATTAGGGTACAGAGAAAAAATAGGCACACAGTAGGAAAAAAGCACGAAATGTCAACTTTAATCTCGAAATTTCCACTTTAATCACGTAGTTTATTTTATCATTAAAGTAGAACATCATAAACTTCATCTTAAAATCGTTTAATTTACTAGTAACTAAAGTAGCACATTAAATGCTTTGTTTTGTATATATTCTTCTATGTGCTTTTTAAAGTGTGCTTTCTCTTCCTCCGACAGGACACAGAATCCATTACATTTGTGATATTACAGCTCTCTGAATAATTAAAATACTGGGATGTATACGTGATATCATGTTCATGATGATAGGAATTAAAGCATGTTATTAAACATGGGAACACGGTGGCGCAGTGATTATTCATGTCTCACACAAGATGCTGTTGCGCCATGCACGACCTTCAATGAAATATTTTTTTGCAGCAGTACTGTCTCTTTCAAACATACTAACCTCCAATTCATGTCCTTCCTTTTCTTTCTCCAAGTAACCAATTGCTACACAATCAGCTCTATAGTAGACGTTAAGCCATCTGTAAGCTTAGAATGCCGATTCTTCAAAACTTTTAAGGAACATTGAAATATCTTCATAGTACGTGTTTAATTATTCTATCCATCTATCCTTCCAGTGTCGCGCCAGTCCCAGTAAGAATACAGCGCGAGGCAGGAACAAACTGTGAACGGAGCACCAGCTCCTTGCTAGCGCTGCAACATCGTGTCCTCACATGTTTATTTATTAACAATATAGATTATTTAAATAAAGTTCAGGTTGTGCAATATTCTAACTGTATCACAAGTTTACAGTGAGGTGATTGTACTTTTAAGTACAAAGCATTCTACAAAAGGAGCACTTGATGGACTGATTGAGTGCGTTTATAGTTCTTGGGATGAAACTGTTTCTGAACTGCGAGGTCCGTACAGGAAAGGCTCTGAAGCGTTTGCCATATGAGAGCAGTTCAATAGACAGTGCGCATGGCTGAGGCAGCGTATGCTTGATGCTGTGTACCTATAATTCTATTTCCGATCAGCTGCTGTAAAGCTGTGATTCCCAACTCAGATACAGTGATATAAATACTCCGAGTGGTGCAGTGAGAGTATCAACGCTAAAGCAGTTATGGTATTTAGAATAGTTCTGTGGACCATTATATTGTTACAGGTTAATTACAATCAGATGCATTAAACTAATAAACAATATGTGGTTAATTTTAGTGTATTTATAAAGCCACGTCAGGGATGTGGATTTAAAAAGGAAAGGGAAACCACACTGGAACAGTAGCACTGCTTTGATGCTGGGTGCCGCCAGTCTGCAAAACTGAGGGCAGAACTTGTGTATGCCAGGGTTGGAGCTACCGTGGAAATGTGTGTGGCCTTACGCCAAGTTTAGGTTTTATACATTGCGATTTGAGTGTGGAAATGGGAGTATGCAACATTTTTGTGCATGTGCACCGTTTATACATGAGGCCCCTGGACACCCCATGTGGCTGTAGGTTTTTGTTCCTGCCAGTTTCACAATCAGTGAGTCCTTTTCACCTTTAACTGATCAGAAATAAAAAACTGGTCATGTTTTTCTCGTCTCTTATTCTGCATTCAGAAAAGCATAGCAATGTGTTACCATTATAAGAAATTTAGAAGTATGTGTACTATTGCTGTATCTTTAAATCCTTAGGTCTCTTTTGCTGTTTTCCTATTGATGTGCATTTTTTCTGTGTAGTTTTCTCTCTTAATTGTAGTCTAATGATGACAACTAACAACAAACAGCAGTCATCAGGCAAACAACACTGAATGGTGAAAGGCTGCAACTCCTAACTGATGTGCTCATTTGAAATAAGAAATGAAATAACCAGAACACGTGACCGAGCAGAATGGAAATCTCAAAGATGAGGAAAATGACGTTAAAACAAAACACTAAATTATCCAAATGTAACATACATAAATATTGGGTACATGCACCAAACTTAGTTTTGTAATTTCTACACTGATCCCTAAATGAAAAAAAGGCAAATAACAGCTTGCTTAGTTATAATAAAAAAACGTCAGAAACCTACGGCTACACAGGGAGTCCCCTGAACTGAGTTTGAGAACCACTTCACTAGTGAACACAATACATTAATAATATTTAGGATAATAAAGCTTGCACCCCTCAAAATGGTTGCTTATGATAAAAAGACAATCACCAGATGAGGTTAGATGGTGCCATCTGTAGGTGCCTGGTTAGAAACATTGGGGGTTTCAAGATAAATCAAAATGATAATTAATCAGTCTGACTATATTCAACAGCCTTTCATTGACAGCATGTTTTACTTGAGTATAGAGATTCATTATTGCCATTAAAAGATTTAGGACCACAGTAATACTTTTACTTAAATGAAGGTTTAAAAACCCTGACACGTTTGAGGAGCCTGGTCTTAAATATGTAAAAGTGAAGATTCTGAATACTTCTTGAAAGGCACTGTAGGATACTTGGGAGTTTTTTCTGTATCGATCTTTAAGCAATACTTGTGCTAAAAACAAGATCAATGTTTATTTTTTTGCTTGACACTTGTATTTTTAGTCCTCCATATTTCATAAAGCAAAAGCAACAACCGTATTAATAACTATAATACAACAACTACAACAACAACATCTTTAACTTTATTATCTCATATAGCAGGGGTATCCAAACTTTTTTCACTGAGGACCAAGTACAGAAAAATTGTAAGGGCTGAGCCACCCACTTGAGGTGAGGTACATTGCCTCCCCTCCAGTGTATTAAGTTAGTAAAATCAATCAAATGTAGGTAAGTTATGCTTTATAATTTCATCCATCCATTTTCCAACCTGCTGAATCCAAACATAGGGTCACGGGGGTCTGCTGGAGCCAATCCCAGCCAACAAAGGGCACAAGGCAGGAACCAATCCCGGGCAGGGTGCCAACCCACCACAGATGCTTTATAATTGAATATGCTTAAAGAAAAGACAGCATCACAGCTCTCTATTAATGGATTTTCATTTATTGTATTACAAAGTGTTGGTGGCTTACTTTCCTCAAATTGCTTCACAGCCTTCTTTTAACAACTAATGCTTGTTAGAAAATGTTATGAACTTAATATTGGCTGAATTTATTATGTAATTTGGCTTATTAACACATGAATACTGTGTAATGTATTTTTAACTTGCCTATAATGGGAACAGTGATGCTGCGATTTGGGCTGAAGGATGGCTTGCAGGTGAGGAGTAAGTTGGGTGGTTGAAATGCGAAGGACATGACAGTCATTTTGGTTCTTAATCTGCTTTTATTCAGATTTAATAAAGAAAATGTTTGCTCACATATGTATATTGAGCCAAGCAGAATGATCATTCCTCTTGTGTGGCGTCTCATCAGAGGACACTTGGCCTTTTCCAAGCTTCGGCAGAAGTCGGGTAGGGAGGGAAGCTGATGTTGATTCTTGAGAGAATCATCACACTGCATTTCAGTAAGTTCTAACTGCAGACTCTCTTCCACTTCTTCTGCATCTATCAGGAATGGAGTTGAGAAGAAGCTTGATTTATTTCTCAATGACAGAAAAATCCTGGAAGCACTGACTGAATTCTGTCATGTAAGATGTGATCACAGACACAGATTTCCCCTTTTTAGCAGAAAGCTTGGCCTCTGGAAAAGCACATATGATTCTGGACAGCGTGGGGAAGTGTGCAATATTAAAGTTGCGTAGTTGTGACTTAAAGAGATGGAGCTTTACACAGAAGACTTTCATGTGTGTGTAAAGTTGTGGCACAAGCTGGTCTTTGCCTTGTAGGTTTTTGTTCAATGTGTTCAGATGTTCAGTAAGATCAACTAAAAAGCTAGGTCTGCCAACCATACGGGGTCACTCTACTCATGAAGAGGTTGGTCCTTCTCTTTCAAAAACTGGTCGATTTTTGACCGCAGGGAATAAAACCACTGCAGCACGGAGCCACGGCTTAGCCAGCACACACCACAATGGCAGAGAAGGTCCCCGTATTCAGCATCGATATCAGATAGGAAAGCTTGAAATTCTCTGTGGTAGAACCCTCGTGCTCGAATTATGTTGATAGTTTTCACAACAGTGTTCATCGCATCACCAAGCTGGAAGCTGCACACAGGGCTTCTTGGTGGATGATGCAGTGCATTTTAAGAGCCTCGCCTCCACTCTCTTGCACCTTGGTGCACACCATAGATGCCATTCCTTTGCACTCGCCTGTCATTGCTGGAGCTCCACATAGCTTGTCCCATTTCAGTCCCATCTTGTCACGTGCACCTGACACAGCTTCATAAATGTCCTTACCCGTTGTTGTTCCCTTTAGACTCGGAAGATCAAGTAGCTCCTCCGTAATGTAAAAGTTATCTTCAGCTCCCCGTAAAAAAAATCAACAGCTGTGTGGTGTCTGTGGCATCTGTGCTGTCATCACATGCAATCGAGTAAAAATCAAAAACACAAGCTTTATTTGACACCTGATGTTTTAAGTTAGCTGACAAATCTTCACTTCGCCGCACAACAGTTTCTGGGCAAGCTAACGTTGTTGAATTCCTGCATTTTCTCCGGACACATTATTCCTGTAATTTTAGTGAGGCACTGTTTTATGATGTAGCCCCCTGAGAAAGGTTTCCTGTGTCGGGCAGTGAGTTGCGCTACCTCGTAACTGGCTAATGTGGCATTTTCTAGTGTTTTGTTAGCACGGAAAAAATCCTGTTGTTGAGCTAGTAGACTAGCTGCCATTTTTTTTTTTAACTTTCTGTTCTCGCTCGGCACCAGTGTAGGTCGGATGTTTGGTTTCATAGTGTTGTCACACATTATACTCTTTCATCACTACAATAGTTTCATTGCAAATCAAACACACACTTCCCCTTGACCTCTCAGAAGAAATATTAATTTCTCCACCGTATCTGAAATTTTCTGCACTCACTTGCTATTTTGCATTTCTTTGTTTCTGCCATTTTTGGTTACCTGTAGCAAAATTTATTTTTTGGGTTGCGCTTGTTTTGTGAAGACGCTGCCTTGATCAGGACAGTAGCTCCACCTTGTGCTGAAACTAAGAAGTGCAGTACAGTTAAGAACAAGTTTCGTGTGTGGGCCAAATTTCATTCTATTTTTTGGCTGCAAATGGACCACAGGCTGCAGTTTGGACACCCCTGTCATACTGGGAAATTCATTTGGTTTGTGCATCAACAAAAACTTACATAGGTATAGGTTTTAAATAGAAAAAGACAGGAAAGAGAAATATCTATACTAATAAAAGGCAAAGCCCTGACTGACTCACTCACTCACTCACTCACTGACTCATCACTAATTCTCCAACTTCCCATGTAGGTGGAAGGCTGAAATTTGGCAGGCTTATTCCTTACAGCTTACTTACAAAAGTTAAGCACGTTTTATTTCGAAATTCTCCGCGTAACGGTCATAACGGTCGACAACGTCCGCCATGTTGAACTTATTTATAGCCCCATCTTCACGAAATTTGGTAGGCGGCTTCCCTGTGCTAACCGAAACCGATGTACGTACTTATTTCAATGGTATGACGCCACTGTCGGCCGCCATATTGAACTTTCCAACGTCACTAATTTTCCAACTTCCCGTGTAGGTAGAAGGCTGACCTCATCTTCACGAAATTTGGAAGGTGGCTTCCCTGCGCTAACCAAAACCGATGTACGTAATTATTTCGGTGGTATGACGCCACGGTCGGCCGCCATATTGAATTTTCCAAACGTCACTAATTCTCCAACTTCCCG
>JANRMT010062842.1:28834715-28852454 GCA_026402145.1 Polypterus bichir lapradei
CTGCTCTAATTAGCACAGGAGTTTCACTTTGTCTTGGGCACTCATGCTGCTAAAGACGCACATTAACCCAAATGAAAGAATGCTCTACAGAACAGATAAGTAGGCATAAGAGACACAGCAGAGTAAAACTAACCTGATCAACACGACAGCTTGACTGTAATTCTGAGGTTTTCAATGCTTTGCTAAGGACTTCTTTTTATTTTGACTTTGAATTAAATTATCCTCCAACTGAGCTTATATTAAAACTTGGCAAGTATCATCTGTCATTCATTACCATTTATAAAATGGTTAATAGCACTCCTCATGTTCTCTCCTGGCAAGCTAAGAAGTTCTCTAAAGATGATGGTTGTAACCTTGTGGCTGTGATTATACATTTCCAATGATAAACTGACGTCTCATCTAAGACTCATTCCTGTTCATGGTCTGCTTCTGCTAGGACAGTCTCTGGCACCTCAGCTACAATACATGAGTATGCAGCATCGAGTGTAGCGTGTGCACTTATGCAAGGATAATAATTAACAAATGCAAGGATGTGTTTTACCCAAACAGTCAACTAATACTTACTTTTTCCAAACACTGCTGTGCTCCCAGAATTCATAGAGAATGAATCGCCCCTCATTCGACAACTTCTGCACAGCAATGCTGTTAAAGATATAAGTTAATGTTAATGCTAAATTCACATCTTAATTAAAACAGAATGTTAACTTTATATAGCTACAGTACACCATAAGGGAAGGTTCTGTTTTATTGGTTACATGCTAACATATTAATGGATCAGCTCAGAAAGAAAGATGGATTGCTCACTTGTAAAGAAGTACAGAGGCATACAATTTTCTGACCAGTATGTTTCAGTATGGAAACATATACAATAACTTTAAAGAAACGAAACTAAGATACAGGCCTGAAATTGAAACATCACAAGTAAAAATTTACTTTTGTGTATATTAACATTTTCTCACTTCACTTTTTGTGAACTGTATTGCTTTGAGCTTCACTAAAACTTTAAACCGCACATCTGTGGTATTTCTTGTGCACATATCATAGTCGGTGCTTGAACCATTCCATCACAGTAACTTCAGAATTTCGGATACATTGAAGAAATGCAACTAAACTGCTCTGAACTCCTGCAGGATTCAACATACCTTGCAGCTGAAATGTTCAACAAATGAAAACAAGGTCATGCAAAATTAAAGGTTCCAGGAATTCATCTAACAGTTTGAAATTATAGCCTGGGAGTTAATTTCTGGCCACCTGGCTTATTAAAAATATTACTGCATCAAGGATTTAAGTGCCACAAAATAGAAGTGCATACTGTATATCCAATCAGGCATTTGGGTAATATCTGGCCTTAGAAGTATTGTAGAACAGTGTTTTTCAACTGGTGTGCCATGGCACAGTGGTGCACTGTGAGAGCTGCCCAGGTGTGCCTTAGAAATTATCGTGTTTGGACATGACAGGGACATGCTTCTCAGGTGGTCAAAACCTGGTCAAGGAGGACATGACTTCCTGGAGAAGCTGGCATAAAAGCAGCTCTGTTATTACCGTTTCGTATACACAGCACTTAGAGAGCACCTCAGACACTTCTTCTAGCTGCTAGAGTCCCTCTGCCTGGCAGTATGGTTTCACAGAGATTGGGAATAATGGGCCTAAAAGCTGCCTTTGACCCCTGGCTGGTGGAGCGAGGCAGAGAGGAGCAGGCAAAAGGACGAAACAGCTGGTAGATGTGTCCACATGAAGTCTGATCACAAACCTCCTGGACATGGCATTTAGTGTCCTCTAAATGGATCATTGATCTATCCCTGTGTCAACCAAGTGCTCACTAAGTGCTGTGTCTGTGAATGCCGATCTTGGAGCTGCTTTTTTCTGGATTCTCCAGTAGCCCTGCCCCTTCGGACAGTTGAGCCCATGTATGAGATTTCATTTTTCTGTGGTTTCATAGAAAAGTGGTGTACCTTGGGATTTTCTTGGTTATAAAAAGTGTGCCACCACAGAAAAAAGGTTGGGAATCACTGTTGTAGAAGATAGACAGAGGTTTGTTTTCTCTCACAGGGAAGACAGATGCTTGGGTCTAAGGCAGGAGTGGGCAAGAGAGCAGAGGAGAAGGAAAGAAAGCGGGGCTGAGAAGCTGGAGGATGGCATTTTCAGGGCGCCCATATAAGACAACCTAAAGTGAGAAGGTGAAGGTTTGCTTGTTGTGTTTCTATAACAGTTGCAATGAGATATGAAGCAAAATGACACTTTTTATTGGCCATACTCAGTGACCACTTTCTGGCATGTAAAAAGAAAGACAATCTATAACCCACATCTTGAAGCACTTTGCCAAACTATAAAAGAATTTCAGCTGATACTAAGTAATGATGACCCACTGAGAGACGTATTCCCAGTACTTCCCCTCCTGGCATACAGACAACCACCAAACCTACAACTACTAATTGTCTGAAGATCCCTGAGTGAACCAACAGAAAATGGCACATCTCCCTGTAAAACCTGTGCTAACATTTATGATACAGATTGTGTAGTTATACCACACTGCCGACTAGAACATCACATAAAGTGATCATTTCCTGCAGATCATCTAATGTGGTCTACATAATTCTGTGTATGAAATGTCCCAACACTGTGCTCTATGTGGGGGAAACTGGACAAACACTTTGTCAAAGAATACATTTATAAAGGCTTCATATTAACCTATTATATATTATTATATTATTATTATTATAATATTATATTATATTTTATATTATATTATATTTCCCCTTGGCATTAATAAAGTATCTGTCTATCTATCTATTAAGCAAGGCAACAGAGATGTTCCTGTAGGAGGTCACGTGAGCAGCAATGGCCACTGTGAGAAGGACTTTAAAGTCACAGTGCTGATGGGCCACTTCAAGACACAGCAGGAGAGAAAAGAATGGGAAGTTAAACTGATGATAAAATGTAACACATTACAACATGGTTTAAATAGAGATAAGAGTTCAATGATCCACATATGAGGATCTGTCTGACCAGATGATTTGACTACAGATCAACACTGTAAAGAAAACTCATCAAAAACATCCAAAGACTGTTGGACAGTTACGTTATCAAAATGTCTTGACATTGTTCTCCTCTCCTGTTAAAAGTATCTTAGGCTGGACCGGTCAGTTAATTTTTAACATTGAAGATGAGTTGTGTTTCTTTCCTAGTGTACTGTATATATAAACACAGGGAGCTCCAGTTTCTATACCACAACATGTCTGAAGAAGGGCCTGAGCTGCCTTGAAAGCCTGTATATTGCAATCTGTTCAGTTAGCCAATAAAAGGTGTCATTTTCCTTCACTTCTCATTGTACCCATAATGGCTGACACAGTGCAACACCCTACTACTATGACAACAGTTGCATAAAGATTAATCTAATAATGGGATGGCTGAATTTGTCCCTGATATTTCACTGGGTGTATCTTTAACTATCTGAAGAAATTCAAGCTTCACCTTCAGCACAAACGATAAGAAGACAATGGTTAAAGCAACCTCATTTTGTTTTGCAGATTGTGAAAAGGCTTCTGTCAGAGAGTGGCTCATAAGACAGACACCAGCGAAACCCCTGCAACAGAGGCCTTTCTGTCACCAGACGTGCTTTCTGAGAGGTTTTTATTTTGCTTTTTTTTTCCTGTCCAGTGACAGTCCAGAATGAGTCAGAGTTGCGTGGAATCAGACATGATAAAGCACTCAAAATAAAAGGAATCTGCTGCACCCCCCTAGTGCAACAGCTAATGACAAATTTTGTGCTTTCATAGTACTTATACTTCTGCATTTACTTGGTACCTTATTATGTGAAGTCACAGCACACCCATGGGCCTGCGAGATTTAGACTCATATTATGTAATTTCTAATATATTCACTATACCACAGGGGAACGACTTGGCAAAGGTTTATAAGATTTTTATCAAACTTCAGATTATTAAGACATATATATCTGTTATGGGATGAAGTAGAACAATATAAACATTAGTGAAATATTTCAACAGTTGTTACAATTGTATTTTCTCATCCACCTAATGTTTTTCTAATCCATCACTGCTGTAGTAATGCCTTGTAATGTTGCCACTATTTCTTGTTGTGACTGGAGCAATTCTCTTTTTATTGGTCTCCTGATCAAAGTATGAACAGACTTGTGCTGCCTGAGTCCTGCAGCTCACCTCCATTGTAGCAGCATTACTCTGTCCAGGTTCATCTTCCTACTTTTTAATATGCATAGAATACAGTGAAATATTTACTTCTATGTCTAGGCCATATCTAAAGTGACACCCCCACTCTTCAGTGCCATGATCAGCAATGAGCAGTATTGCCATTGTAAGCTGAGTGGTAGTGCTTGAGCTTAATGGAGTCTTAATCAAGCAGATGACTGTATGAGACGAGACATCTGGAGGGTGGGGGTGGATAACTTATCCATAACAGCTATAAAATATTAACACAAATTGTATGTTTGAAATATTTGCAGTTTTCAGCATGGATGGATGAATGCTGATTTGAGTACCTACTGGTGACATTAAACGTATTCTCAATTTAGTGATGGTAAAGCAACATCCACCAAAACATTCCTCCATTCATTCTGTAAACACGTTTATCTAAAATAGGCCGAACCACAGACTATTTTCACAGATTAGTCTGGACAAGATGCCAATCCATTACAGGGTACTGTCACTGGAGTGCTAACTAAGGTTTTTCCATTGTGAAGCATTTCAGTGGGATACAAAAAGGAGAAAATGTAATGTTCTCTCACGATGAAACCACAACCTTCAGCTATAAAAGGGATCTAAAGGAAGTCTGAAGTTATCCCTTGAACCAGACCTGAATGAGAATGAAGAAGATTAAAAAGGGGAACTGAACGACCAACGTGTATTGTCAGAAAAGCATCACCAAATCTATAATAAACAGGCAAACCAGTGTTTCTCCAGACCTTAGGCAGTCTCTGGGTGGCTTCCAAAAACACTACCTCATAAATACCCTTACATATTTTCACATGAAAACAAATTTAGGTTTCTCGGTTACCTAAATACACATATTTGCAACATGACAGGAACTTGAGCTGCTGCAGAAAAGCTTCATGAGCATAAGGAGAAGCTTAAAACTACACAGAAAGCACCTTAAGCAGCAATCGAGGTGTTGTGAAGTACTATACCTCAGCACTCACCACATAAACTTATCTGCCTACTCAACGGACTGGACTCCTGAACTTCAATTTCCTGTCTCTCCCAATCACACAAATGACTGAATTTTTCAATGAATGAAGCCAACCTCTTCACAATTTCACATCTTCCATCCTTCTTTAGCAGTGGCACCAGTCCTCTGTAAGTCCTCACACAATTTTGTTAATCGCATTTTTGTCAGTTGCAATAATTAGCTTTGGAATCAGTTTAATGTTTTCTTTACATATACTGTATTTTATACTCATTATGCAGGGAATTTCAAATGTTTTGAAATGGTACTTTTAATAAAAGAAAACTAAAATAAGGAAGATTATTAAACAGCATCCTTCATTTGACATTCAGGAGGTACTCGCTGAAAGCAATAGCTTGCCTCTAAAATTAGCTCATGGCAGCTGTTAGCAATGGTATACTTGAAGCAAGCGGTCTGCATGTTGACACACAAAAGAAACACCCACTCAAAAACACAATGCACTTCTTGTAAACAGAAAATGACTGGCTTCCGTATTTAACTCTGGCAAATATCTCATTTTTTCCCCCTTTGCAGTGAGCTAAAGCAAGTCATTATTAAGGAAGAGCACATTTTAAAAGATAAGCTGTGGATGTGCTTGTTTTTACAGATCGAGGTCTCCTGTTATCGAGACAAATAGAAATGTAACTTACTGCAGGCAGCCAGTCTGTAAGGTGGCCAGCTCGATGTACTGCCTCAGGGAAAGACGGAATTCTTCCAGTTCTTCTTCAAGCACAGATAACTGCCTTTGAACTATCAAGATGTGCTGCAAGAGAGATGAAGGAGACTTAGCTTACTGTCACACTGAAGCTTTTTACGGCGTTTTATAAAAATATTTTCATAACTGCATTGAACAAAACATCTTCCACATGCACTTAATATGGTTCAAAGTTATCTTTTTAAAAGGAATAAATGATTAGTGAGTTGATTATGCAGCATCCAACAAAAGCAATTGGCCACTTGAACTGTAAAACAATGTGATCATATACTTGCATATGACAAACTTTGAATTTGTAAAGGAGGATGAATTTTATAGTAGAAAAAGGAGACATTAAAATAGTGTTTAAATCTTCAAAACCCATTTATCACTTGCTTGGACTTTAGCCATTGTTACCAAATTTTCAATGTGCTGTAAATACATTTTTAGCACATGGAATAGTACTGAATATTAAACCATTTAAACAAATACAAAAAGAAAATGAATGTCTGCCTGATGATCTTTTAAATAAAACATGAGATGTTAAATAAGACCAATGTTCAAAGAATTCATTAAACAGCCATAACAATCAAAGTGCACTCTAAGCAAATACATATTTCAATTTTGGTAATTATCTTACTCTTCATTAGATCTTTTAAAACCATTTTTTACACTAGTGTTAGAACCATCAAATGACTTTAATAACTTAAAATATGAACACACAAAACTATGTATGTGATACTGGCACATCCATAACTGCCAGAGATGTACAACTGAATCTGCCAGTCCTCAGCAAGTCAATCCAGATGTATCCCTTCTGCCCTTTAATGGGACCCCTGAATTGGCACCCTACTCAGGTCTCCCTTGAGACCACAAAACATTTTTCTGTGGGAATAATTGGTCTGTGTGCCTAGAACTTTTCTTGCCCTCGAGTGCACAGAAAAAAAGGCTTGTACAAGTTAAGCTAATACAATATACAACACTAGCTGTGCTCGCCATCTAAGCTGGGCTGACATCTAAGCGATCAACGTAAACCTCAGCATTAACATCTGCAGTGTACCATGTAACGCACACGTCTCTGTTGTATGCCATTTGGCAATTCGTAAAAACAGTGTTTATGTTTGTGACGTGCCATCTATTGCGATGACGGAGACAAAGCAACTGGATGGACAAACACACACTTATCCTATTAAGGTAGATATTTTTCTTTCTCCTTTATGCACAAAGTTGTCAGGACTGCATTTTTGATGTTCTTTGCCCTAGATTCTGTCTGTTATTAATATTCATTCCCTATGGTTTACATATTTTATTTTTGTTTTAGTGACTTCACTAGGTTGCTGTTTTTTTAAATTTTCTATGCAGTATTCACACTGCCAAGCACATGACGCACAAAATGCATGGTGTGTGATGTCCTTGTGCTGGCACTAGAATAAATGGCCACGTGCCACTGTGGTAAAGTGACGTCCACAGCTGTTTGGTGGTTTCAATAAATAATGGCCGCATTTGTGTTTTTGAGTGGGGGGCGTGTGGTAGAGTGGCGAGCGGTTTCCAGGTGTGGTGCAGGTGCAGACGGCCCTGCACTTAGTGCACAGGTGTAGGATTGCCCGTGACCTTAATTGATGCCGGGAGCAGCTGATTGCCAAAGCTGTGCCACATCCCCATTTTAAAATGGAAGTGCGAGTCCAAGAGGGGGGGATTCAAGAATCGAAAAAGACAAGAAATGAATGGAGGTTAGAGAGAGAGGAAGAAGAAGGCAGGAGGCGGAAGGAGCCGGTGTGAGTGAGCTGAAGTGAGCAGGCTTGAGGGAGAGAAGGCAGGCAGCTGGGAAGAACAGCCCCTTGGGCGTAGCGAGAGGCTGACGCTGGGGGCTGAAGGAGTGATCACTCTGCCTGAACAACTTGGGGAGCCAGAGCGATGTGCAAAAGAGTGACTCGTTGTAGAAGACCACGAAAGCAGCGGGGTTTGAGGAGGCATGGGAGGACAGCTCCAACGTGAGCGCCATGGCTGTTGGGCTCCTAAGCCTAGGTTCAGAGAGGGAGCCTTACTGTAGCTGCGTTTGTCAGTAAGGCGACTCCTCCTCCTGCAAGGCCCGTTTGAGATAAGTAGGGGAGCTGCCAGTGAGGAAGAAAGCACCGCGATGTTTAGTAAAGACAGTTTCCTGCCAGTTGATTTTAATCTCATTTTTAACGGATTGATTTATTTTGATTTTAACCTCCACCTCACCTTTGTTTTAATTAGATCATTTATTTATTGACACTCTTGAAGCATTGCACTTTTTGAACACTTGTTTTTCTTTTTTATTAAATAAAATAACTAATTCACTTTTGTATTATCCCCTCGCTCCAAGTGTGGTTTGTCCTCATTTGCTAAGCTCATCCCGGTTACAGTACTGATGGTGTCGGGTTCAAGTGGCTCCCATAATAGAAAAGGGAGCCAGGAGCCAACCTGCACCACCACAGCCATAATGAACATCCAGACTTTAAATTCTAAAGGTAAAAGTTCTATCAAACAAAAATGTCCTCAGAAAATGTTTCTGGTTTTAATTTTGACTTCCTTTTCAATTGCATCTTTTTGCTTTTCTACTATTAACAGTAGATCTGTAGTGCAGTCTTTGACTGGCCTTTAGGTCTCTCCTCATTTCATCGATCACTGCCAGTTGCTTTTTCAGTCTGTCGATAGATAGATAGATAGATAGATAGTTAGATAGATAGATAGATAGATAGATAGATACTTTATTAATCCCAAGAAGTTTCATCTAATTCCTTTTGCATATTTTCACTTTTGTACTATTTGTAATTCCTTTAAAATGCGTCTTTATGTTCTTCTAAGGCAAACATAAAATAGTGTGTTAGAAATAACAAACTGTATCATCTGGTATTTAACATATTTTCTTAAAATGTGTAGGTAAGACTTAAATGAAATAGAAAAAAAATACTTCAGACCTGGATTTTACCTTGGCATCATTTCCTTTCTGCATTTTGTTTGTATCTGTGTGGAGTTTGTACATTCTCCCTAAGTCTGCATTTTCCCCTCAGTATTCTTTGTACAGATTTGTTCCCCACATCCTCAAAAACGTGCTTTTAGGTTAATCGGTGACTTCAAATGGTGTGACTGTGGGTGTATGCGTGAATTGGCCCTGTGGTGGACTGGCACCCTGCCTGCCTGCCTTGCACCAAGTTCTGCTGATGTAGACACTGCCCCCCTCAAGCCTGAATTGTATTAAGCAGGAGTGAGGTTTTTTTTTTTTATGATTCCATATTCACATGCAGCTTGGTACTGGAGTTCATTTGGGAAGGCAGATAGAAAACTGAACTTTCAGATGGTTACTTACTCAGTTTTAGAAGCGATGTAATCACGAGCAGATTAGTTGATGAATTAATCTTTGTGTAGGAAATAGAACCATTTAATATATTGAAAAGCATATTAGATACCGTATATACTCACGTTTAAGTTCTCCCGCGGATAAGTCGCGGCTTAATTTTACCGTGTAATTTCTGACATTTTATAATGTTGGCCGTATAATTCAAATGCGGAAAACTCACGCTATTGGTCCAAGAGATTATGATATGCTAATGCCCACCTGAGAAAGTGACCACGGAGCACACTGCCTTTTTTTATGTATTGTGCCTACATGATCACACGGTAATACCCAAACTATTCTGAAGCGACATTTGCACTGTTTTGTGTTTTTTGTATCTCACACCCTCATACACCTTTATTGTAAGAGCATTCCTTATCTACGATAGAGTGTTCAATTAGAAGAAAATATGAAGCTGGTTTTAAATTAAAAGTGGTTGAAGTGGCGAAAGAAATTGGTAACTGCGCTGCTGCAACAAAATTCGATATGTCTGAGAAACTGGTGTGAGATTGGAGGAGGCAAGAAGATGTAAAAAAAAAAAAAATGTAAGTGTGTATAAGTCGGGTCTGATTTTATGATTTGTTTTTCGGGTTTCAAGACCCCACTTATACGCGAGAATATATGGTAAATGAATCTAAAAGGCGCTGAATAGTATTATCAGGAGTTCATTCGGGCCTGGGGACCTACTTTTATTCACAATCTGAAAGCTTCCTTAAATGCATTGAGAGGGGGTAGTCGAACCAGGAGGCTTCTTTAGTGTGCTTGATGTGGAGCAGATCTTCTAAAAAAAATAATTTAGGCAGAAAATGGCTTGAATTTTACAAAATTATTTAAGTTAAAAGGAAAAAGTAATGACAGGTTTAATGATAAAAAGACCTTAATTTGCATGTATGTGATGGCCAAAGAAAGTTGAAGCTAAAAGTTGAAGTCTAAGTGTCACAATTTTTTGTGTTTTTCTCTGCGTGCAATTAGTTTTGTTTGGGCACTATTAGGGACTTTTCGTTTCATTTTTGGTTTTCTTGGGCCATTTTTTTCACATAATTTGTTATTTAATCATGTTGATTGTGAAATCCACAAAGCACCATTTTGCAAGATTATTTGGATTGCTTCTGGCCACGTGAATTTTCCTGATGGCCATGTTGTTTGTTGTTGTTGTTATGCCCATTGCGAGTCTCAAAATGTGGAAATCACACTCCATCTGTTTAGGATGAAAACACCCTGAAGTTAACTACTAATATTTATTGGATTGAAGACAAAACTTGCTAAAATGATTTAGCAGTAGTCAGGGGGCAAAAATATAAAACAGGTTAGTTTAAGAACCTTTGCTGCAAATCATTTTGACTACCATTTCTGGTTTTGTGTTTCAGTTTAGTCATTTGGTTAGCTCTTTCAGTATTTTATTCTTGTTACTGCTCCTTAGGTGACTTCTTTTTCAGTGTCATCCTTTTTTGTCTCTTTGGATACCCGCCTTATTTGGTATTTATAACACCAGGCACATAGTATTCTGTTCATGTGTGGCAGACCTCAAACTCATCCCCTTTTAAAAGCAGACAATTCAGCTAAGTCATGCCTGGGGTCAACCACATCAAAAGGTGCACAATGGGAGTGATAAGAAATGAAGCTATGAAACAAGTCATTTATAAGCATATGGTAAAGGGGGTGTGATTGAAGCATTTGTAACCAAAAAAGCAAAAGATTAGGAAATATACATCTAGTCAAGCTTGGATTGCAAGTGATGGCAAGGGGAACACAAAAAAATATTCTTTATCAAATGATAGCCGTCAACAACCGTTAAACTGGAAATACATTTTCAAAATGTGTGAGCTTATCTAATATTGGATTCCTATCTGAATTTGTATCAGTGCCAAGAAAAAAGTTAAAGACTTTAACATTTACAGCTTAGTTAGCTAGATCTGGCAAAAATGAGAGCCAGAATGGTGTGTGTGAGTAAACAGAGCACAGTGTGATCTTTCTATTGCCTGTCTCCACCACCAGCATTGTGAGAACCTAAGCCAAGTGTTCCGAGTCGAAACTAATTTGCTGACCTCCAGGCATGAGCGTAGTTGTTTCAATGTCAGACTAAAATGATCAAGTCATATTTCTGTAAGCCTGCAAAAGAAGAATAAAGTATACAATCGGGTCATGTACTTTGGTAATAGCATAGATTCTAGCAGGAACAGAACATTAAGATTATGCCAAAAATAGTCAAGAATGCTCAGTCTTTTGGCATTTTAATCTGAGACCCCGAGGATACTAGCATGTATCCTTCAAGTTAGTTATAAAGAGAATCAGAGAGACGCATTAAAGTGAAAGTCTGAAAAAATATGACCAGATGTATTGCTGCAGCCCCAAATCACTGGAAATTTAATCACAGAGAACTGCTTACAGGGCCCCCTCTCATAATCCTACTTAGATAAAAGCTTGCACCAATTCAAAAAGAAGTTCCTCATGGAAATGACAAACACAATAAAAAAATTAATAAAGTTAATTTTCAAAAGAAACAGAAGATGGAAAATTCCTCTGAAATAAACATAATGCTTTAAAGACTGGGAACAGTACAACACAACAACACACTAAGGACACGGGACAAACGTAACATAAACCAGCAGTAAGTGCAGTACAGCCGCAGCTTAAATGCTTTGCTGCATCCTGACTACTGGAGTCACTCTCTTGGTACAGCAGTGTAGGGATCACCCACAGCTCCCAAAAGTTGAAAGGTGCAGGTCTCTGTAAACCCCCTAAGTATAGTGAAGTGTGAGTTAAATTGAGACAAGCCTGGTACCAAAGAAATGTCTGAAACTCAACTACGAACAGTCTTCTTATTACATTGCTTTCTTGGCTTGAGGCATTGCTGAGCTAAAATTGGAAGCAATGTTAATTTCCTGTGCCTCAAATGATAGGTTAGAGATTTTCAGGTCATCGTTGAAAAATGTCTTGTGGTCCACATAGCTGATAGACCTTATTGTCAAGGACATCGGACATGAAGAATTTACACTGAGAGAATATACATCTTCAACAACCAAATGAGAGCGGCAGGGAAATGTACATGGCTACAGATTTTTATGCAGGGGACTAACATTCTTAGTTGATTTATTTATTTATTTATTCGTAGTTCATCTTTAATACCACAGATGTGGACAAATTGGTTGGTGCCCCTCCAAGAAAAAAGAAGAACCCACAATCATCTCTGATATAACTTGAAACTGACAAAAACAACTGGCACCCATCATTGTTTATTTCGTATTTAACAAAAATCAGTCGTTGCTCTAGAGTTTTGATTGATGAACAGAATATTTTACATAATAATATAAAGGAAAATGGCATGGACAAAAATGATGGGACCCTTAACCTAATATTCTCTTGCACAACCTTGACAGGCAGCCACTGCAAACAAGCAATTTCTGTAGCTGTCAATGAAACTTCTGCACTTTTCATCAGGTAGTTTGGCCCACTCTTCCTGATCAAACTGCTCCAGCTGTGTCATGTCTGAAGGGGGCTTCTCCAGACTACAGGTTTCAGTTCTTTGTAGATGTTCCAAAGGCATTCTCATCAGGGCTCATAGAAAACCACTTCACAATAGTTCAGCGTTAGCCATTCTGGGTTGCCTTCAGCTGTTGTGTTTTGGGTCATAAATAAACAAATGTACTGAGCTCCTGCTTACAAAAGAAGGCTGACATGGTGTCACATGCCATCAGCCAGAAATAGCAAGAATGATAGAAGAATGCTGCAAGCTCTTAAACCTGCTGTGCATGATGTTATTAACAAAAACAACACATTATATGTTAAGCATAAAAGAATTAGCAAAACATAAAAAAACAAATCAAATTCTAACATAATTTGATGCATATAAACTTATTTTTCCATTGATTGCTACAAGTATACAGTTAAGCCAAATCTACTATAAATAGTAAAGGGTTTTATTTTCCAACTTTGAAGTGGTCTTCTGAAAGTGGCAAATCCTTACATGATGTCAAAATTTGACATTTACTTGAAATTACATTTGCTTGGCACAAATGTTCAATGTTGCTATAGGGCTGTGTCAACTTCACAGCGTTTTCAGCTCACTCACCAACTACACTGCTTTTGCACAGGCTTATGGGTAAGAGGCACAGAGCATCTGCAAAAGCGAGGGAGAGATGCTTTGTTTTGGAGCTGCAGAATTACAATCACATTGGGAACAATAGTCTTTTCTAGTAGTGTTTGGGATTACAGTTTGGGATTGGGATATTGTTCTTTGCTGGCAAGTGACGGAAAGAAGATTCCTACCAGAAGGAATAGGTAAGGTGTTGTGTCGGACATTGTACAGCAACACAGTAGGTGAACATTGTATCATTCTGTTCACATTGGCATTTATTTCATCCACTACACATCTGGCTAAACCAGACTTTGCTTAGATCATTTATTGTGTTTAGCTATTGTTACTTTTTGTGATATTCAGCAGTTGCCATATGCATAGTTGCATATGTTGTTAACTATTATTAGTCACAACAATATACATTTTGGACTTCTAAACAAAAGCACTTAATATAAACAGTGTGTTCCTTCTTTTTGTGTATGATGGTTGGACATTTGGACTGGATTTGGTGAAGGATTGGCATTCTTCTAAAATAATAAAATTACATCGACCCCCTGCCCCACTTGGTAGGCATTAATGAGTACAGCTTAAAAGAAGTGCAAATTGGCATGATTATCAAATTCAATGCAGCATTAAATTGAATCAAAGAGAATTTAATCTCCTTCTTCAAAAATTGTTTTACTACACTCTCAAAAAATGCTTTCAACATTTCAGATTTTATTCTGCTAAGCTCTTTCCATGTCGCATATATATGCACGGTTATACAGTGACTTGACACCATCAGTATCATTTCTCAGTTTCTCTGTCACAATCTTTTGTTTGAAATGGATTATGGAAAAAGGCCCGCCATGATAAAAGGAAAGGGAGCTGCAGTGTTCAAATGTTGTTATGACACATTGTTCTTGTTCTCCGCCAGGTCTCATCTCCTTCTGTGTCAACAGCCTCTGCCAGAGGTCTGCCAAAGCACTGATAATAAAAGTTTTTGATTCCTAAAGTTGAGGTTCTGCCTTAGACTTATTTTAGACAGATTTTGGTGGCTTTTTTCAATGACTTTGAATATGAAAATAGAAGTTTACTGGGAGTTAAATGAAATGCATGGTTCATAATGCCTACCAGGAAACAGGCTGGCAAAATCTTTCAACTTGTACCGCTGTGCCACAGTTGGCAATATCCACGGCCATAGTCTTACTTATTAGAAACTGGAATATTTGTCCACCAAGTTGAACAGTAAAATATCTAAAAGTTTGGTCATTTTTGCATCTCCTGTTTATGAAAGTGGGTGTGAAGTCTGCCAAATGAATTACTTTTGCTTTAGTCCTTTGGAAAAAGGCTCCTGAATCAAACTTTGTCCACTATTTTAGCATTTCTGTAATGATCCTCAAGGCTTACTGAACAAAGATAAAGAACGTTCTGTGATCACTGATGACGTCAAACAGAAGCGCTGCATTCTAAAATGACCGAGATGTACCTCTGCCTCCCGGAACAATAAAAGCAAAAAATAATCCATGTGATATCCAAGAGCCTTTATGAAAAACTGGGATCTAGTAGTCTTTCAAGTGGATGGGATGGGATGGGATTCGAGAAAATTGTTTAACCTTTTGTCAGAAAGTCAAGGCTATTATGACCCAGAACTGAAGCTACTGATTCATCTCTACACAGTGTTATGGGTTTTAAATGTATTCAGACATTTTAAAGGTTTGCACATTTCATTATGAACCTGTTTGCTGAATCTGAAAGCAAGAGGTGCATAGAAAATAAAAACATAAACCTTTTAAAACAATTATTTCAAGGATTTAAATAGAAACAGAGCAGACAAGGGTGGGGCAAGCATCGTAATAAATGGGGGCCTGTAATTATAATCAAGCATTTTAATTAGCTGAATGAAAAAGTAATGATAGGCAGTTAGAATATAGCATTATATAAATGAAATATAGCTTATAAACAGCAGGGGCACGGAATGTAAAAAAAGAATTAATGAAGCAAAATGGAGTAGCAGTGCAAGTGTTATAATTCTCAGACTGTGTAAAGTAAATCCTTCCAGTCGGCACTGACAACGGACACGGTGTTAGGGGTCAGGTGACCTCCCTCTCTGATTGAACCATCTATCTAGTCATTTCATGGTCATGGGGTGCCAGTGCTTACCCTGGAAGCAATGGGAGCAACCTTGGACGAGGCACCAATCCATGCCCACAAACCCATAGTTGCTGTGTTAATTCAGAATGGCCAAATAACCAAACCTGCACATCTTTCAGATGTGTGAGGAAATCCAGAGGGACTACTGGAAAAACTCACGTTGATATGGGGAACATGTATAAACCCCAAACAGAGTGACCAGGCCATGATTCAAACAAAAAAATCTTCTACACTCTGACATCATGTAGGAAAAAGCTGGACTGGTAGAAAAAACACGCAGTAAACAGAAACATAATATTTGAAGTTTGGATACATCTGCTTGCTGTTTAAGCCATCTTTAATTTGAATCGAAAAAAATAAAATAAATTACGCTATATGGAACAGGAAAAGCTGAAAACCTAAATATCTTATCTCCTGACTTATCAGAAAAACATAAAAGAGACTCTGTCAGGGCTATGAAGCCACCAGAAGCTGTAAGACACCACTGCATTAAGATCTGATATTAAAAGAGATAAGAAGCAGGAAGAAGACACAAAATTAAGTCATAAAGTGAAAACTTGTAATACTTTGCGATGAAAGTCAAAAGTTTGAACATATATATACTTTACAATGTTAGTTTAATATGATTAATTTATGGTACAAAAGGGAGATTTTAGGATGATTGGAGATTCCAGTCATCTAATGCCTGAAAATGATGACATTTGCAGTTGCATTTTATTAAACTTTTTAAAATTCATTACTGTGAAAATAGTAATAATAATAATATTTTTCTATTACTTATGAGATCTGCTTTGACAAAGCATTTCCTGTGTCCCTGAAAAGGAATTACAGTATATGAGCCTCAGATGCCAGAGGTAAATACTGTCATGCAAGTGGCTGCTTCAGGTCAGCTTTGGGATTAAACTCATTAGTTTAGGCATTCAATAAAATTTTGGACAGTCCTTATTGATACCATCCTCAGTAATAAGCCATGTCATCATAAATCAGCTGCACTCACAAGACTGATTATCTTGGCACCAGAAAGCGGGGAACACAGGTGTTCCATCCTCATCCAAATACTGTTGGTATTGAACATGTTTGGAGATTTTTTTACACAGCAAATTAGGCAGTAGACTTCCATTTAAAAGAGCACAACTCCCTTGTCCTCATCCCTTCGATTCAAGCACCATAGAGTATTACAATTTACAGAGTCTCATCACTTTTCCATTACTTGGCCCTATACTTTTCTTCAGCAAAAGCAGAATGGGATTTATTAGGGAGAGATGTGTAGTAAGTGACCTTACATGTGTGTACCTAAAGTGTATCATGGGAGATATTTATGTCATAGGCCACGAACCAGTGAGGCCACATGGGCTCATGCCTGTACTAATTTTAGCCTATTATTCATGATGAGCCAACTATAGATTTATGTGACCAGTGAAATGTATGCTATTGACAAAGAAGAAAGATTTCTTAGTACAAATAAAGTCCCTTTACCCTCTGTATTTTTACTCATCTCTAACAATGTGGCAGTGCCAACTCAGGGACTGCAATTAAATTCAGGTAGCAGTGTGCTGGGGTTGATGGAAGGATGCTTTTATTAGAATATACAAACTGTAAATATCACTTGCTAAAGTAGCATCTCATCTTAGACTTCTCAACTAATTTGGATAACAACTTCCTGACCTCAATGGATTACATCTTTTGTGTAGGAGTAAGTATTTTAGTCTTATGGTGGGTTGTGTTTACCATGCTGAATTTCCAAATGATAATTTTCATTTGTTTATTTGTTTCTGTTACACAGAAATGTTAAATAAACTAACTGGAATAATTTAATATGCCTATGCAAGTGTTTATTAAAACTGTATTCTTATTAGAAATTAATCATGGTATTTTCTGCTTTATAGATCAATATTAATATATTTGAAGGAAATACAAATACATTTTCAATTAATTATAAATTTTCAGTTAATTTTGATTTAAAAACAAAAGTTTGTGATTAATCTTGACTCAATGTCAAGGTTATATTCAAGCTTTATAACTCGCTGGTGAGGCCTCATCTGGAGTACTGTGTGCAGTTTTGGTCTCCAGGCTACATAAGGACATAGCAGCGCTAGAAAAGGTCCAGAGAAGAGCGACTAGGCTGATTCCAGGGCTTAAAAGAGCCCTGATTAAAAGAACTGAGCCTTTACAGTTTAAGCAAAAGAAGATTAAGAGGTGACATGATTGAAGTGTTTAAAATTATGAAGGGAATTAGTACAGTGGATCGAGACTGTTATTTTAAAATGAGTTCATTAAGAA
>JANRMT010062842.1:28867454-28916202 GCA_026402145.1 Polypterus bichir lapradei
GTCTGATGAGACCAAGATAGAACTTTTTGGCCTTAATTCTAAGCGGTATGTGTGGAGACAACCAGGCACTGCTCATCACTTGTCCAATACAGTCCCCACAGTGAAGCATGGCGGTGGCAGCATCATGCTGTGGGGGTGTTTTTCAGCTGCAGGGACAGGACGACTGGTTGCAATCGAGGGAAAGATGAATGCGGCCAAGTACAGGGATATCCTGGACAAAATCCTTCTCCAGAGTGCTAAGGACCTCAGACTGGGCCGAAGGTTTACCTTCCAACAAGACAATGACCCTAAGCACACAGCTAAAATAACAAAGGAGTGGCTTCACAACAACTCTGTGACTGTTCTTGAATGGCCCAGCCAGAGCCCTGACTTAAACCCAATTGAGCATCTCTGGAGAGACCTAAAAATGGCTGTCCACCAACGTTTACCATCCAACCTGACAGAACTGCAGAGGATCTGCAAGGAGGAATGGCAGAGGATCCCCAAATCCAGGTGTGAAAAACTTGTTGCATCTTTCCCAAGAAGACTCATGGCTGTATTAGCTCAAAAGGGTGCTTCTACTAAATACTGAGCAAAGGGTCTGAATACGTAGGACCATGTGATATTTCAGTTTTCTTTTTTAATAAATCTGCAACAATTTCAAAAATTCTTTTTTTTTTGTCTGTCAATATGGGGTGCTGTGTGTACATTAATGAAGGAAAAAATTAATTTAAATGATTTTAGCAAATGTCTGCAATATAACAAAAAGTGAAAAATTGAAGGGGGTCTGAATACTTTCCGTACCCACTGTATGTATATGTATATATGTATATGTGTATATGTATATATATGTTTATACGTGTGTGTGTGTATATTGTGGAACTGGACCCGGACACAGACAGACGGACAACGGTTTTGCACCCAACACACTCATTTTATTTACAATATTTACAATTGGTTTAGTGCACAAACTCAGTGCCTCCAGCACCGATCCCCCAAAGTCCAGGCCTCACAGTCACAAATTGCCTTCCTTCTGGCCGCCTCCACTCCTCTCTCGAGCTCCGTCCTCTTCCACCTGACTCTTGCTAATGAATGAAGGGAGGCGGCCCCTTAAATACCAGCCCGGATGGGCTCCAGCTGCTTTCCCGGCAATCCCCCGCGGACACACCCCCGTGTGGAGGAAGTGCCGGCTGCGCACCCGGAAGCCCTCCAGTCTTCTTCCCCCCAGCACTTCCTGGTGGCGGAAGTGCTGAGGTCCAGGGTTCTTCAGGCTCCACCCCCAGCCACATGCGACAATATATATATATGTATATGACAGCAACACTCATAACAGTGACAAAACAATTACATTGACAATCATGTTACGTTATTTTCAAAATGTTTCCTTTTCTTTTTCATTACTTCTTTAACACACTACTTCTCCGCTGCAAAGCGCGGGTATTTTGCTAGTATATATATAAACAATCGGGATAAGATTATAAATAATAGGCTAGTTGGATTTGCAAATTACACTAGCCCAGGTAGAAGGGATAATGTACAGAAAGCATACATACTTTGGTAGCTTTGTGGCAGAATAAATTTAGATAAAGTAATTGTAAAGTATTACATGTAAGAAGTAAAAATGTCCAGTCTGAATACACAATGGTAGGTCTGAATCTTGAAATTACACTTTCTGAAGAGGACCTAGGAGTCATAGTAGACCCTATACTTTATACATTCAGACCATGTACAGAAGCAACTAGAGAGCTACATATGATATTACATTATACAGTGTGCAGAGAACAAGTCAAGGTAGGATATATAAGATAGTATACTTAACTAATGAGGCCTCTTATGGAGTACAGTGTACAATTTTGGTTTCCATATTTCAAAAAATAGACAGACCAACATAAACAGAAGTCTACCAAATCAGACAGGACCAGTGGTGCAGACTGTGCAAAGAAACCCCTGAATCCCTTCAGCACGTTAACAGGATATACAATGCAAGCAGAGTGAATACAAGAAAGCTCTTTTGAGAATGATAACTAAGATCCTGTGGGAATTTCAGATTCAGACAGATTAACAAGTAGTGGCCGACTACCTAGAAACAGTGGTAATAAAGAAGACCGAGAAAACAGCAGCTGTGACCAACATAAATAATGACAACATCAGGAAAAAGAATATGAAAAGCTGGAAATATAGCTAAATCAATGACTTCCAGGAATAGTCTGGTGTACTATCTTGAATAGTGTGATGACAGCTGGAGAGACAGCAAAAGGGGTTAGCACTCCAATTTACAGCACACGAGAGTGAGAACCCAATATTACTACAGAAAACCCTACTGAAATATACCTCCAAGGATATCTGAGGTAGGGAGGACAGTCAGACAGGTAACAACCCAGGCAAATGGAATTTCGACTACAACTGCTGTTTGTGTATGTGGGAAAGTCTGCAAATACCTGCATGGACTGAAGTTCCACCAATCCAAAATTAAATGCTTCACAGGAAAGCAAGAAGTGCAATTCACAGGTCCGGTACCTGATGAGATGCAGGAGGAATAAGGCCTGGAGATTCCCCACAGTGCCCAGAACCTCCACAGTCCTCTAGCATCACCTCAAGTCAGGCATTCTGAACAATATCAGGTTACATGGCCTGCTGCCAACAACAAGAAAGAATGGCCTGATTTAAAGGAGCAACAAAGAAACAGGGGCTTTGGGAGCCGAACCTGGTAAGCTTAAATCACTTAAATGGCAATTCAAGCAGACAAAAGAGGGAATAATAGGCTAGCAGAGCTCTGCAACATTGTGAAGCAGAAGCCCTTCATCCTTTGCAGAGCCAAATGGCATAGAAAGAGAACCAGGGAGAGGGCCAGCAGGAGAGCTGACTTCATTACAAACCCCTTCATTTATCTAAAAAGATCATCGGGCAAAAATGAAGTCAACATATTTTTACTCAAAAGGAGGTTGGCCATTACCTCCAGTGCCAGAGAAAAAGAGTACAATCTAAGGCTATACAGAGTCTTGATAACTTCACTAGATTCCAGTGTGCGCTTCAAAATCAAGGAGTCTACCCTGAAAGAGGACCAAAAAGGTAAGAGTTGCTAAAACTAGCTGTGCATCAGGCCTGACTGGAGTACCGTATGTTGTCTACAAGAAGTGTCCCAGACTCTTGTGGCAACTGTGGAAAGACACTAAGATTATCTGGAGAAGGGGAAATGTATCCCTACAGTTTAGGGATGCTGAGGGTATTTGCGTTCCAAAGGAAGATGAAAGCAAGTACCATTTACAAGTTCATGACTATCTCACTTCTCAGTGTCATAGGCAAAGTATCTTTTTAGTATTGTTAACTCTTTCAGGGCAGATGTTGAATTTTGTCAACTGTTAACGGTGTCACAGACGGCCGGGTCCTTGTCCAGTCAGGACGCCTCTTCACTGAGAGGACAGGGGGAGCAAGCATGGGCAGAACAGTACCTCCCCCAGAATGCTAGATAGAAGCCCCCCTGGGTTGCAGTGGTGCTTCATGGGAGATGGAGTTATCTACAGCCCTGTTGGGATCCGGGAGTGCCACCAGGGGGTGCTGCAGCTGTTCCTGAGCCCATTTGTGTGGTTCTTGCTACACACCCGGAAGTGGGGCAACAAGCACCTGGAGCACTTCCGGGTGACTTATATAAAGAGCTAGCAGAGACTACTCGGAAAGCCAGAGTCGGGAGGGCAAGGACAATGCTTGCTGGGGGAGAGTGAAGGAGAAAGAAAAGACAAAGAAAGAAAAGGGGAAATAAAAGAAGTGTATTGTGTTTTGGGACTGTGTGTTGAGCTTGTGGGAACGGGGAAAGCGTTGCCCACAAGATAAAAGAAAAAAGCTCTTTTGTGCTTTGAACCCGTGTTCCATGCCTGCCTCTGTCAGGGCTGGCCTTTACAACGGTTACAATTATATTTTTGTTCCAATCTTTTTGGTAGAAGGAACGTTAGCTTTGTTGGTTTGACCGAGATTCCCTGTGCTTGCGTGAGTAGCAAGGAGCAAATGACAGTAAAAATGGCATCGACATCAGGTGAGTGATTGAAGCGAATGTGTAAAGCAAAATACTCTCTGAATGAAGTTTTGCGTATTATCACTGAATTGGTCTCCGACTTGTTGGACTCCAATGTTGATAGCAGTGATCGAAAGTAAATATGAGGTACCGGCATCAGCTGATTGATCCCCAGCTGATTGTGGTGCTGAACAGATTTGTGCAGCTGACACACCTATGGCAATGCTTGCCTGGGAGGACAGCCACTTACAATGACAACAGGTACAAACCAGACTGTCATGCACTATAACTGCTCAGGGCTTTGAGGTGGAGCTAACTAACTTCTTGCACAGATGGTTGGGTCTACCATGAAGCCTCAGCAGCATCGCCTTGTATGGAAGTAGCAACAAACTGCAGCTTCCTTTCAGCAGTCTGACAGAAGAGTTCATGATTACTCGGGTAAGAGAAATGCTGCTGTATCGAGATTCTACTGTCATTGGAGTTGCCTGTGAGAACTGGTAGGAAGTGAAGGGTACAGGAGGCAATCAACCAGCCTGAAGCACAGCTTGCACAAGGTGTTGGTGGGAGATGTCTCAGCAGAACAAGCAGTGTTTGGTAGCAACCCAAAAAAGGGCTTTGATAAGACCCAGGGAAAAGAAAGAGACCAGAGCGTTCCACAGGAGGTATAAGCCGGCGTGGAGGAGACCCACACCAGCAAGATAGTAGTGATGTGGCAGCAGGGGTCACGTACCCAATGGCAGTGGTTTCGGAATATCTCATGGTTGGTGCTGTGGAAAGCAGAACCACTATGGATCAAGGTCTTGTTTCAGCAGATTTATGAATTCCTTCTAGCCCATCCAATCTCTTCTGCTGGGGCCTGGCAGAAATGCCTGCATGCCCACTGTGCCAGCAAAAAGGGCCTCTAGAGCAAGGGTTCCCAAAGTGGTCGATATCGACCCCCTGGGGTCGATTTGAACTTTCATGGGGTCGATAGTTTCAATAAAAAAATTGGGGGGGTCAACGGCAGCAAAAATAGACCCCGTTACTACTGCTATTTGTTTGTTACTTCAAAATATCTATGATTCCAATAGGTACCTAATTAAGAAGTAAAATAATTCAAAAAAACACTTTTTTGATAAAAACACATTACATACCAAACTTGCGAACAAAAAGGTAAAATGTGTCATTAAAAGAGTCACACGTAAGAATGCATGAAAATACAGTACATGTAACACAAACATACAGTATCTGTGCATTGTCTTATCGAACGTATCAAAGCAAGTGCGGACATGAAAAACCGTTGCATGTCCGCTCTTGCTTGCGGTGGGACGAGACGACGGATATTCTATATTAGCAGAATCTATCAGTCTTGTACGGTCATGCTTTCATAAAACACTATAAATTAGTTCGTTTGATGTGACATGTACTTATTTGTGATTTGAACTTTGAATATAATTATTTATTGAGGAGCAGTACTACGAAAAAGAAAATTGGAGGACACAGTTTATTTATTCGAGTAAGAACAAAAATCTTCTGTTTCAAGTAAGTACATACTTTATTGTTTTGTTTTTTTTTTAATTACAGGGGCTGTCGAAATTGTTTGTTAATAAAAGTTTGTATTTCTTCAGATAATAATATGACTGAACCAAAAAAGAAATGCAGACAGTACAGCTTGGACTATTTGTACTTATTTTGAATTTACATATTTATTTCATAAATGTCAAAAATGTAAAAAAAAAAGAAAAACTCTGCTTGTATTTTTTTGCTTAAATTTTCATTAGTGCAGGTTTCGATATTAAATGTTACACAAGATAATGCCATATTCCGTAGCCATTTTATCTTTTTAAATCATAATTACAAGTGATTAAAATCTGATATCTAGTGAAATATTTAATATTGAGTACTGTACAAATGTATTAATTTGAGTAAGTAAAGTAAATGACTAGGGGGTCGACAGTTTTAAAAGTTTTTGGTAAAGGGGTCAGCGGCCGAAAAAAGTTTGGGAACTCTTGCTCTAGAGCATACATTAAGCTGTTACTGAAAAGCCCTGGAAGCAGGCTCAGGAGTTGAGGGTCATAGCAGATGTGATTACCACTGGGATCACTTACAGCAAACAGCAACAACCAGTTATGAAGCACCTTTTCAAATGCTGGAGAAGCTCAAGTCACCAGGAGGGCTACTGGCCACAGCACGAACTGGCAGCTGATGGTTTAACTATGGATACAGCTTGAATTCCAAGACACTATCTCAGAGGCCACACTTAGGCCAGACTTGATCCTGGTGTCAAAGACAGCAAGACAAGTGGTTCTGACAGAACTGATTGTTTTTTAGGAAGGGATTGAGGAAACCTTTGAAAAGGAGGATTGCTTTCCAGGTGATGGAAAGCCCAATATAAGCCCACTGAGGCTTTGCAGGCCAGTCCTTCTACCGGGCACTAAAGTCCCTTAGAATCATGGGAATGCACAGCAGGACAGCAATCATGAAAATCACAAACATCACAGAGGCTGTGGATCATGCAGAGGGACCCATGGAGTACACAAGCTACATTGTCACAAACCGGGGCATGAGCACTCCCAGCAGGGTTGCCTGTGCAAAGGTGCTTGATATTGAAAGACCCGAAACACCCGTTGTCCCCAGGCAACATCACTGATGTCTCAAGTTTGACCACAAGATTTGTGTTAAATCAGAGAGGACATGGAAAGTAAAGGCAAAAGTGATAGAAGCACTTTGTGAAGAGATCCATAAGCTTGGATGATAGCACCAACAGATTTCTGGAACTGATTTTTGGTATCTCTGTGCTGAAATGTGCATTTGTAGGAAGCAATAAGATACTGCACAGAACCCACAATCTTCAAGGTCTGGTAGAAGGCCTGTGATTGAGATAGGTGCATAATATCACCTAGACCATGCAGGAATTTGTGCAAATAAAATGTGCATGCATGTGTGTATGTATGTTTGTGTACCAGCTTCTAACAAAACACTTTACAAAACCCAAATCTTTATAAGAAGTAAACAAAATACATAAGCATTTTAAAGTATGACAAATAACAATAAATAAACAAAAACAAAAATATTATCATATTATCTGGGGATAATCAACAGAAGTAGACAGTCAGTGTCAGGGTAGAGCAAGTCACTTTACCCCCTTGTACTCCAATTGGAAAAAAACAAAAAGAAATGTAACCAATTGTATCTAAAATGCTGTAAGTTGTTTTGTATTAAAGCTTCAGCCAAATGTAAGTAAATATAAAAATGTTTTTCAATACAATTTTGGAAGTATTGTGGAAAAACTCAATCAGAATGTTAACAGATGTTCCACCCTCCATCTTACCTTAGAAGGGAGGAATTTTTCCTGTCAAAATGAACATCCTCACTTAGTTACTATATCTATTCTACAGCATTCCTATATACATAAATAAATCATTCTGTAAGAAAATAGACTCAATCATAGCATCAATCATCTGGAATTCAAAAAGGCAACTCTGCAAAGAGCTAAAGCAGAACCTACCTTCGATTTTATTGCTGTTGTAGATATATGTACAATATATTGGCAGAAATTCATGAATTTACACCGACCTGGCTTGCAAAACAAGTCTAGCTCTAAATCTTCCACGTATGTCCTTCTCTGTGCTCAGTACTAGCTATTGCCAATTTACTAGGTAATATACAGTGGTGTGAAAAACTGTTTGCCCCCTTCCTGATTTCTTATTCTTTTGCATGTTTGTCACACAAAATGTTTCTGATCATCAAACACATTTAACCATTAGTCAAATATAACACAAGTAAACACAAAATGCAGTTTTTAAATGATGGTTTTTATTATTTAGGGAGAAAAAAAATCCAAACCTACATGGCCCTGTGTGAAAAAGTAATTGCCCCCTTGTTAAAAAATAACCTAACTGTGGTGTATCACACCTGAGTTCAATTTCCGTAGCCACCCCCAGGCCTGATTACTGCCACACCTGTTTCAATCAAGAAATCACTTAAATAGGAGCTGCCTGACACAGAGAAGTAGACCAAAAGCACCTCAAAAGCTAGACATCATGCCAAGATCCAAAGAAATTCAGGAACAAATGAGAACAGAAGTAATTGAGATCTATCAGTCTGGTAAAGGTTATAAAGCCATTTCTAAAGCTTTGGGACTCCAGCGAACCACAGTGAGAGCCATTATCCACAAATGGCAAAAACATGGAACAGTGGTGAACCTTCCCAGGAGTGGCCGGCCGACCAAAATTACCCCAAGAGCGCAGAGACGACTCATCTGAGAGGTCACAGAAGACCCCAGGACAACGTCTAAAGAACTGCAGGCCTCACTTGCCTCAATTAAGGTCAGTGTTCACGACTCCACCATAAGAAAGAGACTGGGCAAAAACGGCCTGCATGGCAGATTTCCAAGACGCAAACCACTGTTAAGCAAAAAGAACATTAGGGCTCGTCTCAATTTTGCTAAGAAACATCTCAATGATTGCCAAGACTTTTGGGAAAATACCTTGTGGACTGATGAGACAAAAGTTGAACTTTTTGGAAGGCAAATGTCCCGTTACATCTGGCGTAAAAGGAACACAGCATTTCAGAAAAAGAACATCATACCAACAGTAAAATATGGTGGTGGTAGTGTGATGGTCTGGGGTTGTTTTGCTGCTTCAGGACCTGGATGGCTTGCTGTGATAGATGGAACCATGAATTCTACTGTCTACCAAAAAATCCTGAAGGAGAATGTCCGGCCATCTGTTCGTCAACTCAAGCTGAAGCGATCTTGGGTGCTGCAACAGGACAATGACCCAAAACACACCAGCAAATCCACCTCTGAATGGCTGAAGAAAAACAAAATGAAGACTTTGGAGTGGCCTAGTCAAAGTCCTGACCTGAATCCAATTGAGATGCTATGGCATGACCTTAAAAAGGCGCTTCATGCTAGAAAACCCTCAAATAAAGCTGAATTACAACAATTCTGCAAAGATGAGTGGGCCAAAATTCCTCCAGAGCGCTGTAAAAGACTCATTGCAAGTTATCGCAAACGCTTGATTGCAGTTATTGCTGCTAAGGGTGGCCCAACCAGTTATTAGGTTCAGGGGGCAATTACTTTTTCACACAGGGCCATGTAGGTTTGGATTTTTTTTTCTCCCTAAATAATAAAAACCATCATTTAAAAACTGCATTTTGTGTTTACTTGTGTTATATTTGACTAATGGTTAAATGTGTTTGATGATCAGAAACATTTTGTGTGACAAACATGCAAAAGAATAAGAAATCAGGAAGGGGCAAATAGTTTTTCACACCACTGTATGTGATTAAGTGCATGCACCAGCATTTCAACATTGCTGTATTCAAATCATATAAAAAAGTCGGCAGTCATGGCCAGGTACAAGGTTGCATCAGTCATTCTGTCTTCACAAAGAAAGACCACCATTCATTCTCACATTTGCACACTTCATCAGGTCTGCCACATCTATGGATACACTGAAATCAAGCCGCTTCACTCACAGCTTACTCTTTCCACGATGTATTATCTCCTTTCTCCTCCTTTCTTCACGTCAAATTGAAAATACTGTATTGCAATGCAATTTCAGACAAGTTTATATACATTTTGTCAGCTAACTGAAATAACTGGAGCACCAATAGCTTTCAGATTAGCCTATTATCTTTTTATTACATGTACTAAAAATATGAGTTATTATGCACTATTATGCACTTTGAGCTACATTATTTGTATGAAAATGTGCTATATACAGTAAATAAATGTTGTTATTATAAGTGATATTTTTCTGTGATTACTGTATAGTTGCTTGGAGGAAAGAGAGATAGCATTCACATTTTGGTAGCACCATACAATAATCTTGATAATAGTAGCTAGAGTGGATTTTTGAAGTGAAAAGTACTTGCAAGTGTAGTAAAGTGTGAGCAGGAGGAGAGAGAAAGTGATGGTACCAACATTCAATGGAGTGGCTTGTGGTGGTAATGAGTTTTGTCATGTGATAAAACAAAAGAAAAATATTAACAATCACATCTTCTTAAATGGAATTTCAAGGTTACAATAAGAAGGGCATTTGTAGTGCAGCAAACTAAGAAAAGTAAAGGAGGGACTGATGAAATAGTTAAAAACACAAGCAAATTGGCATCAGTCACAGAGCTTCTAGTGTTAAACACCTTTATCATAGTCCACTAAGGAACTTTGCATATTAGAAAACATTTTAAACACTGATTACCTATTTGTTTAACTCTTAAATAGCTCATTAGTGTGTATGTTTATTTGTAGTACAAAGGTAAACATAACAATAATATCCAGTTTTGGATACCAATTATGTTTCCTTGAAATGGGCATGATCTATGAAATAAATACACAATGAAAACGTACTAAATAGATATAATGCTTAGCAAACTGAAAGAAAACAATTTTAAAAGAATGGTTACTTACCAAATGAAAAACTAAATTAAAGATTTTCATTCAATAATGGGCCAAAAGTAATCAAAGGCACAACACCCGAAGAGCATGAAATACTGTCCTATGAACAGCTGAGACACAACAGTCCTCTCTCTGGAATGGCAGACAATTTAAAAATGTCTCTGTCATGCGTGTTTTAAACTTGGATACAATTATTCAAGAGTTGTAACAGTGAATTTTCAGATATACAGATTAAAAATAGCAAAAGATTGCTGTACAGTTAAGTAGTTAAGGCCTCCAGTGCAACTGGTGTATGAATAGGCAAAGCTTGAAACATTTACAAAACAACAAGGAATTTGAATGTACAATATAATGAATACTATTGCCACAGTAATTCTAGTCCAAATCCATTAACACATCGCCAGCAATACTGAAATAAAATACCAATGATGATGGCCACTGCAGAATGGTACTCTCGTATAAGGATTTAAAACAAGTAGGGACTCTTAGTTTAATTTAGCCAAGTTCTGCTCAAGATGCTGGTGTAGCTGTTTTATTAATGGTTTTCACAATAGATCATTTAGCAAGGTAACTTTGACTCTCCAAAAAGAAAAGAAATATAGACCATGCTTTAAAAAAAAAACATATACTATTTTAAATTAAATTGATTTGACTGGTTTGAAGAGTTTTTCAGTTCTTGCATGCTTTATATTGTAAATACATTTGAACCTTCTACAGACATCTAATTATGTGTATCTTTCTATATTGCAAAATGCGAAAATGTCACTTCTCATATCACAGTTACAGAGATTGAGAAGAGCCAAGCCTAAATTGCTGATGAAGAGCACATCCTGATAGCTTTTAAGAATCAAAGAAAAACTGAAACTACAAAATTCCCATCCCATGAAATGAACTGGATGGACTTAATGGTGTTTTATCATTTATGCAGGTTCAGCATCCCTAATCCAAAATGCCTGGGACCAAAAGCCTAGTTTCTAATTTTGGATATTTTGAATTTTGGAATATTTGCACATACATAATGAGATATTCTGTGGATGGGACCCAAGTCTAAACATGAAATGTATTCATGTTTCTTATACACCTGTCACACATGTGCAATTGGGAGATAGCTAAAGGGCCTGAATTATAGTAATTCCATGGCAGACCGGGGGCAGCGAGGTGCACTGACTTTCTTTCTCAATCCCTTGCAGACCATCCACAGAAAATCCTGCATGGTTCCGGCGACACCAATGACGTCTCTTCCGGTTCCGGTGCTCCTGATGACATCACTTCTGTTCTCGGCATATAAAGTCGCCATCTTAGGTAATCAAAGTCAGTTACTTAACCCTTTTTCAGCCAGGGTGGCTGCCCCAAACCATTTTGATGACTTTGTGTTGTTTTTGTGACAAAACCTAATACACAGTCTGAAATTAATTTTATGCAATATTTTTAATAACGTTGTGCCTGAAATAAACTTTGCACACAGTAGCATCAGCAGAATACCTGGATGGCTGGTAAACAACAGTAACATCAAAAAACCGCAGGCTTTCAGTCTCCAACTATAATTCTGTGTTTTGATTAAACAGTAAGTAATAAATAATAAACATAATGAGTAACGCACATAGGTCTGACGGTGACGACTGTTGATGACAAACTGGCACCAACTGAGCTTTGGAGCCTATACTTCCTCTAAGCTACGCCACGCAACATTTTTCAATCACACCTCTTACTCCCCATTTTGTTCAGCAGTTTGGAAATGCAGGTGTTATCATGCCTTTCCCACAGGACCCCCCCGCCATGCTCGTCGTTTGTGTTTTGGTGCGCCACTTGAATTCCTAAAATGGGAATGAAAAAAAACGGTCATAATGGTAAGTACCTGCTCATGTGTTATTCACATCTGCTAATGAGCAAACATAGTCATAATACCACAAGCGAGGTCAGATGTAGATGTGAATACCATCTATCACTTGTTTGAATTAATTTTATTCCACCAGGGATATTGGGTTGTTTAAGCTTTCCTGGAAGCTGAGACTGCAAGGCAGAAATTGTCGTTCCTAATAAGACTAACAGGACACAGATTATTAAGTTAATATTTATTGCACATTGCATGTCTGGCGTAGAGAACTATTTTTAAGCTCATTATAACGCATGTTAAACATGTAACGTCACTTGTAACGTCATGTAGTGGCAGACAATGTGGTGTAGCGGTGGACTTTAGACCGTCAGCTTGTGAGTTCAAATCCTTCTATTGATACTGGGTGACCATCAGCAAGTCATTTCACCTGCCTGTATCCCAATTGGAAAAACAAAAGAAGTGAATCTCAAATGTTGTAAATCACCTCAGATTAAAGCAACAGTCAAAAAAATTAAATTTAATGTCAGCACTCAAAAAGTTTTGGATGTTGAAGCATTTCCAACTTTGGAATTTAAAATTAGGGATAGGCCTGTAATTACTCTTTTATCTTCAAATATGAATATCCAAGGTTCCTATGTGCTATACATAATGTAATTTACGAGAGATGTTAGTATTAAAAACAAATGTAGCCGATGTGTTGCCATTAATGTCAGAATACAAACATTAAGTCAGTTTTTTAGAAGCCCACTCTGTAGACAAACAGCAATTTTTAAATTAGATTTTTCTTCTACCATCAATTTAAGTAGAAAAGTAATCTGCATTGTCCTCACGCTTCTCCTGGACTCACAGGATGATAAAACAGTCACTCAGACGGCCAAGCAGACTGCTTCCAAAAAAGCAAAGTCAGTATTGACTTTTATGTTCCCCAAGATTGAAGGCAATCACAGTAAATGTGCTGAAGAATCACGCTATAAAATCTCCCACCTAATTACGGAGTATAGGCCTCGTCCATCACAAACACGTTCACATGTAAAGACAACGCTTTGACTTTATCTGCCACAAAAGAACAGACAATGTCTAGGAGACAGGAACATAATAATAAAAATTCATGGCTGGAATTTCTTGAACTGCTGTGATTTATGTTATACAATTCATTTAAATGTCACAACTTTTAATTTTTTCCAATGTACTGATGATGAATAAAACATGTGCTGATTTAACCAGTACGCATAACGCAGTGCTGTCTCAAGACACCCAGAATTGTTTTTTAATTAAAGAAGGGAACTTACAGACTTTGTACTTCCATCCAACACCTCCTCTTCGGTGGGCTCAAGCTTTATTTCCTATGGGACACAGAGAATATTTGTTATTATGACAGAATCATCATGGAAGTTTTTATAGTGAATACACACCAAACCTAATGACCTAATGTCTAATAAACCTACAGAGTAAGTGATCATTTCTTGGTTGGGATTTATTGTTTGTTGTCATTTTAAGCTTTGAATACCATCTATCACTTGTTTGAATTAATTTTATTCCACCAGGGATATTGGGTTGTTTGAGGTTTTCTGGAAGCTGAGACTGCAAGGCAGAAATTGTCATTCCTAATAACACTAACAGAACACAGATTATTAAATTAATGTTTATTGTTATATCTGGCGTAGAACACTATTTTTAAGCTCATTATAACACAGGTTAAACATGGAAGAAGTCTTCATCATTGAAGTCTGAAAGTCAAATATTTTCTCACTACATCTCTCATTTTTAGGCACTGTACACAGGTTTGCTATTTGATATAACTTTTGTAATGTCGTTACATACTGTATTTGGATCATCTTTGATCCTTTAATGATACCTGACCTTGTTTCTGTGTGCTGATTTGGTGTCACCAGTTTATGGTGCTGTATGCTCATTTACAATCTCTGCTGCCAACACAGGTAAGGTTTAACATCTGGCCACAGAAGACTGCCTTTGGAGGAGAGACACAACGTGCAAAAAGAAAAAAAAGCATACAGAGGAGTGAAGAGCTAAAGGTCAAAATATACAAGTAACAAGAATTCAATTTGTCTTTTGCCAGTAAGAGGACGTGACGACTACTGAAAACAATGAGCTGTGAATAAATGACAGACGCCACAAACCCTCAAAGTGGAAGCCTGCAGATAGTTGGCAATATGTACGTGTTCTCACTGCAGATGGAAAGAACTGCCTGGGTTAAGCAATCTATACAAAAAGCAAAAAGCAAGATCAAATCAGAGCTTTCTTTTATGGGATGTTTCGAAATTAGTTTTCTCTTGAACCCATTTAAAATGACCCATTTCTTAAAACTATTATTATTAAGATGAAATGATTCATAAGAAAGGGGGGTTTTGTAGCATATGTTTTGTGCTGCATTATTGGTGCTTGCTTGTTTACATATACATATACTATATACTCATATGTATTTTTTGTTTAATTCACTTTACATACTTTTTGTACTAAACTACAGATTAACAGCCTGTTTCTTGTTAATTAGTGTTTTTTTTAATTCCTGTTATGTAGAAACAAAACATTAAAACAGAAAACAACACTATCAAACAAATGAAAACTAACAGCAATACAAGCAATCGATGAAATTCTAAATTATCCCTGTTGTATGTATTGATGAGTGTAAGAGTGGGCCCTGTCATGCACTGCCACCCCACCCAAGATTGGTTTTTGCTTTGTGCCCAACTTTGCCAGTATAAACACCTGCCTCTTCAAATAGCCTTATATCAGGCACACAAATGTGATACTATAGTTGATACCTCTTTACTTGAGATGGGTGAGAGGACTTAAGAGGGTGGTTGGTGTTAAAAAGGTCTTGGACAGTTAAATAGTTTTAACTCAAGAAAACACATACATACACTCATTCATTCTGGGCAAATTTAGCATCAGTAATTTCCAAAGAAAAAACTCACAAAGATAGGGAAAAACTTGGAAAGCCCAGACAGACAGTGTCCAGTGACTGTAAGACAGAAGTATTAGGCATCTGCTGCTCCATAAATACAAATAAAACAAGAACTGCACAAGAAGCTGGATACTTGCCATGAAAGTTGTATATGTGGAAGTTTTATTGTGAAAATAGGATGCAAACTACTTATTTCAACCTTTCCTCTTGACGGTAGCAAATCGCCTTCAATCTGAATTTTAATTTCAGGAACAAAAAAAAATATCAGAGTGAGAAAGATCACATTGCTTTTGGTCAAAAACTCTTTGACTGACAATGCAATGTGTGCAGGTACACTGCCATGATGCAAAATGCTGTTTTATGCTCGTCACTGTTCTGGACGTTTTTTTCCTGATGCTTTCCCACAGACTCCTCAGCAGTTCAGTGTAACATTGCTAATTAATGGTCTGTTTACTGGAAAGAAACTCTTTATTAAAAAGTCTGTTAATGTCGAAAAACGTAATTGTCATTGTCTTGATGTTCAATATGAATTGACATGCTTTTCTCGGCTTGTAGAAAAACAATTGATGCTCCTGATTGTAAAATAAATGTCTCAATCATCTCAGCACAATGCCACTCAGCAAATGGATTAACAAGACTGTAAGCATGCGGTATTTAGTGGCATAGTCGATACGTACACCCTACTCCTGCACTGATTCCGGGAATTTTTAGGTGCTCTCTCATAGTTCTGTCAAGGAAGATATTCACAATAGAAGAGGGAAAGGAAGACATACCTTGTCCAGCAGCATATATATATTTGGCAAGTTTCATATAGAACCTAAGTGGAAATTCTTTTTTTTTTCACATTAAAGGAGGTCACATATATAATGTTATATGATCTATATGATCTAATTATTCCCCAACCAGCTAATGGTTTCAGGAGCAGGATGGTCAAATCTTGAGTGTCTCATATCTCACCTGGTACATGACCTATCAGCCCAGAGAACAAGTGGGGTGGCTAAACCTTTTTTTTTCTATGCAAGAGAAAATTAAAACAAAAATGTATCACCATATCATCCAATCGATTGGAATTGATATGTACTTTTATGACTCTCCATTTTAAAATATGTGGCACTAAAGGTCTGTGTGCTAACACAAGCCAACAGAACTAGGATTAAAATGTCAGCCTAGAAGAGCTCCTCTGCAAAGTGTAGAAGATGAATAAGCTTATTCTTTTCGTGGATATCAATACTAAAATAGAAGGTTTTATTTTTATTAGTTTTATGGGAATGGAAGCAACGATGAGAGAAGACTTGAATATAGTGAATTCAGTTGCATCTTTATTAAATTCGCTCAACTTTGTCACCAGCACAGTCTACTGCCAAATAGTCCAGTGTTGAGACTGTGTACTAAAGTCTAACCATCACCTTTTACAAAAATGTTCTTTTCCATGTAAAAGAGTTCAAAACTCTTGGGCTCACCAACAAACTAAGGCTGAGTGTTATGATTCAGACAAAGATAACATAAGATTTTTTTACTCTTAATGAAGTGTTTTTGGAGGTCATTTTAGAAGGTTTTGGACATCAGAAAATCTTTCTGTATTGTTACTTTTATTAAGTTATTGTTTGGTAATAATTATTATCATTATGTGTTTGATTTACTGCAATGCCATTTTGTTTAAGGGCTGGCATTACCATTTTGAGGTGCTGAAGCTAGGACACAGGTCCCGGCTGCAAGGCCATGTCCCCCCATAAGTCATGTCATATGAGACATGTGAGATTTCTGATAGTAGTTCCAGTGCATTTATATAGCTGCTATGCTCTTCAAACCATTTCTAATCACTTGATTGTTATGGACAGGTAGCACTGATTCCACCATAATTAGGAAAGAAATGTTAACCATATGAAGCACATGATCAATCAGAATTTTTTTGTATTTATTGTTGTTACCCTACACTCTGAGAAAATAAGTGGAAGTAAACCATTTGAGGGTGGCACTATCACAATGCCTGAGATGAGCAATCTGGTTTATAAAATCCTTTTGATATGTCCTATACATGTAATGTTGAGAAAAAGGTGAATCTGAGACGTCTGTCTGCTGTTCACAATTACTCCTATAGGCAGCAATATATTCCATGTGATCCCTGGCCTATATGATCTTGTCCGCTACTCCTCCTGAAACATGCTGAGCAGTCTTTGTAGACTGAAGATTTTTTTAAATATGCTTAAAAATCATCCGTCTCTCTCAAAGACCTCTTTCTTGAGCCATGGTAAACAATGAAACAAGCAACTAGGTCTGGGCAGCATTTTTATGCTTGACCTCAAGTATGATGGAACATTAACTGTTTAATTATCCTAATAACAACTCCTGTGAGTAAATAGCTGTTTTCAACATAATTTATGTTTCTTATTTTGTCAAATCTGTTTCTTTTGCCACTTATTTGTATGGGTTTTTTTACCTGAATAAAGCTTTAGATATAGCCACTTAAATGTGTTTTCCTAGTAAGATTTGTCATCATCCTCAGTCTTCAAATATGGGGTTGATCACAGCCAAGTTTAGCAGGATATAAAACACAACGAAAGACCACCTGCTGCTCCTTCCTTTCACTATCAAGAGCCTTGCCATCTCTTTTTTTTTCTTTTTATTGCATGTGCATTGCTTTGTTCTCTCAGGAGGGAGAAGGGCCTGAAGAAATACTATGACATAAGTGGCCTTTCTCCTCAACATAACACCATTTCAGTATTTAATTATAAAAAGTAAAACAATACTTTTCAGTCAGCTGGGAAAAATGTACTAAATGAAGCAAAAACAAATACTTTTATATATCAACACAGTAGAACCTTGATTATCCAAGCAAATGTGGACCAAGGCTACCTCACATAAAATTCCGATAAAATGGATGGCCGTGGTCATTTCTGATTAATAATTTACTTGTAAGTATACCATATGTTTCCCTTTCACACTCATTGTGATATTCAAAATAAAGACTTAATAAACTACAGAAATGTATTAACAGAAAAATCCTAAGTGAAGGAAAGATTAGAGATTGTATACACTGGCAAAAGAGTGAGAATAGCCGAGGGATGTAGTTGGGGAGCGGTGAATGAGTTATGCCATCATTCCCACACTAACCAGCTCCTCAACCGCTCACTCGATACAGTCGAGATTAAAAATATAGTGTTTACACACTCTGTACAGTATTCATGGCAAAGCGTTTATGAATTAGTGTGGAACTTCATTTAATTGGGGTGAGGATAGTCAGGGTTCTACTATAGTTCATAAAAATTACAGCCATTCTTACTTATTTCATGGAATATGTAGTTTATGTAGCATAAATAAGAAGTGGCTAAATAGAAGAAATTTTCTTTTTATAAGGCAAAGCAACAGTTGTAATGAAGATTCTTACCTTTTTTTCCAACCTATCAATCAATTTCTGCAGTCTGTTTATTTGGGAAGTCCATTGGTTATCATCTTCATGAAGACCTGTGAAGGAGCAGTTTAGACATTGGGCCTTTTTATAAAATTCTGCATCAATAAAATCACAAATTCATCCATCCATCCAACCACTATCCAACCCGCTATATCCTAACTACAGGGTCACGGGGGTCTGCTGGAGCCAATCCTAGCCAACACAGGACACAAGGCAGGAAATAAACCCGGGAAGGGCGCCAGCCCACCGCAGAAAATCACAATTTATGGAACCTAATTATTAGCAAAGATATTTTTAAAGTTCCAGAAAAAAACACACACATATAAACAGAACTTAAGGCACTTTTTCAAATCTCTCATTTTCAGAACCTGCTTTTTTCATTACAAAGTTCTGTAAATCCTTGCCAATCTCAGCAGCAACCCTGGATGGGATGGTGGTTCATTACTAGCACACTCAAACACAACCACAACCACAAACTGAGCTTACTCAGAGTTACTGATTACTCTGATTTTAAGAGCAACACCCTTTCCCTCCTAAGTACCTGTTACTAATGCCTAAAGGGGATCTGGGAAAGGGCCCTGGGTTTCATTTTCTGCATTTTGCCAATTTAAATCTAATCTAAACTGACCTCCTATTGTCTGTAATTTGCTTAGGGAATAACTATGTAGAAACTTTCACATTTTTCTACACTTGCTTCCATTCAGACCAAATATACACATATTCATAAGCTGTTAATAACAACACAGAGAATACAAATTAAATTAGAAGAAACATTTACTGAATAAATAAAAACAACTTTTAAAACAATAACAACAATAATGATAATAAAAATAAAGGTTTGTGTTGATTTAATCCCTTCTTAACAAAAAATATTATACTAAATCGTACTAAATCTATTACTTACACTATAGGAAACCACTATTATATGGTACCAACATATAAGAATCCAAGAAAATGTTCTGCTCAAAAAAATGAAAGTAACTCTTTTTAATCAGAGTAAAGCATCAAGTCAATGAAACTTCTGGGATATTGATCTGGTCAGCTAAGTAGCAGAGGGGGTTGTTAATCAGTTTCAGCTGCTTTTGTGTTAATGAAATTAACAACAGGTGCACTAGAGGGGCAACAATGAGACGACCCCCAAAACAGGAATGGTTTAACAGGTGGAGGCCATTGACATTTTTCCCTCCTTATCTTTTCTGGCTTTTTCACTAGTTTTGCATTTGGCTATGGTGTCACTACTGGTGGCATGAGGCGATACTGGACCCAACAGATGTTGCACAGGTGCCATTGCCAGAAGGTTTGCTGTGTCTCCCAGCACAGTCTCAAGGGCATGGAGGAGATTCCAGGAGACAGGCAGTCACACAGGCAGGAGAGCTGGACAGGGCCAGAGAAGGTCATTAACCCATCAGCAGGACCGGTATCTGCTCCTTTGGACAAGGAGGAACACAATGAGCACTGTCAGAGCCCTATACAATGACCTCCAGCAGACCACTGGTGTGAATGTCTCTGACCAAACAATCAGAAAGAGACTTCTTAAGGGTGGCCTGAGCGCCCGATGTCCTCTAGTGGGCCCTGTACTCACTGCCCAGCACTGTGAAGCTTGATTGGTATTTGCCATAGAATACCAGAATTGGCAGGTCCACCACTGGTGCCCTGTGCTTTTCACAGATAAGAGCAGGTTCACCCTGAGCACACGTGACAGGCGTGAAAGGGTCTGGAGAAGCCATGGAGAATATTATGCTGCCTGTAACACTGTTCCGCATGACCATTTTTCTGGTGAGTCAGTGATGGTCTGGGGGGCATATCCATGGAGGGATGCACAGACCTCTACGGGCTAGACAATGGCACCCTGACTGCCATTAGGTTTCAGGATGAAATCCTTGGGGCCACTGTCAGACTCTATGCTGGTGGGCTCCTCCTGGTGCATGACTATGCCCGGCCTCATGTGGCGACAGTATGCAGGCAGTTCCTGGAGGATGAAGGAATTGATATCGTAGACTGGCCCCCACGCTCGCCTGACGTATATCCAATAGAACACCTCTGGGACATTATGTTTCGGTCCATCCAGTGCTGCTAGGTTGCACATTAGACTGTCCAGGAGCTCAGTGATGCCCTGGTCCAGATCTGGGAGAAGATCCCCAGGGATACCATCTGCTATCTCATTAGGAGCATGCCCCGACATTGTTAGGCATGCATACAAACACATGGGGGCCGTACAAACTACTAAGTACGATTTTGAGTTGCTGCAATGAAATTTGGGCAAAATAGACTAGCTTGCCGCATCATTTTTTCACTTCGACTTTCAGAGTGTCTTTGAATTCAGTCATCTGTAGGTTGATCATTTTCATTTCCATCAAACGATGTGGCATCCTTTCGTTCCTTACACATTACCCAGTCCGTATCAGTATACATATCCAGCATGATTTTGTTCCCATTGAGAGCTGTCTGTTGCTATGGTCCTGCCTTTATCCAGTCTGATAGCGGTCACGGGACATAGTATCTTTGATTGCCGGTACAACGAGGCAAGTTCATTGTACCATGTGAACGACACTGAGAGAATAAAACTTAATAATAAAAAAACGAGCACTAACTTTTACAAGTAGCCAAAATTTAAATCGGGTGTTACAGACTCAAATCAAATGTATGTTTTTATTATATTGTAGAAATAAAAATAATAATAGCAGCTCATTACTCAAAACACTGAGCACCTAGTCTCGAACCTGGGACCTTCGGGTTATAAGACAGCAGTTCTTACCTTTACACCATTCAAGAACATATGTAAACTTCCTGTCGATTGACATTTGAGCTTGGGTTTTTAACTCATTGACAGCCACAGGTAAATCAAATGGTTTTTTTTTTTCTTTGGTTATATTCTTGAATAAAAGTGCACGTGTTTATTTGATATTTGGACTAAAGTCTTCACACACTATACACTTCTCGTCATTATTAGTATAACATGGAAAAGGTTCCTGCTTTAGGTATGTGTTCAGCATTTCTTGCATTTCTCACTTACCCAGATCTTTGTGGACATGGAACACACATGAAATGCATGTATTCCAAATAACGATATACTGTATTATTTACCCTATACAACTCCAGGCATATCACACGTAGATAAGGAGCCTTGGCTTGAGCTGGGAGAACTTTTTGCCTGAGCTGAGCTCCATCAAGGTGGAGGATGGGACAGCAGTCTGCTTACTGCTTGTGTTGATCAACACATTTACAAAAAAAAAGACACTGATGGAGAGGTGCGAAGGGATTTAAGGTGGGCCGGGATTACAAGTTTTTTCGTAGGCTTCAGGAATTCTAGTGTAATTAACCAGTGTACGGGCACACACACCCGCAAACATTCACACACATCCATACACCCGTTGCAGTCCTGTACCCAAAACTTGTGTGAACATTGTGGCCAGAAAACAATCAAACGGCCTCTTTACTCAACTGAGCTCAAATAAAAAGGTTACATCTGTCAAGGAGTACAATAACCACCAAAGCTGCACAAGACCATCTTAAACAACACAGTGTCTCTCCCACATGGAGTGAAAATGTTCTTCTGAAAACATGTAAACTGTCTCCCTGAAACTGGACACTGATGCATCTTCCACACGTACCAGGCTTTTCAAGAATTCAAATTACAGCAAATTAAAACACACGTGTTGCGTAGTGATATCTTAATAAAGCAAACTTCTGGTAACAATGGCACTCTCCGAGTCAAGTTATTTCTTTTTCGTTTTCTCCTTTTTACTTTTTTGTGTCAAGTTAAGACACACACTGCAAGTATTCTTTATAATCGGGCAACATTATTACAACTGAGAGAGCACAGTCATATCGGACTTTTCGACCCGATCTCGCTGGAATTCCACCCTGGGCTAGCATGCTATGCTGACTCGACGCCAGACCAGCCCCCAATAAGAAGCTCTTCTGAGAACAGGTCGAAGCGGAGGCGCGTCAGATGGGGAGGAGTTGACCGAAGGCTCCGCCACTTGGTTAGAAATGGAAGGCTAACCCTCCTGGTCATATTGTTTGCAAACATTCAGTCTCTGGAAAAAAAAAATGGACGAGCTCCACGCTCAGATTTCCACGCAAAGGGACATTCAGGATTGCGCTATATTGTGCTTCTGCGAAACCTGGCTGGGGGAGAGGACACCCAATGAGGCAATAACACCAGACGGCTACACGGTCTTCAGGGAGGACCGAAGCGCTGCGGACAGCGGTAAGACTCGCGGAGGAGGAACGGCAGCCCTCGTCAAACAATCGTGGTGTACCGACTGTAAGACCATTTCTAAATCCTGTTCTGAAAATGTTGAATATCTGACTTTGAAGCTAAGGCCATTTTACCTGCCCAGAGAACTGCAATGCATTATTGTGAGTGTTGTGTATATCCTCCCCTGCGCTAAGGAGGAGGCTGCACTGAAGGAGCTACACGATATGATCAGAAAAACATGCCTAAACTGCATCAGTTTGTGACCTTCCCCATTAAGGGAAATAAAACACTGGAGCACTGCTATAGTAACATCAGAAACGCCTTTTCAGCTGAACCAAAACCTCATTTTGGAAAAGTCTGATCACCTGGCGATCTGGCTCAATCCAGTTTACAACAAAAGGCTCAAGACAAAGCCAGTCATAGTCAGGACCGTTAACACCTGGACTGATGAAAGCTAGTCTGCAGGGCTCCTTAGAGGCCACAGACTGGAGCATTTTCAAAGAGGCCACTAATGATACCCATGAATACACAGAGACTGTGAATGACTACATTAGTTGGTGCATGTCCATATGTGCCCCTCCCAGGACTATACATATGTTCCCCAACCAGAAACCCTTGTTTAATGGTGATATAAAACAGAAAATCAGGAAGTGGCGGGAGGCCTTCAAGTCAGGAGATCAAGTGGAGTATAAGAGTGCCCAGTACGAGCTACAGAAGTCCATCAGAGCAGCAAAAAGGGCTCACTCACAAAAACTTGAAGGCTACTGCCTCAACCACAATATGCACAGCATGTGGCAGGGAATTGAATATGTCACAAACTACAGGAGAACTATAAAAACAACCACAGACCCCTGAGATGCCACCCTTCCAGACAGCCTTAACACCTTCTATGCCAGGTTCGACAGGCTGAACACAGACACACCCTCAAAGGCCCCCTGTGACCCCAAGGATACTGCTTTCCAGGTGACACATACAGAGGTCCTGAAAGCTCTGAAGAAGGTGAACCCCCACAAGGCTGTGGGACCTGATGGAGTTTCTCCCAGAGTTCTGAAGGCCTGTGGGGAACAACTAGCTGGGGTGTATGCTGACATCATTATCCCAAGCAGTAGTCCCCCGTATTTTCAAATCCTCCACCATAATACCAGTTCCCAAAAGACCGGACACACCCACCCTAAATGACTTCAGGCCAGTGGCACTCACACCAGTCACCATGAAGTGCCTAGAAAACCATTAACCATATGGGACGCCGTTGACCGGCTCCAGTTTGCCTATCGCCCCAATCAATCAGTGGATGACACGGTAGCAATAGCCCTACATCACACTCTGCAACATCTGGAAAGTAGCAGAACGTATACCAGGATGCTTTTCCTGGACTGCTTTCAATACCATTCACCCGGACAAACTGATCGAGAAGTTGACAAACCTCAGCGTCCCGACTCCCACCTGTAACTGGTTCCTGGTTTTCCTGACAGATAGGCCACAGGTGGTCAGAATGGGAGTACGGGTGTCTGCTGAGCTCACAGTCAGCACAGGATCCCCACAGGGCTGTTGCCTCAGCCCCAAACTCTTCACCCTGTACACTTATGACTGTGTCTCTACCTAGGACAATACCATCATCATTAAATATGCTGATGACACCACCATCCTGGGGCTCATCAAGGGGGGAGACGAATCAGGGTACAGGACCCTGGTAAACAACATTCTTGTCTATGGAGAGGAGAATGACCTCATCCTCAACATAGACAAGACCAAAGAAATAATACTGGACTTTAGGAAGGATCCTCCTCCTCTACAGCCTCTTATCATCAAAGGGACTGAGGTGGAGTGGGCCGACAGCCACAGATTCCTGGGACTGCAGGTTACATCAGACCTGAGCTGGACTCTTAACACCACATCCACTATGATAAAAGCCCAGCAAAGGCTTTATTTCATTACGCTGCTCAGGAAAGCCAGCCTGAACCATCGCCGTCTCACCCAGGCCTACAGAGGACTGATAGAGAGTATTCTTACCACAGGCATCACTGTGTGGTATGGGAACACCATACAGGCAAAGAGGAAGGCTTTGCGAAGAGTCATAAAGAGATCACAGATCATAGGGTATAAAACTTCCTTCTATGGACTCTATGTACGCACATCGCTGTCAAAAAAGAGCAGAGGGAATTATCAGGGATTCATTCCATCCAGCTCACTCTCTGCTCAGACACAAAAACTGTATGTACAGTCTGAGACACAGCAGACTAGACAGCATCATCACTCACAGAACAAGATTTTCAATAGTTTTTTTTCCCGCCACAGACAGACTGATGGCAAAACAAAATTACTGAACATGTGAAATAACCCGACATTACCTCACTTCACTTGTCATGTAAATGACGAGTGATAAATGTGAAATATTTTAACTGTGCAATATCTACAATATAATTGTATTTTTTTTGTGTAGACATTACCACCATTTTGTATAGTGCTGGTGTAATTCATATTATGTATTTATATTGTTTTATTGTTTACTTTTTTTAAAATGTTTACTATGATGACTCTGAAAAAGCTCTGCACAAGAATTCCAATGTGCTTTGACTGTCGGTTTTATGCACAAATGGCAAATAAAGAAACCTTACCCTTAACTTAAACTGTACTTAATGCGAACAGTCAGCAAGTATCTTAGTACTTAATATCTTAGACGGTGCTGCTAATACGGTACTGCTCCAATTTAAACAGCTTGGCTAAAAAAAACTTGATTTTCTCTCCTTTTTCTCTTTAATTCCTTTCTTTTAATTTCATTACATGAGTATAGGAACTCTACTACTCCATTTGGGTTTTAGGATAGATGAGAATTTTAGACTGAACGGTCAGATCAGTGCGGTGGTGAAATCTGTTTTTTTTCAGCTAAGACGTTTGGCGAAGATAAAAAACATTCTTTCCAAAGATCAATTTATAACAGTAATCCACGCCTTCATTACAACCCGATTGGACTATTGTAATTCGTTGTATGTTGGTGTTAGCCAGTCCACCCTGTCTCGGCTGCAGCTGGTGCAAAATGCTGCTGCACGCCTTTTAACTGGCAAGCGAAAGAATGAGCATATTACTCCTGTATTATCCTCACTGCACCGGCTGCCTGTTCAGTTTAGAGTTCATTTTAAGATTCTTTTATTTGTTTTCAAGTCCTTAAATGGGCTTGCTCCGCCCAACCTCGCTGAGCTGCTGCTTATGCACTCTCCTTCCCGCTCACTCAGATCAGCTGGTCAGCTGCTTCTGGATGTGCCTAGGACTCAGCGAAAGCTCAGGGGGGATAGGGCTTCTTCCGTTGTGGCTCCAAGGCTCTGGAATTCACTGCCGATCCACATTAGACAGGCCTCCTCACTGCCCATTTTTAAGTCTGCTCTTAAGACTTACCTTTTTGGTTTGGCATTTGATCCTGTGTGAGCAGTTGATTTTACTCTGTGTTAACTCTGTTTAGTTGTTTTTACTATGTTTTAATTTGTTTTATTTATTGTATTTTATGTACTTATTTATTAGTTTGTTTTGTTTAAAATTTATTTTAGTCTATGTTCAGCACTTTGGTCAGCGGCTGTTGTAGGTAAAGTGCTTTATAAATAAAGTTGACTTGACTTGACTTGAAATTTTCTTTTTTCTTCTTCTTCTCTCACGTTCTTGTTTCTCCCTCCCTTCCTATCTCTCTGTTTCCACGAATCAGTAGTATTCCCCATAGTTCACCCATCACTGCAAACGATTGGATACAGCTGCCCCACTAACCAATCAAACACATTTCAGTCTTCTGAATGATACAAACCTACACTCTTGATAGCTACAGGTCTCTCAACTATGAAGAGTAGAGGTCTGTTAAAAGGACAAAGGTCAATTAATTGTGGCAGTTCTGAAATTGAACTGGGCTACATAAGTGGCATAAGAAATGTCCAGTTCAGAAGGTGACAGAAACATGCATTTAAACTGATCAGGTGAAATCTACAAAAATAATTCCAAGCATAAAAATATGAATAAAATATGTAACTGTACCTGAACCAACAACGTTGAAATGTGGGTTGTTTGGAGATAAGCTGTTATTTCGCTGAAGCCTTCGATTGGATCGTTTTCCTGACCATTGGATTGACAATACCTCAGGCTTCACTGGCCTTTGCCTATAAGTAAAACACAAATTGTTCACATCAACACATTTGCTCTTATCAGCATTCAGATTTTTTGCTTCAAAAGACCCAGATGTAGTCTTTATGGATCTGTTAGAAAGAAAGAAAGAAAGAAAGAAAGAAAGAACTGTTTTGCTTTATATATATTTCTGCTCACAGAAAATCAATTGTTCTGCTGTGAACAACCTATAATCTCTAGACATCAGTACAAAGAATGCAACACAGATTATCTTCCTCTCATCACCCCCAGAGCTTCAACAGAACTACGCTAGTGATATGATTCATCCTTTCCCTGTTTCTTTAGTCACAGCTTTCAGAAAGAATAATTTTAGTATGAAGTGTGATGTGAACACACTCCAGGCTCTTTTTTCTACCTGCATACTTTAAATAGAATGTGGACTATTTAGCACGATTTAGAATATTCTATATAACAAGTTCAATACAACGCATTTTTAACTTCCTTAGCAAAGTAAACAATACCATTTTCATATAAAAGTTTACATTTTCTTCACAATACTGTTGCACATTTATACAGAATAATAAATATAACATTAAAATGTACAACACACTGAAAACAACTGTAATAGGTTGACTGTTGTGAGAGACGGCTGGCGCTTCAACCCGGCCGGGACGCCCCTAAAATGGAAGGATGGAGGAAGGCGGCTACTTGTCGACACTGCCTCCCCCAAAAAGCTAGATGGTAGTTCCCCTGGAGTGTAGCATTTCCCTGGGACTGGGAGCTCGGTTTCTCAGCCCTGTTGGGTGCCGCCAGGGGGAGCTATCAAAGGACCTGAGGAGTCATGCTTTCCCTATAGTCCCGAAGTACTAGTGGAACATGAGGATGGAAGCCCTGAAGTACTTCCGGGTGGATTAAAAGAACTTGAATTCTCCAGCTGACCCGGAAGTGTGGGAAAGTCATGTGGTAGGAAGAACAGCAGTAGTTCCGGGTCAGTAACTATGTAAAGGACTGCTGAAAACCCAGCAAGCGAGCCAGAGTCAGGTGGAGATGGACAAAGCTTGCTGGGAGGTGTGGAGGAGAAGATAAAGAGAGAGAGAGAATTGGAATTATTGTGTTTATTGCCTGCAATATTGTGGCAGTGGTGCTTTGGGCACTGTTAATAAGAAGAAAAACATTTAAAACACTTCTTATTGCTTTTACTTTGTGTCCCGAGTGTCTGGCTGTTGGGGTTAAAGGAGCAACTTACATTGTACAGCATGGACAAGCTGTGTTATAGGCTAACAGAGCCAGACTTTCAGCTGGCTAATGGAGATTTTCTTCAGATAAGTGGTAGAACTGGCAGCTTTTCATCCCAATGCCCAACATCTTCACATCTCACCTCTTTTGTCACAGGGAGGTCAATCAGAGAGATATAGTGAGAGTGTTGCCCAATGCAGATTCCTCTCCAGTGAGAACTGGTGGTACATTCAGAACTGCTCTTTGCTGGTTGTAGTCTAGGTGCATGTACTGTAGATGAGAGGTGCCAGGTACCTCAACATGACACAGTTTCTCTGTAACCTAAAGACCTCCAGTTCTCAGCCAGCAAGCATCACTGAGCTTTACAACACCACAGAGCAAATTCATGAGCAATGAATCCAATGGGTTCAGGTAGCTGGAGCCCATCCTGGCAGCACATGGCACAAGGAAAGAAACAGGCATGGACATGACACCAGACATCTTTAAAATATGACACAATATATAATGAAAAATGAAACCAATTTACCTTACATTATATTGAGCAATTTTAAAGTGAGTATTAGTTTCAAGATTTCTCTTCTGAACTTAAAATATGAAACTTGTGGATATTCCTTCGGAATGTACAGAATCAAGCCACAAACTCATTAGGTGCCAATTAAAGAATGCATTATGAGATTTATAAGCCTTGTACAAAAAGGAATAGGTTATTGTCAGAGATTGTTGATAAGGCCTGTGCGCTTGTACTTCAAGAGCTTTGATTGCCTACGCTGAAGTGCTATTCATTTAATTAATGTACAAGTGTGAAAGAGTGTCCTTTCATAAGTAGCAGTAATCAATGTTTCATTTTTAATATATCATGAAAAACATTTTTTCTCAGTTAGTTGATGAATCTAAGAAGAATAAAAAAGCAATCTATTGTTGCTTATACTTGTTTTAGGAATCATTAATACTTAACAGTACATAATTGTTGACTGTTAATTGTTAACATAAAAATTAACAGTCATATTTGTAAGAGCAATAATCAAAAGTATGTTACAGATTACCAAAATGCTTGCACGCTCTTGAAACAGCAGCACATACTGTATATATGAAGTTAGTGTAATCTGAGTCTGCACACATCATCTGAAGAAGTGGAAGGGTGCACCTTTTAAGCAGGACATTTACCCTATTGAGTCTAGTTAAACAAGGCATCATAGTTTATGTGAAATATTTAAAACCAGAAATGAAAGAGAGAACGAAGACCCTCTACACTATTAAAATGTGGCTACAATATTCTGTGTCAAAGACATGCAGCTGCTCACACCTCCAGCAAGGGTGACAATTACATGCTTCAGGATCTAGATAGCAGTGATGGCACTGACAGAAAAATACAAAATCAGGTGGAGGGATCTCAGAAGACATGGTGTCAGCTATAATATGCAGGAGTGTCATTACTGGTCTTCGAGTAAATGATTGACATCAGGTTCACTAGGGACCTGCCAGTTCAAGTGCGTAAGACTGATATGCAATCCAAATCAGACCTTCAAATGTGCTCTTAGGGCCATTTCCAGATTAAAGCTGAGTTTAATCCATTCTTTTCCTCTTAGCAGTGTACCCTGCAATGAAAGGCTGATGATAACATCAGGGAGCAAAGATGAGATCCTAAGATGAATGAAAACAACAACAACAACAACAAAGAATAAAAAGAAAGAAAGGACACACCTGAGAGCCTGTGACTATGAAAATATTTTAACATTAAAAATAAGTGCAGCAAGGTATGAAGCACCTAATTATAAGTAAAATCAATCTCAACAGAATATGTAACAATAGAATGTGCTCCTATGAGCACAAAAGAAATTAAAAGTAAAATTTAATTAAAGGTGATCACAGAAGTATGGTTACCAAATATGCAAATATGCTAACTATATAAAGATTTCTATTGTACAGTTAACGAGTATTCAGAATCTGGTCAGACAGCTTACTGATAAAAGACTAAATAAAGCAAATTTGCAAAACCATAAAATCTCTGCATTTCTAAGTGGGATTTAACCCTCAGCAGCTTCGTAAGCAAGTTGTAATACAATTGCTTTAATCCTCATATATTCTTTTTTATGATAGTCTATACTATATATGTAGTCATTGAATACAAACAAATTCATTTTCTAAAATGGCGGAATTGCTTAAAAGTCTCATTGCGAATTTCAAGAAATGATTTGACAAATTCAGAATCCCATGTGAAGTGCTGTTATTGTCTGAAACCCCTTTGTATTCGCTGCCACTGGCACATGCACAGTGAAAGTCAGGATTGTACAGCCCAGTATCTGTGAAATGCCATTCAAGCTGGAGATGTTTCAGTTACAGATCAAAATCATGTCCAATGAGGTGGAAATGTGCATGTTTTGGATGCAGGTGGCACCAGGGTATAATAATTGTAACAGACTTGACAGTTACATTTTGTGAGTCAGGATTTTCAACACTGAATCTCACTACGAATCAGAGATGCAGCCGACTCACAAACAGCACCTCAATCAAAGCATGCACAGGGCTCTGGCTTCCCACAAACCTGTCTACAGAAAACTCACAAAGGACCTGCACTGTCACACATCCCACTAAAAAGGAAGACTTGTAACATTCATTACATTACATAATTGCTGTTAGTTGCTTATTCTTTCTAGTCAATATGTGGTAAAAACACATATTTGAAATCTGACAAACAATAAAGCAGACAAAATGAAAAGAATTTATAAAATGATTACAAGAAGCAGCTAGGCCCTATGTCTGACACACTTTTTCTAAAAGTCACCCTCAGATTCAGGGCTTTGACTATCAATGAATTTAGTGGAGAGACGGTGCACAAAGCAACCATCAACCGGATAGGAAACAAGACAAAGATTCAGTGGAATCCTACGCCAACCTGAAAAGGTCTTGACTTGATGCCAAGGGTGCAAACACTTCTCTCTTTTTTTTTTGATCAAATACAGGAAAGAAAAAACACATGACAGTATCCAGTGAACAGCTATATGGTCATAACATGAGCAAAAAGAAATGCAAACCTCCCTTGAACCTTAAAATATTCATGCAAGACCATTATCCAACCCGCTATATCCTAACTACAGGGTCACAGGGGTCTGCTGGAGCCAAACCCAGCCAACACAGGGCGCAAGGCAGGAAACAAACCCCAGGCAGGGCGCCAGCCCACCACAGGGCGTACACACCCACACACACACCAATCACACACTAGGGACAATTTAGAATCGCCGATGCACCTAACCTCCATGTCTTTGGACTGTGTGAGGAAACCCACGCAGACATGGGGAGAACATGGAAGCGAACCCGGGTCTCCTAACTGCGAGGCAGCAGTGCTACCCACTGCGCCACCGTGCCGCCTATGCAAGATCATAGCAAATCAATTGTTCCTCTTAGATATGATGTTCCACTACTTGTCAGTTTTGAGCTAATTTCATTACCCTGACAAAGACGTTCCTTGAAAAAGGTCAGTGACTAGAACATCAACCCTGTCTGCCATTTGCTGTTCCTGCCACAAAATAATAGAAGTGCACTATCCAGAACACACCCTATAACAGCACCCATATGGCTTGCCACTATGGATCTTTTTAGCCACAGTAAAAACTGACATTAAATGATTTGCTCGAACTTCACTGACACTGCCTAAATAATAATTCAAATGATTCCATTTTTTTTTTTTGAAAGATGGGGTTTGGTGCTTAAAAGTGCACCATTGACTCTGTAATTCTATTGAGTGACTTTAGTGCTTATGAGGGGCACATACAGGGGCAGTGTCATCTGGAGGAATGGCCTCTTTTACTTCTTAGCATATACTGTAGTGAGTTATCAGACTTCTATGCTAGTCATGTTTGTTCATTCCAAACATAATATCAAGCCAAAAGAATTTTAGAATGTGTACCACATATCCCAGAAACTATGAATACCTGTGATTTTAACAGTTTCCCCAGCACTGTTATTACAAATAAGTTAAATTATGATCACTTAGTTTAATCAAAGGGTGAATGTCTAGGCATACTTTAAGCAGAAACAAAAATCTTACATGACTAGATGGAATGAAACTACACAAAAAAACTCTTTGAGTAAATGATGTGGCATTTCTGTGTATGATATGTCATGCCCCTGCAGGATGAACAAATTCATCGATGACTGTTAGTCACTTACTAAATGGGATGTTTGTATGTTCAGGTGGCATTGTCTCATAAAACCTGGAAGGTATTTTTGAGTTGGATATCCAAATATAGTGTTGTTGCTGGATGGTTCTTTATAAATAAATAAATCACTACTTGCCTGTGGATGGAGTGAACATCTCACAATATGAACCATGGGGTAGAAAACATTCAAACATGGCAGAACAAAATGCAATTAGTGGAACAGCCTTCATGGTCAAATGTGAGAGGTTTTAAGGCTTCTTTTCAAGTGGGAAAATGACTTATGTGTTTTATTAAAATAAATCTTTCAGGAAGTATATACCTCAATCAGTTTAATCTCAAACAATCATGGGAACTAGTTTGAGAAAGAGAGCAATAAACAGCCAGTTTAGCCATAAACATTTTAAACATGGCAAGAGCTTCAACAAGGACTTGCCTCATGCCTCACCACAATTATCTGGCACATTCCTAAAGTACACAATCTCCTCTAACCTTATATGAACAAGGCCCCAGAATATTTAAACATTGTCATCAGGGGTGGTTGCTCTTCACTCATCTGTAAAATGCTCTTTTTTAGGGTAGAATGTTGGGCTCAAAGGAACTGATCCACATAAATGCTAAGATCACTCTTGAATGCTAACAACTTGTGTGTGCACTGGAGATGAAAGTGAGGCAAAAAGAAAAACATTTTTTACAAAATGCTTTGTTACAACACAGGATCCCAGTAACACACTCTATAAGCCTTAGGCACATCATGACTAACAATCAAGCGGAGTAAGTCAGTCAAGCATTCTTTGGAAAAGAATGTATAGAACTTTTCCTTAATATTTTCGGTAACTGACCAAACTTTTTGTTTGAGTATCCAGGCTTGTAAACAGGACTCCTTGTTAAATGACGTATGCTCTGACCGCTGTCCAAGTTTCCTTGTTTGAAAGCACTGCCCCCCATGCTTTATAAAACATTGAAGAGGCATGTCAACCGAGACACCTGAACAATATCCATCACTTTTATTAAGTTTGCCATGAGTTCAATTACTGGTACTGATTTCTCACAACTTGTACAGTAACCATAGCAGTAAAAATTGACATAAATCCATTAGATGCTGTTAGAATTGTCTCCTCTGATGAGGACATAGGTACAGGGATTACATTTTTTTAAGTGCACCTTTCTTCCTAAAAGTCACAAGATTTAATCCTTCTTGACCATGTGTGACATTCAACTTCTCGTTTACGCTCCCCTCCAAACTATATTCACAATAAGAAGAAAACTTCTCAAACTTTGAAGAGAACAGTCAGAGTGATGTCCCACCAAATGTGAGTTATTGCAAAAATCTCTTTTAGATTCTCCATGGCCACGGCAAAATCCTCTCATATTTAGGACATCACTTCACACATTGCTACCACTCACAAATTACACCACTACTGATCTTCCAAATCCCAAGGCCCTCCTATTAATATTTAAAATAACACTTTCTGATTAACTTGATGGTTTCCTTCAACATTTGCTCAACCAAAATATCCAAGGACTGTTGCCTTGACACTAAGCTTGTAACAATAGGTGATACCATCGGCAATCAACAACCAATTACTTGCACCTCCAATGGATGTTCTTTTGCCAATAATTTGAACCCTGTAGTTGTACATATCTTAAATACCCTATTTACAACAGGCACTTGTATCCTGATTGAACAGCCATAGGCTGTAAACACACTGTACTCACACTGCACTTATACTGGTTCTTTAAATGCTTCTTTAACAGAAATATGCAAATCTGTTAACGGTTTCCTTCACAAAAGGCAAATTAACAATTTGACAACCTCTTCTGTTTTGGGGTTCAATCTTGAAGATGCCTCATTTTATACAATTTACATTTTTTACTGTTAATGATGGCTACTAAATAAACTGTTCACAACATATTGTTAATTAAGACAAGAAAGATAGAGGACGTACTGTAATGTTGCAATTATGACTGCTCTAGCCTTAGCCTCAAGTGTGCCAAGGTCAGTCTGGATGCATGAAAAGAATCAGTATGGTGAGACAAAATTCTGCTTGAATAGTTCAATAACTGTTACTGCTGCTTATTCTCTGGAATAAGAGTTGTGCACTCTGATCAGCTCTGCAGAATACTTGAAACTTAGTGCAGCAGTGCAATACCTCACATGTCCCCATCACTACAACCAAAATAATTTATCAGGGATTATTACAACCAAAAGGAATGCCACCTAATTTAACTACAGGCTATAACTGACCTTTTTATGTACAGGTGTGCCATTTTGGAGGAGATGAAGGCTGGCTTATGTGGCTCAGAAAGAAAAATACTTATTATGGTTTAAAAAGAAATGTTGGCGAGAACATGTACAGAAAACATAATTTATTCACTAAATCAAGTGAAACGTCTGAACTATCTTTGTGTCCATCTCATACAACCCTGCTTATATTTGTGTTTTTTTTTTTTTTAAATTCAGAAGCACTAATAACGGCTGGTTAGACAAGACTTCAGAGTTTGTGCTAGCAGCATTGGATAAACATGCATTGTCTGCAAGACCGTGTGTATTCACAAAAGACTACTTAAGTCTTTTGTCTGTGAATCTTTCACAAGAATGAAATTCCTGGTTAGTCAATACATAACTTTCGTTAAGTCATTTGTTTTGAAGACAAACTGTTGCCAAATAGGTGAGGTTGATTCTTCTTAGCACCCCATTTACCCATCTGTGCATTTCTATATTAAACAAGGTATCTTCATACCTTATTACAGTGCATGGCTATTAACAATGAGGTCATCCTGTGGCCAATTTGAAAATTACAGGAATTGCTAAAAAGCAACATTTATTTACTGAATTAAAATAATGAAGCTAACTGCTCCCAATCCCTAAGATTACATAGTCAGTCGTCAATGTCTAACCTGAGAAATTTACACACCGCCCTGCCCTACTTGACAGCCACTGATATGTAGATTCTGCTACTCATACCGCCTCCTGTGCTGGAGTCTCCAAATTCCAGATCCTCTATGCCCAATATGCGCCATGACATATGATGTAGATGCCCAGAGGGGACTGGGCGGTCTCATGGTCTGGAATCCCTGCAGATTTTATTTTTTTTTCTCCAGCTGTCTGGAGTTTTTTTTTTTTTCTGTCCACCCTGGCCATCGGACCTTACTTATTCTATGTTAATTAATGTTGACTTATTTTTATTTTTTATTGTGTCTTCTATTTTTCTATTCTTCATTTTGTAAAGCACTTTGAGCTACATTTTTTTTTGTATGAAAATGTGCTATATAAATAAATGTTGTTGTTGTTGTTGTTGTTAGATAAAGCTCTTCTGGAGGTGAAAGCTGAGCTTATCCCAAACAAATGTGTACTTAAAATAAACTATTTATTGTTCTTTTTTGTTTGATGCTTTTGTACAGGACACACCATCTACCTTAATAAAAAAATGACAAGTGTCTGTGTGTCCGTCTGTTTGCTATGGCTCTGTTATCTAACAGATGGCACATCTCAAACATTATCACTGCTTTTACAAATCCTGTACCAAATGCCATGTAACAGAAACATAGCGAACAGACAGACAAACTGCACTGCAAAAGTTAACGCTGAATACATCCAACCGAACAGACAGAAATCAGCTTATCCACCTTAATAAAAAAGACAAGTGTCTGTGTTGCATTGTGCTGGCCTGGTTGTTATGTCTCTGTCATTCTAACAGACTGAGCATCACAAGCATATGTAGTAATAAAATGAATTACTGTAAATATTTGTGATGCATGATGTCTTAGAATGACAAATGCAATGTATTTTACATATATTCCAAAACTGAGGGTGTATAGCAAACATTAACCCTGAAGTCTATGTTGATTACTTAGATTTCAACCTGTCTTCAACCTGCAAGCATGGGAAGAATAATGCAATATGCTAGAACAGTTTTCCATGACAAATGGGAATATAGAAGGGGAAAGAAAAAGAATGATCCTCATCAGTGTTGTAGCAGTGCAAACGTACTATTTAATAAGAAACCTCCAAACCTCCGTGAAAAGGACTGGGAATGTGCTGAAAATGTATACAGATGAGCTAAAAAACATATTGGGAGTAGTAGATGTAAATGTTATATATTAAGAGTGGAAAAGAAACTTCACACAGAATCCGGGGATAGTTTATCTGGCTCAAAGCATACAGTATAAATGTAAAATCGATAGACAGATAGATACTTTATTAATCCCAAGGGGAAATTCACATGTATAAACCTGGAAAAAATCACGTCAACACAGATGCATTGAACAGACTGTCATTGCCAGAGATATGGAAGGACAGTGACATTGAAAAGCAAATGTTAATGATGGATTTTTTAGAGGATTCTCCACTGCAGGCTGAACAGGTAAAACTTGACTTCAAAAGATATTACATTATTTCAAGTTCAGGAATAGATACATAACTGTTGCCCAGAAATAACAGAACCAAGCCAAAAGGGAAGTTCTAAGTGTGCAAGTGGATGTATATTGTAGGGAGCAAGAGTGGTTGTCCAACTGCAAGGTTACAATCTATTATTGAGATAACATGCTGGTATATCCAGAATGAAAGGATTGGCAGGATTCTATGTCTAGTGGTCAAGGGATGGATCAAGATTTTGAAAAAGAGGTTAAAGTGTGAAGAGTATTAGAAACATGGGAAGTCACCGTCTAAAGCATTAGTACATCCTTGGGAATGGCCAGAGAAACTCTGGGTAAGAATTCATATAGATTATGCATGACCTTTGTTTGGGGAAAATGTTGTTAGCCATTGTGGATGCCAGTTCTAAAGGACAGATTCTGTTGCAGTGAATTCATCTACAGTACAATGAAAGCAACCAATTAAAAGCTAAGACAAAGTTTGAATCTACATGGAATTCCTGAAATGTATGTTTCAGATAATTAGACATGTTTTACTAATGCAGAAATTGCTACATTTAGAATATCCAATGGAATAGGCTATATCACCTCAGCACCTTTTTACTCTTCATCAAATGGCCTTGCCAAAAGGATAGTGCAGGCTTTGAAGGAGGGGATGAAGAAAATGAAAGGAGATGTGATAGATACAAGAGTGCCAAGATTTGTATTCAACTACCAGGTCACATGTCACATGACTACAGAGTTATCTCCTGCGAAATGTTAATTCTCGATTGTTAAATGCTACATTTGAGCTTCTTATGCCTAATTGAAAGGATAAAATTGAAAAGAAAGAATGGAAGCAATGCACAACAGATGACTGAGGCAGGAGACTGAGAAGCTTTGAACCAGAAGACGAGGTACAGATTAGAAATTACATTTGTGAACCTAAATCGATCCTGGCTATTACGAAAAACTGTACTGGTCCCATTTACTACACAGTGGCTATAGCCCAGGATCATCTAATGTGAAGGCATGTTGATCAGATAAAGCAAGATATGTAGATGATCTTATAAAATTTTGAAAATAACATAAATTCAAGCAAAATAATGAATTCAGAATTCCCTGCAGATGCATTAAGCAGCGAACCAACCATTCCTTGAGAAAATCTGTTAGAGGACTCAGTTCAAAAGGACATTAGAGAGTTAAGCACCAGTGATAACAAAGAGGGCTCAGGAAGAATTCAGAACCATTAAGATGCTCGGACCAGAAGAGATGTCCTCCCACTAAACAGATAATAAACAGATAATATTAATTAAACGTGAGATTGCTGGAAAGGAAAAAAAGATGCACTCTGGTCTCGCTAGAGGTTTAGTTAGTACATACAGATTTTTTTTTCAATACTGTGATATGCAATAAATGAGAAAAGTATTACAAATTGCTGTGTTATATTGTTAGCTTTTATTCAGCCTAGGGAGAGGAGGATTTAAATAAGCAGTGTTAACAATCTGCAGTCCTAATTGATATAGTAGGTGGGTGATTCTGGGAGTGGGTGGTAGTTTTATTTTTGAGTTGTGTTCTAGAAGGTTGAGATTTGAGCATAAAGACAGTGTTCATATGTTGTCAGTCAGTCATTATCCAACCTGCTATATCCTAACAGGGTCACAGGGGTCTACTGGAGCCAATCCCTGTCAGCACAGGGCGCCAGCCCACTGCAGGACACACACACACACACACACACTAGGGACAATTTAGGATCACCAATGCACCTAACCAGCATGTCTTTGGACTGTGGGAGGAAACCGGAGCAGACACGGAGAGAACATACAAACTCCACGCAGGGAGGACCCGGGAAGCGAACCCAGGTCTCCTAACTGTGAGGCAGTAGCGGTACCACTGCGCCACAGTACCCCCCCATATGTTGTTGGTTCAACAATTAATTGATAATACAATTACTGTGTAGCATTGCTACTTTCACACAAGAACACATTTCTTTTTTGATCATGCTGTCTCTATCTTCAACAGACACTAGATCACAAGCCTTTAATGACTTTTGTTGCCCCCATGCCCAGTCACTATCCAGGGAGTGCATGTGCAGGGGGTGCAGTGCTATTAGCACATGACGGTTCATAATAGGTTGGAGTGGTCTGGTAATACAGACAAACTAAATAAGAAAGGGCAGACCAGACCAGACTGTTTTCTTAGGAGAGTTTGCTCCTCTAATGCAGTTAGTGTCATTCATTACGTATTCTACAACTCTGTGATTGCCAGTGTGATTTTCTACACTGTGGTGTGCCGGGCTAGTAACAAAAGAAGAAGTCCTTCAGATCAACAAAGAAGGCATGGTCAGTTATAGGATTCACTCTGAACACACTGGAGATAGGATGAAGAAACAACTAATGGCTTTTATGAACAATGCTGTACATCCTGTCTCAGTCATACTTTCACTGAATACTTTTAGACAACAAACTACTCAGAAAAAGTCTGTCAAGAAATGCTATTGGGCTCTTTCATACACCTTCATAATCCCTCACCGTGACTGCTCTCTTATCATTAGCCAAGTCAGAAGTTTTTTTCATTTTTTGCAATTTTTGTGTGTATTTAAGGTTGGCTTTTGTTATAATTTTTCTTGAGCTTCTACAAAAAGATACATTTCCGCTTGAGATAAATGAAGTACTATCTAAGCCTCTCCAACATGTATGGTGAATGAATGATTGAGAGATCTGTAATCATTGGAGCATTTTTAGTTTTGATTACTTAAAACTAAAACCACATCATCAGCCATTCTTGTCTTAAAGTTTTCTTTTTCATAACATGTTATATCTAAATAACAACCAATAACTGGGCCCATGCCCAGCCAGGATGCCCCTTCAACAATGGATCTGGGGAAGCAGCCATGGGATGCACGCTACGTCCCCTGGAACACTTAGTGGCAGCCCCCCTGGGTTGTGCCTGGGCTATTTTCATGGAACACCAGAACTCATCTTGGTTGGGCACAGTGGCCTCTGCCAGTGGGAACTGCATAGAGCTGCACGGCCCAATGAGCCTGTCTGGGTGGGAGCGCAGCCAGAACTCGGTCAACGATCACATGCAGCACTTCCGGGTGGGCTATAAGAGGAGCCTGCAGCCACTACTCAGGGCGCCAGAGTCAGGAGGATGTGGACGAAGCTGCCCTGAGAGGAGTGGAGGAGAAGAGTGTGGTGATTTGGGTGCTTTATTTGTGTTGGAACTGTGTTGTGCCTGTGGGTTTCACAGGGAAGATGTGCCCCACAGGTAAAGAAAATAAAAGTTTTTGTTTGTTTTATACGTGCCTCTGGTGTCAGTCTGTGTCGGGTCGGTGCCTATAAAGCACTAATACCACAATGTACAAACAGCAAGTGTATGCTCACAAATGTGCAGCAGATTCTAAAAGTATTCAGACCCTTTCACTTTCTGCACACTTTATCATACTGTGATTTTCATTTTAAATGGTCAAATATGTCCAAAGTTATTTTGTCATTATTGCCTATCAATAAACACTCAATAGCCTATAATTGCAACATGAAAAAATAGCACAGCATAAATCTCTCATTTATATAAGTATTCAGACACTTTGTTGTGGCATTTCAAATTGTGGTCAGGTGCATCTTCTTTCCTTTAATTATCCTCGAGATGTGTTGAGAACTTGATTGGAGTCCACTTGTGGCAAATTGAATTAAGTGGACATCTCATAAAAAGGCACACACCTGTGTGCAGAAGGTCCCCCAATTCATATTGTATGTCTGGAGAAAACTCAAGCCATTAAATCCAAGGAATCTCCTGTAGACCTCCATGATACAATTGAGATGAGGCAGGGGTATAAAACCATTTCTAAAGATTCAAGTGCTCCAAGAAGCACAGTGGCCTCAATAATTGAGAAACCGAAGAAGTTTGCAACTAATAGGGCTCTCCCTAGAGTTGTCTCTCTGGGCAAAACTGAATAACCAGGCAAAAAAGCCCTTGGTTAGGGAGGTGACAAAAAAACCCAATGGTCACTCAAACAGAGCTTCAGAAGTCCTCTGCAGAGATGGGAGAACTTTTTGGAAGGACAACCATGTCAGCAACAGTCCATCAATCAGGTGTTTATGGCAGAGTGGCTAGATGGAATCCACTCTTGAGTAGCAGGCATTTAAAGGACTCTTAGGCCCTGAGAAAATAATTCTATGATATGATGAGATTAAAACAGAACTCTTTGGACAGAGTGTCAAACAGGCACTGTTCATCACCTACCTAATACCATCCCTAAGGTGAAGCATGGTGTTGGCAGCACTATTCTCTGGTTGTGCTTCACAGTGGCAGGAACTGGAAAACTGGTCAGAAATGAGGGAAGAATGAATGCAGCCAAACACATAGAGGTCCTTGAAGAAAACATGCTCCAAAGTGCATGCAATCTCAGACTAGGGAGACTGTTCACCTTTTAGCATATCAATAACCTGAAGCATACAGCCAACTCAACGCTGGAGTGCTTCAGGACAAGTCTCTCTAATTGTGGAGATGATCTCCATGGAATATCTGTGGAGAGACCTAAAGATGGCAGTTTGCAGACACTTCCTGTTCAATCTAATGGAGTTTAAGAGGTTCTCCTAGGAAGAATGGGATAAACTGCCCAAATCAAGGTGTGCAAAGCTTGTGGAGACATGCAGGAATACTCAAAGCTGTAATTGCTGCCAACAGGGCTTCTATAAAGTACTGAATTAAAGTTCTAAATACTTACATGCATGAGAGATTTTAGTTTTTGATTTTTAATAAATTTTGCACACCTTTCTGAAAACCCATTTCTCATTATGGGATACTGAGTATAGAATGGTAAATGTATTAATTTAAAATGAAAATGAAGGAGTCTGAATACCTTCTGAATCTATAACACCCTCCTTACGCCCACTATCAAAAGAACAACAAGTAAAGCAATGCTACAGTAAAGCCATTATGTAAAATGCATAAATCCCTCAGTATCCTTTTATTTGACACAGGGTTGTCTTTGCTACAGGAATAATTCGCATACATTATGTAAGGTTCACTTCAAAGGACAGTAATTACAAAAAACAGGGAGTCCCTTAAGTAATGATGTGTTTCCTTCCTCATGTCAAACAGTCCTGTATTACTTTTGCATAAGACCTTTCACGGATTGTATCATCTCAAAGTGCATTATAAACCAATTCAAATGACAGAAAAAACTGAAAATTATGTGTAAAATAGATAGACAGATACTGCGGTGGGCTGGCACCCTGCCCAGGGTTTGTTTCCTGCCTTGCGCCCTGTGTTGGCTGGGATTGGCTCCAGCAGACCCCCGTAATCCTGTAGTTAGGATTTAGCGGGTTGGATAATGGATGGATGGATAGATAGACAGATAGATAGATAGTGCCAATGGGCAAAAGAGCAGAGAAGTACATAGGAAAAGTTGGAGGACCAACCAGGCCACCCCGTTTAGTGCAAAAGTACAACAAATAGAACTTAAGCGCTTAGAGGAACAACAACAGAAAACAGGTGTGACAGGTGCCTGGTTAGTCTATGCAACTTCTCTAAAATACTAGCTGTATTGAGTGAGTCAGAGTGAGGGACGTTCTACATAACGTTCTGCGTTCTACATTGGGTCTGCTTCCCAACAGGTATGTCTGACCAGAAAGAGTGGTCTTTCCTGGGACATTGTGTATGAGGCTCAGTTTCTCTAACTGGGTGTGTTATGGTCCTGTGGAAGGAAAAACAGACAATGCTGTTAGTGGCAGTGCCCCCTCTTGACCTAGAGTGACACTGCAGGTATCAGCAGAGTTCAAAAGGTGATCCTCATACTGAGGGAGTGACAATGTGTGACAATAAACAGATAGTTCTCTCAGTCCATTACTGAATATGCTCCTCTGTTTAGTCAAAACCTCATAATGAGGGTGAGAGTCATTGTCCAGATGCAAAAGTAAGGGAACAAAAAAAAGCTGATGCAAAAATAAAATTAAAAAGGGCATGGCCAAAAACAAGAGAAAAATTTAGAAAAGCACCTTGAATAATCACAAACAATAAATACTTATTACAATACATTTTACAAGATGCTAACGAAAAGGAATACAAAACCAGTTATGAAAGAGCAACAAACTAGTTTAATACATAAAAATCAACAATCTTATGCACCTTTCAAAATCCAATTCCTCCTTGTAGCTCGGTCACTTCAGTTGCTTCTGTTAGCCATTTTTTTCAATCTAGAGAATTTTGTTTGCAAAATTGATCCTAATGAAACTCTTCACAATATTGTCTGCTTCCGCTTATATGGAAAATAAGGGAGCAGTCACTTACAAGAAAGGTGATTTTGTGAATATGACCATTTGGAGAAGTAGAATGTTTCTGAAATCCCTAGAGAGGTGCATATTAATTAAAATTATTGGCTTTGAAGGATAAGCAAAAAGGGAAGGCACATTTTGTAAAAATGGAAAAATCTACACTTGCCATCCATGATTCTCTTTACCTTCTATTCTCTGAGGAAGATGAGAAGCAGGTAAAGAATAAACAGAAACCTGTGCTCAAATTGATGAATAAAAAGAACAGTGCGTTACAGTATGTGAGTAATGCCCTAGGTATGGTGAATAATACATGAGGCTTATTACTGTATTTTTTTATTTCCCCTAATTCACTTGTGGGTAAATAAAAAAGTCAAATTACAATCATATTTTTGAGTAATAATAAGCTTGTGGTTTAGAACTCTTCAACTTTGTAGCTATTTATGGTCATCATTTTTGTTACAAGTCTAGCTGCTCAGACAGTGATGAGACTGTGTGGCTTAACAGCCTTTATAAATTCTAGTAGCTTTCAAAGTTACTTTCCTGGGGGAGTGATTTTAATCTTGATGTTTACAATGACTGGATTTGAGGAACATTTCAAACTTCAGTGACAAGGAATTTTCTAAAACAAATGGTGAAAATAAACATGACTACCCTGCCAAACTCCTTTTTATAACACTAAGGGTGACATTGTTCGGTTCCGTAACATCTACTGGTGTGCAATGTACAGCAACAAAAATGTCATCAAGTCTGTATATGGACTGTCCATATTATGAAAGGAAATGAAATGAAATTTTCTGGAGGAGTGAGAATAGGTACAGTATGACTGAAAATATTCGACATTGCATTTATTTTTGTGTAGACAATTAATCTAGCGCAGATTCTCGAGATTTCAGAGTAAAAATGAAGTTCCTGAAGAAAAACCCACAAATACAAGCAAAAAACATGAAAAGGCTACACATGCAGGATGAAGCAGAATTTGAACCCTGGAACTTTGAGGCAGCAATACATGTCTACTATTGTGCCACAACACAGGGACCTTTAAACATGACAACTCCAGGGAGAGATTGCTTAATCAGTTCAAATACAATTTAGTTTACCAGTCTGAGCATCCTCAGCAAGCATTAAGGGTAATGAACATATAATATAGCACATTCAAGCTGTGTCATAGTACACCATTATTTTCTGTTACAGTAACAGCATCAGTACAATAAGCATCTACCCACTGCGCCCAAAATAGTCAATGAAGAGATAAATCCGACAACATGAATGCCTGAAGCATACCTAGGCCAAATACAGAAGATGATGATTATATATTGTGATGGGGCATCTCTACATGCCACCTGAAATAAAGTATTTATTATAAGCATGTGGAAGGATAGAGAAAGGGAGTAACATAAATGCACTAAGGGAATAACAAAGAGAGCACTTCTGCTCAACTGGACTTAACTACACACTTATTATTTAACTAGTAATTATTTAACTAGAAGCTTATCTATGGGTCACCTCGGGACACTTCAAAACACACTATTTTCCCACATTCAAAATAAAATTCCTTTTCACTCTCAATATCCTGCATATTACACTCCTGCCCATAAGTCTACATTCTGTGGAGCTGACTGCAATTAATCCCCCAGCCATTTATTTCCCAATTTTGGCCCAGTCCTCTCAAATCCATATTTATTAACTGCTATGTGTCGCCAGCGCTGTTTTAAAATCCTAGCCTAGTTAAGCTGTACTTCCCGAGTCATTTATTTATTTCTTTAGTTGTTGCTTTGACATGAAGTAGTTTAAAAACTACAAGTACATAACATAATATATGCATCAGGATATCAAGTGCTGCTGTTGAGCATGTCATGAACATGTACGCACTATATTGCATGTGTGACATTGCATCTATCACCTTGCATGGTAAAGAAATGCAGGTAAGCTGTCAGCTTGTCTGATCTTCACTGAATTACTAGACATCCTCTTTGTAAAACCTGTCATTCTGTGCATCATGATTTTGTGTAATATTTTCACGCAAGATATGTTTTATTTTGTTTTGTCCTTGTCTTTCCACCATTGTTCTCTCTGACTGTGGTTTCTATTAGTATATGGTGCTTTTTATTGCAATGATTCCTTGAAGCAAATTAGTGCTAAGGTCTAAGAGAGTTACACATGCTATAATGATACATCTTCATCACTACAAATAATTGTGGCATTACTTTAGTTATTTTTAAATCAAGTACTGACAGAATAAAATTATTTGGTAAATCAGAAGTCATGGATTTAAAGGCAAATTTTTAATTTGGGTCATTTTCTTATTATTAAAGGTATTCTACTGACTGCACAGAGGAGTACAGACGTTGTTATTGAAGTCTGTTAGACAAGGGAACAGCTCAGAAGAACTGGCTTTCATCCTTGTTAAATGGCACTCTCTGTGCTGAAACCAAGCGGTATGGAAAGAGGGTTAAGAAGTACATCAGATAAAATGATTTGTGTTTTCTACTGCATAAAATGGAGTTATATATTTTAATATCTACTATAGCAATGGTGAATGGACCAGCAAGTATGAATTTCACTATGCGCTGTGCACATATCTTAGTTGGCTCGTAGTCATTGTACAATCTAGGCCAAGTGAGAAAGAGAATGTGAAATGGATAGGAGGCGTGAGCTGTGGGTTGTTCTTTGGGGAAACGGAGCTGTAGAAACTGTGGAAAGTTTAAAAAAGTCTTGCCAAGACTTGTTTCATACACCTCAAGGGAGAAATCACAAGCACAAAAATAATACTGCATAACTAATATTCAAAAACAAGTACACTTACTGAGATAAAAATGAGTCTCCAAAATTAAATGGAAATTCTGAAAAAAAGGAATCACACCCACAAAAAGCAAGCTTTCTGATCAAGATGACAGATTAAGAAGTGACAATATCTGAATAATTGTTGTTCCAGGACAGTGAAACAGGCTGACTCAAGTTGGTTCTAGATTCAATCTTAGTTGATATCTAAGTAACATTTTGTCAAAAAAGTCAGCTTAGGGCGAGTCAGTTGGGATTTGGGTCACCTTATGTTACAGGGAAGGATTTGGATGTAACTAACCTGCCAATAACCACTAACCCCATTTCTGTTTGCCCTAGAATGGAGGAGCACAATCTGGAGATACCATAATGTCATGTCTGCCGAGCTTACAAACACCCCACGTATTTCGCTTCTTCCTCTCTGTATAAAGTCGCTTGATCATCAGACCCCTGTCTGACCAGACCATTGACTCATGAAGAGAGGACCTCTTTGAACTTCTCAGACCAAACTTATGTCATTATTTCATCATTTCGAGAAACTTGCCTTTTTGACATAGTTTCTTTAAAAATTGACCTTGGACAAATATACGGGGAACACAATATGCCCCAACTCCTTCTTTTGTTTATCTTGTCTCTTTTTATAGTTTACACACAGGATCTATTCTACTGGAGCATCTTATAAATTTAAAACCTACCCTTTCATAGTGTAGCTCCTTTACTTCCGTTGAGGACTGCTTGTTCTGTTTCCCAAATCTAACTTAACTGCTGGAAACTGCTAGTCTTTTCAGATGTAACCTCAATAACATCACAGAAGCAGAAAGTAATGAACCTGTCAATTAAGCTGGATAATGGGAAAAGCAAAGGTGGCTTATGAATGGAAGTGGACTAATAGGTTTGAATCAAAAGTACACCTGACCTTGGTGGTTTGGATTTGCTATTTATACTTTCAACAAGACTTGTGCCAAAGTTCATTATAATTCTTTTTAGAATTATATTTAGAATTTATATTTAGACTATATTTTAGAATTATATTTTAGAATATATAATTAGAATTATAGATTCTTTCTATTAACTTTGGACCATGGCTAGTGTTGGTCTCACCTCCTGCAATGCTCACATTCTATGTAAGCTGATTTGCTGAGTATGCTGCCATGACCTGTTACATAAGTAAGATAATGATAGGTTCTAATTCCTAAAAACCACCTGAAAGCCAAAAAGGTACCAAGATGGAAAATGTTATCAAGGCATTTTATCAACCTTCATCCAGAGCAAAATCTGTAGGACCTTAATACTAAACAAGCCTAAGTATAATTGACATGATTAAGTGTTTGAAATTATGAAGGTAATTTACATTGTGGATCCCTACTGTTATTTTAAAATAGATTCTTCACGTAGAACACAGTGACACAATTGACAGAGAGTTGTTTAGGACAAATTTTGTACAAATGATAAAAATGCTTCTTCACGCAAAAAAACATAGACACAAGGAATAAATCGTAAGTAGTGTGGCAGACAGTGGGGCTTTATGAACCTTCAAATCTTGGCTTAATGTTATTTTAGAGAATCTAGATTAATGGTAACGACAAGTTTGTTAGGCTGAATTATCTGTTCTTGTCAAGATTGTTCAAATATTCAATTAATTATTGTTTTTCTACTTCCAGGCACTGTGTAAGCAGTAGTTTCTTTACAGAAGCTCTGAATTTCTCACAGTTTTTCTTTTTGTTTCTGAACTTTTTTACTAGTCACTAGTATTTAAAATTAGAATAGATGTGGCTTCTGGCTTGTCACTAATAGTAGCCAACAGAAATCAGATAAATGTATTTTAAATGGATTTTAAATTTATCACTGAACTGCAATGCATGCAGACCCAGGAGCTGGCTTGTCATGACTGCACTTTAAACAGGCTGCAAACTTGGATGTAGCCACGAAGAGGACCCGAAGGCTGCCTTGTGTCTACAACACTTGAAACAATAAGAGACACAAACAAAATGAAAGTGGGGTGTATGTAATTGGCTACATGCACTGTGATTGAGAGAGTCTAAGTAGATCAGCTACACTTTACTGCAGGAGCTGTTTGTCCACAGTTGGAAAAGGTGACATGCTGGAGTAAGAGTAAAACCAAGGCTAAAAGGTTTTAGAACTGGACTACCATCTACTGTAATGGGAAATTTTTGATCACTGTCAAATAAGATGAATGAGCTGTCTGCACTTATAGCGGGTCATGGAGCATACAAGTACAGTGGCATCCGATATACCTAGTAACAGTGGTTGCTTAAAAATATACAGGATAGGATCTAAAATCCTTGAAACAGAACTGTCTTACATAGCTTTTACTGTGTGTTGCCACTCTGTAATTTGAGAGTATTCAGTCTGGCAATATGATGCAGCCTTAGTTTGTGGAAGACAGACACAACTAAAGTCATGAGCATAAAATGATGGTTGTCAATTTCAGACTGTGATTCCTCAATGTGCTCCTTGAGAAAAAACACATCATCTGAACCAGTCTCCGCCCAAACAAACTGATTGATCAAAGATACACTGACAGCTTGCCCTAATGTCGACTGTCAGATAACACGCTCAGCTACTTTGACCACCTTGACTGTACCCTCAGAAGGAATCATCAAATCGCCTTTGTTTTTTAATGTGATCAAGTGGTAGTTTTGATCATATGATGCCGGTAGAGCATCTGTTACCAAACTAGCATGGCACACATCACAGGACAGCTTTCTCAAAATCCCGTCAAAGGGCTACATCCCACTGCTTCCTCAGGTGGATTTCTTTGGGAAACCTTCAAAGTTTGAGAAATGTTAACAGCTAACAACAATCTACATAGATAGTGACTAAATACGTTTACCCAAAATGTTGGAGGCTCACTTGAGCACATAAATGCATAGCTTTGCTAGCTTAGCCTTGCGTAACTAAAGTTAAGATTATTTTCTAATGGCCAAATATAACCAAAACAATTGTTCAGCCTTACCTATGAAATTTAATCCCCCGGGATCTGGTTTGGAGCGTACAGCGGTTTGTACAATCCCAAACAGCACATTTATGGATCCAAAATGTGGACGACACTCAAGGCGGACCTCAACAAACTCGAAGTTTGCCAGA
>JANRMT010062842.1:28916602-28946331 GCA_026402145.1 Polypterus bichir lapradei
AAATGCTAACTTTTTTCATTTTTATTACTATTTAATTTAATATTGTTTCTTTGTATCAGTATACTGCTGCTGGATTATGTGAATTTCCCCTTGGGATTAATAAAGTATCTATCTATCTATCTATCTATCTATCTATCTATCTATCTATCTATCTATCTATCTATCTATCTATCTATCTATCTAGTCCTGTCTCCTTTTCTCTTCACAATCATCACTTGCAAAAATTCTCAGATGCCTCTGCAGTTATGGGGTGTTTTGATAAAGGGGATGAGACGGAGTATAGGAGTTGGGTGGAGAAGTTTGTTTCTTGGTGCAAAGAGAATTCTCTGCATCTTAACGTCAGCAAAACCAAGAAGCTGGTTATTGACTTTTGCTGCACCAAAGAGCCTCTACAGTATGTCTGGTCACTGTTCAAGTACTGACTGTAGAGGTGGTCCACTCCTACAAGTACTTGGGGTTAATAATAATAATGGGTTCAACTAGTCTTGAAACACAGAGGAACAATATAAGAAAGGGCAGAGCAGGCTATTTTTCCTTTACTTTCATTTAATAGGAAGTGACATCCTTAACATCTTCTCTAACTCAGTGATGACCAGTGGAATTTTCTATGCTGTGGTGTTCTGGGCTGGTTACATCACTTCTAGAGAGGCCCACCAAATCAACAAGCTAATTAAAAGGGCAAGCTCAGTTACAGGACACATTTTGGACCCCCTGGAGTTAAGAGCAAAGGAGAGAATTAAGACAAAACTGAGTGTCATTATGAACAATGTTGCACACTCTGTCTGACACAATAACACTGAGTACTTTTGGGCAAAGGAATATTCAGCAGAAGTGTGTCAAGAAACGCTACTGGGGCTCCTTTATAACAACAGCAGTATGTCTGCATAGTGTTTCACTGTGACTGTGAATGCCATATAAGAATGTTTCTTTCTTTTGAATTTTCTAGGTTTATAGTCATTCTGGTGTATGTCAAGACCCAAGTGTGTGTGTATATTTATCTATTTACTTATGAACCTATTTATGTATTTATTTATTTAAAGAGCTTCTGTAAAAAAAAACAATTTTTCCCCTGGGGAAAAATACATTTCTATCTGTCTATCTAAAAATACCTTCACTTAGGAGATGACACCTTGATGAGGTTCTGTTTTCGGTTCGCTGAAATTGAAGGTGAATTGTTGATATTTATTTAAACTTGCACTTGTACTCTCCCTTTCAGAAAATACTCCACTCTGTATTAATTGAGCAGTTACTTGATTTCATAAATTAGATTAAAATATTATAACTAATGTCAAAGCCACTGTGTTTATATTGTTAGTTTACTCTCCATGGAACATATCTCAGATTCCTGGGAGACAAGAAGGAGCTTTGCAATATAATTTTCTTTCGCATAAACGTAGAAGTTATGTGCCAGTGTGCCAGAATTAATATGATTAAAGAATAGGAATTAGAGCTACCATCACCTGAGAAAGTCTAGGTAGTCAACCAGGAAAATAAAAGCATAAACAGGAGTTAGAAGCAGAATTGAATTTGTTGCTTAGACAAGCATTTTCCAGCCTCATTGTACATGAGTTTGTTTTTACTTTTCAAGTGCTATGATAAGTAAACGTCATGCTCTGCAAATATGTAGAAATTCATCATTTACTATGATTCCTGCCCAGGTACACAAAAATAAAAATGTCTCTACATTTCATTTTGCTATATGAAGATGTACAACCCCAATTCCAATGAAGCTGGGACGTTGTGTAAAACGTAAATAAAAACAAAATACAATGATTTGCAAATCCTTTTCAAACTATATTCAATTGAATACACTACTGTGGAACTGGACCCGGACACAGACAGACGGACATCGTTTGCTCACCCAACACACTCGTTTTATTTACAAATATATTTACAATTTGTTCAGAGCACAACCCAGTGCCTCCAGCACCGATCCCCCAAAATCCAGGCCTCACAGTCACTGATGCCTTCCTTCTGGCCGCCTCCGCTCCTCTCTCCAGCTCCGTCCTCTTCCACCCGACTCTTGCTACTGACTGAATGGAGGCGGCCCCTTATATACAAGCCCGGATGGGCTCCAGCTGCTTCCCGGCAATCCTCCACGGACACACCCCCGTGTGGCGGAAGTGCCGGCTGCGCACCCGGAAGCCCTCCGGGTGTCCCCAGTCTTCTTCCCCCCAGTACTTCCTGATGTGGCGGAAGTGCTGAGGTCCAGGGTTCTTCAGGCACCGGGGCGCCCCCTGGCGGTGGCCACAGGCCCCTACAGGGTTGGGCTTCCAAGCCCTCTACCCGTGGCCCCCAACACAACCAGGGCGGTCGCCCCCTCGCGGTCTGGAGGGGGTACAAGCCCTCCTCCGGTCCTCCTGGGTGTCCCGGCTGGGCTCCACCCCCAGTCGCATACCACAGTGCCCCACTGCCAGCGAAGACACGTTGGTCCGAGCGACACATCCAGAGAGGGCAGTTCATCCCCGGAGTGGGTCCTACATATGTATCCAGGGTCCACCACGGCACCCTGGAACGCACCACCTCGGCACCCCTTCCGAGGTCGTTGCGCCCCTCCGGTCTGTACCACTCTCGCCTCCCTAGTCCCCGGCAGCCGGGGCACCATCCGATTGCCAGTGGAGAGTCCTCCCATGGAGCAGCCCGTTCCAGGAGGGTAGGTTCCAAATGGGGCAGGTCCTACTGCTCGTCGGGGCTCCAGTCCTGTAAAGAAACAAAGGGAAGGGCCAGAAGCACTGCCTGGACACCCGCACCAGGCGTCCCTCCGATTTCTGTACGGGCAGCGCTCTCCTCTCATACCGGCACCCCACGACTTACCTGTTCGGCACCTCCGCCACACGTTCCATGCCTGTCCGTTCGTCACTAACGGGGCTGCTCTCACAGGCAGCTCTTCCACCCGCCCTGGAGTTTCCCTCTGCCTCTGCAGAGGACAGCCTTTCACTGGACGTGCGCACACAACAAAACGTCCCTTCCTATCGGAGGAACCAGCATTCACCCCTCGATTCCTCCTTTTCCTCTTGGACGCTCTGACGGTCTCGGTCTGAGCATGGTGAACGCTCAAATCCGAATCCCGTCTGCGTCCCTGCAGAGCGATGGGAGACTGCTGCAGGCTTGGAGCGCAGGGCGCTAGGACCCAGGGCACTCATCAGCCCCTGTCCTGCCAGCCCCTGCGATCTCGCTCTCCTTGCTCCACGCACAGCCTGCACTGCCGCGTCCGCTGTCGGAGAATCGCTTACTTGCTGCAGGTCATTAACATCACGGCCGATTTCGGCGAATTCTCCCTAATGCTGTACGGGGAGGGCAGTACTCACCTTCCCCGCCATACTCCTCCGGCCAAAGGCTCCAGCATCGTGCCATTTCTCCACAGCCCGTGGCGTCTCGGATGACGCAATCGCCTTACCCCTCAGCTTCTGCAGCTCCATGGAGAGAGCACGTAGCACCTGCAACAAAGGTGACTCTACGGGCTGAAGGCACTCCTCCGGCTCACGCAGAGCCACCGGCAAGGACTGGAAGGCAGCCGTTGGTGGGCTTACCTGTCCGTCAGCCGCACACGTCTTCTGTCTCCTGTGCGCCTCTCCCTCTGGCCCAACTGAGTCTCTCTCTGGCACAGGATGGACATTCCTTGGTCCCACCTCCAAACAATCATCAGCGGGCACACAAGACACACCGCCCAATCCCGTGCCTGTCGCAAGGAGGGACCTCCGTTCTGCGGCCATCTTGTCTCCCCCTTTCCAGGTGCGGTGGCGTGCCTCCTGGCAGCCTCGCAGCTGCTGCGATTCCTTGAGCTGCAGGGGCTCCGATTTCGCAGCGTCTCCTGCTGCCGCCCTCGCACTGCCGACGGCATGTGGACCGGCCTGCTCCTGCCACAGACGCGGATCCGGGTCGTCCGTGCCTCAAGAAACAAAGGTGAGTCCGACCCTGAAGGGCCGACTACCGCGGGGCAGGGCACTTACCTCCCAGATCCCGTCACTCCGAGGCGCCTGTCTCGGTGTGGCCTTCTGTGGTGCAACACTGGCCTGGCCGTCCTGCATGGCAGCGCGTCCTTCAGAACCTGCTGCACTCCCGCAACGCCTGTTCTCCTTTCTCCGCACCTGGGGAACATGGCCATTCTGCAGACCGTCAGCGGTCCGTGGGGAGAACCGCTCCCGCAAGGTTGTGCACACACCGCTCCCGCGGCGAGTGTGTGGGATCCGCTGCTGCGCCAGGCCGTCCACTGACTGATTTTTTTCTGCAGCTCCCTGTCTTGTACCAGACAGAGTATCCTGCCGACTACGCCACTGTGGAACTGGACCCGGACACAGACAGACGGACATCGTTTGTTCACCCAACACACTCGTTTTATTTACAAATATATTTACAATTAGTTCAGTGCACAACCCAGTGCCTCCAGCACCGATCCCCCAAAGTCCAGGCCTCACAGTCACTGATGCCTTCCTTCTGGCCGCCTCCACTCCTCTCTCCAGCTCTGTCCTCTTCCACCCGACTCTTGCTACTGAATGATGGGAGACAGCCCCTTATATACAAGCACGGATGGGCTCCAGCTGCTTCCCGGCAATCCTCCGCGGACACACCCACGTGTGGCGGAAGTGCCGGCTGCGCATCCGGAGGCCCTCCGGGCGTCCCCAGTCTTCTTCCCCCCAGCACTTCCTGGTGTGGCGGAAGTGCTGAGGTCCAGGGTTCTTCAGGCACCGGGGCGCCTACAGGGTTGGGCTTCCAAGCCCTCTACCCGTGGCCCCCAACACAACCAGGACGGTCACCCCCTCGTGGTCTGGAGGAGGCACAAGCCCTCCTCCGGTCCTCCTGGGCATCCCGGCAGAGCTCCACCCCCAGCCGCATGCCACACTACGAAGACAAGATATCTAATGTTCAAACTGATAAACTTTATTGTTGTTTTGCAAATCTTCACTCATTTTGAATTTGATGCCTGCAACACGTTCCAAAAAAGCTGGGACGGGGCAGAAAAAGACTGGGAAAGTTGAGGAATGTTCAAAAACACCTGTTTTAGTTAACAGTTAACACAGTTCGTCGCTACATCTACAAGTGCAAGTTAAAACTCTACCATGCAAAGCGAAAGCCATATATCAACAACACCCAGAAACGCCGCCGGCTTTTCTGGGCCCGAGCTCATCTGAGATGGACTGACGCAAAGTGGAAAAGTGTGCTGTGGTCTGACGAGTCCACATTTCATATTGTTTTTGGAAATCATGGACGTCGTGTCCTCCGGGTCAAAGAGGAAAAGGACCATCCGGATTGTTATCAGCGTAAAAGTTCAAAAGTCAGCATCTGTGATGGTAGTGCCCATGGCATGGGTAACTTGCACATCTGTGAAGGCACCATTAATGCTGAAAGGTAGATACAGGTTTTGGAGCAACATATGCTGCCATCCAAGCGACGTCTTTTTCAGGGACGTCCCTGCTTATTTCAGCAGGACAATGCGAAGCCACATTCGGCATGTGTTACAACAGCGTGGCTTCGTAGTAAAAGACTGCGGGTACTAGACTGGCCTGCCTGCAGTCCAGTACTGTCTCCCATTGAAAATGTGTGGCGCATTATGAAGCGCAAAATACGACAACGGAGACTCTGGACTTTTGAGCAAATAAAGTTGTACATTAAGCAAGAATGGGAAAGAATTCCACCTACACAGCTTCAACAATTAGTGTCCTCAGTTCCCAAACGCTTATTGAGTGTTGTTAAAAGGAAAGGTGATATAACACAGTGGTAAACATGCTCCTGTCCCAGCTTTTATGGAACATGTTGCAGGCATCAAATTCAAAATGAGTGAAAATTTGCAAAACAACAATGAAGTTTATCAGTTTGAACATTCGATATCTTGTCTTTGTAGTGTATTCAATTGAATATAGGTTGAAAAGGATTTGCAAATCATTGTATTCTGTTTTTATTTACGTTTTATACAACATCCCAACTTCATTGGAATTGGGGTTGTATATTTCAGGGTATATGTCTGTAAATAGATGTGCCAGCACACTTTCTATCTTATTGTGTTTAATTGACTGAGATGAACAGACCAGCAACTTTCTGCACAGACAAAGTTAAAGCTTGTTAACCAATTTAACCTATCATTTTAGCTTCTTTGGTACTTGTAGATTTATGTATTTCCAGCAGGTCACATACCTCATCCTCTTTATAGAGTTCTTCATGTATTTTTCTTAAATTCAGTCTAAAGAGGTTCCACAGATCAAATTGAAAGAACCTGCCTAAGACCAACAGTTGCCTCACTGATGACAAGACATGTTCTTGTTATTGTCAGTGTCATGCTCGAAGTCCTAATAGACAGAACCACCCCAATCATGACTATTTCTCTGCTGTGCATCCATGTCTAAAGCATGGTCTGTTAAGCCAGCTGCCAACCATCATGCTCATTAGGCTACATAGTCATGTACTGCTTAGCCATTTAATGAAAATGAGGGAATGTCAAAAGTAATGTTTCCTTGAAGAACTGGGTTGACATGAGTAAAAGGTTTACTTTGTGGCTGTGAGTAATGGTTATAATTATGCAATATGATGATTTATTCATGTAATAATCTGAATGATTTTATTTATTACCCAACAAACTTAAAAATGTATTTATTAAAGCTGCATGTTTATTTAAACAATTAAGGCACAAACAATTTATCCATACATTCATTGGGCTGAACTGATATAGGGCCTACTTAATGCTATCAATGTCCAGAAGTTAAAAAAAATGTGTGAACAATTAACTGCAGCCCTTTTTAATAGAATATTCTATATAACTAGATTATTAAAAATCATTCAAACTTAATTGAAAGTTGCACAATTCAGTATCTGCATCAGAGTATAAAAGATAAGCTGTGTTGAAATGTAAGTAATCAATGTAGACCTCCGAGTTAATGTTTGCAGTGCAGGGTGTCCATCTAGTTGCTATGTCTCTGTTACATACCCTTTGGTATAGGAATTGTAAAGCCAATGCTAATGTTTGTGATGTGTCATGAATTTAACTACCGGCTAAAACCGTATTTGATTTTCTTTAATAAATAATGTTTTCCATCCATTAATTCACTCATGATCAAACTTACCTAATCCACCACAGCCTAACCCAACAGCATCAGGTGCAAAGCAGAAATCAAAAATAAACACAAAAGACAAAACTATTAAAAGAAATCGAGAAAAAAGGAAAATGCTACACTAACCTTATATTACAATCTGATGAGAAAGGTTGAGCTGATCTTCATATCATAATCCAGTGAGCTCCCCAGTTCACATTCATTTAGTATGCATTGCATGCCACTGTATATTTCCTACTATGCTGTCCTGTCTTGAAATCAGTTACACATATCATTGAGAATAAAGCCAGTGTGATTTTTCAGAATATTCCAATTGTTGCAAATTTTGTCAACTTGATGGTGGATCTAATTAATCTTAAAGCTGAAATCTTATTCTAGTACTACAACATGTACAATGAATATTTACAATGAATTAGATATGCAGTTATAAAGAAAGTCATTACTTAGGGTATGCCTTAAGTAGACAAAACGCATCCCTTGCAAGCACGCATTCTGCTAATTAAAGCGGCACCAGCTTGTACTTCTGACCAACATCACATAGAACAGATGTTTTTTGTGACACATACTCACTTAGCTTCTACACCAAATTTCTTTAAAGTAGTATGGATCAAGACCTTCTACCGTCGGCCCCTGCACAAAAGTTCTCTGTATGTTATTGTAAAAGTTTTATTATAATAACATGGTTGTTTAATGAACAACCTTATACAGTAACACTGTACCTTAACAGTCTGACAAGACCAATGACTTCACTTTTTTGACCCACGGGAAACAGAGAATAAAAAAAACAAACCTTGGCCAGCCTTGCACTTTTCCCAACCTGAGTACTATGGGTATTGCAATATCAGAAATTGCTGTTTCACTCTTCATCATCACTAAGGTGATGTCCCACGTAGGCAGGCACTAACAACTGCATGGGGCACTGATTTATTTATTAGTGTTCCTTGAAAGTCAAACCCTTCATTTGTATTGTATGTGCTGGTTTTTAAAATATTTTTTATTATAATTATTATTAAGGACTGGGTTGTTATGTATTTTTGATATGCCTGGGGCAGTTCAGTTCATAGATTTCCCACCTCATTCTACAGTAGCTCTCACTACTCATTATTGCTTAGGAGGTTTAAATAATTATTTTCTTTATGTATTCATTCTGTCGCCACAGTATTTTGTTTGATGTGGATTCAGCTGTGTTGTGTTTTAATTGCCACAATGCACTAAGTGGTTGCCAGGGACAGAGTGCCGGAAGTCACATTGTCACTGGTGCAACAGTTTATAAGCTGGCAACAGGTGCATACTTGCATCTGAATTTATGAATATTTAGAAAGAGAGTTGGCAAGTTGTTCAATGTGTTTCTGATTTCAAGCATTAGTGATTCCTTTCCGACTTTGATCCTGGTTAACATTCAGGTCTTGGCATTAGATTATTTTGAACAACTTTGCTTTAGTATTTTAGATTATTATCTGCTTTCTGATATTAATTTGTTAGCATTTTTGTAGCTGAGAAGTGTAGGCTTAAAAAGTTGGGGTTTGTTCCAGAAAACAGGATTAGTGTGAAATCTGGCTAAAGTAAAATGGAATTTACAGAAAGTGGGCTAACTTGTTGCAGAAAACTTGGATTTAGGTAAAATTTAATTTCTGGAGCACATTAAGCTAGAATTTCATGACGTGTAAGCCAGAGATGGGATAATTCACTAATCCTGCTTGTTGGAATTGGCTCAGGATTTGCCTATTCCAGTAAGTAACATTTGATAAAACTTACCTTAGTTACTGAGGCAACCAGTGCCCTGAAACGAATCTGAAAAACAGCAAGTTTAACTTGAAGGATTAATGCCTTACACCACATCTAGTCATAAGATGAAAGGTTGTAAATGTTGAAAATGTGATGCCCCTTCCTGAACTAACAATCAACAGGCACAACTTCTCAAATTCTTTTTTTTTTGGCTAATGACTGCTTTCTCCATATCTTTGGAGATCTGTCCAGGTGTGCCAGATCTGCAATTTTTGATGCCTATATTTTCATTATATTTTGCTCAAACAAACAACATGAACTTAATTGACAGTACCAATAATCTATCACCTTAAAATATCTGTTTCAAGGGTTTCTCTCAGGATGTCTTGATTATCTTATCAATTGGAAACAGAACTTTGACAGCCAACCGATCAAAAGTGTGTAATAGCCCTTGTCACAAAGCCATATCATGAAACCAAATCATGAAGCCCATGTCACAAAGAAGCCCCATATAACACGCCACAAAGACGTGGAATTTTAATATAAATAAGGAGAAGAAACAGTGATGACTGAAAAGGATGTCAGAAGATGGTGAAGGTGACATCAGAAAAGGAGACCGAGAGACGTCCGACTGCTTTATGGTCGTCAGTGAAAGCATCTCATGAACAACATTGATTGCTAGCTCAAAGTCCTAGGACTTCTAATCCTTGACATTCTTCATAAGCTTTTTCTAAAGACTATATATATCCAGACATTGCTATCCATATTTTCTTTTATACTTTCTTCCACTGGTGTTTTTTATCCTTTAATAAATACCACATTTCTTTTAAATGTGTATTATTATCTCTAGAGTGATTGAAGTAATAAAGTAAATATTAAGAGAACCCGGAGCAGTCAGATGTTTGACATACACTCCAATCTGTGGGGTTTATAAGGCTGAGGAGGGGAGCTCCATCTGATAGAAGGAAGACATTATTGGTTGTTAAATGGCATATAACCCAGGATGTTGAGCCTTTGTTTGTTTAAATAAATTCTTGGAGACCAAAGTAATATGTAGGTTTCAGATATATCCAAGATATCATACAATGTTCATGCCAATGATTAGTGAGTCTCTTAAAGTGCTAGGGAGTCACAGGCTGTGCATGTGTTATTCATGCGGCACAACCTATGGTTAGGGTCTGTGTGTATGTGTGTATTAATCTTAAAGTGTGAGAGAAGACCAATCCGGTAACAAACTTGGGTAAGTCGAGGGTAACACCATGATAATGTATGCTTTAATCCCTTTTTCCAACATGCTGAGTGCCAGAAACTAGATGGAAACCAGATAAGAGTTTTATTACACATAACTGCTAAAATTGTGTTTTTTCATTGAAGTTCATTCACTCTTATAAATGTTTTCCTCTACAGCACGAATCAGCACAGGTGCTTTAAAAGAAGTGCTCCCAATAACCAGCTTCATTTCTACTGTTGTTGCTGGAGTTTCACTACCCTATAGCCTGTAACAGATATTCGCCTTCCAAATTCTATAGTGTACTGTAGTTCAAAATTCTGATGGCAGCTCTTGTTCTAATAGCATGAAGGTTTTCCCTTTGTTTCTCAGACTTGTAGTCCATTGTTGATTGGCTGTTCAGTACTTGACCTATAAGAGTTTATAAGGGTGTCATGAATGTGCCTTAATCCTGATAAAACTATTTGGGATTGTGGGATCTGATTGAAATCCATTGTTCTGTGAAGGGCTAATCTGCTGTTGAGAAACTGCAGTATAGCAAACTGGGATTAGTGCTGACATCCAGAATTATCTAATCTCTCTTTCTGGAACAGACCCCAGGTGGCTTTTGCCTATGCTGTGGTCCAACTGCTTCAGTCAGGCACTGTAAAGTTTTAAATTTTTTGTTTCTCTGCCTTGTTTTATTCTGTTGCAGAATCCTACTGTCCTTGATCTCTTACTGATCATATACTGATTTCTTTGTTTTATTGTACAGTATTCTTTCTTTCTTTATTTATAGTTAAAGAAAGTGAAATTTGATCCAAAAAAATGATCGGAAAGCAGGAATCAATCCTAGACACGATCTGGGCACCATCATAGGGCATGCTTATGCACAAAGTGACACTGGATGAATATATACATATTCACTGATTACCCTAATATGCACATATTGAGATTGGAGTGAAAAAACAGAGAACTTGAAAGAATACCCAGGGGAATACTGAAATAACCAGAAAACATCTCTGAATGAATAACCAGACTGGGATGTCAAAACAAGACAATATTATTATGGTTTAATTGACCAAAATATAGACTGGTTACTATTAAAAGATTAAACTATCATGGAAACTGCAAAACTTTTAATGTTGTGAGCCCACCTTAGCTCATATGCCTTTCTACTGAAGTGGTGGTGAACACATAAAAATCATAGCTGTAGAGGAGAATCTCAAGTTCCTGGCATCACCATTTTCAGCACTCTAACAGAGAGGCTAACATATCCTCTTATGGTCAGTGAAGCTCAGTAGAAACTGTTCTGTCTTAAACAGCTAAAATAGTCTGGAGTGTTACAGGAAGTAATGGCCATTTCCTACAGGTCTGTTACTGAAAATGTTTGGAAATTCTCCATAAAAGGTTGATATGGTAATCTCTCCCCCATGGAGAGTACACAACTAGAGAGAAACCATTGTTTGCTATCTACCCTCTGTTGATTTACTCTACTTTTGCAGACTGAGATGTGAACCAACTAAGATTTTTTCCAACCCATCACGCAACCTACTTGTTAACTCTCCTTCTGTCTGGTAAACAGCTTATGTTAGTCACGATCAAGACTATGGGACCCTATGAATGTACTTTTTCACAAATTATGAGATGCATAAATGTACGATTACATACTGAATATGTCCAACAATATTCATCTTGAATTGGTTGCTTGTGGATGGTTGGAAAATAATAAGATTGTTATTCTTATATTGTATGATTGTACAGATGTTTTATCAAATTCAGTGTAACTGGAATCATTAAAACAAGAAAGTACTTACTTTAGAATTTTATTTTATTCAGCTGTCTAGAGTCATTCTGTAAGTAAACCATGCACATTCCCACAATCAGAACTCAGATTTCAAGGAAAATAGAAGCTCTCCTACCACATCATTTATTTACTGAGGACATTTACATACACACACACATATTCAACTCACTCACAAAACGGCCATTTATATTCAATATTCAACCTAGAGGAATGCCTTTTGATTGTGTAAGGAAACAGCAATTTCTAGTTCAAAACTAATGCAAACAGTGGGAGAACCAGCAGGCACCAGAGACAGAACCCATGCCTAAATGCTGACAGACAGCAACAATGTCTGCTGTGCTGTTATGCCACCCAACCAAATAGTTCTCTTTATTATATGCTCTCTTATATCCTACTTATATTACAGTTTGGTTAAAATAATGTATTGAAACAAGAACTTGTGGGGGAGCTGATGGTATAGCCATCCCACCACATTTAAACCACAAGCTCAAGTGCAAGTTTCTATTTCTTCCTGTTTTCGGGAGGTTTGCCCAAAGATATAGTGTCAGGGTAATTACTGAAGTTAATTTACTTGGTGTGGATGTGTGATTGTGCTTTCTAGAATGGACTGGAATCTGGTTTAAAATCACTACTGCCTTGTACCAGCTGCTCTGGGCTAAAGCCGATACTGAAGTGAAGATTAAACAGGCCGTTAAGATTTCCTTCTGTCATGTTTGCACTACAAAGCACACCAGTTCCCTGTAGTTATTTTGCTGCATAGTTCCAGATGGCTGAATGACAGAGGTAAACACAGGAGGGCACATTAAACTCATTTGCATGATGCCTAAGTGAAGAAGATAAATTGAGCTCAAGAATACAGCTGGTGATTTGACACCATAATATAAGTGGGAAATATGTGAAACTTAAGTTTTATAGAAAGTCTGTCCTGTTACCAAAGCCTAGATTTCAAATATCAGTAGTTATATTATCTTTTTAACACTAGAATTACCAGAGCCAACGAAAAAACTCATAAATCTGGCCCACCTTAAATCCCTTCGCACCTCTCCGTCAGCATCTTTCGTCTTCTAAATGTGTCAATAAGCCCAATCAGCAAGCAGTCTGCTATACCATCCCCCCAGCCCCCCACCCCCACCGCCTCAGAACGGGCAAGAAGTTCACCCAGTTCCTGCCTTGATTGATTATCTGGGAGTGAGCTACCCAGATTTGTAAGGGGAAATAATTTGATGTGTGTTTTGTGTCTACAACAATCTATGTAAACACATCGTTAACACAGAAACTTTTTTCATGTTATAGTAATAAAGGGCAAAATGTAGACACGAACTGTAAAATGTGCTAATGACTGATGGCCAAATATCAAATAAACACTTTCACAAAGGGTCCAAGTACAATACAACAGTTTCCGTGGTGCAGCGGTTAGATCTGCTGATTTATAATCCAGAGGTTGTGAGTTTGAAACTAGCTCCCCTGCAAATTTACTGTTTTGAGTAGTGAACTGCTCTTATTGTCATTATACAATAAAAACATACATTTGATTTGTTTTATTGAGTGTTCCTGCTCATGCTGAATTAGTATGCACCTTATGGTCCATGATGTCAAAGCTGCACTGACAAAAAAACAGAGACATAGGTACTGTATATATGATATTTGGAATAACTCATTTTATGACCTGTATAGTGCATTACGGAAAACATTGTGCCACTGACGCAATGTTATTCATATTATTCATATTCATTCACATGCCTTCTTGCGCTTGTATTCAGTGGCCACGTTTTTTTTTTGCCCATGCAGTCTCCACATTTTGGTGCACATTACTGTTTCTTTTGTACTCCAGGACATGCAGAGGAAAGAATAGTACAAAGAAGTCAGTTCTGCACTATTTGCAATCATCAAATTCAAATGTTAACAGTTCACACACACCCAAGAACCGTCCTTCCTACATTTACGACATGTGTACCTGTTGCAATGTACACACTTCTCTCTGTGCTGTGTTACTATTACACTGACGGGGCTGGGGAAGCGGTGGTCTTAGAACAGTCGATGCTACATTCTCTTTTGTTTATCTTGTAAGAAGCGACTACGAAGCTTCTTTGCAAGGTGAGCCATGAACACTCTTCTTTTCTCAGTGGCCCCCGTGCATGCCTTGTACAATACATGTGCGTTAATCGCCGCCAAGTCAAGCGTGTTATAGCACACAGCAACCGGCCACCTGCATTCTCCTGCTTGCACTAAATAAGCTCACGCCTTCTGGTGCACGATGTCAATGCAGCAACGGGCAAAAAAAGAAAGAGACAAATATATGTGACATTTTGAAGAAATCATTTTATGACCTGAATAGTAGCAATCAGAAAACATGGTTGCACTAATGCAATATTATTTGAAAACGAACAGCTGTAAGTGTATGGTATTTCTAAAAGTTAGCTTCTTTTCAGTTTTATTCTCTCAGTCATGTTCACGCTGTCCCACGCCCCAACCCCCCCCCATTCTGATCCGACTCTAACTAACAGCGCCAGAATAAATCCACACCCGATCTGACACTGTTCGTTGCAAAATCGACAAGCTTCTGTTCCAAGACCGTCGCTTCCCCAGCCCCTTCAGTGTAATAGTAACACAGCACAGAGAGAAGTTTGTACATTGCAACAGGTACACATGTCGTAAATGTAGGAAGGACGGTCCTTGCATTTTGTCATTTATTACTAAAACATGAAAAACGTTTCTGTTTTAACGATGTGCTTACATAGATTGTTATAGACACAAAACACACATCAAATTATTTCCCCTTAAAATTCTGCTTAGCTCACTCCCAGATAAACAATCAAGGCAGGAACTGGGTGAACTTCTTGCCTGTTCTGAGGCGGTGGTGGGGTTGATGGTATAGCAGGCTGCTTGGTGCTTTGGGCTTATCGACACATTTACAAGACAAAAGACGCTGACGGAGAGGTGCAAAGGGATTTAAAGTGGGCCAGATTTTTTTTTGTTGGCTCTGGTAATTCTAGTGTTAACTATTGTTCTGTTGTATCTTGCATTAATACTACTGATTTGATAGTTAAATAAGGATTTGGTGAAATGGCAAACAGCAACACATCTTGTAACTGTACATAGGGGAATGTAGTAGCAGTAATTAAGATTTTAGTTATTTTTCTTTCTTTTACTTAACTTTTCTGGACGCTAAGTGTAGCAACAAAGTAACTTTTTATGGATGAGTATGGATAAGTATGCATATGTGATATCACAGTATCAACACATAGGCAATCATGAATGTAAACTGTACTGTAGTAGCCAGCAGTTTACCCTGAAGATAAGTGGGACTGGAAGGGTGACTGACAGAAATATGTCACATAGGTACATTGAGCTCTGTATTACACAAATCCCTGGAACATTCGAATTACAGTTTATAAGCCTGGGAAGGTTCATGAATGGAGGCAGAAACTCCCGGGTCACTTTAAAATTAATTTTCAGACATGCACTCCTACTTTTAACTGGGAGTTAGTGTAGGATGCTTCATAAATAACATTTCATGTCCTTCTCTGGGGTAGGGCAAATTCATATCCTATTCAGACATTTACTACAATTCTTTGAAGTAATTCTAAGACTATTGATAAATATGGACAGCGGCTTGTCTTAAATGGATAAAACTGTAAATATCAGTAGCTGCAGAAGATAGGCTTACAATGAAATAATTTTCCACTACAAATGGATATTTTGCAGACAAGCAGGATTTAAAGAAAGGTCAAAATTTTAAACATTAACAACATTGTAATATTTTGCTAAAATTTACACATGTGAAAAAGCGAAACACTGATCTGTCATTGAAAGAGAGAGGGGCTAGGGATGTTCACCTTTGCCCTGACAAGTTTTAAAAAGTCAGCAACTTTAAGGAGAAAGAGGAAGAAGGAAGAACAAGGACCAGAAGATCCATGCTGTGAGATGTATGAGCTTCAGTAATGTAGCCTTAGGAGACTAAACATTGTCTATGGCAGTTGCTGAAATATCCAAGTTGTATGGTGATTTATTACATCCATTTGGTTTTATAATGACTTAAAAAAGTATCTTAACCTGCCCTCTGCTTTCCTTGATGCTCTTTTGGATCACCTGGGGAATAGAGAAAAGAAGGAGATGTCCTCTGATAGAGAAAGTGAAGCACAGTAGCAGTCAATTCTGGGTGTTGGACCATAGTACCAGGTGGAAGTTCACTGTCTTCTTTTAGGTGAGAGACAGGTGAGTGAAAGGATAAAAGGACAAGATTTGGGGTGGAGGACATATGTGTGGATCTATGTATCAAAGAATCTGAGCGTGGGAGTAAAAAAATCTGTTTTAAGACTGGGTCATCCCAAAACCATTCCATGATATAACACAGTGTCAATAAGTACAGTATTTCGTGTATACAGCTACGTTCTTTCCTTCATTTTCTGAACTCTTTATGGAATACATAAATGTTGGCAGCAACAGCCAATTTGAATAATAGGTGGTGCAAGTCAGGAACAAACCTTGAACAAAATGCCAGGACAGACTGCCTCTTTGCAACCCTGTAATGGGAAAAAGCTAGATAGATGGAACATGCAAGCAATCTATTAGTAAGATTACAGTTAAAACTAATACCTTTATTGCAATAACACTTTAAAAAGGTATACAAGGATGGTAATTTGTTACTAAGCTGTCTACAAAGTGATTAACAACATACTGCAATGGTATGTGCTCGTCTTTTGCTTCTATTCTTGTGCCATTTACATTTGTAAGAAAGCATTCTTGAACTTTGCAAAAAGAAATGTCAACATCCTTTTGGATGTTGCATACATTTTTAGAAAAGATGTAATACCCTACAAACTTGTGTAGGTTCCGGAATCATCTATAAAATATAAGGGCAGGAACACCGAGAGTACCTCAGCTAATTTCTGCACTCTTCTTTGTCAATTCTAATTCACTGAGCCTGACATAGACTCATTGTAGATTTATATGTGGAAATACAAGCCAAGTAAAAACGTATTATTTGTGTCATGATTTCTTTGTGTTGTTCAGGTTATTTTATCACAGTTGTATATTTGACATGGCACTGTGAACAGAATGACCTTTTGCTTATGCTGATCTGCACAATCTGGAGGCATTATGAAGCTTACAGAAGGCTTAACTATTCCTCCAGACACAGAAGAGGTGGTGTCTGGAGGGTAAGTACTGAGGTCCTGTTTATACAGATAGGGGCAGATAGCCTATGAGCAAACCTATGTGCTTGGCCATTTAAGTAAACCACATAGGAATTATGCCTTTGTGACTCAAAACCAAATTCCATTCTAACCTTTCCAACATGCATTAGCTCAACAATAGCAACACCAAAAACAAGTCTGAAGTTTATATTATTCAATTATAATATTTTTGGTTAGAGCATGTAATGAGTAAATTAAAACCCACTCCATATAAGTTTGTTTGAAAGTCTTCATCCTGTGGTCCATAACAGAAACGGCTTCATCCAGATCACAGTGTTATTCATATTAAATTACAGAACAAAGCTACAAAATTAAAAAAAAAATCAACTATTTAAAAAAAGAAGTAGTGCAGTAAGAAGAAGGTATGCACAGACAGATCTTACCCACTACATTTAGAATTCTGCATATTACTGTTCTGTGGCATTATATATGCTGCACTGAAAAAAATTAACATTATTAACATTCTTGCAAAGTTTTAAAATTTATTTATAAATAGACTAGTGGTTCTTATTGGTAACATTCACAATTATTTATACATGCTGACTTATTTTGATTTTACTAAGACCTTCATACAGCATGGTATGTTGCTTTTGATTTCTGAGATCAATTTATTTTTGTGTGATGCCGTGGTCTGTCTGTAAAAACCCCAGTGGTAAGTGTATTGCCACTTTTCGAGGAAAAAAACATTTCAGATGAATTAGAATGAAGCTAAACTAAACTAAAACAAATGCCAACAAAATCAAAACAACTTGTGTATTATAATAAGGAAATAGTTATGAGTTTAAATGTTAAAATGAAAGGAAAATCTAATTACATGAGGAAGTACCTCCAGTATTTTTTTTAAATTCCACTGATCTTTAGTGACTCTGTGTCTCTTTGACTTCAATTCTCTGCCAGTATCTAGCTGTCATGTTTGTACATTCTTACACCAGCAAGAGTGATAAAATGCTTGCCTCTCCTGCAGTGTCTGCTCTGCTGTTGTCTCCATGGCACACTCCAAAGAGCTCTGGAGGGACTGAAGTTGATTGGCAGTCTCTTTTAACAGGAAGCGAGTAACAAATTGCTCTAGGTGAGATGACTCTTGATAGCTCTAGTAGAGAAAAAAAAAAAAAAATTATACATACATATACTGTATATATATATATATATATATATATATATGAAGAACAAATTAATATTTCATGAAACCAGTTGTCTTTCAAAACTGCACATGAATTAAAAATATATACAATATACAATATGGAATTTTGAGGAATAAAATTCCTTAGAAAAACCTCACAAGGAATGATATGAAATTCTGTTGGTACTTAATAAACAGCTATGTTGTTATCATAAAAATATTTTCTTGAATAACTGAAGCATCATTCTTCTACAGTTTCCTTGAGTTCTCAGGTTACAAACCTTATCACAATTGCAAGTCTGAGAAAAAAAAATAAAGAAAATAACCTTATAATTAACCAGCATAACATTGAAAAATGGTTTTGTTTTAATTAAAAAAAATCAGTCTTGTGTTTTATTAGTGCTGGCACCATATTTCAAGGATAAATACAATTATTTTAGCCCATTTTTAAGTTACAAGAGAATGATACAGCTGCCAATGCCAAGACCTAAACCAAGTCAGAATTTAAATCAGAACATTTACTCAATATAATGTGCCATTATTGGAGAAGCTGATTAGCGTGCTTATGTTACTTTATAACAGAACGAAGTCCAAATATTTGACAAAATCAAAGCACAAGATTCAGTTTACACAGAAAATTTCTACTCATATGCTCAAATCTTTGTTATTATAAATGAGAGGAAAATGAAGGTTAGAAGGAAGATGGGTGGATTAGTGGTATGTGCAAGGCATTTTTTCATATATCTTGTTTTCTACTTTCCTGAAGCTGTCTTTCTCTGGATATGATCTTGTAGACATCTTGTACATTTCTCTTCAAACCAGAGGTAGAAGAAATTCTCTCAGATGCTACACAGATGGGATGTAGCACATTTGGCAAGACTACCAGTAGGTTTGTTTTTTGTTAAACCTTCCCTTCATTCACCCAGATGAATTAGATTTTCACAAGTTCATATTGTAAAGTTAGAAGAAGAAAACGCTGTATAATTTTTCATAACTTTTTTTCTCCACAAGAGATCAGTCTTGGGTTACCAAGTTCTTTGTAAGTTGGAACTTGACTTGAAGAATATCCATTAATTGAAAAACAGCAAAAATGCATAATGCTCTATTACCTCTTTTACAGAAAAAATGTTTCAGACTTAAACCACAAAACACAAACATTCTTAACTAAAAATCTTAACCACATCAATGTACAATATATTGACATTTTGCTTAAACATTCCACATTCATGATAATTATGAAAGTAAAAGCAGATCCTGTTTTCTTCTCGACTATTCTGAAATAACAATTCAGTGTAGTCTCCACTTTCTGTATACTTTATAATGTCAGTTTATTCATCCAATCTTAACACTTTCTTTTTCTTATCTTCATTAACACCTTCACTTACAAATAATGAACATTTCAGGAGCATAATGACAGCAGGAAAATTCACTGCTAACTAAGGATTGTGAGATGCATGCGAATGACAGCACAAACTGATCGGAAAAGGGGAGTCAAGTACATTACTGTGCCTCAGTGTTAGAGACGGTTACTGCATATTTATCTGTATCAAAACTAGTTTGCTTTATAAATGCATAAAAAAAGAAGTCTAAATTAGAAAATCTAAAATTCAGCTGAAAAGAAATACTATTGAGTTTTAATATACTTGTTTGTAAATTGCAATAAGTCTAACCATAACTTAAAATTCCCTTGCATAGAAAACATTTTTCTGTTGTGAAAATTAATAAGGCTAAAATGATTGAAACACATTAAATCCACACTTTATATGTAATTTTCAACTAAAAATGATGTTGGTTACATATATAAAGCTTAAAACATACTGTAAAAGATCAAAACTTTTTGCACTGCACAGAACCAAGTAATACTTTGCTTACCCACCATTTTGAGTAAGTAAATCCTACATGTAATAAGGCTTCTGGGTAGAAAACAGATATCAGCATCACAAACAGACACAGAGTAAAACAAGCCATATTTCATGAAAAGATGCTATAGCAGATAAGAATAGTGAGTTATATAAATAATTAGGTTTGACTATCAGTTACCTTCATAATAGCAGCTAAAATCCCAAAAATCATCCTTGCCATAGAAAAGCGATAACTGGACAGGGTCAGAAGATTGTGACAATAGTCAACTTTTAACAGACATAGTGATACTCAGTGAATCAGGCAAAAAGTGTAAATCCCACTGCACAATTGCAACTATTACTTTGGTCTTTAAGCATTGAACAGAATGTTTCTGGCCCTCCTAAAGACAACATTAACACATTTTGTACACTCTACAGTATGTGTGTCCTATTTTCTTGATACTATTTTAAACAACGGGCTTCTAAAAGTCTACTGAATACCTTTGCTTCAGGCTCAAAGATATTTTGAAGAATGACAGAGTTTTTTACTTTTGCTGAAGTAAGAAGTATTTCAGTTGAAAAATACTTGAGTAAAAGTAAAAACATCTGCTTTCAAAAGTAATCAAGTACAAAAAGTAAAAGTACATTTAATAATTATAGATAGATAGAGTAGGACAACAATAATATTAATAATAATAATAATGATGCCTTTGATCAGTACATAACTGTAGGCAGTTGAACTTCTTCTTTTTATCCAAAACACATTATGCACTCCATAAACTCATAAACTTTCTGTTTAGATAAAGTAGCAGTTGATTTGTAAAATTTCTGCTGTCCAGCCATGCTCATCTACTGTTAAGTAAAATTCCTGTAGTGCTGAACCATTCATTTTCCAACAACAGTACCCAGTGGATGAATCCTATTGGTAACAAAAAACTTTAAAGAGTCACCACAGATTTCTTCCTTTCTGGACATAAGAATGCTAAAAGATTTTAGACATTAAGAGGATGCATTTCTATTGTGACTTAAAAGTAGGATTAGAATTTGTAAACTGACAGTGTCAAATGATACTAGACGTGAAATAAATAAAATGTGCCCTGTTAAGTATTCAGATTAAGGCTATTTGCTGTACTTAGGTGAATAATGATTGTGTGGTGTGAAGCAGACAATGATACAGCTTATTTTACATTGTGTTGCTATTGAGATTAAACACAATATTTTCTCATTTAAAAGCAATAATTATTGTGTTACAGTTTTAATGCAATACTATCTAGTTTAGAACATACCGTTATATTATTTAAATGCAACAATTTCTATTTTCAAAGTGGTTCTGTTGTATTTTTGCAAAAACTTACATTGTTTCCATAAATTATATATTCTGCAAGTTGTGTACAAGTTCTAATCCATCCATCAATCCATTATCCTACCCGCTGTATCCTAGCACAGGGTCACAGGGGTTTGCTGGAGCCAATCCCAGGGGGCAAGGCAGGAACAAATCCCAGGCAAGGCGCCAGCCCACCGGCCGAGCACACACACACACACACCCACACACCAAGCACACACTAGAGACAGTTTAGGATCCCCAATGCACCTAACCTGAATGTCTTTGGACTGTGGGAGGAAACCAGAGCACCCAGAGGAAATCCACGAAGACACCAGAAGAACATGCAAACTCCATGGAGGGAGGACCCGGGAACAAAACCCAGGTCTCCTTACTGCGTGGCAGCAGTGCTACCACTGTGCATCTCTGCTGCCACAAGTTATAATGCTATGGGAATAAAAACAGTATGTTTTATGCACAATTTATGATGCTGCTACAAGGAAAAGTACTTTATAGTGGGTCCAGAGCTTAAAAAAAAAAAAGGGCCAGTTTTAAATCCATAAAGCCGTGTCACTCTCCGTAGGCGTGACTGCACGACCGCGGGAAGTTAATGAGGTAGTTGGGCGAGTCGCATCTGCATGTGCGGGTGTGATCGGTCTGAATTGTTTCATTGGCTTCCTGCGGCATATGATTAAGGCATTGAGCCCACGGAGACGTGAGTGTATATATACAGGTCGGAACAAGGAAAGTGGAGGGAAGTCAAGTAGACGAATTGGGAAGAATTCAAAGATGGGAGAATCAAAGACAAGAGGAAAATAAGATCAAAACAGAAGGCGGTTAAATGCATGCTTGGGAACAACGATCTGGCCACCTGCAAGGAGGAGACAGTAATAGCTGGGGCGCTGTGAAGGAGCGTTAGTTGTGGCGCTTTACGGGCTAGTTCGCCCCACTGAACATTCGGGTGGAGTGTGGTGAGCAAGGCAGGTGCCCTCCTTAGGCTTCCGAGGTGCAACCATGTGAGAGCGAAGGAAGAAGGGAGGAGAGCCGACCTCGGACGGTTTGGCCGTGATGCTTGGAGGCAGCCAAGACAGAGGTCGGCCAAAAGGAGCTTGTGGCTGCTGAGTCTCCGCCAGCTATTCGAGCAATGGATGAGCCGGGGAGAATGAGAAGGAGGTGGGCTGAGATCAGGAGGAGTTAGTCTACATTTTAACCTCGGATTTTTAATGGATTAATTTATTGATTTTTTTTTAGCCTCATTTTCACAATGACTTTTATGGATTTATTTATGTATTTCTTTTAAAACACTGCACAATTGACACTTCTGTTGGTTTTACTTTTGTTTTGACTGGTTTTTAATAAAAGCACTCGAGCACTTTTTCCACCATCCTCTGGCCTCATCAGAGAATTGTCCTCATTTGTCAGCTCATCTCAGTTATAACTATCAATGGTGTTGGTTCAGCAGACTCCCATGTGGGAAGAGGGAGTCTGTAGGGGGCCGGCATTGTCACACCTTTGTTATGCATGAGTGTTGGAGGATCTCCTTACAGGCTCTGTTCAGGGTATGTAGTAACCCTTCGCAATGAGGAGGGCACTATCGCTAACATTGTCATCTCCTTCTCTCTCTCTCCACAGGGCAGAGAAAACGTACAGTGAAGGCAACTGGTCCCGCCCCTTCCGGTTCACTCTCCATAAAAGCCTGATCTTCCTGGAGGAAGGTGTCAGATTTGGCAAGAGCTACCTCCAGATGTAGCTCTGCTACAGAATGACCTAACTTGTGGCCAGTCAGGTGATTGCTTTAATTTCATTTTCAGTCCTGTTTTATTGGGATATGTATGCTTAACAGCATTTCTTTTTTGTCACAATTTTGGACATTAAACAGGATGACCCGGTTAGTGCCCCAAATTTTCCCTTTTGTGGAGTTGTCATTCTTGCATCTGGCCGCACGTTACATGTACACAATTGGTTTGTGTGACTTAGTGAAACCAAATGGATTGGCAAACATAATTGATAAATTTATACTTTAAACTTGATTTGTTTAACAAAGATGTCCTTAGTATTATATTGTAATACTTTATGCGAATGCAGGAAATTGAAATATAGAGTCACCACCCACATTGACCATAATTATTGAGATATGCTGCAAATTATTCACTGTTTTTTTATTTCATCTAATTCTAAGATCAGCTAACATAAAAAAAAAAACTTCAGTTTCATATGTATTACTCGTATTAATATACTCGTATTAATATAAAACAACAATAAATGAAAAAGATGTTTTAATGTAGAGGGTGGCATTATGAGCTCTTTGTAGGGAGGAATGAGAGGAACACAAAAGGGTCTGGTCTTCTCTATCTTAACCAATTACCCTCAAATCCACCCTGCACACACTTGGTGTTGAGACAGCTGGGGCACGAGAATTTGATCAGTGTCATGGTGGCAACCTTAAGTGTGGTACTGATGAGTGCAGATATAACACTGTGTCTCCCCTACTGGAATACCTGGCAGTAGTAGATGAGGTGCCTCTATTCTTGAGATAGAAGTTAATAAAATACAAAAATATGAATAAAACAGGGGCAGCACGGTGGCGTAGTAGGTAGCAATGTTGCCTCGCAGTTAGGAGACCCGGGTTTGCTTCCCGGGTCCTCCCTGCGTGGAGTTTGCATGTTCTCCCCATGTCTGCGTGGGTTTCCTCCGGGTATTCCGGTTTCTTCCCACAGTCCAAAGACATGCAGAGTAGGTGCATAGGCAATTCTAAATTGTCCCTAGTGTGTGCTTGGTGTGTGGGTGTGTGTGCCCTGTGGTGGGCTAATAATTTAATTACAATTACAATTACAATTAATTACAATTACTAATTTAGATGAACAATGTATTAAAACTATAAAATCAGATTACAGCTTAAATAAAAAATACACACAGAGCGGTGCTAACAAAAATAACTTAGTTTCTGTTCCAAATACCACTAACACACATAGAAATCAGCTATGATCCCCCGAAACATTAAATATGGCACTATTAAATGTTAGAGCATTAACCAACAAAACGTTTTTTATCAACAATCTTATTAGTGATAGAAAAATTGATTTTATTGCACTAAGTAAAACGTGGCTTAGCTCAGATGGTGCAGCTGTTTTAATCGAATCTGTGCCTCCGAATTACAGTTTTACTCATGCGGATTACCATGGTAAGAAAGGTGGCGGCATAGCAAACATTTACTCATGCTGGTTAAAGTGTAAAGATGTCAAGTTTTGGTAAATTCAAGTCCTTTGAGTATCTTGCCGTTGTTATTCATGGAGATGCTCACTTTCTAGTATTATCCGTGTATAGACCTCCTAAATTTAATGCATCTTTCTTTGAGGAATTTTCAGACTTAATTTCAATTATAATTACGAACTATGACACACTCTTAATAGTTGGCGACTTTAACTTTCATATCGATAATCAGTGTGACCAAAAAGTAAACAAATTCATGAACCTCCTGGACTCTTTTGATTTGAGACAGCTCATTAATCAGCCTACACATAAAGCAGGTCTTACGTTAGACTTAGTAATTACCAAAGGACTAAAAGTTGATGTGAAGCAGATCATTGATATTGGTCTATCAGACCATTTTCTTTTACTATTTAATATAGAAATATTGATAGAAAACATTCATGAGAAGTATATTGTTAAAAAATGCTTCTTTGATTCATCAGCAGTTTTAAAACTTACAAACATTCTAAGCAATCAGTCCATTTATAGTGCTAACTATAATAGCGAGGATAATGTAAATAGTAAGGTGGAAAAATTTAATACTAAAGTGAGAGCTGCTGTTGACATAGTTGCACCTGAAAAGACAGTTAAAAAATCTTCTAGCATTGTTATACCATGGAAGACCCAAAGAGTGTCTGATTTAAAGAGAACATGCCGTAGAGCTGAGCGTAAATGGAGATAAACTAAACTAACTATCCACTATGAGATATTGAAGGTTAAAATAACAGAATGCAATAACACAGTCCGTCTGGAGAGGCGCTGCTATTTCTCTAAGATTATAAATAACAATGCTAGTAATCCCAGAATCTTATTCTCTACAATTGATCGTCTGCTAAACCCAGGTAACGCAAAGGAATGCCTCAAAAATACTTCCCGTGAAACCTGTGAGGCTATTGCTGTATTTTTCAATCAAAAAATTAATGAGATTAGAAATAATATAGCATATCTCCCAAACACTGCGGATCCTCCTAAGCCCCAGTGCTCCGTTATAAACAAATTAAATTCTTTCACCAGGATAGATTTACCTGATTTACATAGAATAATTTCTCAACTGAAACCCTCCACCTACGTCCTTGACCCAATACCAACAAGTTTCTTCAAAGAAGTATCAGGCGTGCTAATTGATAATATTCTTGACATAGTAAACTCGTCATTAGATACGGGGGTCTTCCCAAACTGTCTTAAGACTGCTGTAGTTAAAACCCTACTCAAGAAAAATAATCTTGACCCCTCTGCTTTTGAAAATTTTAGACCCATTTCTAATCTGCTTTTCTTAAGTAAAATTCTAGAAAAGGCAGTCATTATGCAGCTAAATGACCACCTCAATAAACATGCTATTCTTGATAAATTTCAGTCAGGTTTCAGAACAAGTCACAGTACAGAAACTGCACTCATTAAAGTAGTAAATGACTTGCGGGTAAATGCAGGCAGAGGTCATTTATCTGTTCTCATCCTTTTAGATCTGAGTGCCGCATTTGACATCATTGATCACAACATTCTTAGAAATCGCCTTAGTCAATGGGTGGGCCTCTCTGGCAGTGTCTTAAATTGGTTTGAAACCTACCTGGCAGGTAGAAAATTCTTTGTTAGTTGTGGTAATTACAACTCAAAGACACATGATATCCTATATGATGTTTCACAAGGCTCTATCCTGGGTCCGCTACTCTTTTCAATCTACATGCTTCTGTTACGTCAGATTATCTCGGGGCATAATGTGAGTTACCACAGCTATGCTGATGACACAGAGCTGTATTTATCAATAGCACCTGATGACCACGACTCTGTTGTTTCACTAACACAATGTCTTACTTGTGTTTCTAAATGGATGAATAGTAATTTTCTCAAGCTAAATAAAGAGAAAACAGAAATTTTAGTGATTGGCAATAATGGATATAATGAGGTTATTAGAAATAAACTTGATGCATTAGGATTAAAAGTCAAGACAGAGGTAAAGAACTTAGGGGTAACTATTGACTGTAACCTGAATTTTAAATCGCATTTTAATCAGATCACTAGGACAGCATTTTTTCACTTAAGAAACATAGCAAAAGTTAGACCTCTTATATCATTGAAAGATGCTGAGAAATTAGTTCATGCTTTTGTTTTCAGTCGACTAGATTACTGTAATGCACTCCTCTCAGGACTACCCAAAAAAGACATAAATCGTTTGCAACTAGTGCAGAATGCAGCTGCTAGAATCCTAACTAGGAAAAGAAAATCCGAGCACATTTCTCCAGTTTTGATGTCACTACACTGGTTACTTGTGTTATTCAGAATTAACTTAAAATACTGCTTATGGTTTACAAAGCCTTAAATAATCTTGCTCCATCTTATATATCGGAATGTCTGACACCCTATATTCCAAATCATAACCTTAGATCTTCAAATGAGTGTCTGCTTAGAATTCCAAGAGCTAAACTTAAAAGAAGTGGTGAGGCGGCCTTCTGCTGTTATGCACCAAAAATCTGGAATAGCCTGCCAATAGGAATTTGCCAGGCTAATACAGTGGAGCATTTTAAAAAACTGCTAAAAACTCATTACTTCAACATGGCCTTCTCATAACTTCATTTTAATTTAATCCTGCTACTCAATTTATTATCATAACTATTCATGGTGGCTCTAAAATCCATAATAACCCCTACTCTCTCTTCTGTTTCTTTTGCCAGTTTTCTGTGGTGGCGACCTGCGCCACCACCATCTAATCAAAGCACCATGATGTTCCTACATTGATGGATTAAAAGCCGGAAGTCCTCATGACCATCATCATCAAGTCCTTCCATGAGAACCCTAAATACAAAGAGGACTGTTTTCATTTATGTTAGGTAGGATGCCCAGAGGGGTCTGGCCGGTCTCATGGCCTGGAACCCCTGCAGATTTTATTTTTTTCTCTCCAGCCGTCTGGAGTTTTTTTGTTTTTTCTGTCCTCCCTGGCCATCGGACCTTACTCTTATTCTATGTTAATTAGTGTTGTCTTATTTTAATTCTTACTTTGTCTTTTTTGTTCTCTTTTCTTCATCATGTAAAGCACTTTGAGCTACATTATTTGTATGAAAATGTGCTATATAAATAAATGTTGGTGTTGTTGTAAGAATGCTACTAAGCAAAATGGCAGCATAAAACAAAAGAGATCTGAGAGCTGAAAAGTCTCTCCTGTAATTCTTAAACTGGTTCTTTGCTGTGGACAAACAAAGGACTTTCTTTAAAGACCTACATGAAACTTTTATGATGGCTGACCATTTTACAGCCTAGGCAACACCATCAGATGAAAAGACAATACTGAATTCTGCTGTGGAATAAACTGTGTATTCTGATCTTTACACTGTTCTAAATTTATAATTGCCTTGTTGACAATGTAGTATCTGCTGGTTGCCAGCTGAGAACCCACAACATTTGGGTTTCAAAGATCTTCCGAATCAGCTCCTTTACACATGATAACTTCTTGGACCCACAGAGATTTCTCTACCAGTACTTCAGGTAATATTCGTTCTTTTCTATAGTATATTACTGTAGTACAAATTATTCATGAATTGACAATTTTATTTGGTTTTCTACCCTATGGGCTTTCTTAAATTTTGTAAATTTGATGCAATTGTTATTTCTAATGATGTTCCCCTTATATCAGAATTTAAATCACTTGGTTCTACTGATACAACATACTGCTGGATATATATAAATATATTCTCTTTCAAAATGATTTTTATGGAAGCCAAAGCAAATCCAGATATATCTGCAAGAACACTTTGGGAGACATTTAAAACATGTCTGAAGGGAATGTTTATTTCATCTGTGTCTTATTAAAAACAAAATCTGAAAACTAGACAGATATTACAAAGTAATTACTGAGGTTTAAAAGTTTGACAAAAAATATTGACACTCATTCAACAACACACTATATCAAAAAATGTTCTCACTGGAAGGAGGATTTAATCTTTTGACTACAAGTGAAACAGACCAATTAATTTTCAATTTTTGTCTTAAGCACTGAGAAAAATTGACAAGATTTTAGGTCAACAATTGCAAAAAAAGGAAGTGTGAGAGAATAAAATTGATTAAAAATGTATAAAGCAACAACATATACAACATATATATATTGTGGACATTAGAGGCACTGTTGTCCCGTTGAACGCACCAGACAGATGTCCAAGACACACTTGTAAAAGCACAAAGAAGATTCTTTTATTATTATCTTCAATAATAGTGCCCAAAGCACCGCACACTCCACAATTCTTAATCAATACAATAATCACAACAATAATAATAAATATACAATCCTCCACTCCCAGCAGCTCCGTCCTCTAGTGATTGGAACTCCAGCTCTTTTCAAAGCTTTGGCTCTTTTGGATCGGCTCCCTTTAAAGAGCCGGCTTTTACGGCTCCCGAATGGCTCTTCGTTTAGTATCACTTGGATGCTTATATTTTAGCCTAATTAAGCAATTATGAATGGTTTGTGTATAAGCAATTTCTTATTCATTGTTTTCAGACATTACATATTTTTATGCATTTTTTCATTACAAAAAATACACAGTTACTATTGTTTAACATTTTAATAAAAGCTTTAAATGAACAACTTAACACAAAACCACAGCAAACAAATTAAATAAAGGCCAAACTCAACAACAAGACAACACTATGACTCTTTGAATAAAAGTTTTTAGGCCAGGTTGGCATTCAGAAATGCCAGATGCCTCAGCTTAGACGGGCTGATGTGATTTCTCCTTTCCGTGATTATTTTTTCTGTTTTTGAGAAGACTCTTTCTGAGGGGACCGACGTAGCGACAATGCAAAGTCTTCCTACCATTGTAGCACACTCTTGTTTGGGCCTCAGCTCTGGCATCCTCATCTGGCGTTGCATAGACTTCAGCTTCTCTGTGGCAATTGTGCTTTTATGGAAAAACTCTACAATAGCCTTTACCTTGTCTACACTTGGTTTCATCACCTTCAGCGCATCTTTAACTATCAGGTTTATTGTGTGTGCAAGGCATGGGTTGTGAGTCCACTGCAAATTTTTTATGGCTTTTGTTATGTTTGCTGCATTATCAGTAACACAGCACACCACTTTGTCATTTACTTGCCATTCTTTTGCCACTCTTAGTAGCTCCTCTGCTTGGTTTTCTGCGGTATGTCTCTCAGCAAAATCAAAACAGTCAAGAAGGCAGGATGTCATCTTAAAGTTTTCAATAAAGTGACAAGTGACAGACATGTATGAGCATGTTGTTCTGGATGT
>JANRMT010062842.1:28951331-28997514 GCA_026402145.1 Polypterus bichir lapradei
CCTCAAAACAATGCCTCACTCTCTTCAGGCTGCCTCTTTTCTCTCCTCCCGAGCTCTGTCCTCTTCCACCCTACTCTAGCCATCGAATGGAGGGAGGCGGCCCCTTTTATACACACCCGGATGTGCTCCATGTGCATCCCGGCAATCTTCCACCGGCACTCCCCAGAGTTGCAGAAGTACCGGCTCTGCATCCGGAAGCATTCTGGGTGACCCTGATCCTCTTCCCCCCAGCACTTCCGGGTATGGCAGAAATGCTGAGGTCCAGGGCTCCATAGGCATCGGGGTGCCCCCTGGCGGTGACCATGGGCCCCTACAGGGCTGAGCGCAAGCCCTCCTCCGGTCCTCCTGGGCGTCCCGGCTGGGTAGCAGCCCCAGCCACTCGCAACAATATATATATATATATATATATATATATATATATATATATATCTGTCACAATGTAACGTAGAAGTAGAAGCTCATGTCATCTATTGTATCATAAACTTTGTCATCTCAGTTTTTTACTTTCTCATATACAAAGTATAGGGAAAGTATTGTAATCATCCAAAGATTCGATGTTCTGAAAATTTCAGACCTCCCTGACTTTCTCGTATAAGAAGTATATGGAAAATATTGGAATTCTTCAAAAATTTCATTTTGACATTTTGATGAATCTTGATGTTTTAGTTCCCTGAGTCCAAAAATACCATTTTTGGAATTATGTCTGTGTGTCTGTCTGTGTGTGTGTGCATGTTAACATGATAACCTGAGTATGCTTTCACTTAGGTCAACCAAATTTTGCATACAAGTATTAGGTACAAAACGTAGATTTCTAACAACTTTTGGGCTATTTCTGTTAATCAGAAGTGGTACTTTACCTTTTATTCATGCAGCTGCAGAGTCCGGTTTATTCAACTTTTCTTTTATAATAATTGTTCAATATATTATTAATTTGATTTGATTTGTTGTTGATGGTTCTTTAATGTATATAATATAAAAATATAATCGTCTTGCAGTTTACTCCTCAAGTATCCACCCCCATATCTGAGAATACAAGAAAATCTAACAGAGACCACTCTTGATTTTTTTAAAAATATTAGATAAAAATATTTTTTGCCATCACTACACACAATATGGGGCAAGTCTATAACGGCCGACCCCTTACCCGGCCGGCAGCTACACCTCCAAGACCTGTGGCCTGGATTAATTACTGAGGTTGCATCTAATCAAGCTGTACCTTTAACAAATTAAACTTTTCCCCACAATCGACGGCGTAAATAAGCACAAAAGAAAAGCAGATATGTAAACTTAAACTGATAAATTGTGTATTAAATGAAACAGAATAGCTAAACAAACTATAAATATCCCTCCACCAAAGCAACACCGTGACAAACACCTATATGAATATAACAAAACCCTCCCTTGCCCTTGTAACATATAACAAACAACACAAATACCAAAAAAAATGAATGAGACACGGAAATGAACGGTCGTGAACTTGAGTCTGAGTAACAATTGTCCTAAATGCAGATGACTGGTTAACCGATATATGGAGTGTTTGTAATTCCCGGAACAAAATGGAACAGCCTCAGGGTGTATCCTCGGCGTGTGGTGGATGATGATCCGACCCCGGGGTCTCTCGTGATGAGGGTACTGGAGTAAGTCCGGCGGAATGAAAAACAAACTGGATGGAAATGCGCGATGTGGAATACAGCAGGTACAGGTGGTTCGTGGTCGTGAAATGAAAGTCTCCTTCTCTCTCTCCTCTCCCTTCTCCCTCTTCGTTCCCTCTTGATTGTTTTTAAAGTCCTGTGACGAATGTAATTGATTGATTGAAAACCGGTGTTTTCCTGGTTTGGGGCTGCGGTCTCCTTCCTTCATTGGGACGGCATTCACTGACACACACAAACAGTAAACGGGACGATGGAAACAAGACGCACGTGGTACAAACACAGACAACACTATTACTACTATGTAGCCCCGCTACAAGTCATATACTTTTTTAACCCACTAAATCCAGACCAAGGTTGCGGGGATGCTGAAGCCTATCTCAGCTAGCAAAGGGCACAAAGCAGGAACAAATCCTGGACAGGGCACCAGTCCATCACAGGGTGAACACACACACACACCAAGCACACATTAGGGACAATTTAGTCTCGCCAATTCACCTAACCAAAATTTCACTGAATGGCTGGAGGAAATGGGAGCACTCAGAGGAAAGCCACACTACATGGGGAGAACTTTCATACTCCATGCAGGGAGGATCAAGGACTCGAACCCTGGTCTCCCTACTGCGAGGTACCAGAGCTGCCACTGCACCACTGTTAAGCCCTATGGAAAGTAACAGGTAAAAAAAAATTTACCATTTCTGGGTAGAGATACAATATTCTGCAACACATCTTACACCAGGCTTTTATCACTGTCATTCCAAAGAAAAATAAAGAATCTTTGGAGAGTGCATCTTATTGACAAATTTAATTTCAGAATAATGATGTCAAAGAAAGTATTGGTCAATGTTCTAGTGAAAATAATTGAGAAAGTGTCTCCTATAATTATATCACAAGACTAAACTGGACTCATTAAAGGCAGACAACTATCATCAGATGTTGACCCCTTGTTGTTCCTTTTTATCCTGGACCCCAGAGTTCTTCCGGTGCAACAACATGGCTACTAGGAAGCACTTTCAGTCCAGGAAGAATATATACAGGGTAGTGGAGCTTTCTCCTGACAGCTCCACCTGGTAACACCCAAGTACCCTAGCAGGGCTGCCTATTGGGACTACAAATGCTGCCACCTAATGTATTGAGGGAACACATGGACCCGGGAGGCACACTTTATCTGCCGTTAAACTATGAAAGCCTCCGAACAGGGAAAAGTAACACTGGTAGAATAAGCAAATATTGGTTTATAACATAAAGCACCTTCAAAAGTCATTATGTGTAATCAATCATGTTTACATTTATTATGGTAGTATGTTTTTAGTGATTAACTTAACAGCACAATTCAACATTTCTGAAGAAACCAGATAATAGCAAACAGGTAATATAGTAAAGCCAATGATGCTTTCAACGTAGCAGTGGCTACTTGCAGTTTATGGCACCTTTGTAGTTTCGGTCCCCTATGTATCAAACAAGGTAAAATGCAAAGTATAATTACTGGCTGTAAAAACAGGTCACATATTATAATGAGGAATATATCTCCAGTCTGTAAGGACCTGACGAATCAAATGCAATTCAATGTCAAGCTAAAGTCAAAATAAAATGGTAGGACAGACTAAGCCTTCAGCATTATTCATGTTTAAGTGTGAGCTCTAAATTCTGTCAGGAAACATTAATATTTAAGCCTGTATATGTACAAAACTTCAGGACAAATTACTGGATTATAAGCAGAATGTAAACTCATGGACACACAAGACCTGAATCTTTGTGATGCCTAACACATTTATGTAAATACATTTCCCTCTCTTAGAATAAAGCAGCATATAATCCAATATAAACTCTCACAGACACAAGGACTGAGACATAAAGTGGGAAAGATTAATTTATGAATATTAAATTGGGTTGTAATAGTTATTTTTATTTTTCAGAATTTTGAACTTCCATTAAACTGACAGGGAGAACGATCTTACAGGTGCACTGTGAATTTCACATAATATGTTCATGAATACATTTTCAATCTGTGCAAACATCCGAATGTGAGACTCCATTATGAGTACATGCCATGGCTGGGCAAGAAGAAAGCAAGCGGGCCAAATGTATTAAATGCTTCTAAAAATTTGCAAAAATTATCTTTGAGACTCCTAGTTTCCCCATACAGTTCAGCCACATCCAGCTACATCAAATGGATAATAAAGCAGACCAAAATACTGATTAGACCTTAAGGTGTAACCTCTAAATGTGGAATGAGACCACATCAACTCACTTTTTTTATATATTATTTAAAAAAATATCAGACTAGATACAGATGGATTTAGCACATACAGTACTACAAGTATAGTGTGGTGGAATGGGTAACACTGATACTTCATGGATTCAACGTCTTGGGTTGGATTTCCTCTGTTTGGACATTGTCTGTGTGAAGTTTGTACATTTTTCCTGTATCTTTTTAGGTTTTGCCCCCAGATTCCCATTGATGTGTATTAGTGTGTGTGTGTGCGTGTGTGTGTGTGTGTGTGTGTGTGTGCATGTGTTCATGTTAGGTTGATTATCAGTTTGGGTGTGAGTGTGGATATGTGCATGAATGGCCCCTGCTATGGACTGGCACCCAGTTCAAGGTTGCTTCCTGCCTTGTGCTAGTGCAGCTGGAGTGTGCTCTGGCTTCTTTATAACCCGGAAATGGATTAAGTGGGTTTGAGAATGTTACATTATGTTACAAACACTTAACACTGAATGGGAATGACAGAACCTGCAGACATCAGGCACAGACACCATGATATTACTTGTAGTAATACACTCTTTAAGCCAGTTGACATTTAAACTACAGAGATAGAAGAACAGTTACACCTGTGTTCATCCATTATTTGTTTTGTTTTTGTTGCTGGTTTCTAATGTATGTTTGCAGTAGAAGGCATAATATAACTATGTTTACAGTTCTACAAGTAAATAGAGAAAAATACACATTTTCCTGTTTTTATACTGTTTTGGTGGCATTTAAAACTATAAAAGATGTGCCAGGATTTAGCTTGGAGCTTTTGATTATCGAATGTCAACCAAGCCATTAGGCTCCAAATCCAGAGGTGGTATTCAATATGATGATAATCCTTAACAGTTGACTTCTCCTCTTTCTGTTTTGTGAAATATAACTCAGATTTTGTATACAATTTATTTTTTTCTTTCCTCACTGTCTAAAGCCTTAAGTTCACAACCAGACCAGAAAAAATGCAATCAGATGGCAAAAGAAAAGCAAAATGTAATAAATCTCAATTATTCTCTAAAGGGCAGCTTGCTATTGTGTTTCCTCAATAAAGTTATATTCCCTCAATTTATAAAATCTGTTTGAGTGTCCAGTTCCCTGCTTCAATTCAGACATCTGGGGTTCATAGTAATGAGAAACAGCGTCTTCTGCAGTCTAAAAAGAAAAAGATATAAACACACACACACACACATTACGCACTGAATAATATTCATAAATAAAAGGTTACACAAAAGGATAATAATGAGATATTTCACTCAAACACATTCGCTTTCACTTAAATGTGGATATGAAGGTATCCAGTTGTGGAAAGGCTAAGACTACTGTATATCTAGCATAAAACACAAGAATGAACAAACACAAGATAATAACACTGCATCATATGTGTTAGTAAAAAAAAACGTCAAAGATGCCACATATAAAAGAAACGATTGCAGTCAAGGTAAATTGTGGTTGTGCAAGGAATGATAATGCCACAGAGAAAATGTTGAGGCGCCAAGCCTGTCATCCCCAATTACTTTAAAGCCTTCAATTAATAAATACAAAAGAGAAAGGCACTCAATGGAGCAGTTTTCATATATAAAACAAAAGGTAGCCTCACTGGGGCTCTCAAAACCAACTCGCCTCCTTGGCTTTTTGTCTGGCTAGGGAACTCTGTCTCAAGGGTGGCTCAATCAGCAAAAGATGCCTCTTTCAGGCCTGTTCAGAATTTGTGGGACAGTGACCAGAAGGGGTGGAGTTATTGGCCCTTACTTTGGCATCTTCTCGGCCATGTGGAGGGTAAGGGACATGATTACACACCTCAGATAACTCACATAACCAAGAGCGAACAACCTGAGTAGAACAGACTCCCCAGGATTTCTGTCTTAATTTAATCACGATAGTGGTACTGCTGTGTATGATGTAAATAGATTTTCCTGTTATTAAGATCACAAAAATGGAGTCTCCAAGTTGGAGTCCAAGATCTTTTCACATTTTCCAGAGTTATGTAGTCAGTAGGATTGCCAGAGCAGCTGGGAAACGTACCAATTTTTTTCAACAGCTGACAGATCAAGTCAGTCAATTGGAGATCCAGAGCAAAAACTACCTAACTGTGAGTGTGGGGCAAGAAGCAACAAGAAATGCTGAAGAGGTAATCCAGGCCAAAAAAGGACACTTGGACTGGCTCAGGCAATCACTTTCTTAAGACAGAAATAGGACATGGGGATTATTTACTTGACTTTGAAATGTTGGCAACACTGTAATTGTCGACCTTGCCCCATAATACAAAATGTACTTTCTGTAAATGGACACCCTTCCAGTGATACCACTGAGTAGCTCTCCATCAAGATGAACAATGTCAAAAAGTTTTGTGGCCCCACCCATACTGTTGCAACATATGTACGAGTAAACTGGCACATACTGTATGCATATCCTAAGAGGGCATCTCAGCACTGGCAAAACACATGAAAGGATTAACTTACATTTCTACTGGCCAGGGATTGGTGTAAAATTGCAGAGTTTCTTTTCTTCTGGCCCAGAATGTCACCTTCCTTGTATTCACCAAACCCAGAAAGTGCCTTTACCACTTATTGATGTTCCATTTGAAAGAAAAGAAGTTTAACTTATTAGGATGCAGACGTAAATTCATTCTTGTCAAGACAGATTATACTATCCAGTAACCAAAAGGCATTCCTTTGTGGTTGGTTCTAAAACGATTATCAAGGAGTTTGTGGGGTATTTTCTTGTGCTAGCATTCCTAAGGGATGCCTTCCACATCAGATATGTTTAAACAAGTCATCACATTGTTGCATATTAAACACCTAAAAATCTAAGTACATCACCCATAGAATAATGGTCTGGTGGAGAAACTAAACCAGACTTTTAAGCAAATGGTAAAAAAATGTGGTCCAAGTTGACCGGAGACATCAACTGCTTTCTCTGTCTTCTTTACTTATTGTAAGGTGTTGTAAGCTTCCCGCGGGTTTTTCTCCCTTTGTGTTGCTGCATGAGAGACAACCTCATGGGAACTTCAGCTTCAGGGAAAGTTGGGAGGCGCAAACAGATACTCAAATTAATGTCTTTGTTACCCTTCCACAAAAGAGCAAACATAAAAAGGCCAGCGAATGTTGTACAAATGTAATACTACATTGAGTGAATTTCACCAGGGACATAGAGTAATAAAGCTTATTCCCACTTCACATTCCATACTGTAAGCTCACTGACAAGGTCCTTATAAAATAAAGGAAAGAAAGGGAATGATGAACTATGGGGCAAAGCAGCCAAACAGGCAACCTCCAGAGCACATTTACTATGGTAATCAAATAAAATCCTGGAAAGCTCAAGATGAACCTCTGGAGACAAAGCAAACACATCTGGCTTTTTTCCCCCAAGTAAATTACCTCAAACACAGAGAACAACTTTCTCCTCCATAAAAGTCAGCAGCAGCTTTTACTGACTGTAAATAATATTTTGAACACCAATCCTGGGGTCTCATGTACAGTATAAATGGTGCATATGCACAAAAATGTTGCGTACTTACGTTTCCACGCTCAAATCGTGATGTATAAAACCTAAACTTGGCGTAGAGCTACCCACATTTTCACGCCAGCTAAATGCTTGGTGTACGCAACTTCTCCACTCGGTTTTACAAACTGGCGGCACCCTTCTTCAAAGCAGTGCTTTTGTTCCAGTGTGGTTTCCCTTTCTTTTCTTTTTTTTTTGATCCACATCCCTGAAAAGGCTTTATCAAATATACTGAAATTGACCGCATATTGTTTATTAGTTTAAGGCATCTGATTGTAATTAACCTGTAACAATATAATGGTCCAAGGAATGGCCAAACTATTCTAAATACAATAGCTGCTTTAGTGTTGTTCCTCTCAATGCACCACTCAGAATATTTATCCCACTGTATCTGAGTGTGGAATCACAGCTCTACAGCAGCTGATCAGAAAGAAAATTATCGGTATACAGCATCAAGCACACCCTGCCTCAGTTATATGCGCTGTCTTTTGAACTGCTCCCATAGGGAAAATGCTTCAGAGCCTTTCCTGTAGGGACATCACGGTTTCAGAAACAGTTTCATCCCAAGAACTATAAATGCACTCAATCAGTCCATCAAGTGCTCCTTGTAGAACTGTTTGTACTTGTAATTACAATTACCTCACTGTAAACTTGCGATACAGTTATAATATTGCACAACCTGAGCCACTTCATAAAGCGCATATTTACATATGATGACAATATCATTTTTAAGATGAAATTCAGCAAAATATGTTTATTACATTATACAGATAAAATTTTAACATCATTTAAATAATCCATATTGTTAATAATTAAACATGTGAGGACACGGTATAGCAACGCTAGCTAGTTCCTGCCTCGCGCTGTATTCTTGCTGGGGCTGGCGTGACACTGGAAGGATAGATGGACAGAATAATTATACATGTACTACGACGATATTTCAATGTTCCTTAAAAGTTTTGAAGAATTAGCGTTCTAAGCTTACAGATGGCTTAACATCTATCAAAGAGCTGATTGTGTGGCAATTGGTTACTTGGAGGAAGAAAAGGAAGGACAGGAATTGGAGGTTAGTATGTTTGAAAGAAACAGTACAGCTGCAATAAATTATTTCATCGAAGGTCGCGCACAGCGCAGCAAGCATCTTGCAGGAGGCAAGAACAATCTCTGGACAGGGCGCCAGCTCGTCACTATCACTGCGCCACCATGTTCCCATGTTTAATACTTGCTTTACTCCTATGATCATGAAAATGATATCAAGTATACATCTCAGTATTTTAGTTATTCAGAGAGCTGTAATATCACGAATATAATGGATTCTGTGTACTGTCAGAGGAAGAGAAAGCCCATTTAAGAGGCACGTAGTGATTCACACACATAGAACACATAGAAGAACACATACAAAACAAAGCATTTAATGTGCTTTTTAGTTATGATGGGATTTGAGAAACTAGGAAATTAAACGATTTAAAAATGAAGTTTATGATGTTCTACTTTAATGACAAAATAAACTACGTGATTAAAGTGGAAATTTCGAGATTAAAGTTGACATTTCATGCTTTTTTCTCACTGTGTCCCTATTTTTTTTTTCTTTTCTCTTTACCCTAGTAAGCTTTCATATGACACTCAGACAGTGGGCTTTGACTCGCCTTTTCACAGTGACTGATATCTGACAACTTTTTTACTTTGGGCACTGGGCGACTTTGTGAACTTGAGCTTTCAAGTTTTTCCGACACTCTATGTCACTCGATCAACTTCCTATTGTTGTTTATACCACTGTTTAAACCAACAAATAGTAAGTTTTTTCTTGCCTCCACTTGGTATTAGCTAAAATTCTTCTATTTTCCCCTATGCTTTTGTCATTGCCTTTTCACAGAATGCTGAGCTTAAGGGCTATTTATATTGGTTTGCATATTCAAAGAGGTGTAATTCTGGGAGGAGTTGAGGAGTGGCAGCAGGCGCGTACATGTGCATTACTTTTTACGCTGACTAGGATTTATGGAGTGGAAGAACATGGAAGTTGGCGTTTGCACAGATTTATGCATCTGGATTGTTTTGTGTGTACACACATTTCTACCTTAGTCTGCACGCCATGTTTTAGTGTGATTTGTATGTGTTATGCATGAGGCTCCTGGTCTCACAAATTTCACTTGACACTTGGTATAAAACCCAACCCCTGGCTTATAATGCAGGAATGCTCTTTTTCAAAGTAAAAAAAATGCTTGATCTCAGTGTTATTGGTAAAGTAACAGTCCATGGTTCAGCCAAATTTTACTTGCACTAAAATAGGTTGGTTTTGGCATTTTTGTAATGACTTCCATCAGCTCAAGGGTTGATGGTGTTATCGAGAACCTGAGACACTTTCATCTACAACTGATATAACCAAAGGATATTAGCAAATCCTTCAACACCATCCAACTTCTGCTCCTTAGGGACAAGCTGACAGAGATGGGAGTATATTCATACCTGGTGGCATGGATCGTGGACTATCTTACAGACAGACCTCAGTATGTGCATCTCGGGAACTGCAGGTCTGACATTGTGGTCAGCAACACAGGGGAACCGCAGGGGACTGTACTTTCTCTGGTCCTGTTCAGCCTATATACATCAGACTTCCAATACAACTCGGAGTCCTGCCACGTGCAAAAGTTCGCTGACAGCACTGCTATCATGGGCTGCATTAGGAGTGAGCAGGAGGAAGAGTATAGGAACCTAATCAAAAACTTTGTTAAATGATGCGACTCAAACCACTTACACCAGCAAAACCAAGGACCTGGTGGTGGATTTTAGGAGACCCAGGCCCCTCCTGGACCCCATGATTATCAGAGGTGACTGTGTGCAGAGGGTGCAGGCCTATAAATATCTGGGAGTGTAGCTGGATGATAAATTGGACTGGACTGCCAATACTGATGCTCTGTGCAAGAGAGGACAGAGCCGACTATACTTTCTTAGAAGGCTGGCGTCCTTCAACATCTGCAATAAGATGCTGCAGATGTTCTATCAGACGGTTGTGGTGAGTGCCCTCTTCTATGCAGTGGTGTGCTGGGGAGGCAGCATAAAGAAGGAGGGCGCCTCACGCCTGGACAAACTGGTGAGGAAGGCAGGCTCTACTGTAGGCATGGAGCTGGACAGCTTGACATCCGTGGCACAGCGATGGGCGCTAGGCAGGCTCCTGTCAATCATGGAGAGTCCACTGCATCCACTAAACAGTATCATCTCCAGACAAAGAAACAGCTTCAGCAACAAACTGCTGTCACTGTCCTGCTCCACTGACAGACTGAGGAGATCGTTCCTCCCCCACAATATGCAACTCTTCAATTCCTCCCGGGGGGTAAATGTTAACATTATACAAAGTTATTGTCTGTTTTACCTGCATTTTTATTACTCTTTACAATTTACAATTTAATATTGTTTTTTATAAGTATGCTGCTGCTGGAGTATGTGAATTTCCTCCTGGGATTAATGAAGTATCCATCTATCTATCTATCTATTGAAATCCCTTTAGCACACATGGCAAAGGAAAAAACAGTGTCTAGCACCACTAGCAGACACTGACAGTACTGTATCCTTCCCTCTGGACTCAAGACAGCTCTGGTGACATTCTAGCACCTGCTGGACAGGCTGTTATAGCCATCCGGAGCATACAGTTCTGTAGATCTGAATGACAGAACACTTATGGAGTGATCCTCCTGTGTCCAGATGAAGCAGGCTCATGCATTAACTAAAGAAATGTGATAATGGGCTGGCAGAGGATATATTCTGGGCCAGGGACAGGAAGAAACTCAGTTAACTATAAGAACATAAGAAATTTCATAAATAAGGAGAGATCGCTTAGTTCATCGAGCCAGTTTGTTTAACTAAAAAACAAGCTTTCCCAATATCTCACACAGATAGTTCTTAAAGGTTGTCACGGTTTCTGTTTCAACTTCGCGACTTGGTAGATTGTTCCAGGTCCCCACAACACTTTGCGTAAAGAAGTTCTTCCTGGCCTTTCCTCTTAATTTCAACTCATGTCCTCACAAACATGATCACCTTTTAGTCAAAAGATGGATTTACTTTATTGATTCCTTTGATGATTTTGAAGACCTTTATTTGGACTAGCATGTTGTCTTCTATGCTTGAGACTAAATAGGTTTCATTTTCTGCACCTGTCAGAGTAGGACATGTGCTTAAGTTCTGTGATGCACACGGTTGCTTTACTCTGCACAGCTTTAAGTGCTGCTGTGCCTTTCTTGTAGTGTGGTGATCAAAAGTGTACACACAATACTCAGTACTCACTAGTGCATTCTATAGTGTAAGAATAGCATCCCTTGATTTATATTCAACAGTTTTTACAGCATAATCTTTGATTTTGTTTGCCTTTTTAATGACTACTGCATATTGCCTAGGCAACAGAATGTTATGTCAACATAAACCCCTAATTCCTTTTCAGCGGTTGCTTCCTATAGGACAGTGTCTCTATTTTGTATTTAGAACTGATGTTCCATTTGTGTTTGTATGGCACTTTACAGTTTTCTACATTAAACTGCACTTTCTAGGTGTCCACAAAGTATCTTCTGCAAGTTTTACAAGTTTACTAACTACACCAGAGTCTATGTTAATAATATAAATTAGAAAAAGTAGTATTCCAGGGACAGACTGCTGAGGAACTCTACAGATTATGTCCTTCCACGTGAAATATTCTTTTCTTATCTGCACTCTTTACCTCCTGTTTGTTAATCAACTTGAGATTCAGTTTTTTAGGTTACATCTGATGCCAACAGGCTGTAGATTTAAAATAATCTTTGATGTGGTATGAGCTTTTAGAAAGTCCAAGTAAATTATGTTGTATGCTTTGCTTTTGTCAATAAACAATCTAATAGTTTGATTTGACAGGATCTTTATTTTATACAATCATGCTGCCTTTCATTTAGTATGCTATTTTCATAAAAAGTACTTTTCTAGTTTAGTTCTTATTATGGTTTTTATAATTTTACATGTAACAGAAATAATACTAATTGGTCTGTAATTACCAAGATCATTTTTGCCTCCCTTCTTTCTGACTTGAATCACGTTTGTGATCTCCATTCTCAATTGACTGCTCGAATATGCCTAATAAAGGTTTTCTAGGAACCTTTTTTTGAGCTCCTGCTATTATCATTCATGTGTAGGAAGTTTGCAAGGCTCAGTACTCCACCCCAGGGTGCTTTGAACTACTAAACAGTGAGTAACAGCTCATATGTTATTCAAATCCGCGCATTAGTAATAAATAAATAAATAAATAAATAAATAAATAAAATAACCAGACAATACAGCCAAAGTCAGAATTATTTGGCTTTTTATTAATTTTCTTTACATCTTTAATGATTCCCTAATTTATCCATTCTGGATAATTCTTTAGTATTTTTGGTTTTTTTTTTGGAATATACTTATTTATTTTTTTATTTGATTTCAAAAAATTAAGATTCCAGAAAATCAAATCAAATTTGTACAATGAAGCAGATAGCATGAAACACAATCAAATCAAACTTAACAAAACAGAATTCATCCCACAACCAAAAGAAAGAGAGGAGAGCTGACAACATTGGCATAAATGATTAATCTTAAATAATATTAATTAGATCTTCCCATATTTTGAAAAGGTTTTAAACAGCCTTGATATCAAAATCACTCCAAACCCATTAATAACTGTGTTTGGTGTACTTACAGATGGGGTTAAGGTGGAGAAGGGCAAGCAAGCTGTAATTGCCTTTACTTCGCTATTGGCACGTAGACTTATCTTGCTCAACTGGAAGAATCCAAACCCACCTCTTTTAAGTCAGTGGGTAATTGATGTTATATATTATCTGAAATTGGAAAAAATCTAATTCTCACACAGAGGACCTGTGCAAAATGTTTTTAAAACCTGCCAGGATCTAATCAATAACATTTTAGAATAATCATTTAAATTGAAGAAGCTGATTCTATTCCCTTTTTTATTCTTTTTTTAGTCTACTGACTTATTTTTCTGTTTCTATTTTATTTTTTTCTGTTGGCCTAGCTCTCTTTATTATCGGTGGGGGTTGATTTGATTTGAACTTAAGTTTTGTAAACTTTGACTTGATGGAATATTATTTGCTTTTATTTGCTTTTAATAAATTCAATAAAATAAAAAATAGAAAGATCCTTCCCCACTGTACCCTAGGATCTTTGAAAGGAAGAGATTTTATTTTTTTATATATTGTTCAGATGCTGTCTGATTCTTCAAGACTGATCAGTATTTCTTCTGGAACTGAAATAGGTAAAGTGTGGAAAATTTGGTATGTTCTTTTTAGCAAAATTTCTGATTTCAAAGTAGTGGAAAAATTGTGTTGCTGGGAAGTTAAAATTGAAGCTTAATTGTTCATAAGATGCAAAAACATTATCTGTAATTGTTTTAATCCCTGACGTTTTCCAAAGACTAAATACTGTGTAAGTTTGAGATGGCCGAAAAAGGTGGTTATTATGTAGAGGAGCAACAGATAAAAGCTTCCCTGTCTTTAAGTATATCCTGCATTGGTTCTGTATTCTGAATGATTGATGGACAATCAGATTATTAGTATTTTGATGATAATTTGTATTTACTGGACCACAAAGCAGGGCATAAAACTAAATACAGCAAGATTTTATTTCTATTGAATTGGTGACAATTTCCAGGTCTTTATAGCTTGTATATTAGCCTCCCAGTAATAAAATTGAAAGATAGGCAGTGCCATGCCACTTTCTGCTTTAAGTCTGCTAAGTTTAGCTAAGTTAGATCCACTATTATTAGCAACGTTTAGACAACAAAATTCGACCTCAAACTTTTAGCCAAGCATTAATTACCATCTTTCCAAAGAAAAATAAGGATTAATTACAATGTGCATCATACAGGCGAATTTCACTTCTGAATAATGATGTTAAGATACTCTCCAAAGTTCCAGCTAGAAGGACCAAGAAAGTGCTTCCTTCTGTAATACCACAAGACCAAACCGGATTTATTAAAGGCAGACACTTAGCTTCAAACTTTCAGTGTCTGTTTAATTTAATATACTCACCTATAAAATCTAACACACCAGAGATTATCTATGGATGGAGAAAAAGCCTTTGAACGAGTTGAATGGAACTACCCATCCACCACATTGCACACATTTGGGTTTGGCCCAAACATATTTGCACTGATAAAGCAACATTTTACCAGTCCAGAAGCCTCTGCCTGTATTAAGAATTTTATCTCAAACTACTTCAAACTAAAGCGTGATAATCCACAAGGATGTTCACTATCACCATTGCGCCATTGGTCATTCACTTTTGAAATGCATTAAAGATAAATGGGATTATCAGAGAAGGACATGAACAGAAAATATCATTATATACAGATATATCAGACCCACAAACATCCTTAATAAACAAAAGATATCTGGACTCAAAATAAATTTGAATAAAAGTGTCCTATTTCCAGGAAATGTTTTAGCACACAATACTAGACTGGACATCTATGTGTTCATTTAATCGGAACTGTTTAAATATCTAGGAGTAAACATCACAAGTAAATATAAAGATCTTTTTGAACACAATTTTGCTACCAGCATGGAGAAATCAAACGATATTCTACCTTCCATCTCACATTAGCAGGGAGAATAAATACAGTAAAGAAAAACATTCTTCTCAAGCTTCTTTTTCTATTTTGGAGCATCCCTATATACATTAACAAATCATTCTTTAAGAAATTAGACTCAATTATAACCTCATTTATCTGGAATTCAAGACATCAAAAGGTGACTCTAAGAAGGAAAATACTTATTTTAATCCTGGATCAGAATGTCTCTGAAGTGATGCAACTTATCATTCAGTGTTGTTATTACTTTCCCATGTTATGTTTTCCTCATCCCCATCAAATCAGCTTTCCACAAAGTAAAAGTCTTGTTTTTGTGTACACTTCTGTGTTTTCAAAGGTGAATTCGTACATTTTCCCATGTTGTGATCACTGTTGCTTAAAGTATCAATAATATCTGTTTTTATTACTCTCTCTTCATTGATCAAAACGATGAGATCTAGATAAGCATCACATGTTCGAATTGAAACAACAGTCATTCACCATCAGCATCACTTTGGTTTCCTCTTTTGGATTTCTAATAGGAGCCTCCTAATCAATGTCTGGAGAGTTAAAATATACACAGAAGTGCTGCAAGAGATTTTGGCTCCAATAAACGATATCATATTGAGCCACCCACCCAGAAAAAAACCACCCCTGTGCAGTGGCTGTGTAACCACATTTCCTAGCAGAAAAAAATAATAATGATACTTGGGCATCCGTTATTTAAATATAAGAGCCATCAAAATCTCACACAGGTGACTTTTATAAAAGTGAAGGATCTTCACAACGGCCTTATCTACAATCTAGTACACATGGTATGTCTGCAAAGCACAAAGTGTTTATAACAATGTTGCATTGATACGGCAGCCTTCAAATGTAAGGGGCGCCTGAAAACATGTTTCTTTGAGCATAATAAGTGACATGATCAAAAGAAGTATGTGCATTATTACCTAAAATGCACATATAAATCCCAGGTGTTTCTTTGCTCCTTGAGATAAGAAGACATGGTTGATCTCATTCATATAAATTACCACACTAACTCAGTTGAATATGAAGATATTGTCTCACAAATGAAGGAACTAAATATAAGAAATGTTGCATGATAATAATCAGGTAGTTCCTCATTACAAGTTTCATTTAGCAGACCTTTTCAAAGCAACCTAAGTATGGTAAAATGAGTTTGAGCGTTTACCAGAAAAGAACTTAATAAATAATACAGAACAAAAATGTAAAAAAAAAATCAAAAGTAGTATAAGTACTGGTTAGTTAAAAAATGCAGCTATTCCAAAGCAGGCAGACTGTGCGGACCTCAACTTCATAAGTTTTTAGTGCAAGAGGCCAGTTGAGTGCTGGAAGTGCAGCCAGCAGTCAATGATACCAGCAGAGGTAAACTTAAAATATGGTCTTTTTCCCCTTTACAGATACAGCAAAACTGTAATAAAGGTGGACTGAATAATTTTCAGTTATGTCTCATTGTTTTAGGCATCAGCCCAGCAGACCCATAATACAAAAACTAATTGTATGAAACTGCATTTATTTCTTTATTTCCAAATCAGCTTTATTGACATTGTACTTCGCCTAAGCACAACAAAAACATGTACAGTACAACGAAAAATGGTTTATGTTGAAAGAACATGAATAAGACAGTGGCAAACAATAAAAAACAATAACATTAGAGAAACTATAAATGTGCCAACTATGGGGGAGAGTCAATAGACAGTTCAGAGTCCCATACCACAAAGCTGTTGCTGAGAATTTAATAATGTCACAGCCCTGGGAAAGAAGCTGCATTATTTCGTAGTAAACAGAATTGTGCCTGAAGACACCTGTAGCGCCATTTTGATTGAAGGAATGAGAACAGTTCATAGCTGGGGTGAGTGGCATCACAGGTAAGCAATGTGTAAGCAATGTTTTGTATAGATATCCTTCCCAGTTGGAAGTGGGATGCCAATGATATGTTTAGCAGTTTTAACAATCCTCAGCATGGAATTCTATTCAGCGACTGTGTAGTTGCCAAATCACACAAATATACAACTGGTTTGGATGCTCCATGTTGTGCATCAGTAAAAAATGACAATCCATTGAAAGGACAGAGAGGCCTTTTTTAATAATTCGGAAATAAAACCGCTGTTGAGCCTTCCTTACCAAGAAGGAGGTATTAGTTGTCGATGTGAGACCCTCAGCTACTGTAATTGGAACATAAGGAACTTAAAGTTTGACACTCATTCTACTTCAACTCAGTTGATGGGGGATTAGTGTGCATTTTTTGGAATTCCTGAAGTCCAAGATCAGTTGGAGATATAAAAAACTAGATTATTATTTATGCTCCAGGGCACTAGCAGCTGAACCTCTTCTCTGTAAGCCATTTGACATTTCATAATTTGAAATTTTGCCCATCTCAGTGGTGTTGTCTGCAAATGTAATTGTCAAAATAGATTTATGAACAAGGACACAGTTGTGAGTGAAGAGAGAATACATGTTGGGGGCTCAGCACCCAGCCATGTGGTGCACACATCCTCAAAAGCAAGGTAAAAGATGTTCATTTGCACGCAGCAAACATATTGAACCTTGTTTATTAATGTGTTTGTTTTTAATTCTTAAGCAAACATGAATACGTTTGAACAAAACCTAAACCTATCTTTATTATCATGAAATGATTGAAAGTCACCAAATTCGTTATTGAATTGGACTACTCTCACACTCTAAACTTAATACACACAGAAAAACATAAATACACAGATCTTATATACAACAGTACATGGGTTATGGCAACCCAACCAGTCACTATATAGAAATCTACATAGGGACTCACTAATGTCAGTACAAACAACACATGGGTATCACTGGGGCACTTGGAGGCTGGCACACCTTGGTTAAACCCACTTATTTTGGAACATTGTATTTACTCTCTCCACAAGCTCCAATTCTTTTAGATCATCCCTATATCTTTGAGAACGATAGTGGCAATCTCCCAACATATGGTGCCTTGTTATTACTTCAATCACTCTATAGTTAAAAACAAACTATAAAACCTTAAAAGCAAAGTAAACCGAATAATAGCAGTGCAAGAAAAATATACCAAAATCTGTGCATATATAGTATTTAAATACAGTATATAGTACTAGATAGTTTACTGAAAGTTAGGAATGTTGTCAAAAAAGGATGTTATCCTGACGTGAGCAGCTTTTAGATTCAGGTTTCAGGATACATGAGTTGTGTTCTTCTCTGTCTAGATAAACTGGTATCTGTTTCCCTGATGTACATCTGTCTCTGACACTATACTCTCTCCTTCTTTTCATACTTAGTCAGCTTCTTTACTGATCTTATAAAGCCCTTTGATGTTATCCAAAGTTCATAAAATGAAAATCATGGTTCCAAACATGGCTGCTTTAGCTCACACTTTTGATATCATAAATGGAAGACAACAGTGCAACATGCTTGTAGAAATTGGAAACAGCTTATGAAACAACACAATCATTATAGTATTGATACTGCCTTATTCCTAAGTTGTCCCAAGTGTGTGCTTGGTGTGTGTGTGTGTGTGTGTGTGTCCTGCGGTGGGCTGGCGCCCTGCCCGGAGTTTGTTTCCAGCCTTGCACCCTGTGTTGGCTGGGATTGGCTCCAGCAGACCCCCGTGACGCTGTAGTTAGGATATAGCGAGTTGGATAATAGATGGATGGATGGATACTGCATTATAGATAGGAGCAAAAACATGCATAACCAAGCAATACCTTAAATTTACAATGCTGCACAGCTTTTATGCTTCTGTCATTCAAGGACTGTAATTCTTAAGCAAACACAATCACACTAACAGACAATGTTCATTCTTCAGTAATTCAGTATGCTTTAGCATAACATCTTGTTTCAGCAAAGAAAATGAAAAAGTGTATTTGTAAAAACCTTCTGCTCCATCCCCCAGTACTTGTTCCAAAGAATTCATTTATTCTTTAATAATATTGTTGAACTGTGGACAGTTGACAGTTTTAGATGCAGATTTGCAAAGATATGGAAATTGAATAAAGTATAGTTCATTGAAGAACATCTGAGCAAAACTAAAAAATTACTATAGAGGCAGATTGAAGCATCTTCTTGTTTTTTAATACAGTGTTTGTAGTTCAAAATTTGTGATTTTGTCTTTCAGGACATTATCATAAGCCACAAAAGGAATAAAAATTATATTTAATTGCCAGCTTTAGTAATGTGATGTCAAGTAAAATAAAAATATGAATGTGACAAGACTGAGGTGAGCTGGCACCCTGCCTGGGATTTGTTTCCTGCCTTGAGCCCTGTGTTGGCTGGAATTGGCTCCAGCAGACCCCCATGACCATGTAGTTAGGATATAGCGGGTTGGATAATGGATGGATATGACAAGAAAATAAAGAAAATAAACTTGCTTCTTCAGTATATAGTTTATATGTTGTTGTTTAAGTCTTCTACTGAATAAATACACCAAAAACCAAAATTTGTGAGATGCAAAGTGCAATCCATGCAACATGAAATAAAGTCCAATTCAAGCACAGTGGTCTGGTATGACAATTATCCTTCCATTAATATTCTCAACCTCAACTTTTCTGTTAAGAGATTACAGAGAGCTGGAGTCTGTGCAGCATCATGAGCAAAACAGGATTTAACCTGGCCAAAAAAGTTAATTACAGCTCATACAAGCAGACTCCTTCATATCAATCCATTCAGGAAATGCCCATGAAAAAAGTCATACAGACACTGGTTGGAATGTAACTCAAACAAAGCTCCATGTAGCTGTGTGGTTGTTGTGCTAAAGCACCTCTTGGCTGCACATATTGGAAGGTTACTTTATCAAGCATCTAAAAGATAGTTAGTGTTTTGATCACTGCATGCACAAAATGGAAAACAGGAAAGTTCATTCTTCTCTAACAAATAATGATAAAGTTAGAAACATTATTCAGAAGATGAGTGTTTATCATGTAAATGAAAACAGTTAAAATATAGAAGTTGTAACTTTATTTTTACTTTACAGTAAAAGTAAAGATCAGTAATACTGAATCAACTTTTAACTGTTCCCAACCTACTATAAACGGTATACTGTATAACGGTTTTTACTTTGCGGGAACTGTTGACATGGCTCTTACATAAGTGGTCTTTCCATATAATGAATCATATACAGTGGAACCTCGGGTCACGACCGTAATTTGTTCCAAAACTTTGGTTGCAACCCGATTTGGTCGTGACCCAAAGTAATTTCTCCCATAGGATTGTATGTAAATACAATTAATCCATTCAGTACCGTAAGAACTGTATGTAAATATATTTTTAAGCACAAAAATAGTTAATTATACCATAGAATGCACAGTGTAATAGTAAACTAAATGTAAAAACATTAAATAACACTGAGAAAACCTTGAACAGAGAAAACTAACATTGCAAGAGTTCACGCTATAGCCTTACGAACTGCTCGCTGTAAACACTTTTTTTAATGAGTTTTAAGCACAGGGAAAAAAAATGAACATTTGAAAAATCCGTAATTTATACAAAAACTATCCATAAACAACCAAGAAAAGTAAAATTGCAGGAGTTCACGCTATAGCTTTACGAACCGCTCGCTGTAAACACTTTTTTTAATGAGTTTTAAGCACAGGGGAACAAATGAACATTTAAATAATCCTTAATTTATACAAAAACTAACCATAAACAACCAAGAAAACTAACCTTGCATGAGTCGAGTTCTGGCATGAAGGAAGTGAGGAAGAACTGGGTGGAGAGGAGATTACAGTTTTGAGGTAAAGTCTGTGATGATGCGGGTTCGCTGCATGCTCCCATCTCGCTTCCGGGAGCCCTTAAACCTGTCACCGTCAGTAATGTTACAGATGAGCATGACAGTGAGGCACTACAATGGAGCAAGGGGATGGTGCAAAAAGTGCCAAGTGCTTTTATTAAAATCAACAAAACAACAATCAAAAACAAAGTACAAATTAAATAAAGTGCAGTGCTTTCAGAATCCTTCAATAAATAAATAATCCCATAAAAACAGAAGTGAAGTGGAGGTTAAAATCCAATAGAAAAAAGTCTTCATTAAATACAACAAGGTTAACACAATGCTGGAAGCAGTCTCTTTAAAAACAAGCCCGGTGCATTCTTTACTGGTGACCCCCCTGCTTCTCCCTATCCAGGCTTCGCAACAGGGGAACCACTCTACCTGCAGCTGTCCATTTCTTCTTCCTTCTGGTCTGGAGGACTCCCGATCCCTGGCTTCGATCGTGCACTCTCCAGACCAAGACTTGGCTTCCCTAGCGACCAGGACGCCCACATCAGGGAATTCACCACCCAAGCCTCACGACTCCCGCTGCCTTATGCGGCCAGCCGTTCTTCTTCTGGTCACTCCAGCTCCTTGATCGCTCAGCTGGAGCGACTGCTTCCTTCTGCCTCACCGAGTGTCAGCCAAACACCCCTGCTTGGGCTCACTGTCCAGCTGCCTGCCTGCGAGCATGCGCTCGCTCACTCACACCGGTTCTTTCCCCAATGCTTCCTCACTCCGCAACCTCCGTCTTTCTTTTCTTTTTCCATCCTTTAGCCACCTCGCGCTTCAATTTATGAAGAGGACGTGGCCGCTGTAGCAATCAACAGCCCCGGGACAAATTACGGATGTGGACGGTTTCCCACCTGTGCACTTAGTTCCACTGGAACTGCTTCAGCCACTCAACCACCACGCCCCCTCACTAAGCTACAAGCGCGGTGATTATTTATTTAAAACTGGCCTCTTGACGTGAGCTGTGGACCCGCTATACCACAAAGTCCCTCTGCGCGATTCATGTCTGACCAAGGACAATGCACTGTACAGGGAAAGACTGAACACGTGCGTAAATCACCGGCGCGTACAAACCGGAAGGGAAACGAAATAGAGCACAAAGAGTTCACAGCAAATGCACAGGGAGAGACTGAACATGTGCGGAAATCATTGGTACGTACGAACCGGAAGGGAAACTGGCTTGTTCGTCACCCGAGTGTGTGGTCATGAACAGATACAAAAGTTTGGCTAACTTTTTGGTTCGTAACCTGATTTGTATGTGTTCCAAGACGTTCGTGACCCGAGGTTCCATTGTATACAGGTAATTTCTATGTATTGGATTAGTAGTTTTTTACGTTTTCTACTTTTTCATCAGTGATACACATTTTTTTTTACTCATAACCGGCCGCATTACTTCAAATCACTTTTAATTACTTTCTAGCCAAAATGTAGATATGTACTGATTTAATGAGCATGCATTATTTCAGCCTAAAGATTCTATTTAAATTTACAAAAATCACTACATACAAAAAGTCATTATTTGTCAAAAAACAAAGAATGTTTAGTAGTTACATTCCTGTGTCAATTGTACAGTTTACATGTTTTTGCTGTACCAGCTACAATGGGAAGCAGCAGTTTAGAAAGAAATATAGAAACAGGAGATAGACATAGGCAAATACAACTGGACATAGTCAAATACAACTAGCTAAGATCAAAATCAGGAGATTAATAATCAAGTAAACAGAGCCCAGAGCATGAAGCAAAAATCATAGTCAAGATTCAAAACGAGTGCTCTAGTTAAAATATTCTCCTCAGCTTATAAGGCTGAACCAATGTTTAAGCCTATTACAAAACTTTATAGAGCCTTGATGGATTTACAAGGAGATTCATCCTTGTATATTAAAGAAAGATGGGAGAAAGAAAGTGGGATTATCTTCTCAACCGAGGACTGGGAAAATATATGTAAACAACAATGGGCAACCTCCCATTCTTCATATTGGAGAGAATTCTGCTGGAGAAATACTATTAGGTTTTTCCTTACCCCAAAACAGAAAAATAATTTTCAAGGCAACTCAAATTGTTGGAGACATTGTGGCTCACAGGATGCGAACCATTTTCACATATTTTGGGGATGTCCTAAAATTAGAGGTTTTTGGAAAGATATATATAAGGTATTGGAAATTATTTTAAACATTACAATTGATTTCAGTTTTAAGGTACTTTATATGGGCACGGTGTCAATGGTTTCCTGGGAAGGGAAAAATAAATACATGTATAGAATAATTCTTGCTTCAAGTAAAAAAGCTATTACTAGATGCTGGTACAAACCTAATCCGCCACAAATACAGGATTTGATTGATGTAAAAAATGTGTTTATAATGGAGAAAATTACTTTCAGTATGAATAACCAAATAGATCTGTTTGTCGATTTTTGGTCTATGTGGATTGAGTATATAACCCCTATTGAACCAGATGTTTTTCTGTTATAGAATCTGTGTTTTATGAATAGGTATTGTCTATACATCCCCTGTCTTCTGTAAATAGTTTCTTTTTTCTATAATTGAGAGAAAACCCAAAGAGATTTATTGATCTGTTTTATGCCATGAAGAGCTTTTTGATAATATATAAGCTATATCTGTTGTAAACGTGACAAAAGTCATAAACAGATGTATTGGATTGTATCTCTTTTCAATAAAAACTTAAATAAAAAAAAAAAAAAGATTAAAAACGAGACAATCAAAACCAGGAATTTACATGCAAACTGGGCAAAGACATCATTCAAAGATCATGGTCAAAGTGTCAGAAAAGAGTTTTTAACTAGGAATCAGTCACAGGTCTGAAAAACTAAAATTGTTTTAATTTCAAATAGTTATTTTTATTTGCATTCATGAAAACAATAAAAATAAAAGATTGTTTCACAGAATGTGACATACAAGTACAACATTGAAAAGAAATTTAATTAACACTGACCAGATTCCTCACTATTCATGTATACAATATTGTTCTAAATCAATTTAACATGAATATATGAATGCAATCTAATATTTTAAACATGTATGTAAAGAAAAGAACAACACATATTCATTGACATATATATATATATATATAACCTCTTCAGTTTTTGTCAATTCTGAGATTTTTGTTTTTTTACCCAAAACTTAATTTGGTAGGCTATTATTTCTACACTTTTTCTGGTTAATTCCTATCAATCATCCAGCAGTAGTCTGCCATGAAACTGACATCACACTGTCCCTGGTACTTTCTGTCCACTTCCTTATTGTTTCATGTTGAAACCTAAATACTTAAACTGAACTTAGAATTTTTTCACGTTTTCTTTATAATTTGAATCATTGTTGTTACCTAAAAACTTAATTGAGCAGTACTCAGAGTTCCTGTAGGTTTCTTTCAAATGCACAGAATGAGCGACTGGTATTAATGTATATTTATAACTGTTATGAAGATTTACTCCTTTAAGACTTTTTAGATTAGTCTATAAATAGTCTCCATTCTTCTGCATTGTAATCTCTTCCAATTTTCTGCACTATGTCACTTACTGTATGTCAGTACAGTAAAGCAAGGATACATTCTTCTAAAAATATGAAATTCAAACAAACTATGATTAAAATAAAATATTGATATTTCAATATTTATAGTGTGAAAACAACAAAAAAACCTTTATTGACAACTAAAAATGTGTTTTGAGAAAAAATGTTATGCAATGGAAAAAATGTTTTTCATCTTTTTAATTCAGCACCCAAAAACATGAAAATCACATTAAAAAATAAAAAAAAATTTTGAATGTACACCTGCGTTTATAGGTTCAAAGAAAACAGTAGCCTTTAAATGTCATGTCCACAAACTTTGGCAAACCAGTAAGTGTATAGCACCTGCCTTTATGCCCGTCACCTGGTAATGTCATGTGTTGCACACTGCTGATTGAGATTTCCTAAGTAAATGTCATAGTAACAACATATATAAAACATCTGAAAATGGCAGCACCCATACAAAATGTCATCACAGGAGAACATAATTAGTAAAATTGTATTGAAATTAAAAATAAATCTGACCATTGAATTCCTTGGTCTCTGAAACATACCAAAATGATGTATAACTTATTTAAAGAAACCAATGAACTATTTGGGAAAATTAAAAACAAGGATCAGAAATCTACTTGCATTGTGTAGGTAACTTTCCACAATCTTAACTAGGGAAAGTCATGTAAGGTTTTTTTTTAAGTGCATTCTCTGTAAGATAGGCCTCCTATGTAGTCAGCTGGTCAATCAGTCTGTTAGTCCACATATCTGCTCATAAAACTCTTGTCTATATTAACACCATTTTGTAGAGTGTTGAATTTAAACATAAGTTTGTATTCCCATTCTCTCCGCTTCTGTTGGGTCTTGAAATTACCCATAAGCACAGTGACCCTCAGATCCTTTATGCTGTGGCCATTAACTGTTAAAGTGTGCTGCCACCGGAAGATCACTACTATTCTGATTACAGTAATATGAAATCTACAGTATGTGAGTTCATTCGCTGGCGCAGTGTTTGACCAGTTTCCCGTACATACAGTCCAGTGTTGGGGGACCTTATGCACATGATTAGGCAGACCACATTAACAGATTTGCATGTGAACAGACCCTTTAATTTAGGTTCCTGCTGGCAATGTGGTATAACTACCTGATCTGTCGTGTAGATATGTGCACAGGTGCCACACCTTTTTTGTAGGCAGGGAGATGTGCCACTTGCTGCCGAGCCACACATAGAGTTTCGGACAATCAGATGTTTGAGGTTTGGTGGTTGTCTGTATGCAAGGAGGGGAAGTTCTGGGAATAAATCCTTCAGTTTATTGTCTTTCTGTACCATGGGTTAAAGCTCTTTCATAATGTTGCGAAGTGTTTCCAGATGTGGATGATAAGTTACAACTAGTGGGACCCAGTTCTTGGTTTCTGCACCTTTGTATTCCAGAAGTTTTCTCTGGGTATAACCGTAGCTCTCCTGATTTGTAGGTCTGTTGATTTGGCAGTGTATCCTTGTTTAATGAAGTCTGTCCTGAGTTTCTGCAGTTGTGTGTCCCGATCCATTGGGTCTGAGCAAATACGATTGTAACGTATTGCCTGGCTGTAGATGATGGAGTTCCGTATATGCTTTGGGTGGAAACTGTCATTTCTTAGATATGTCCGTCTGTCTGTTGGTTTGTGAAAAATAGAGGTCATAAGGGTACCGTCCTTTATGCGAATGGTAGTGTCCAGAAAGCTGATTTCTGCTTGTGAATAATTTAAGTTTTATGTTGGGGTGGAATGAATTGTAATTCCTATGGAAGCAAAGAAGGTCTTTTTTGCTTGCAGTCCAGATTATAAGAATGTCATCTATGTAGCAAAGGTAAAGCATTGGTTTATTGCACATGTTGACAAGAAGTCCTGTTCTAATCTTGCCATGAATAAGTTTGCGTAATGGGGTGTGAAATAACATCCCATTGCAGTTCCCATTAGTTGTAAGTAAATGTCCTGACCAAAAGAAAACACATTGTGAGTTTGTATGAATTTTATCAATTGTATCATTGGCTCTGTTTGTAAGCCATGTTGTTGCAGGTAAGTCTGACAGATCATAGTCCCATCATCATGGGGGATGTTTGTGTATAATGCCTCCACATCCATTGTGACAAGGAAGGCTCACTCAGAAATGGTGTCTAGGGCAGCAAGTTTTTTAAGGAGGTGGGTGGTGTCCTGTACATAGCTGGGTGTGTTTCTGGCAAGGGGTTTGAGAATGCTTTCAACCCATCCTGAAATATTTTCTGTCATTGTGCCAATTCCTGAGATTATTGGCCTTCCTGGGTTCCCATCTTTATGAATTTTGGGGAGCATGTAGAAGTATCCCACTTTTGGATCCTCAGGCATTCGACTACTGATGTGATTCTTGATTTTAACAGGTAAGTTGCTTAACAATTTCTTCAGTTTTTTCATGTAACCTTGCCAGATGAAGGGGCCTTAGCTGCCTCGAAAGCTTGCATTTGTAATCTATTTAGTTAGCCAATAAAAGGTGTCATTTCACCCTACTTTCTCCTGTATCAATCTATGGCTAACATGGTAAAACACTCTACTTCCACAATCTTAAAATATTTCAGTTGTCAGCTACTGTTGGTGGTTTATAAGTTAACTGTAATTATGGATATGGGTCGGAGAGTATATAAGGGAGAGATGAGGTTGGATTTGGGTGGTTGCCTGAGCTGAGTGGGGCTTGTGCATTTTAATTTCTCAGACTTCTTCTCACTGTTACCAGTTTTTCTATTTCTTGTTGTTTAACCTCCTCTCCCATCTTATCATCATCACCCTTCACTCCCTTCCTAAGCATAGGCCACCAGTCAGGTTCCTACAGGCAGATCGGTCCTGGGCCTTGCTCTCTATCTGGTTCCTGGTATGATCCGTTCTTTTGATGTCTGTTATCAGCTCTATTCCCCATGTCTTTCCAGGCTGTCCCATTTTTCTTTTCACATTACTGATTGCCTGGTGAAGTTTGTATGGAGCTTGTGAAGAGTGTGTCCATCTCTCTCATCTTTTAGTTGCTTTGTCCCTTTCTGTAGTTCTTTATTTTCTACTAACAAAATACCCGCGCTTCGCAGCGGAGAAGTAGTGTGTTAAAGAAGTTATGAAAAAGAAAAGGAAACATTTTAAAAATAACATAACCTGATTGTCAATGTAATTGTTTTGTCACTGTTATGAGTGTTGCTGTCATCAAGGATTTGATTATCATTATTTCTTTCAATCAGGTTCGTATTTGGAGGACGTGTTGTTTAGAAGTTACATTCCCTGTTTGTCAACCGTTGTAAAGATAACAGGTTTCATTCATCGAAGTGTTCACTACCCAAATCGCTACTCGTAAATGTAAGATGTTTAACAGGCATTCCCGGTATTAACTTGTGGATTTTCCTGCGAATATTTAGCGGCAGCGTGTCTATGAACTTGTGGAATCTCTTGCGAGTATTTAGCGACAGTGTCTTGTGACGGTTGTCACAAAATTTTTATTGTGTGCCTTAAACTGTTTCTGCCGCGTGCATCCTTTTAGAGATTATGTCCCAGTAATTAACCGGCTGTGGGATATCTGTTTAAGAAGAATTGGGGGAAAACTACGGCTGCGGGTACTTGCTAAACGTACCATGGTGTGACGTAAGGGGAACTGACTGTAAAAAGGCAAGGAGGCGCGTATTTTGAACGAAAAAGGAGAAGACAGCGAAGGAGCGGAAAAGTGAGAAGGAAAACTGTTTAAATAAAGAGCTAGGAAGGTGAATGGAAAGAAGCAGCCAGCGGTAAAGCAAGGAAGACTCCGTAATAAGGACGGCTGGGTGCACGTAGAAGGTGTAACAATAAGATTGTTAAGCCTTATGATAATGTTCCCGCACGGAGGGTTTAGAGAGACGCACTGGGAGAAGTATAGAATAGGGAAGCCCGTGTGACTGTTCTGCTGTTCTCCTTCGACAGTTCTGTGGCTCTGCATATTTGTATGCACCTGTCTAAAGTCAGTTTGTCTTCTCTCAGTAATCTTTGTTGCAAACTTGCATCACTGGTTCCGCACACAATTCGGTCACGTATAAGGGAACTTTTAATCTCCCTGAAATTGCATGTGCCTGATAACACTCTCAGATCTGTGACGTAGTTGTCTATATTTTCTCCCCTTGCCTGATTTCTTGAAAAAAATCTGAACCTCTCTACAGTTTCGTTTATTTTCGGGTTGTAATGTTCATCAAATTTACGTATCATCAAAGCTCATGGTTAACTCATCAGGTTTTATACCGGTCAGCGCCTGACACAATTCTCGGCCGCTCTCTCCAATAAGATAACAGAATAATCTGACCTTAGTGTTTTCCTCTGCCTCCGGCATTGCAAGTTCTGTGTATAATCTGAACTCGTCCTTCCATGTTCTCCATGACTTTGCCAGGTCTTTAGCATCGAGGCTTTATACCCTGCGTCTTCTTATTAAACTTGTATCTCGCGAATATCTTGTGCGATCTTGCGATGTCCACGGCTTTATTTAATTTTAGCTCACACCCGGCACTTAAAACTTTCCCTTGCACTTTCACTGAGTTTGTGCCAAACACTATTCTATCCCAGACCATCTCATCTTCGTTTGCATAAGCACAGTCCTTCAACAGCAATTTTAATTCAGTTAGAAAGTGATCAAAAGTCTCGTTTATACCCTGCGTCCTCTCAGTAAACTTGTATCTCGCGAATCGTATTCATCTTAGGCATGACAAACGCCAGCCGCAGCGTGTCTATGAACTTAATTTAAACTTAAGCTTTACACCTTGCTTTCCTATTTGTTTGCATAAGCACAGTCCTTCACCAGCAATTTTAACTCCATTACAGCAATTTTAACTCCCTTACAAAGTGATCAAAAGTCTCGTTTACATCCTGCGTCTTCTCATTAAACTTGTATCTCGCGAATATCGTATTCGTCGTAGGCATAACAAACACCAGCGGCAGCGTGCCTATGAACTTAATTTAAACTTAAGGTTTACACCGTGGTTTGTTTCCGCAGTAGGTGCACTTATGAATATGCTTGTATGCGGCACTCGCTTCATATTCTTTTGCTGCCTTCTCAATTGTTTAATGCGTTTTTTGAACAGGTTTCATTCATCGAAGTGATCACTACCCAAATCGGTACTCGTGAATCTAAGATGTTTTATAGACATTCCCGGTATTAAGTTGTGGATTTGCCTGCGAATATTTAGCGGCAGCGTGTCTATGAACATAATTTAAACTTAAGCTTTACACCTTGCTTTCCTATTGATATGTGTACAAAGGCTTGTTCAGCGTCAGGGGGTTTCCCAGTAGCTGCACTTATGAATATGCTAAGCACAGTCCTTCACCCGCAAATATTTAGCGGCAGCATGTCTCCCTGACCATCTCATCTTTGTTTGCATAAGCACAGTCCTTCACCCGCGAATATTTACCTTATATGGGCAGGCACTCAATTACGTGGAAGGCATGATGATGCGGGATGCAACTCCGCCTCACACGGCTACCGAGCTGCAGGCTATGGCCATATATATCGACGAAAGTAGGTTCCAGTTATGACTGTTACGCGTAAAATTTCGAAATGAAACCTGCCTAACTTTTGTAAGTAAGCTGTAAGGAATGAGCATACCAAATTTCAGCCTTCCACCTACACGGGAAGTTGGAGAATTAGTGATGAGTCAGTTAGTGAGTCAGTGAGTCAGTCAGTCAGTCAGTGAGGGCTTTGCCGTTTATTAGTATAGATTATGTCAGGCCATCTCACTTCCCCAAATAGTTATTGGTGAAAGCTTGTGTCTTTTTAATTATTGTCTCCATTATTCTCCATGTTTTTGTGCCATATAGAAGCTGAACAGTCAAATCTTTGAGTGTAAATTCTGTCTGTATTTATTATCATGATTTTGTTTTTCTTTTTGTTGATTGTCAGTCCCGACTGAACCGAGATGTTAGGCACTACGTCTGTTTTATCCTACATTTATCAGTGGGTGCTTCAAGTTCCTTTATGTAGTCAATGAAATTGATGTACAATGGGAAGTCTATTATTTGCTTTACTATGATCCATAGCATCGCAATTTGGTCAATCTCTTCTAAATCCAGCTTGTTGATCCTTATAGTCTTACCACTTTGTAATGGGAACAGTTACTGAGGTCACCATTTTTAAGAATCTTGATGAGATCTTTATGAGACAAATCTTGACCGTCTCCTGTCTACCTCTTTTTATTACTGAGTACAGTATCTCTTAGGTAAAAAATAATTTTGTGAACATAAGGACCCTGAGTTCAGGTCACTTGTGCTTGTGTATGCTGAATCTTCTACATTGTGACTATGAAGATGTTGCTGTTATAACTAGGGTTTATTTCCTGGTTTACTTGTATTTTCTGTTTTATTATTATTTTTCACATTCTTTATGTAATTTCTGTAATATTTGTTACTTTGTACCTATGTACTGTGCTTTTAAGTTTATATATGTTCTTTGTGTTTTGTGGGTGGAGCGCCAAGAGACACAACTAGCATAATGTCACACCTGTGGGATAACTTTCTATCTTTATATTCTGGTGAATGAGACAGATTCCCTCAGGTGGTCATTGAGTGTTGTTTGGAGTTCAAAAATATTTGATTTTTTTTTTAATATTCTCATTTTTCTGGATTTTGCTTCTGATTTTGGACTCTGATTTCTGGATTGTGTATTGGGACATGTTGGTTATGAATCATAAAAATACTTTTGTTTGGGTTGTCTCAACACTTGGAAGTCACTTTGGTATATATTGGGACTTTTATTGCATTTTGAACTTTTAAAGCCATCTAACCCTTTTTGAGTTTTTGTAGGGTTAACAGTGCAGAAAGTTGTTTGGGGTGGGCGGCCTGAAGTAATGACATGAGAACTTCTGTGAAGCTCCTTGTCTGCTTTTTGAGATTTTTAATAGGCCTTACTCACCTTCTCCATATTTGCATCTCCAAATCGCATCAGTTGTGGATTTCATTTAGGAATTGCACTTGCTTGTAGTGATGTCCATTATGAAGAGAAAAACAATGCTGAATTGTAGCTTTCTCCTCTACTTTCTCTCTAAAAACTGTGCTATTATTATTCTCCTTAGATGTAGACTGAAGGTTAAGGATTTACAATTGTGCAGTGGTGATCTGAACCAATTTTATTGCTTGCAGTCTAAAATACAGTAGGTGGTCATAAGTTCTTGTTTGTCTCTGATTTTGGCTATAGTATTGTCCTTCCTTCTTTTCTGATGTTAACAGTCAATTGCTTAAATTCCCTGATTATGAGCTACTTGTTTTTACTGACGCCAAAGCTGCAACAAATCCACTATTTGACACAGCCCTACTCCTATTGGCACCCACATTTTACATTTTCTTTATGTAAACTTACTGCAGATATTAATTTGGTTGGCTGATGTGGCTGATGTACCCTTCTGCCAGAAAACTCTTTTTTCTATTTTTCATGATTTGAAATTCTGTATGGATTACATTTTTATTTTATGCTCCTTTAGATGTCTGGTTAGCTTTGTCAGCTTTGTCCAATTGCAAATTCTGCCCAACACAATCGTACTAACTATTGACACAAAACTGGAAATTCAATACCTCCCTTCTGAGCAGTAAATTGCCATTATTTGAATTACCTGGAAAGGCCAATGCTATGGCCAATAACGAATATCCAATTGTCAATATTTGAACTGAGCTTCAGAAGACAGAATTTCAAATTCACTATAGTATGACTCTCTGTAACCCATCTGTTGTCAGGCCAAGCTGGGTACTTGTGCTTATAGATGGTTCCATTACTGAGTTATGGGAAAGTGTCAAAGTCACTATAGCTAATTTCCTCATATTGAAAACAATTATCCCTTCTCCTCATTGTTACAATCAGAGAAGGCACTTCATCTAATTTCTTAAACCTAAGAATTAACATGACAGTCATCAGTTTACTTTTAAAAAAGGTAAGGACATTACTTATAAAAATCATTCTCAACAAGGGATATACAGTACATTAAAAAACATTGACCCATAGTCCTTGTCTATCATTTATGAAGAGTTATTTGTAAATTAATATTGAACAGTCCTGCTTTATACGTTTGCAATCAACCTCTGTCAACATTCAGACTCTTACATATTAGTCATTCTGCTTCATCCCTTATGGATCTAGCTACTTTTCTTTCCCTTGACATGGAGAAGGCATTTGATTGTATGGACTTTCATTTCTAATAACATGTTTTGGACAGGATTGGGTTTAGTACAGGTTTTATACAGGTTTAATAAGACACTATACTCTTCGCCTCTACATTCCTTCTAAGACAATTCTGAAATCTTGTGCCCTTTCCCTATTAGTAGAGGGAACAGGCAAAGCTGTAAATGCAAGCTTGGTGAGTGCTTTTTGGTGGTCACTGAAAAGGCAAAAGGAAGGATGGGGAGAAAAAAGATGAAGTCCACAAAAAAATCTACATTTCTCTTTTTAGTGAATGAGAAGCCAATGGGCAACAACTGCTGACATCACTTCTGGGCAGCCAATCAGTCTAGCTCCTTCTAGTAACTCAAAATATAGGGATGGCCATTTGGAGATATCTCCAAGGAAGAATGAACTCCAACAGTCAGGAAAATAAAGAGTAACCACACAGGAACAGTAGCACTGCTTTGACGCTGGGTGCCGCCAGTCTGCAAAATTGAGCGGAGAACTTGCGTACGACAAGGTATGAGGTACCGTTAAATAGTGCTTTTCTCCAAGTTTAGGTTTTATACATCGCGATTTGAACGTGGAAAAGTTCTTACGCAACATTTCTGTGCGTACGCACCATTTATACATGAGGCCCCAGTTCCCTAAAACCCAGTCTAAGATGTCTCCAAAAATTCCCTAGTCCTGCAGGATGCAAAGATTGGAGTGAAGGAGGCAAAAATAAAATAGAAATCCAACTGTGCTCCACAAACATACTTTGCCTTTTTATATATTATTTATGAACTTATTTCATTTATTTTTCGGTAGAGGATATTCCCAGGCTGATGCTGGAATGGTGTGGCTTCAGACTGAGTTTGAATTTCCTTCACATTGGAGGCAGCTGGATGAGATCTGGCAAGGTTGTTCTTCCTAGCCACATAAACTTTCACCAGGTTATGACATAACTGCATTCATTTCAGTTTACCACCATACCAGTTATTGTTGATCTTACTGCATCTGGCAAAAGTATTATAAATGCTGACATCAATGATGGTAAAAAAAGACTAAGAACCATCAGGCAGACCTGTAATGGCAGTTACGGTATATGTGGCAATAATTTTATACAAGTATCTTACCAGAATTTTGTTTTCATTATAATTTAAAATATTTTCTGAGTTTCGGCCCTCTCTGTTGCCAAAACTGTACATTTCTGTCACTCAATTTATTGTTTTTCTATCAATAAAAAATTGATTAAAAAATACAGTATCTATATTGTTTTTCTGGAATGCAGGTGGAGGAGGGGTATTTAGTTTTATGTATGTTTGTTAAGTCTATTCTTTAAAGCTAGGCACACATGACAAGATTCAACATGATTTCTAGTTGGAAGACTACAGCTGCATTGCCTCTGATGGTATAAAACTATATAACATGGAATTGTAGGGCTGACTGATTTCCTGATGAGATTTCATTGTGCTTCCACACCTCTTTGCACTACAAAAGCATCCTCAGATCACCTCACTACTGCCAGCCAATCAAAATGAATTTTCACAGTTAAACTGAACAAACATCCATTAGATAAGTTGAGTTCAGCTGAAGTCTCTTCAAACAAAAAGATACAAAAAAGACCAGCCTCTCCTCCGTTTGCAGTGCAAAACACAAACTTTCCTACATTTCTCATGGCATCTCTTATTCTATTTGTGGGCATTACATGCATTGTAATTCCAGTTGAGCGCTCCTTGGTTGTCAACTATCACATTCACACAGTCCAGTATGAGTGCCAAGACTGGGTCACCCTGGAATGTCACACTATGTAACTAATGGTCATGGAAACAACCTACAGTGCATCACACATTTATGTTCTCTCTATTACTACAACATGCAAGAAGACTTAGTCCATTATTCAAACATTTTAGAGAAACCAGAAGATTGAAAAGCCAGAGAGCAGAAGTCACAATTCAGTGGAAGGTTATTTTACAATTATATAGTGTGTGTTATTTGTAAATAGGGTTGATACTCTGAGTTAAAATTTTATTCCAAACAGCATTGGCCCTGCTTTAAAACAAGATGGGAGTTGTTGAAAAGATCAATAATGTGTCGATTACATACTTTAGAAAATGTGAAAAAAATAAGTTTTAGTATAAAGCCATTAAATCTTATGGGAAAGGATTTATAATTACACACATTAATCATCATACACAGATGTGGTGGGATTCTGAAAGAGACAATAGCCATAAAGGTCACCTGAAATGTTAACTCCAATGATCAATAAGGTTTACGTCAGGGAAGCCATTTCAATAATAGATTTACTTCAACAATGCACAAATCTGTTCATAAACAGCCTTTAGAGCAAAGACAAATTCCTTTGAAAAATATCATCCACATAATGGTTACATAATAAATAGTGCAAGAGGCTAGAACTGCTGCCAAATAGATTAAGTGGAATTTGTATGTTATCCCTACATGCTATTGCAAGATTTTATGGAGGTATGCTTGCATAGGCCCTGTGAAGGATTTAGCTGCCTTTTTAGGATTAGGCTATGCCTTGCCTTGGCTGCTGCTGGGATAGGATCTGAACCACAACCCTACAACTGGATTACGTGGAATGGAGAATGACGCATTATTAGCATAATAACACTTGTACCATAACATGAATTCTACCTTTGGTTTAAATTTTCTCAAAATGTACCTCTGTATAATTGATGGTGCAGACTTTAAACCTTACTTTAAACCACTACCATCACTTCCAGAATCACCCCAGGGCTGTCAGGCAACATTTTCCTTCTACTAATCATTTGCAACATGTACCACTACTATACCTTTACATTCTTGAATGTATTTAATACATACCTTTACTGCGGTAAATATTCTAAAGCTCACTCAGGTTAACCCTCATTGGTATTACCAATAGCTCAAGCGCAGTCCTCACCCTGACCTTTTATTGATCAACTTACAATAGAATCTGCTAAGAAAGATGAATATTGTACCAACAATACATTTCAGACATTGACTTTCATATAAGAATACAGCTTGCAAACAGATACACATAAATAGTATGCTTCTCAATTCAACTCTCGTGCAATATTACTACCAACTACCTGCATGACAGAACCCAGGTTATTAAATATTCCTTATGGGCATGCATACGTTTATTGCAATACAGAGGGATAGCAGTTGCTGCCCGATGTCCCAAATTACTAATTTAACAGTTTGACTGTGACTGCCAGAAACTGCTTCAGTGTTACAATTTCAATGGAGAGCTTCTGCTAATTACAATCTACAATATCCAGGAATAGACAGATGAGGAGAAGTGTTTTGGGAGCAGAGCAATCAACAAGCTCCAAAGATACCAATCAATGCATCATCCATACATCACTCAGCAGCAAGCCAATAACTGAGTCATTGGTTTAACTGGAATCACAGATGCTTGGATTTATTCCCATCAGTAAATTATTGTGTAAAGTCAAGACTAGCTATCTAGATTTTTAATTTAATATTTTACAGGACTGAAACAAGCAATTCTTAAAAAGTGAACACTGTATATCTGATTAGGTTTTGCTCTTCACACATCTTTGGAAAAAACAGCTCAAAGACTAATAAAATAATCTCTTACTACAGAATTCTACACATACTCTTGTGATTCTGAACATCGAGTGAGTGTACACTTCTGTCACACATATTTAAAGGCTTAACTAGACACTTTCTGAAGAAGGAATTTTGATTAGCTTTTTAATATCTTTTGCTGGTTAGAACATAAACATGCATAATCAAGTATGCACCGTGTACAGTGTAAAGATTATGATTGTGTAAACATTAAATTGTGAATGACAAAAATATCCTTTATATATAAAATGCTTTGAGATGCTATTATGCAAATACTATGCAAATAGACAATGACAAATGATACACAGTATATCATAAAAGAGAGGCAATTTCGGAGATTTTTGACTTCCTTAAAAATAATGATTTGCAGTTATTTTTTTAAACACACTTCAGTCCTTTAAGAGTAACTAGAAAAAAATGTTTTAAGGAAGGACTTTTTCCAAAAATCACCTGGATGTGTGTTTCTAGGGGGTGGGGTGACAAAATGATAGAGGGATAAATTACAGAATAAAATGTAATAAGCTGTGAGGGCAGGTAAATTTTTGTGGAGTCACAAATGTGGTGGCTGCATCTAACCAGCTGCAGCATACATATAAGCTTACATAAATATTAGGTAACCATTTGTGAAACAGTACCCCACTAACAAAAACAGTTGTTGACTACTTAATACAACATTTTCCAAGGTGTTCCTTTGATCTCATTAGATAGAAATAGAGAAGTAGTGGTTTGAATACATCTCTGACTTTAAGAAGCATATTATTATGTCCCATAGGTTGCAGTAAGATAAAAAGTATGCTTTGTGCTTGAGGCTGAACTTGTCATTCTCAAACAGCTTAATATAAAAATATTATGCTTGGTACATTACAAGAAAAAATGGCCAAACCTTCTACAGTGACCCCAAAACATTGAAATAACAGCTTGCTTAATTAGGCTAGTAGTCCAATTAAAAACAGGTTGTAACAAAAAGCTTGCAGCCACATGGGGTCACCAGGACTGAGTCTGAGAAACACTAAATTATCTTAATAAGATAACTTTGGCAAATAGGACAATAGCCAGCCAGAGTTTTCAGAGAAAAACCCCATGGCAAAAACAAAGGAAAATGTGCAAAGTTCAGATATATGGCAGACAGGAGTCTAATTCCAATCCAGGATGCTGACTTGATAAGACAAAAAGACTAACTACTGGTCTGTCATGCTTCCCAGACTAACTTTGCCATGGACAAAAATAAAACAGAAAACATATTAAGGGATTCAACAAGAAAAAGGTTTAGTTTGTTTTTTATAGTTGAAAGGGAAAGTGAACAAAATCCATGGCTTGCAGTAATACTCTGTTTTGCTGTGTTTAAAAGCTGTGTGGTGAGATCAAATTTCCAGATGTTTGTTACCACATTCACAGCCTCTTTTGCTTTAACTCCTGCTAGTTTACCTGTCAACAATCGATAAGATTCAAGATCTCCTCACCTGTCAGCTAGAACTGCTGAGTTCAAGCTAGGCAGTGCAGAGACTCTCCATTAACTAGTTAAAGAAAATGGAGTTTAGCAAAGATCCAACAGAAGCACGCTGGTTTATTTTAGATCTTTGTCCAATTGTGTAACCTAATGAAGTCACATGATCTTCCTGTGCTTTCAGTTGGGATGTCTGACAACATATTTACCAGGAGTGTGCACTCCCTGCTGGACATTGTACATTACCAGACATTTTGCTTTAAATACCACTTATTTACATTAAAACACAAAATTAATCAGAATGCTGCTTCCAAATAAACTCCACTGCAAGTAGCATTACGAGTCTGAAGTGGTAAGGAGTGAAAAGAATCAGGTTAAAAGAATGGAAACTTTCCTCTATTTGGCTCACGTTCTGTGCATGAAAAAAATAAAAGTTGAGCAGAGCATGCCAAGACAGTGATTGCAGTCTGTCCTACTTGAGCAAAGGATGTCCCTTCCATTGTATAAACTAACCTAATCTTTAAACCTGAAATGAGTGACAGTGACACTTAAACCAAAGCACAGACACACATGATATTGAAGAATGATGACAGCTTAGCATGGCTTATCACTGAAAGACAGGCACGTAATCTGAAGAAATAATGAGGATAGAGGCATGTAACTGCAGTATTAATAAGGAAGCAATGCACTAGAGGTACAATATAAATGACAATATAAATGTGTCTGCAAAAAAATAATTCTAAAGGAAAAGCAAAACAAAGAAAATACACACAAAAGTGGATGCATTGAAAACCATTGATTGACAAAAAAACTTTTCATTCTGGCACAGATTCTTTGCATGTGCAGTCGATTCTTTTGGCATGAAAGGTTTCTAATATGAGGACAAAAAAGAAATATTAGATACAGATATATAGTAGGCTACCAAGCACAATACTGACAGATCATGAAAACTTGAGCCTGTATTATTGTATGCAGCAAAATTACTTTTAAAATCAGGAACCCATAGGTATTTCACAAATTTATTATCATCTATTCGTTATCTTTGGAACCTGTTACAGATGTAAATAAATGTTCTTTCTGGAAACCTTATGTGAGTAATTTTTTTGAGAAACAAAAATGGTAAAATGATTCCACTATGGCATCCATCTGAAGAACGACTTAGGCACCATTGTTTTTAAGAGTTTGCCTATAATGCACAAATGAAACCCATACAAATTCAATCCTGATTACTTAAACATGGTCCTTAGGAGCAAAAGATATGAAGTCAGTGTTTTTAGACAAGTCGAAGCATGGTGAAACTTTTAAAAATTTTTGCATTTTAATGATTTTCAATTATTTTCTCCACATTATATATCCATTCATTATCCAATCCGCTATAACCTAACTACAGGGTCATGGGGGTCTGCTGGAGCTGATCCCAGCCAACACAGGGGGCAAGGCAGGAAACAAACCCTGGGCAGGGGAGGAAACTGGAATACCCGGAGGAAACCCACGCAGACACGGGGAGAACATGCAAACTCCACGCAGGGAGGACCTGGGAAGCGAACCTGGGTCTCCTAACTGCGAGGCAGCAGCGCTACCCACTGCGCCACCGTGCCACTCATATATATATATAAATAAAAATTCTGTTAGAAAGTAAAAAAAATAACATGCAGCAAAATTTTGAAACAGATCCCAAAAAGCATATCTTACAGTTAAAAAAAAGGTAGGAAGGTAGGTGAAGTGTGTGGTCAAAGAATAAGACGGGATTTAAATAAATGGATATCTTTTCCTGCAGTTACAGATGCAGCAGAATCATAATACATTTAAGTTTAATACTTATTTTTATTGATACCTTTGTTTTAGGAATAATGTATTAAGCCAGCAACCTCTAGATGATATAGCCTTACTAACACTGTAAATGTACTTTAAAGTGTTAATTTTACAGCCTAAATAATAATAAAAGGTGTGACAGATAGGGGGCGCTATTGCTTCCTTGACCCCTTGTCCAAGATGCCAGACACCAGATAAAAGTGCAAAAGTTGACTTTATTAATAATCAACAGTGCACAAAGCACCCTCCTCTCCACTATACTCATTAATAAACACACAATAACTACAATAATCTCTCCACCACTCCCAGACGCGTTGCCACCCTTCCACCCAGCTCAGCTCGCCGTCTGGGAGCTCCCACAGTCCTTTTATATTCCCTGACCCGGAAGTGTTCCAATCCCCAGTCCATGTGATCTCATCACTTCCGGGTCAGATAAAGAGTCCTTTTCTTTACCCCGGAAGCACGTCATTCACCTTGTCCATGTGACTCGGACGTACTTCCGGGGCGTAGGGTAAATAAGCATCGTTCCTCCTTGCAGCATCTCCTAGTGGCCCCCATAGCAGGGCATCATGGACATTGGAGTCTTTATGCACAGCCCTGTTGGTCTTCGGGGCACTTCCATACTGCAGGGAGGGCTCCACCTGGCGGCCTTGGGGTATTGGCCGGGATGAACGGCCGGCCATACACCACAAAGGAAAATCAGAAATATGAAAGTTAATTCCCATTATGCTTAATGAAAAAAAAATCATCTTTTGTTTGCTATGATAAATGTTTAAGAGTTTTAATTTTTAACAATAGCAAATCGGGGATTTTGAGTTCAAGAGTGAAACAGAACAGGATTATATAATGCTGGAGACATATTTAAAATCTGTTCTGTACTCACATTTACCAAACAGGGAAACAGAGGAATGTGGTAGAATAATCAGTCCATTTTATAAATGACAAAACAAACTAATAAAATCAAATTATAAAAAACGCAGACTGAAGACATGATGTGCAACACACATGCAAAGTACAGAAGTATTGCAGCATAGCATCTCTGGAGTAACACAATGCACAAATAGACACGATTAGAGCAAGGTTAAATAAAGAACTGTTCTTTTACAATCAAATGTCAGTTTAAGAATTTCTTCAAATAGATTCGAATTATACTTGAATAGTGATGGCTTTTCTTACAACTCTAATACTTACTGAAAATCTGTCTAGGAAAAGCTCTACAAAAATGAACAAATCATAACAATAATGCTGATTTTGATTTTGTTTGATTTGATTAGTTTGATTAGTTGTGTGTGTGTCTGTGTATATATTTCAATTTCAATTTCAGTTTTATTTCAAGAAGAAGGGAGCATCTCCCCTCTACCATCATGATGTAAGAGCCTATCTTGATGAAAACCTGCCAAACAAATGGATTGGGCAAAGAGGCAGCCCTTGCATTCAATAGACCTCATTGCAATTTTTTTTTTATGAGCTCATGTCATGTTTTGTCCTGGGTATTACATTACACTGCATCCGGCCCTGCATGCGGTCCTCCAACTTGCAGGGAAATCATGGGGGTTGGTGGCAGGAATGAAACTCCAGCCACCATTAAAAAACTTCACACAGCTGTGAGATGACAGAAAGGACTCCTTTTTGCTCTTCCCGGGAGTGGCTCTGCTGCAGCCACCCAGAGGAAGGCTGCTTGCATCATGAAGTGGATGGGGGAAAGCCCTCGGGAGCCCCATCCCCCAGAAGAGTCAAAACCGTAGAAGAGCCAATGGGGTTAGTCCTGTCGGGGATCAGAACTGGTGTGGTGCAGAGTCATCACCCACTGCACAGCAGTCTTCATGAACCAATTTGAGGTGGCCCATCTGGGTAGGCATGTGGAACATCTTGTTTCTCCGGCATGATGATCAACTTTCTCTGCTGTCAGAGAAGCTGCGTAAACTCCACATTTCAGTGGTGGCGCTCTCTGAGGTACGCAGACCTGGGACTGGCTAGATCTCTGTAGATGGATACACCTTTTATTGGTCTGGTCGCTCTGATGGCTGTCATACTCGGGGAGTAGCTGTTGCTGTAGTGGATTGGCTTCTTCCGATGGTGTCTAATGTCACTCCTTTCAACAAGCGTATTATGACAGTCAGATTACGGCACTCTCTGGGTGCCTTGTCTGTTGTCTTAGTGTATGCTCTGACTGCCATGAGGGATGTCTCAGTGAGGGAGACATTTTATTCACAGCTTCGCAAGGTGGTTGATGGGTGCCTGTGAGGTGACACTCCTCTGGTCATGGGTGACTTCAATGCAACCACTGGCACTGACAGGACTAGCTATGAGGATTGTCTCTGTCTCCATGGGTCTGGTGACCGTGATGAAAGTGGCTCCATGTTCCTTGCCTTTCAAAGGGTCAGGGGCTACAAATCGCTGGATCCTGGTTCCAGAGCCCTGAGCCGCATCGTTGGACTTGGTACTCCAATACTGGTGGTGCGGTGAAGGAGATCGACCACATCCTTGTGGGCAGACATTCTAGGCTCTTGCAAAACTGCAGGGTCTACAGAAGTGCCCAGTTTGTGAATTCTGACCACAGACTTGTTGTTGCTGCTCTGAAGATCCAGCTTAGGTACAGTGCATACCACCTACTAGGAAAATGAGGCTGGACTTGGCCAGACTCCAAGATTAGGCTGTTTCTAACAAGTTTGCATGCAGTTTGTGTGAGTAACCTGTGGATTTGGGTGTGACTGCCAATTCTAAAGTGATGTTGGAGACCTTCCGTGACAAGAACCTGAAGGTTGCTGAGGGTTGTGTTGGTGTTACCAGTGTTCCCAGAAAGAGGTGTTTCATCTCGCAGCGCACCCTGGATATCATCGAGATTGTTGCAGCGCATGGATTGATAGCAACTCTGGTCTGTACCAGGAATTGAGAAGGACGGCTGCGAGGGCTCTGAGGGCAGATAAGGAGGCATTTGTTAGAGAAATCTTTGAGCAAGTGACACACCATCTGTGGTCTAGCGACCCACGTCCTGCTTACAGAGGAATCGAAACATTACGCACATCTGAATCTGTTCCACAGAGAGTCGCAGTCAGGGCGGTGATCTCCTGGATTGCGTTTTTTTTTTTAAAGAAAAAAACTTGCAGGACACCTTCCCAAATGTAGACGCTGCTTTACTTGGCATTGCCTGTCACAAATGCAAGTGGTGCGAGATCTTTCTCCAAAGTTAGGCTAGTGAAAGATAGGTTCAAATCGACATTAGGACAATTTAGGACAATCGTTTGATTCTGATGTCAATCAAGAGTGATCTGGTTTGAAAACTGGATTTTAATGATCTGAAAAGCAACCATTTGTCTTTGTTAATATATGGAATGGCCTATGCAGTATTTGATATTCCTGTTTTGTAGGCATTTGCGATAGGCTTCTGTTGACTTGGTTACTATCATCTGCACAGCAATAACTAATTTAAGATACAGCATACTTTGCCTTTCATCATCTCAGTGAGTAAGCCCATATTATTTTCTGTACTTCAGATTTTTGCTGTTTATTTTTAAATCTAAGACTCTGTATCAGTCTTGTACTTCTCTCTGTGCATCTCTGAGACCTTGAAGTTGATGTTCACTCATAGTTTCTGTGTAAGTAGGGCCCTAAAACTGACTCTGGCCCTGGACATTATGCTTGTTAACACTGTAATCTTTTCTGTTTCGAATAAGATTTGCTGAGCTCTTTATCACATCTTAAGTCTGCTTTTCTTACCAGACTATTCTATACTATTACTCTATGAACCTGTCCTAGTAATTTAATGTTAATGGTAAAATTCACATAATAGTTTGTGTAACTAGAAACGAATATAAGTTTCACATAGTTACTTAGATAATATAATAATTTTTACCCCCTATAAACTAATATGTAATAAAACTTTCTCTGCTATTTCTGTAATAACAGAATGTTAATTAGTCAGTTAGGACCACAGTCTCTCTCAATAGTAGTCAAGTTGTTAGACGTGAGCCTCAAATCTCACAGTACTATACAGTAAACCTTTTTAAGTGAGTGATTGTAAAATGCAGTTGGCTTTTAACCAGTCTGAACTGCTTGTCTCTTGCAGTGCTGCCATGCAGCTTGTGGCCCTATGCCACAAGCAGGGAGACTGCTCGGCAAAAGATGCCTGTGAATTCTTTAATTTCAGGAAGTCACAAATGGATTTGAATCCCTTTGAAACTTAATTAACTTTTGTTTTGAAAGACTACAAAACTGTTTCTACAAGTTCAAGAATAAAGAGGGGTTTCAAAGAAATATTTTAGATTTATTTATGCGATTGTGAGCTTAATACATGACAAGTGGTACCTGAAGTGAGGTTTTGCAAATGGATCAAAAAGAGCAGTTACAATATTATGCTCAATAAGTGCCCCTTCCACCTGATCCTGAAGAGAACCTACAACTTTGGGCCCCAATGTGTGGTAGAGATATGCTCTAGGAAATGACTCCTGAAGATGATCCAGAATGTTTTTAATTTATGTTTGAGTGAACCGCCAGGATGATGCATTGGGACACAGGTGACTGAGCTGCAATCAATGGGACATTATTAAATGGAGATGCAATGCCCCCCTCAACGCTATTATGATTTTCTCAAGCAGCAAATACTCCTACATACCTCTTTGAGGTCTGTGTCCAAAGGATATAAATTTTAAGTCTGGCAAATTGATTCTTAGCATCTGATAAGAGCTTAGGTGCAGGAGTTTGACGATCTGATTCAGAGCTGCTTCTAAGATGATCCCATAGAATGTGTTATAGAGAATCTTGCCAGAGATGAGATGCTGAATAGAATAAGTGAGGAATTAAGTGAAGAGTTGCTCAGAGATGATATTTATTCTCTTGTGGATTTAATAAGCAGACTGGAGGGAATGCAAGCCACTTGGAAGGATAAGGGTTAACCTAGAGTGACACCACAGATTCCAAACTGCTGCTGTGTGCTCATATAACTCATTGAGGATTAATACTGTAGTCTTACCCTGAGATTTTGCACAAGGCAAGTAATGCACCATTTCATCAGCAAATTCACCCTTTAGGTATTTAGGGACAAGGCCCTGCCATTGTCGAGGAGCAAATAAATCCCATAAATTAAAAAGTTAGGATACCCGGATGTTGTAAACTGGTTCAAATGCTACATGATAATTTCAAAAGAGATGTTTGTTGTATGACCCTGAAGTTTCCACAGAGGGCAATTTAGCTACTACAAAATTGGACCAAGCAATGTATATTGTACCTTGTATCTAACTATGGGATACTTGTCAGGTGCATCTTGAGGAATCCAGTTGTGTAAAAACTGCATTTTCTACCTTAGATGGTTTGTTTGAATTTGTAAGACTCCCATGTTGTGGAAGGACCTGAAGCGAGCAGTTAATGTGAGGAAACCCACCAACATCCCAGAGTTAAAGCTGTTCTGTACGGAGGAATGGGCTAAAATTCCTCCAAGCCGGTGTCCAGGAATGATCAAAAGTTACCGGAAACGTTTAGTTGCAGTTATTGCTGCAAAGGGGGGGGGCACACCAGATACTGAAAGCAAAGGTTTACATACTTTTGCCACTCACAAATATGTAATATTCGATCATTTTCCTCAATAAATAAATGACCAAGTGTAATATTTTTGTCTCATTTGTTTAACTGGTTTCTCTTTATCTACTTTTAGGACTTGAGTGAAAATCTGATGATGTTTTAGGTCATATTAATGCAGAAATATAGAAAATTCTAAAGGTTCACAAACTTTCAAGCACAACTGTAAATGCTAAACATCTAGATAAACTTTGTTAGAATATCTAATTATGTTCTTAAAGGAATCCTCCACCCAAAAACAATCTCTTTTATACATGTTATATGCCCTATGTAGTTTCTAGTGATGGCAGAAAACAAAATAATTGCTTGTTTTCATGGAGAACAGATTTAATGAAGATTGTGATAGAATGGAAGACTATGGTGACCAATGCTGGACAACAGAAAACAGTATCACAGTGTCGCATAATCCACATGTCAAGTCATCCAGTCATGTCAATTCACTTTTTGCACAATGCCCTGGGAAAGGCTTCCTGTTTGTGGACTACTTTCATTATTTAACAATATTTATATAAATATTGTAAGAGCCATAATGGATGGATTAGGATCGACTGGGACAAGGGTTGATTCGTGGCCCAGCCATAATGGCTGAAAGACTAATGGATGAAGTGGGGGAAAATGTATGTCAACAGCAGTTCCTCCACCAGTATGACAGATGGCACCATTCCTCTGGCATGGTCCCAGTTCAACACCCACAAGGTTGCATGGGATTTGTAGAACAGAAGGAGAGCCCTGTTTTGGTCCTTTGCTGCCACCAGATAGCACTGTTGGGAGAAGACCTCCCTGTTTTGTGAGACTTTTGCATGACTTTCCAATGCTATGGCATCGGAAGTACTTCTGAGTTCAGCATAAAAGAACCTCACCTTGAAAGGGCAGCCAGAGTCGGGTGGTGTTGGACAAGGCTTGTCTGGGAGGAGTAGAAGGTGCTTACGCAACCCTGAAGACAATGCCTGTATGAGGTATTCTGCTGAATCAAATGTCTTTTGAATCTGGGACCTGTGTCTATGTTGTGTCTGGAGTTTGGAGTGTTGTTGCACCCCCAAGTGGTCAATAAATATAATTTTCCCTATTCATATTACTTTTGGTATAATTAAGGTTTCTTGCCAGTTACACCCTATGCAGAACTGTCATATTCACTTGCTGTCTTCATGCACATCTCCTATAATAAAAAAGTATATTTGGAGTCATTCTAGTGTGACTTCTGTAATTATATAAAAAGCATTTGCCAAGCATTAATTACTGTCATTCCTAAGCAAAATAAGGACTTATTACAGTGGCCATCATACAGACCAATTGGTCTCGTCTGTTATTAGGGATGGACATCTGAAGCGGAACTCCATAGCGGTGTTATTTTTTCTCTTATTTCTTATTATCC
>JANRMT010062842.1:29007514-29030759 GCA_026402145.1 Polypterus bichir lapradei
TTTTTTTTTTTGACATCTTAAACCACAAAGTGCATACTAATTCTGCGTGAGCAGGAACACTCAATAAAACTGAATAATAAAAATAATGTGACGGTGAGATACGAATAAGGCAGATTCACCAGCGTTTGTGTGTCAGCTTTTATCCCTCCAGATCAGAGAATGTCCAGTTCCATTGCCTCAAAACACTATTCACCTCTACAGTTATTCCCAGTTTCAAATAAAAACTAACAGCGTCAGATCCCTAGGGAGGCAGTATGTATTGTGATCGTGACTGAGAGAATAAAAGTGAAAACAAAAACTGTAACTTTTACAAGTACAGTACTATAAATGTACACAGTCTGTTACAGAGGCAAACCAAATACAGTATATGTGTGTACTGTATAACATTAACAATAACAGCAGCTCACTACTGAACACGGCAAATATAGGAGGCAGTCGGAATTGAATCGGAGACTCTTGATTACAAGTCAGCAAATCTTAAAGCTACACCACAGAAGCTGTTGTATCATCCTTGAACCTTTTGTGAAAGTGTTTATTTGATCTTTGGACTTTAGGCTTCACACATTCTATAGTTTATGCCTACATTTTGCAACATTTATTACTAAAATATGAAAACGTTTCTGTTTTAACAATGTGTTTACACAGATTACTGTAGAAACGGAACACACATGAAATGCATGTGTTCTAAATAACAATCTATTATTTCCACTCTAAGACTCCAGCACTTCACTCCCAGATAATCAAACAAGGCATGAGCTGGGAGAACTTTGTGAATGTTCTGCGACGGTGGGGGGATGGAATAGCAGGCTGCTTTCTGCTTGTCTTAATCGGCACATTTACAGGACAAAAGACGGAGAAGTGTGAATGGATTTAAGGTGGGCTGGAATTACGAGATTTCTCGTAGGCTTTGGTAATTCTAGTGTTAAAGTGGAGAAGGACAAATAAACTGTAATTGCCTTCACTTCACTATTTATTTATTTATTCATTCTACTATTAAAGTTTTATTCTGTTGGCCTACCTTCTCTTTCTCAGGGGTGGGAGTTGATTTGTTTCGAACCTAGTTTTGTAAAACTTGCTTATATGAAATGTTATTTGATTTTAATAAATTTAATAAGATTAAAAAAAAAATAAATGAGATCCATGACAGAGAAGTTAGCCACAAGCAGAGATTTAGTTGTTCCCAAAGAGTACAGGGATGTATTTAGTCACCCTAAAGATAATAAAAACTATTTAAGAAGAATTAAAGGAAAATTGCTGCTTAATTTGAATAATGATTACAGCTGATTACAGATTTTTAGTTTATTGACAAATTAAAAGAATTTCACTTCATAATACTGTAGCTATAATATAATGCTGAAAGTGCAACATTGTCAGAAACAAGCTAATAATTATATCACAGCACTGTTATATTGGTAAATTTAAGACAGGTCAAGGTGATCCCCTGCACACAATTTTCTGAAACTAATGCATGGCCTGAATGCCATCCCAGTCACTGTTCAGAGAGTGTCTGCATATTTTCTACATGTGTGTTTATGTTTTCCTTTGATTATTTCAGTTTTCTTCCGACATATCAAAAATACACTCATTAGGCTAAATAGACATTACATTGTCCGTATATAAGAGTGTTCAGTTAATTTATTACTCTAAATTTGCTAGGTTTGACAGATGGCTCCTGTGCGTGTGCTTGTGAATGCACTATGTGATCTACTGGCACCCTGTACACTGCTTGCTGTTGCCAGGACTGACTTCAGTTTCCTACTACAGTGATCCCTCCTCGATCGCGGGGGTTGCATTCCAGAACCCCACACGAAAGGTGAAAACCCGTGAAGTAAAAACCATATGTTCATATGGTTATTTTTATATATTTTAAGCCCTTATAAACTCTCCCACACTCTTATAACATTTCCCGCACAGTTATACAGCATAAACCCTTTGTATTCTCTTAGATATTAGGTAAAATTCATTGAAATTATGTATGTAAACACACTTTTTATATACAGTAAAACCTAAATATTATTTTAAAGATATCGAGCGCCTCCGATATTACATACGTTACAGCCATTACGATAGATAGGCCACTAGCAATAAATATGTATAATGCAAGAAAAATTGTATTCAGTAAAATCTGTGTACAGTGACACTAAACGTAAGTACATGTACTAAGTACTGTACGTAGAAAATTAATTATGGTTACTCACCAACAATGACACAACAACTTGTCCGATAATGATGAGTTTAATTTTACTGCACAACAAAGGAGAGCGTTACAGCTCTTCTAAAGGAGCCTGTTCAGGCGACTGTGTAGCACCGCCGTTGTTTTTCTTCCAGCAGTCTTCAATCCAAAACCCTAAAGCAGATTCCATCCGGACAACTGCCTTATTACATCCACTTACAACTCGTTTTGCGCCCTGGTTAAAGGACACTGTGGCTGTAGATCTTATATTCTTTTCCTCCTTTTTAAATAAAAAGAATCGTGGACTCATTAATGCCGTAATGGCGTCCTACAGTGGTGTAGATGTTCCCTTCCTTCAACATGTCCAAAACTTTTACCTTTTCGGCAATCGTTAGCATCTTCCGTTAGCGCTTGGGCACGGCTACCTAAAGCAGTAGCAGGAGCATATCGTTTAACGAAGGGCTTTGACTATGCACAAAGATAAACACAAAAGAGCACAAAAGTTAACTCTTTACACAGCGAAACAAGTTAATGCTGAATGAGCGAGACGAGACTTCCTGGTTAACGCAGCGGAATCGAATTCGGTGCTCCGTCGCTGAGCCAATCAGCACACAGGAACTTAACTGCATGCTCTGATTGGGTAACTTCTCAGCCATCTGCCAATAGCGTCCTTTGTATAAAATCAACTGGGCAAACCAACTGAGAAATCATGTACCAGAAGTAAAAAGACACATTATCCCAGAAACCTGCGAAGCAGCGAAAAATCTGTGTTATATATTTAGATATACTTACATATAAAATCCGCGATAGAGTGAAGCCGCGAAAGCCAAAGCGCGATATAGCGAGGGATTACTGTACCCTGAAACTGGATTAACTTTGTTCAGTGAAAAGAAAGGTGGATGGAGAGAACACATTCTACTATTTATATTCATACAGCCATGATTGGACATTCCTGGCACTGCAGCTGCTCTATGATGCATCATGCAGGAAATGCACAGAAATCTTTGCAATCGACTTTTTTTCTACATATAAATGTCAGGGACTGATTTGAAATCGTCTTGACTAAGAGAGAGAAATGGCAAACTAAGGATGTAAAATTTGATCTTTAGAGATAATTTAATAAAATCATCATACAAGAATGGCAAAATACCAAAATGTGGCATTATCACAGGCATTCTATGATAAAAATGCACTAAGATCAAATGCCATAAACGTGCAATAAAAAAAGTACATCACTAGGAGAGATGCCATTCAATGATACACACACTGCAAAACTAGTCAGCCAGTCAGTCAATTTCTAACCCACTTTGTCCACAAGGCGGAGTGGTGGCTCTGATGCTAGGGATCTGCACTGGCAATCAGAAGGCTGCCGGTTCAAATCTCGTAAAATGCCAAAAGGGTCTCTGCTCTGTTTGGCCTTTGAGCAAGTCCCTTAACCTGCAATTGCTCCGTCCTGGGTATGACGTTTTTCTGTATTTGTCCCTGCCTGTATGCCCTCTAACCAGGGAAAAACTTGGGGGTTGGTGGCAGAATTGGCACTCCAGCCACCATAAAAAAACCTCACACTGTTCCACTCCATCTGAACTAGTGTGGTGCTGAGGTATCACCCGTTGCATGGCTGCGCTCGGGTCCTAATCTGGATCCTGAGTTGGTTTGTCTTGTGGTGGGTGCGGCAATGCATTGTATCAGTGCGTGCTCCTAACCTCTTTGTCCTAAATAGGGTCGAAGGGGGTGCTAGCATAAGGCACAAGCCAGGAACAAACCCAATGCCAATACATTGCAGGTTGAATAACACACACACATACACACCAAACACACACTAGGGCCAATTTAATGTCACTAATCCACCTAACCTGCATGTCTTTGGACTGTGAGAGGAAACCAGACCACCCAGAGGGAACCTATGAAGACACAGGTCTCATTACTACGAGACAGCCGCACTACGACTGTGACACTGTATATTCCTTTTCATTTGGAATATACATTTTGGAACTTATCTGTATTTGAAAAGAAGATGTCCTAAGAAAGGGTATGCTCATCTAATTTTTTCAAAGTGGCTCACTGTCTTTAAACATGTATGCCTGTTTGATATGTCTCTGTCCATTTCCTAATCTTCTCTTTCTTATGGTGGGATGCCAAAGCTAATCTCAGTAGCATCAGAAACTCTATAAACAGCAAAGTGCAGGAGGTGCTAGTCCAATCCAAGGCACACTCAAGCATATATCCATACTGGACAAATTTAGTAATCAATTAACCAAATATTAACATATTTAGGATAAAGAAGGATATCAAAGTACATAGAGAAAACACAAACACAAGGAGAATATGAAAGTTCTACTAACCTGGGAAATAAACTCAGTTATCTGTAACTATGAGGCAACACTCTGTACCATTCATGTACATCGTATAAGTACAGATATTTATAACTGCATAGATGCTGCAATTAGACATCCTTTGGGTTCTGGCAAACAATGTAACACATTAAGACACTTTTGAGACAACATGCTTTTAGATTGTAAAGTCAAATCTAGGTGAATATGGGAAAAAATGAAGCCATCACAAATAAATCCACAAAAACCTAGGAATGGTTCCAAAACCTAAGTGCTGTGAGGTTGCTTGGGCACGCCAAAACACCTGGTTATAGCTGGAGGTCTGCAGTTCACAAGATCAGTTATGAGTGTATTTTTGGGGGATTGGTGCATTCAGTATAAGATGACTATAGTGTACAACCCTCAGGCTGACCTCACTGAGCGAGTAAACCAAACTATAAAAATGATGATTGCCTCTCATGTCAGAGACTACCACCACAACTGGCATCAGCTGTTGCCGGAGTTACATTCTATGATGAACACTTGTGAATGCCTTGTGAATGCAATGGGGAAACCCATGCACTATTAACTCTCTGTAGGCAGATTTACAAGCCTTTAGAACTGTGTGTTAGGTGGGGGGAGGAGTAATTGAGGGAACTGAGTGAGGTGTGGGGGTATTAATTTGAAAGTTAGGTAAATTTTATACTTTGGTCTTTTTATGTTTTTCAATACAATGTGCAGACATATTGGTTAACTAATGAGACTGAGAGTGTTTCTATGGAGTGTTTAGAATTTGTATTTAGGCTTGATATTGGCTTTTTGAACACAATTTAAAAAAAATAAATAAATCGTAGCCGACCAAAGGAGGAAGCTATGTGAATCTGAGTAAGGGGCTACAGTAAATACCCATTATTCTGATACAAACTCTTGATCAATACAATTAAACAACTGTTAATGACTCAACTTATAAAAGAGCAAGATTGACAGTTTTACTGCATGATTTAGCTCTAGACAATATAAAGAGAAGCATATCTACAGGTTACAAAAGGAAATAATGATAGTTTGTAATTTATTGACTTGCATGATGTGTTCTCAAACCATCCAGTAATTTTTTGGCCATCATTAACCAGTCAGTGTAATCAGTTTCAGAATTTTTCCAGACTATTTGTTGATTCTTTACAGATACCATTTGAAGGACAAAATGCACATTACCCATTCTATCAGGCTTTAGTGGCACACCAGGCTTGTTAAGACATCAGATTTAACAGGGATGCAGGCAGGCAGCTGTGCCTTCCCCTTCTTTCATTCCAAACTAAGTGACTCTCTTATACCAGGATCTACCTGGACTTCATCTGATAACAAAGGTGTAAATCAGAGGTGACCTGACATCTTTGCTGAGGCCTTCTCTCAAGCAAAAAAAGTATGAAAATAGACTCCAAGCAGGACAAAGACTTATAATTCAAGGAATGACAACTAGGATGGACAGAATAACTTGCCTATTAGAAGACAGTGATTGTTCAATTGAAAGTTAACTTTAATCCAATCGGGACCAAATCCAATCAACTCTTGGGCCACAATGAGTAATGTTTTTTCCCTACAAATTGGCAAAAGAAGGAGAAGGCAAGCTGAGGAAGCAGCAACACAGCACTGGCAAGAATTATGCAGCAAATAGAAAAAGTATACTCCAATGCATGAAAAATCCTCCACTTCAAATGCGTTATCAACAATAAAACAACAACTCCTCACAACATCGGACATCACTTTTAAAAACTTAAAACCTTTTATTTGTACCAAGATAAAACAGAACTGTAATTACCAGTAAACAGATAGCCTACATGTTATATGTTTGTCTCTCTAGTTTGTCTGCGTCCAGTCTTATATGTCAATACACATATGCATTTTTCATACTTATATATGAATATACGTATATACTTCATTCTATAACTCTTGTGTTTATTAATAAATGGTATTATTCTGTTTCTTAAACAAGTGTACGTCAGTTACCCTGATATCAGTCTATAGGCCAGAGATCTCCCTCCTACAAAAGAGAAAGGTATGGTTCATAAAGAAGGAGCTTTACTGAATTACTGTATTGTACTGAGTAAGTGCCGGTATTGCTGAAGGCAAAACTAAAGATAAAGAAACTTAACATTAACTCAGTTCCTACATTTAAATTAACTGTTTCTGGGTGGGCAAGTTAAAAATTTCTTTTTCAAATCCTACTCATTGCTTCCACTGAAACCTGCTTTAATGAGAACTGTTTGTGTTTGAAAAGAAGAATCAGATGGCTATCTTGTTTAGAAGGGGTAGTAGTAGTAGTAGTAGTAGTAGTACTAGTAGTAGCAATAGTAGTAGTAGTAGTAGTACTGTAGTAGCAATATAGCCACTGTAATGGAGGACACATATGGGCTGGTGTCCAGTCCGGAACTTGTCCTAGTTCCTTAACCAGCCAGGAGGCCAATACAATGGAGAGCTCAGGCAAGGCTCCATTTCAAGGCTGTATGCTCCCGCCGCCCACTTGATGGACCTTGATGCCCATTCGGACACCCACAGGGAGTGCTGGGGTCCATAGTAGTGATGGGGATACTGCTCATTTTCTTTTTGATCCAATGCCAGGTGATACAGAGGCCAGTATTGCCGATACCGATCCCAATACTGATATTTTAAAGAGTTTGCATTTGTAGACTATTACATATAGTGCCAAGGATCGGGCTTATTTGCTTGTTTATTAACAGAAATTATTAAACATGTTCAAATCTTGCAAACAATCTGTGGAACAACAACAAGCATTAACTTTACATTTTTCTAAACAAAAAACACATGTAAAAACTGTTGCATTTTTTGACTCAAAAATGGCATTTTAATTTTTTACTATAAAATGTGAAAAACACTACAGTCAGAAGTGTAAAAAGTATAATAATGATGCAAATTCCAAGTGAGTATCACTTTCGGATTCATCAGACTCACTTTCGGTTTTACTGTCTGTTTCAGTTTCATTGATGGAAGACAGAATCACTTCTTCATGTTTCATCACTGCTGATAAGAGGCTCCTCATCATCACTGCTTGTATCACTGTCAAGTGTGTGCAACACTGAAAAACTTCTTTTATGAGATGCTATTATTATTAGGCACACCTACAGGTTAGAGGTGAAGACACGGCTATACCGTTGCCCAGGTAACAGTTGGGACTACTGCTTTTAGCATTGCTAATTACAGCTCAAGTGACACTTGGGTATAAAGCTAGAGAATAGGATTTAAAGACAATATCAAGTAATATATATTTTTTTTTTTTACAAAATGGACATAAATCTATTAAGTTTGAAAATGTGTTCTAAGTATGTATGTGCATTCATTAAGCAATAAATGTTATATACTCCTCCCTAAAAACAGCCATTGATCATTTTCTATTCAGATAATTGTAACAACCTTACATCAGATTACAATATTAACGTTGCCTGGGTACTGCCTGCCTTTATGGAAGGCTTCTTTAAAAATAGACGGTAGCCTGAGTGTCTGTGATCTCCTCCGTTGTAACTTTGCATGTTTGGCAATGTGACTGGCAATGTGTTTTACTAGGTTTGTGGTGTTACTACAGTAACATACGGTCTTCTGACATTTATGAGATTAGTGCTCCCTAGCAATGTGACCACTGCCAGGATCACGATATTGGTGATTGCCAACACTTTGTACTATCCACCGTCACACTTTTAAGCTTCGTGGATAGCTTCCTAATGGCAGAGAGGGGATCCTATTTATATTTTACCTCTAAAAGTCTGTGCTCTACTTTTCGAATCCTCTTGTGGCAAACAACTGCCTTCCCACTATGCTCATAAAGAGCAATCTGATAGCTGTTACAATACCTTTTTGCAAGCTCAGTAATGGATAGAGAGTGATTTACAACACCATAACATGTATTTTAATATAAAACATTGTTTTACAGGCTCTTGAGAGTGTCACAAAGCGTTAACTGGGGATCCAAGACACCTGATCGTGTTGCATCTTCCTTATAAGGCACTAAATATATTCCTGCATTATAGCCCCAACATGAAGAACTGCCCTTGAACATAACTCATTTTCAGAAAGTAGGATATTGTAAAATGAACTGAAAATTAGATTTCTTTTTCTGCACATGACATTTGTAGACCAAATTTTCTGTGTTCCTCTTGATTTTAAATTCTTCCAACATGCAGTAAGAAAACTGGATATACTGTAGTATATAGCCATATTTAAATGCAGAGATTTAATAAATCAGGAATTCTAAGTGCTAACTAGTTAATGTTGTGTTTTATTATTACAAATCACTACAGTATATTTTTAAACAGAAAGATATTTGCATAAACACAGCCATAATTAATGTGGAAAAATAGTAGGTGGCAGCCTTAAACTGTCAGAAAGGTTCCAGAAGGATGATTTGAGTTTTCATGACCACAGTAATCACAGCAGGAAGTAAGAGATTTACATTCTCTTCTGTAAAGCTTTTTTAAAATTAGTGCTTTAATATACTGTTTCATGAAATAATCTAATTTTGTTTAAACATTAGAATAACAAAGGCCAGTTTCTGATATTAAATTGTTTTTTTTTGCTATAAAAACCCAGTAATTATGATATACAATGTTATTCTGCTTCTACTGGCCATAATACATATATTTTAAAATAAAAGGCAAATCCAGGCCTTTTTTTACTATGCAAGTGTCTCTACCTAATATAGATAGGTTATTCATTTATTATGTTGAATTTGTAATTGGGTGATTCTGTCTACTGCAGTGAAATTAGAATTTTTCTGGACAAAATTAATCTTCCTTCACTCTAGTTTTAAAATATTAAAAAATTATATTTCAATTACCAAAGGCAAGTTGAAATCTACTCCAGAGTGTCAGCCAGTTACAAAGTTACATTTTCTATTCAGTTTTTTAATACTGTACATTTATACAGTGTGACAGATTAGGGTTTTCTCGCACCCTTGTACCCTCAGACCACACATCAGACACCAGATAAAAGTCCAAATAATTGATTTATTATAATAATAAGTGTACAAAGCACCCTACACTCACAAATACTCCAATAATTAAATACACAATAATCCAATCCTCCAAACTCCCAGACGCTTAGCCACCCTGCCTCCCAACTCAGCTCGTCTGTCTGAGATCTCCCACAGTCCTTTATACTCCTCGACCCGGAAGTGTTTCACCCTCTCTGTCCATATGACCTGGAACACTTCCGGGTCAGATAAAAAAATCCTTTTTTCTTCACCCAGGAAGCACATCGTTCTCTTTGTCCATTTGACTATGACGTACTTCCTGGGCGTAAGGCAAATAGTCTCTGGGCCTCCCTGCAGCGACTCCTGGCGGCCCCCATGGTATCCAGCAGGGCTGTGAATAAAGACTCCAATGTCCATAATGCCCTGCTGGTCTTCGGGGCACCTCCATACTGCAGGGAGGGCTCCACCTGGCGGCGTGGGGGTATTGGCCGGGATGAACAGCCGGCCAATACATCACAACAGATCATGTCTTTCAAAATTGTACATAAGTAACAGAAAAAACAATTATCCATTTTCTTCTGCCATTTATTCTAACTCTTAAAATATTACAAATTAACTTACATAAAATACTGTATAGAATGACGTTTATTTTTTGCAAACCAAACTTTTTGATTTCTGTATTAGTTGTCATCATCATCATCATTTTCTGTCCACTTTTCCTGGTAAGGACAGCAATAGCAACACCCTGAGCTGGTCTACAAGTTCTCCCTGTCCTCAAGAACATTCAACAGATAGGAATATCCAGATGCTCCAAGGACAACTGAGTGACACAATCATTCCAGTATGTCTTTCTACTACCCCTCAGTGTTTTTCTGATGATTCCCGAGGCATCTTATCTACAAACACATCCAACTGGTTCCTCTCATTCTTACGAAGCAGCATTTATACTCTAAGGTATTCTCATATTAATGAAATCCTCACCCTATCACGGAATGCGAGCCAAACAACCCTGCTCAGTTACCTAATTCTGGCTTCTTATACTCTCACAATGTCATTCGTTCACTTTTCAACCAGGGCTTGTGACAACAGGTGAGGATGAGAATCCACACTGACCAGTAAACTGACAGCTTCGTCTGTGAATTTAGTTCCCTCATTACCACCACAATCATTCAGTACTCTGTTTATAAAACTGCTGCCGATGGACTGATTTGTTGCACATTTTTAAAACCACCTCTAACTGCATTTGTGAGTAAGAGCCCAAGGTACCCTCTTCAACCTGGGGTAGCTGTTCACCCCTACCTTCAGCTAATACGCCACTCTTTTTCTAGGAGAGAATGTTGACCTCCAATTTGAAGGTGGTGATTCTCATCCTAACTGCATCATACTCGGCTATTGACTAATTCACTGCATGCTAGGGATAAGAGTTTGATATGACATCAACAGCACATCATCATCTGCAAATGCAAATATGCTGCATATTGGTTGGACATACAATTAAGAATCTCACTGTACTTATTACATGTGACAAAACTACTGCTGCTACACTGTCAATACTTTTGTAATCAATAAAAGCTAAATAAATGTTAATCTTAGTAAAATTCCAAGAAGTGTAGGTTAAACCAAGGAATAGACTGGTGGGAATTAAAAAATAAAGCATGAAACGACATCTTGATAACACAGGTCTAGGTGGAAGTGACATGCAGTGCCTATAAAAAGTACTCCCTTATTGTTTACAACATTAAATCACTGTGGATTTAATTTGACTTTTTGGCACTGACCAACAGAAAATACTCATCAATGTCAAAGTGAAATACATCTCTACAAAGTAATCTACATCATTTACAATTGTAAAACACAAAATATTTGGTCACAAAAGTATTCACCCCCGTTAATACGACAAACCTAAATCATCAATGGTATAGTTAAATGGTTATAGAGGTCACATTACTAGTACAATGGAGATCACCTGTCGGAAGAATAACTGCGGCAGGATACATGTATGACACACACTAGGATAAAATAATTAAACGTTTGCGTCAAGGCCTACCTACTTAGTATGTTCCCTAAATGTGCCTTAGGGTGGCTTTTTCAATTACGCCCTGCAAATACTCACCTTCTTTAACAAATGCCTTTACATCTCAAACCTTCCTTTTATCCTTCCTTGTGGAGTCCTCAATAGAGACAAGCAATTCTGAGTTCTCAGAGACCTCCCAAAGTCTTAGTACTAATGCATGTATTTTTATATGTGCTTTGTCATCCATTCAGGTTCAGAATGAATAAAAGAGAGGAAAGAACACACAACCTAGGAAGATGATTACGCCTCTGTATATTAATGGATGTATTTATTGATGAAAATTATATACAGTATGTTGTATTTTTGCATGTACAGTATCAGGTGTTTGTCCTCCCATTAGTTGATAGATTGCTAATGAACTGCTAATGTTGTACTGAAAGCCCATTTTGATCATCACAATTTGTAGTGTATGAAGTTCAGTGTTTCAGTATATATTTTTTACTCTGCCCATAAATACAGTGCATGTAAGATGGATGTATCATATAATAGTAAAAGACAGATGTATTGCAATGGAGTTGAAGTTCTGACTTTGAATTATCAATAGATTTACATGTATTAAGCAACCCATACATGATTTGATCATATCTATTATGATATGTGTGTTATGTGTCTATCTCAGATATGATAGTCATCAAATTTACATTAATGATTTTGATTCATGGAAAATATCAGTTTATTAATATTATTTTACTTTGGAAGTGATCAGTAAAACCATTAAGAAACTTCTAAACAGTGAAAGAACGTGTTTCTACATATATCTACAAAAGTTTCAAGGATTTTCAGTAGTAGTTTATAGGTTTGAAGGATAAGTACAGTGAAATACCTATTTGCATGTGCTAATCTACATGCAACACGTCTCCACTCCCAGCGCCATAATTAATAAGAGTAACTACCTTGCTTCAAAAGTTTTGTCTTTCTTACTTTAAATAACTATCTTAGCTCAAAACCTCTGTATTTCTTACCTGACAAATCTCAGAAAATTACCAATAAAATGTTTTCCAATTCACTAATTCTTTAAAAACTGAAATTTCCAGATGCATACTGTTTATTGCAACAAAGGTTTTACAATCTCTAAACTTTGACTTTCTTTTAAAAAACTTCAAAAATTAAAAAACGTAAATGAAATTAATAGCTATTCATTTTTAAAATGTATAGGTGTCAGAGGTGAACATTTTTTCTAAAATGGGTGGTTTTCTTTTCCCTTAGGCAAAAAAACATGTAAATAATAAATTCTGTTACAGGTTATTGTTTATGGCTGTATAACAGGATGCAGATATTTATTTGTCTTGCAAAAGAGTCACCTGCTTTAAATATCAGACTGCTTTGATTGGTTATCTCATCAACATGCAATAGTGTGATACAGAACTGCCTGCTTCCTTTCAAAATGAACGTGTTCTGGGGACATGAGGATGTAATCAGCATATGGTATTTGTGGTATACAGTAATCCCTCCTCGATCGCGGGGGTTGCGTTCCAGACCCCCCCGCGACAGGTGAAAATCCGCGATGTAGAAACCATATGTTTGTATGGTTATTTTTATATATTTTAAGCCCTTATAAACTCTCCCACACTTTTTATAAATATTCCACGCAGAGCTTTACAGCATAATCCCTTTGTATTCTCTTAGATATTAGGTAAGATTCATTGAAATTATGTATATACAGAAAAACCTAAATATTATTTTAAAGATATCGAGTGTCTCCGATATCACATATGTTACAGCCATTACGATAGACAGGCCACCAGCAATAAATACGTACAATGCAAGAAAAATTGTACACAGTAAATGTGTGTACAGTGACACTAAACGTACATACATGTACTAAGTACTGTAAGTAGAAAATTAATTATGGTTACTCACCAACAATGACACGATGACTTGTCCGATAACAATGAGTTTAATTTTACTGCACAACAAAGGACAGCGTTACAGCTCTGTTGGACTTCAGGCGATTGTGTAGCACTGCCATTGTTCTTCTTCTGGCAGTCTTCAATCCAAATCCCTAAAGCAGATTCCATCCAGACTACTGCCTTATTACATCCACTTACAACTCATTTTGCACCCTGGTTAAAAGGACACTGCGGCTGTAGATCTTATATTCCTTTCGTACTTTTTAAATAAAAAGAATTGTGCCTTTAACAAATGCAAAACGTTTACCTTTTCAGCAATCGTTAACATCTTTCGTTGGCGCTTGGGCACAGCCCCTGAAGCAGTAGCAGATCGTTTTGGAGCCATAATGAAGGGCTTGACTATGCACAAAGATAAACACAAAAGAGCACAACTCTTTACACAGCGAAACACGTTGATGCTGAATGAGCGAGACGAGACTTCCTGGTTAACATTGCATTCAGCACACAGGAACTTAATTGCGTGCTCTGATTGGTTAGCTTCTCAGTCAGGAGAACTTAACTGCGTGCTCTGATTGGTTAGCTTCTCAGTCATCCGCCAATAGCGTCCCTTGTATGAAATCAACTGGGCAAACACACTGAGGAAGCATGTACAGGAAGTAAGAAGACCCATTGTCCGCAGAACCCGCGAAGCAGCGAAAAATCCGCGTTATATATTTAGTTATGCTTACATATAAAATCCGCGATAGAGTGAAGCCGCGAAAGTCGAAGCGCGATATAGCGAGGGATTACTGTATATATGTGGTATATATACTTCTTGATAGCTGTCAACAATTCTTCTGTTTAACCACTGAAAATGTGTTTATTATTAAGCAGTAGAAAATAAAAAAATAAAGTAAATTAGTATGTAACATTGTTTAATCGATCGTCATGTTGATCTAGGCATAGACAGAAGCAGTTATATACTTTTGGGCAGTGGGTGGTGTTTGGACGATACAAAGAGAGAGAGCGCGAGTAGAAGGGATGAAGCGAGGCCAGAGAACCATGTGAAGCAAGAGAGACCATCCTCGAGGGCAGACGATGCAGAGAACTGAGAAAGCTGTCAAGATCATTTGCACAGAGTGCAGAGACTCGTGGGCAGATGAGAGTACATGGCTGACAAGACACAAGATATATGGACAAGGAGAGAGAGGCCGGCTGTGTTTCCAGTGAGGGAGGGAAGACTCATGAGAGGACTGAAGAAAGATGGCGAACAAGAAGTGAGGTGTGCCTAGGTCGTTGCAACAGCATGAGGTACCTCGAAGTGAAAGAGAACGCTCACTCCACGAGGAAGAGAAGCCAACAAGGATTCGGTAAGTTAGTGGGACAGTTGGAAGACTAATCATTGTGGTAACATAGCGTGCAACTTGGACTTTGCGGCTCCAAAGGTTGTATCCTCTACTGTTATGTTTTAACACTAGAATTACCAGAGCCTATGAGAAAATTTGTAAATCCGGCCCACCTTAAATCCATTCGCACCTCTCCGTCAGCGTCTTTTGTCCAATATAATATTATACAGACATTCACGCTCTAACACCTCCCCCCCTCCGCCTCTTCTGATCTGACTCTAAGTAACAGCACCAGCGTAAATTTACACCCGATCTAACGCTGTTCATTTTCAAATAATATTGCATTAGTGCGATGATGTTTTCTGATTGGTACTATTCAGGTCATAAAATGATTTCTTCAAAATATCATATATACCTATGTCTGTGCTTTTTTTTTTTTGGACATCATACACCGTAAGGTGCATACTAATTCTGTGTGAGCAGGAACACTCAATAAAAATGAATAAAAAAAAATAAAGTGACGGTGAGATACAAAGAAGGCAGATTCACCAGCGTTTGTGTGTCAGCTTTTAGCCCTCCACATCAGAGAATGTCCAGTTCCATTGCCTCAAAACATTACTCACATCTACAGTTATTCCCAGTTTCAAATAAAAACTAACAGCGTCAGATCCCTAGGGCAGTAGTATGTATCGTGATTGTGAGTGAGAGAATAAAAGTGAAAAAAAAGGTAACTTTTACAAGTACAGTACTATAAATGTACACGGTCTGTTACAGACGCAAACCAAATGTACATGTGTACTATATAATATTAACAAAAAGAGCAGCACACTACTGAAAACAGTAAATATAGGAGACAGTCAGGATCGAACTGGTGGCATATTGATTACAAGTAAGCAAATCTTACCACTACGCCAAGGAAGCTGTTGTATCGTCCTTGGACCTTTTGTGAAAGTGTTTATTTGATCTTTGGACTTCAGGCTTCACACATTCTATAGTTTATGCCTACATTTTGTAACATTTATTACTAAAATATGAAAAAGTTTCTGTTATAACAATGTGTTTACACAGGTTACTGTAGAAACAGAACACACATGAAATGCATGTGTTCCAAATAACGATCTATTATTTCCACTCTAAAACTCCAGCAGTTCACTCCCAGATAATCAAACAAGGCATAAGCTGGGAGAACTTAGTGAACGTTCTGCGACGCTGGGGGATGGAATAGCAGGCTGCTTGCTTTTTGTCTTAATCGGCACATTTACAGGACAAAAGACGCTGACGGAGAGGTGCAAACGGATTTAAGGTGGGCCGGATTTACAAGTTTTCTTGTAGGCTCTGGTAATTCTAGTGTTAATAGACTTTAGTGTGTGGACTGTGTGCAATCATTTTAAAAGGTTTTCACTCCCGGTATTTTTAGCTTCTTATCTACTTTTATCTTCTTTGTGGATTGTATAGTGTAATACAAGCTATTGTTATTTATCTTGAAATTGCTGTCGTGTCTTTCATTGTGTGTCGACTCTCCATCCAAAATAAAGAAACCTGTGTACTGTTATCTTAATGTTAAGATCTGGTTTAAGAATTTTTTTACTTAAACTTTTTAGCCAGTTAAAGTAATTTAATACTTACCAGGTAGAACATGCCTATAATGCCCTTCAAGCCAGCATTTTTACATGTCCTTTCAGAAGCAAGATGTTAATGACTTAATTTCCTAAAAGATAATTAACAACAACGCCACTTTTAGAAAACACGAATGAAGCTCTCTAAAGGCCCAAAATAAAATCATCCTACAGTTCATGTCACTATTCACGTTATACAATAATTGTATCCAGGAACATGAGCATGAATATGAATAGCAATCACTTTTTAATATTTAAACATTTTAATTTTATACAAGTGGCATAAGAACCAACTGTATGTTTTAGAATGTCATGTTATTTTATGTTGAATGTTTTACTTTCCTGACAAATGATTATTTAAAACCAAATGGAAATTTGTATTAGTACATTTAGCCCCTTTATAAAACCAGTGACCTGGATTATTTTTGTTGTCTGCAAAAGAGAATTACCAGTGTGTATCTTTTGTAACAACATAATAACAACAAATAACTCATTACAATGTAAGATCTTGCACTGTTTAAGCAAATAATGAATGCGGCTTCCAGAAAAGAACATGCATTTCAAGAACACTTTGATGTGTTTGTGCATAGTGATTAATGTCTGGTATGATAATAGGTGGTGTTTTGTACTACAGTGGACCCCACAAACAAATCTCATGTTTCTATTGCAAATGCAAATTATATTGACTGTATCCAGGAGGCACACTATCCCTCAAATAAAGTAAAGATAAAATCAAAGATATATTTAACTTGCTTTTAAATGTGGCTTTCATTCTTATTTACAAACAACTAAAGGAAGCACAACAGGACAGTACACCTGTCTGTTCTTTATGTTATGTGTATGTTATCACATATGCATGTCAGAGTATCACCTTCCAAGTCTACCTAAGATAAGCAATACCAACACGGGGTGACAGAGGGCACTGTCATTAACACTGTCTTCTATTTTTCATCCACATTTGTAAGTAGATGCCCAGTAGGGGCAAATTACTCTGCCCCTTCTGACCTGATCCCATAAAAGACAGAGTACTCCAGAGAGAGGTATCACCATCTGGACCTGAAATACCACTGAAATGGAGCTCCTGAGAAACACACATTCTGTTTTGTTTAACTGCATTGTTTGTTTGTTTAATTTGAGCTAGGATTTAAAGGGGTGATCTTTCTGGAACCCCAACACTTACTTGACATCTATACGTGCTCTTCCACCTGCCCACATTGTCTATTTTTGGAAGTTGGAGGCAGTTTCCTAGTTATAGGCAGCAGGAAATGTCCTCAGTTTGTCCAACTGTGAGCTGCAAATTTCATATTGCTGTTTCACTTGTTTTATACCCATGGAACAGTCCCTATGTACTAAAATTAAGCAATGGAAAAAGAGCAGACTTTCTGCATAGCATTGCTACATAACATATTAGAGAAGTTTTCATGAACTTTAAGAATACATTTCCTATTAACCAACACTTCACATTTCATTGTAGTAAATGAAGTTAACTTACAGTAACCTTTAATAACCTTATGGTCTTTCATTAACGTCATACATCAATAACCTTTTTGAACAATTATTGCTTAGACAATAAACATTATTACATACTGATTTTCGTTGGTTGCCCTAAAGCAGAGATACAATTTTGCTTCTAGTTTCATTTAAAATTACTTAACTTGATAAGTACGCTCATTTGCTAAGTGTAATTTTATATCCCTATTAGCTGAGCATAGGATAGAAGAATTAAAAACAGTTAGGTTTATAGACCACACTGATGTATAGTTGTTATGTATCACCTCTAACTGCATCAACTCAGGAGCTAATGACAGACAAGTGATATGGATGAGATTTCACAGCTCCCAATAAGCCATAAACAGTATTATCTGACTAATGATAATTAATGTACAATTTTATTTTACTGTTCTCAAATGTAAGTTTGAATAAAAATACTACACTCATAGCCAAAAAGGGAGCACTACAAGAGCAGCAAGAGCAAATTTTTTCCATTAAATTTCTACATCAATTACTGACGTGCAGCAGACAAGCCTAAAAAATAATCACTTGCCATAAACCTTTCCCCACACAGTGAAAATCAAGTGTCACAAGTACATTCTTCTCACTCAGGACTGTAATTTCTCCTAACAGCTCAAAGACATGCTGTTAGATTAAGCGAGTATACATGAGTATGGGAATGTGCCTGAGTGTGCCATGGGTAGGACTAACATTCTGCCTAGAATTGGGTCCCACCCATTCTTGTACTAGATACAGCAGGTTTAGAAAAACAATACAGATAGGGGCAAGGCAAAGCAGATTTGTGTGTATTTGTGGAGCTCAGAGGTCTAATGAATACCAGAAACATAACGAAGCAAGAAATCTTTGGAAACTGGATACTGGTGAGAAAGAGACAACAGGCAATCAAGGCACTGCTGAGCAGTGATATTTCAGTTCTGATATTAATTGTAGTTTTAGTTTTTATTTTATTTTATAAAATTAATTTTTATTTTTATTTCATTCTACTTTTCAGTGGAATCAACAATTTGTATTTTTATTTATTTCTGTGTTTAAAATTTTAGTTTTTATTTTATTTAGTTCTGGCTTTTTTACATAATATTATTACAATTTTTGTTTGTTTTTTTCTGTTGCAAGACCCCAAATGCTGGCCTTCACATATTTCAATGCAAGTTATGTTTCAGTCAACAAAATACACTCGCAGTTCATAATGGCATTAAACACAGCTTGACTATCAATGATCAAACAGATTAAGTGGCCAAATGAGTGTTGTCAGCAAGATCAAATGTTTTAAGCAAAGAAACCAGTCTGTGCAATCACAATTGCTGTTAAGCTTTAAACAAGCACGCATTTCCAGAGTGCCTCAACTCGTGCATTTTCACTGTGGTTTAATGTATGATCAGTAAGACTAAACATGACAGACATTCATTAAACATATTAGCCAGACTGTGGAAAGTCAGGGTATATAATAAACACACGTGCAAACATTATATTGGCCACATACAGAGAGACAGCAAAAGACACACAATTGCATGCATCATCCCAATGTGTGAGGGATATATCGCTGCTCGAGAGGAGGCTCATCTCATCTTGTTGCTGCCGCACCTTGCGTTTCTCCCCTATATTTGATCGGGAAATGTGCAAATTCAGCAATTTTGACTATAAAAATGATCAAAATTATTAGGATCATACAGAAAACAAATTTATAGCACAGACGGGTGGACAAATTTATTTTTTGTTAGCATTGTTATTTTTTTTACATTTCATGATGACAGGTGAGACTGTATGAAGTGCAGTCATGGTGCAAGAGAAGTGCTGGATTTCCACTAAGAACTGATCCATCTGGCCCTGCACTGAAACTCTGAGACTCTTTTCTTCTCGCATGCTACATTTGCTTTTATTATTATCTGTAATTAAAGTATTTCCACATGTTACTTCCGCACTTTCTACCCGCAAACATCTGTGCAAAAGTCGCCATCGTCAACCACACTTGCTTACTGCTTCAACCCGACGAGCCAAATGTGCACAGCAAACAAACAACGGTCCTTTATGGAAGTTGTGCCACGTGACTAAAGTAAGCCCAAGTTACGAGATCACTGCATAGTGAACAGCAACATAACAACACTGCAACGTAACTGAACGCTCATGGCGACATACAAATAACCCCTCTGCACAACTGAACCGGATTGAACAAAAATGCTATTTCTGTTTTTTCCGTTTTTACTCAATTTCTGTTCTCATTTTAGTTCGTTCATGTAACGCTAATTTTTATTTTTATTTAGTTTTAGTTTCTCTGTTTGCCTTAATTTCAGTTCTCATTCTTGTAAAACGAAAAACAATATTTTTAGTTCTAGTTCTCGTTTTCGTTATGAAAAAAAACTGCTACTGAGTTGAAATTATTGAAGTTGACTAGCAAAATACCCGCGCTTCGCAGCAGAGAAGTAGTGTATTAAAGAAGCAATGAAAAAGAAAAGGAAACATTTTGAAAATAACGTAACATGATTGTCAATGTAATTGTTTTGTCACTGTTGTGAGTGATGAGTGTTGCTGTTAGGGCTGCACGATTAATCTTTTTTTTGTCACGATAACGATATTTATGACCCACGATCAGTTAATAAATATCGTCACGATTTTACAGTATAAAGACCAAACTGTTTTTTATGGGCGGAGTTTACGGATTGGACTGCGTCATTATGACGTTACTGCGTCTAGATTGCAAGTGCTTTCTGAAGCAGTAGAAGTCAATAGCAGCAATAACAGTCAGTCAGAATAAACATATGATGGCGGAGCAATGTGAGGAAGGTGCAGAAGTACAATTGTTGGTTCCTAAAAAGGGGTCATACTCAGTTGTCTGGAACTATTTCGGTTTCGAGGAATGTGATGTTGATCAGTTACGAGTCTTGTGCAAACTTTGCTCCTGTTCCGTCCAAACGTCCCAAGGTAACACAACAAACCTCATCAACCACCTTAAAAGCCACCACAAAATACACTATCAAGAATTTCAACGACTGAAGGCACAAACAGCAACAACAAAAAATTACCAGCCATCCACAACACAGACAACAATATCAGGGACATTGAGAGCTAGGCAGATATGGTATTGCGTTGAACAAAGACACCGGGAAATAACAGAGGCGATCACGTACCATATAGCCAAGGATATGTGTCCAGTAACCACCGTGAGCAGTGAGGGGTTTAAAAAAATGATCGCAACACTTGATAAAAGATATAGCATTCCCTCACGCAACCATTTTTTCAATGTTGAGCTGCCCTCGCTGTATGTCGAAATGCCGAAAAGAAATAGAAAGAGAAATTCTCAGGCTCAGCCTTGAATATTTTGCCACGACTTATGGTCAAGCAGAACTGCGGAACCGTATTTGAGATTGACAGTTCATTTTATTGACAGCGAGTTTGAGATGAAAAGCAAGCTTTTGCAAACTTCGTTTTTCCCACAAGACCATACAGCGGAGTTTATTGCAGTGGGCCTCAAAGAAGCGATGTCCGCTTGGGGCTTGGTGGAAGAAAGACTTGTGGGCATCACAACGGACAACGCAGCTAATATGATTAGGGCAGCATCTGTGAATAACTGGCCGAGGCTACACTGCTTTGGTCACAGACTTCATTTAGCCATCGGTAAGTTGTATGTTTTTTTTCCCAGATATATTGAAACAATTTGACAATTTAAAAATATTAGTTGTTGTTGTTTTAGTGATATTATAATCAGGGGTGCACATAACTGGTACGCAGGTACGCATGCGTGGCAAAAATGATGAACGCGTAACGTCATTTTGTTACTACAGCGCTTTCGCGTACAAAACAGAAGAGCTCTTGACTGTGACCGTTTTTTGATAGCGTGCGATTAAAATTTCACCTTCACCATTTGTTTTATGTCCTTTCGGTTTAGGTACTGCGTTTATGTTCGAAAAGTGTTTATTCCTCCGACTCAGGACCCTATTCTGCACCGGCGGAAAGCACCATACAAAGTGGTTTCGTTTTGAAATAAAATAATTTTGCGTGTTTTCCGCATGTGGCAGTGGTAATTTTTAAATGAGGCGCAGCTGTGCGCATTTTCGGCTACTTTAAGACGGCCAAATGACAGTGCGCTCTTCACCAACAGTCTTTAGTCAGTGACGTTATTTATTAAACGATATTTAAGCGCCACGCACTCACGTGATATTAGATACTTACTCAAATAGCATTTTATTTTATTTCGGTTTTATCACAAAAGAACAACTGATTCTTTCATACCATTTTTAATGAAACGCAATACATTTGTTTAATGCATATTACGCTCAAGACGCAACATTGTGTTCCGTCAAGTTGCACAATGACGATAAAAACCACAAAACCTTAAGGGAGGTTTGTTTATTTTTCTTTATTTGTGGCTGTAAAGTGCAATAAGAATACACAAGTTAATAAAAGTTCATTACCAAAGGAATAATCGTCATTATTAATCGTGATAAAAATTTTAAGCAAAATAATCGTGATAATCATTTTTTCTGTTATCGTGCAGCCCTAGTTGCTGTCATATATATATATATATATATATATATATATATATATATATATATATATTTACACACACACACATAAACATATATATATCTATACATATACACATATATATACACACACACATATATACATACATATATATATATCTACATATATACACATACATATACATACACACATACATACATACAAACACATATATACACACAAATACATATATATATACATACACACACACATATATATAAACATATATATACATATACATACATATCTACATATTTACACACACAGCTATTTCGTATCAGTGCAAGACGCTGCTTGTTAAAACGGATAACTCCCGCTCTTACGTGCAAGTCTGCGTGGATATTATGAACTATCGTATTTGTTCAAGTTCTATTTAAATTTTAAATAGAAGGAATTTTTATTTAGTCGACAGAAATATCTTTGGTAGGAATGGTAAAAACAGACAGGAATACTATTCCTGAATAAATCAACTCAAACCTTAAACAACTTATAATATTTTGCTCTCCATAAAAATATATCCTGTCTAAATTATACAAGTTAGAAATAAAGTAAACGTTAAAAGAACAAACATTCAAATTTCTTTACTCTTATGTAATTTTATATAAAAAATAAACTTAGATTTTAAATATCCCAAAAGATTTTGCTCTCCATAAAAATATATCCTGTCAAAATTATACAAATTCAAATATGAACATGCTGCATAACAAAACCTGGAAATATAAATAAAATGTGTTCCTTTCAGCAATAACAAATCAAATCATTCAGTTGTCTTTGCTCATATGTCATTTTAGAGCTGGACGCCTGGCATCTTTTTTTGGCAACAAGTTCGTTTATGTTTGGTGTGAGGTTCTGTGTTGTGGAGATTCTCAGGATGGACTGCAGGTGCTCAT
>JANRMT010062842.1:29040759-29073173 GCA_026402145.1 Polypterus bichir lapradei
GAAGCGCGGGTATTCTGCTAGTATTTAATAAAGAAAATGTTGTAGGTTTTTCTTCTGTGATTGTTTTCCTTCATTTTCTACCTCTAGTGTTATATATTGAAAAAGTCCTGTAATGTAATTGAAAATTATGTAAATAGGCTATTTTTTCAGCATTTCAGACTCATCAACATGCTTACATTGATACAATCAATAGTTTGCAATTAGGCCTTTCTAGAAATAAAATACAGTGGAACCTCAGTTCACGAACGTCTCGGTACATGTACAACTCGGTTCACAACCAAAAATTTCGCCAAACTTTTGCCTCGGTTCACAACCACACACTCGGTATACGAACAAGCCAGTTTCCCTTTCGGTTTGTGCGCGCCGATGATTTCTGCACGTGTTGCATTGTTCTCAGTCAGACGTGCCTGCCTGCCTGCGCGTGGGTGCCTGCCTGTCTGCCTGCACAAGAGAGAGAGAGAGAGCGAGCGCGTGCTGCTGAGAGAGATGGGGAGGGTGCGTGCTGCTGAGAGAGAGGGGGAAGGTGCGTGCTGCTGAGAGAGAGAGAGAGAGAGAGCGAGCCTGCTCCTGCAGCTGAGCAGGGAGCCTGGGTGTTTTGTGTCAGTGTTATTCAATGTTTTTACATTAGTTTACTATTACACTGCGCATTCTATGGTGTAATTAACTATATTAAATATATTTACATACAGTTCGTACAGTCTGGAACGGATTAATTGCATTTACATACAATCCTATGGGGGAAATTGCTTCAGTTCACGACCAACTCGGTTTACGACCAGAGTTTTGGAACGAATTATGGTCGTGAGCCGAGGTTCCACTGTACAAATATCTAAATTTGCCTAATTTATGTAGCTCCTTTTTTGCAAACACTGAACCTTTAAAAAAAAAACAACCTTCCAATAGCATTACAAATTTATTTGGGTTAATTGTTGACATTACATTATAATTCTTATTATATTCCTCCAGAAACAATGTAATGCTTACAGCTTGGCAATGCTTGTCTGAATTTTCCCATGTCAGAACAGCTCAAATAAGCGACTGAAAACCAAGAAAAGACATTTTTCTGCAAATGGTGGAATAACACTCCTGGGAGTTGATGATAAAAGGGAAAACCACCAACTTTTATCCAAAGGGTTATTCCTTTGTCTCTTTCCAACCAAGCCCTCTCTTTTCTTCCAGGCAGCTGAAGTCTTCAGTGTGACCTTTATTCTCCCCTTGATGCATCAGAATATAAGGTGAGCTCTCAATTAATTAAAAATAATCCTCAAACATAGCAATGCCCCTTTCCAATCACAAAACAGTGCTGTATACACAGCAATTGTTTCAGCATCTGCTAGGCTTTCATATGGGTATAACATATTACCTGGCCAGGCTAAGAAATCACAATCAATATACAATTTGTACAGTATGTTTATTTTTGTCAGTTTTATATTAATTTACATTAAGTAAAACACAATTTGTACAAGACAAAATTATATTAGTTAATAAAACAATGTTCACTAACAGAAAAACACCTCTCTAAACTACATTATTTCAAACTTTAATATCTTTTGAGGAAATGTATTTACTTTGTGCATTTTAAAAAAGAAATAATAACTAATATGCTGAGAACATTCTTCTACTATAAAAGAAATATAGACAATCTGTGAGGAAAAGTTCAAGAAATCTGATGAAAATTTTCAGGGTTTACAGCAAAGAAAGAAGTTGTGGGATGAGAGAATTGCAGCTGTCAAGATGAAATACTTGTAATGTCATGTAATCCTCCTGTAAATCCTTCACCGAAATCATACAAAATCCACTGGATCTCAAAAGTTATCTTTACCTTTAAAGCAACAACTAGAATCCCTGAATCCCCTACTTTAGCTTAAATCTGTGGACATGCTCTGTTATTCTAACACAGAAAATATTATTTATACTGTTTCTCTACACACTGAAAGAAGTAAAAAATAAACTTTACAAAGAATGTTTTCTTTAGGAGCTTAATGAGGGAATTTCTTGAATTAAAACAAAAGATTTTTTTTCATTCTTCTTTCTATTAAATAAAAATATGATGAAGCTTAAGACATGGTCTACTTTCCTCTAAACAACCTGCTGTATCAAGTAACTTAAACCTGAGAAACAGGAAGATCTTTCAGATATAAACATTTTTTACATAGTGAAGCTCTGACAAAGTACAGTCTAAAAAATGCACTCTTACATTTCTTTAAAGATAATGCAATCATCTTGAGATCTTGCATTTTAAGTTAAACAGAGGCTGCCATTAAGTTACAGTTTTATCTTATTTCACTGATCACCAAATTACCTTGCTGGTGTGTAAAGTGTAGCCACAATGAAAAGTTGACATACCTAAATAATATGATGCTGTAGAAGCTGAATGCCCTTTTTCTTTCAGTGACAGTAGAGTATACTTACATTAGTGGATGAGTTTAAGTTCTTTAGGATCATATTTGAATATGATTTGGATATACAGTGAACCCTCGTTTATCACGGTTAATCCGTTCCAGACTCTACCGTGATAAATGAATTTTCGCGAAGTAGGATTCTTTATTTATAAATCGAATATTTTTGCAGTTAGAGTATAGAAAACCTGTTTACGACCTTCTAAATACGTTTTTTAACATTATTAGAGCCCTCTAGACATGAAATAACACACTTTAGTCACCATTACACTCGTATTACCCAATATATTAGACAAAATAAGAGAAAATAAGACATATTAGACGTTACAAATATATTAATACTAGGCTCACCCGCCTTTTAAGGTGACCGACTTTTATCCTCAAATTGTGTGCGCTCCATGTGTACATCAGGCATGTAAGTGTAGGGAATGAGAACATTAAAGTGCCCATTCATAACATCTCCCGAAAACCTAAGTTTTTTTATCCTCTCGAGTGCCTGTCCAAAGTCATACAATGTCAGCCCGAATCTGTACGGCTAAAGACGGAGTTTCATGCACTAAATAAGCTATAGATGAGAATAAGCCAGCACCATCTCCCCTGATATTTACTACGCGGTGAGGCATTTGTACTCCATCAACATTAATTATTTCCAGAGACATAATTTTGTCTATTTTTCCAGCGCATCGCGCACAAAAGCAAGGGGACGATGGGAGCAGCAGAACTCTGCTCACATCGCGTCGCTTCGTACCGCAAGCCGCAAGTAGTAAGTCTGTGATAAGCGGAATACCGCTACGCTTTGCAATCCTGACCGCTTTTATATAGTAGATTATTGTACTGTACATTTAATTACACACACACAGTTCTTACATACAACCACTAACCTATGAAGGCACAACCTCAGTAGGAGAGTCTTAAGGTGGTGCAGTATATTCAGCAGGTGCATCGTTGTCTTCTTCCGCTGAAGGAGTACTAGGAGTAGGCAGTGGGTATCTGGGTGCGCGGCTGAAGAACATCTTGATAGGCAGTTGCTGGCGCTGTCTTTTCACATGCGTGAGGAGGCTTTTGTAGGGTACTGCCATCTTTGATCATATCCAAGAGTTTCACCTTCTCCTGGATAGCAAGCATCTTCCTCCGGCACTTAGTTTTATTGTCAGAAGGCTTAGAAAAAGCAGCACATTTATGAGCCATCGTGGGGCTTAGATAAAAGTTCTCAGAAAGCGCATGCGTAGTGACGTAAGCGTGTTTGAGAAAAAATCGTGATAGAAAGAAGCCGCGAAAGTCGAAGCGTGATATAGCGAGGGATCACTGTAAACTAAAGTAGTGCCCATAGGCATTATACCGCAAAGGAGAATAACAGGTTTACAGGGTTCAAAAAAGATCAAATTACAAGAAGCAGGAGTTTATGAATTATGGTGTAGAAAGCAAATAATTATGGGGCATGGACTTTTTCCATATTTGGTGAAGTTAAAAGTGGTATCCCTCTGGGATAAATGTGTGGGTTACTGCTCTTGTATGTTTTACTAAATCATCATAAAATGTAGCTAATAAGCTAGTTACGTTTGAAGACGACACCAAACTAGGCAGAATGCTGATTCGCTAAAGTCAGCATAATCATTACAAATGGACCTAGAGAAAGACTAGAAACTACTCCTAATAAGAGAGATACCATCACTGTTCACAACCATACATTATACAGAAGCTGTTAAGAAGGCAAATAATATTTGGGTTATACAGTATGCTGTATTTCGTACAAGTCAATGGAGGCGATACTTGTGAGATCTCATCTATATATAGTTTTGATCTCAACATTACAAAAAAAAGATACAAGAGAACTAGAGGCAAAAGAATTGCAACAATAATTGAACTACGAGGAAAGAGTGAAGAGTTGTATCTTTCCAGGCTAAGCAAGCAGAAATAAAAAAAGTATCATCATAAAGCTATTGACAGTTCTGAACTGAACTTGTACAATAAACATAGCATCATAAATGAAAGCTGATTAGGACAAATATTGTACAAATGCTAGAATTTTTTTCTTTACATATAACCATATGTACATGGAAAACCTAGCAATGTAGTAATACTTTGGAGACCTACAAACCTTGACTTGATATTTTACAAAGCTTAGGTGAAAAGGCATTAACAAGCTACATTGTGCTGAATGGCCTGTTGTCCTTAAGGTATACTTGACATAGATATTTTTCTAATAAATAATTTTTTTTCTTAAAAGAATTTTAGGAAATGGAATTTGCACTGCTATCAAAACATCTATAAATGGCTTACTTTGGCATAATGGGCATTAACCAATAGACTAATGTATAGTAAATAGCATGTTGACTGAATGGTAATAATCTCAGGATAACATTACATAGGGAGGGCTAAAAGCGAAGACATGACAGAGGCATTAGATGGATCAAACCATTTTTTTATGTTTATGTCAAACAATGGTTATTGATAAAGCTGCCATACATGGAGATACTCAGCATTTAAACAAGATCACACACTTCCGATACTATATGGACCCATCCATAGATCCTTGCAACATTTTATACTTTTATGAATATTTACAACAGTACTGTCAATCTCTCATTGTATCACATTTTTTTTGTCTTTCATTTTAAGTCTTTGTGCCTGGGTTGCACCACTTAACTTATATAACAGGTTAAAATGCAAGTTGTAAAAAAAAATAACATTAACCTTTCCTTCTCTAAGTAACTGTACATACAGTATATCACAAAAGAAGATCTCTCTTTTGCATATTTTCAAGGGTTTGTGTTAATGGAGGCTAAGTAGCATTTTCTTCTGATGGGGACAGCATTCTGTATATATTGCCTTATTAGGTATTGTTTCACAAGTGGTGCCACCATTATCAAAAAAAAGTTAATATAAGGTATATTTTTTAATCTAAATTTGAAACTGAAATTCACTGCACAAACCAAGAATATATTCTCTAAGAATTATCGAAACACTGAAGTAGCCTATAAGATTAAGTCTCTATTTTTCAATTACTCCTTCATTTTTTGATTTTTGTGGATACAATGGGTAAACTGAGTTTAGCAACTTAAAAGAATAGATATAAAAAATTAAGAACTATAAGTTTATCATTATCCAGTGGCATCATGAATTTACTAAAGGCATTTAATTACCTTGATTTAGTATTTATTTAGTATTCATTTTATATGGATTAGTGTCTAAGACATGAAAATTATTTTGTGAACATACTAATTAGCATTCATATATCATTTCTGTTATTTGCCCCAATAGCATGCTATTATTTCCTCATGAAAGTTTTAATGCTATTACAAATGACCATTAACCTGAATGTAAATATGACTGAGATAGTAAATTTAAAACCAATTTCTGATTTGCTGATGATTTGAGATTAGAGGAAAGTAAATTACCTCATGGGTTAGGCTGACACTTAGTGGTATTATTAAAATGTCAGGTTAGCATCTGTTTATTAAGGGGATGACTGATTGAATAAACATTTTTTTGCAAGGAATTAACTGAAACCATCTGTGCCTGACCGGCTTAAACCTCTTTTTGGAGAACAATGAATTTTTGTTCCAATTCGGCTCTAAAATACAGTGCCTTCAGAAAGTATTTCCGACCCCTTCAGTGTTTACACATTTTATTATATTGCAACCTCATACTAAAATCATTTAAATAATCTTTTCCCTCATCTAGCAACACTCACTATCCCAAAATTACAAAACATATTTTAAAGAAAACTGCAAATTAATTAAAACAGAAAACTGAAATATCACATTCACACAAGTATTTAGACCTTTGCTATGACACTTCATGGTACATCCCATCATCATCATTGAAATGCTTCTACACCTTGCTTGGAGGGACAGAATTGTGTTGAGGCTCAGACCTGGGGACCATAAAAGAATTCCCAAGAGCACAGGTGATCAAGAACCTGATGGTCACTCTGGCTGAGCTCCAGAGAAATTGTGTCGAGATGGAAAAAACGTCTAGAACGAAACCACTGTTGCAATACTCCACTAACCTGAGCCAAACCACATATGAAAGCCTACTTGGAGTTTGCAAAAAGGCACCTAAAGCACTCTCAAACTATGAGAAACAAGATTCTCTGGTCTAATGAAACCAGCATAGAACTGTTTGGCCTTAGTTCTAAGCATCATATCTGGATCAAACAACGCACCATTCATGTACCTTTTAATACATTAGCAGCACTACCTAAAATTTTGCTTTCGCTTTATCATTCTGGGGTATTGAATGTTGACTATAACATAACAAAATGTGTATAAAAGTGTTAGGGTCTGAATACTTTCTGAGGTCAATGTAGATATAATTCTAACTTCCCTGTATTTTACTGATATGAAAATAACAATTGTTCCTGTAAAAAAATGAAGCATGGATCTAAAAATTTACATTGATAAAGTGTCCTAAAGCTAAATGTAATCTCACTTGATGACTGACAAACATTTCTTTAAAGTCATATAGCTGCAAAGGCTATAGCTTCTAAAGTATTATAGAAACAAAGTTTTATTTTAAAAACTACAAAATGGATAGTGAAATAATGAACAACTATTCATTTAATTCAATGAACTATGCCATACATTCTTGATTTTAAATTTAGAAAATCCTGCAATATAATTAGACTTTGCTGAAAAATTCACACAAAGAAGTTAAAGAAAAAATACAGTATTTTACATGAATGTGAATAAAGGGAAGCAATTATAAGACTTTTTAATTACATCCTTTTAAAATCTTTTAAAAGATCTCTAAAACCTTTCAGAGAATACTCACCCTAAATGAGATATTTATTCATAATGGTGCAAAGCCCCAAAAGCTGACATAATAATCTAAATACATTAAATTATCTTGTAAAATTCAGCAAATTATTTATTCTATGTGTGAAGATGTATGCAAAGCTTAAATACTGTAAACTCCTTTGATGAATAAAGATAGGTGACCATACTTAATCAATTTAGTGGAACTAAATGTCCATAAATTAAATATGTATATAATAATGGTAGATGATTTCAGTCTGCACAGGCAGCCAATTTACTTTATTAATAAGATAATGAAGCAATGGACTTCTTTAAAGTCCAAGTTCAAATTTATTGTTACAAAGTAAAAAGAAATTCTTACTTGCATATCTCACCAATATAGTTGCACTGTCAGCAACTATTACAAGTAAAATTTGGGCCTTAGCTCTGGATACTTCTTTAGCAAATGGCTAATTTGACTAGTATGCTTAGTAATGCATTATGTAATGTGAGGGACAGACAGCATCCTTACCCAACTGGGAAGCCCTCCACCAGGAAGAACCAGGAGAGATGGCATAAACAGGATTGTATCTCCCTCGGACCACCAGATGGCAGCCCTCTGGGTTGCAGCAGCCTAACGGATTCCCACAGTGCACCATGGGAATTGTTTTTCTAATCATCTTTACCCAGAAGTGGTCCCAGACCAAACCATCAGGACAACAGAAATACTCCCTGGTTTTATTTAAAAGGAGCTGCCTGCCTCAGCTTGGGGAGTTGGGAGGAGGAAGACAAAGCTTGCCTGGAGGAGCAGAGAGACAGCGACAAAGAGAGAAAATTAGACAAAGTGTTACTGTGTGCTTTATATTGTGCTTTGTACTTTTGACTGTTCATTTCTCTTCTCTTGTTCATTTTATACTTGTGTCTGAGCCTGTCTGTGTTGGGTTTGGGGAGCTGGAGCACCCCCTACAGTCCACAGTGACTACTGCATATTGAATACTAGCAAAATACCCACGCTTCGCAGCGGAGAAGTAGTGTGTTAAAGAAGTAATGAAAAAGAAAAGGAAACATTTTGAAAATAACGTAACATGATTGTCAATGTAATTGTTTTGTCACTGTTGTGAGTGATGAGTGTTGCTGTCACATATATATATATATATATATATATATATATACACACACACACATATAAACATATATATATATATACATATCCATACATATAAACATATACACATATATATACACACACACATATATACATATATATATATATATACATATATACACATACATCCACATATATATACATATATATATACATATCTACATATACACACATACATATACATACACACACATATATAAACATATATATACATATACATACATATCTACATATATACATATATACACACACACACACACACATATATATATATACACACACTCTTTGGGGTGCGAGCAACTGTTGCAGGGGGTGCCAGAATCCATCAAGGAAGAAAAATGAAAAACATTATTTGTACAAAATCTTAATTTATTTATCCATTTCTAAATCATTAAATGGACAGGCTATTTCGTATCAGTGCAATATGCTGCTTGTTAAAACGGATGACTCACGCTCTTACGTGCAAGTCTGCGTGGATATTATGAACTATCGTATCTGTTCAAGTTCTATTTAAATTTTAAATAGAAGGAATTTTTATTTAGTCGACAGAAATGTCTTTGGTAGGAATGTAAGTTAAATGTAGGCATCATTGCATACATTTTTCTTCACCATAGAAATGTAAAGAGTAAATTCCCCTTACATTCCAACCAAAGACATTTGTGTCGACTAAATAGAACTTGAAAAGATATATTTTTTCGAATGTGATCGCGCAATTCAGATCGAGTTGATGCGCACTACATCAAGCTCGCGTGCTATTGTGGTTTCGCCTGCGTGCCTCAATAAGTCACCCTCCCCTCGCTCTTACTTTTTTACCTTTCATCTAATGATTACACTGAGTATGGCTTTACCAAAACAATCATTGATGGCGAATAAAGTATCTATTATTCATAAAGCTTCAATTGGTGATCTGTCTTTCTGCGTTAACCGCATATTTTTTCATACGTCTCAAACCAAGGGGATGCGAGGGTAAAATGAAATGGGAAGCGCTGATATATATGTATGTGTGTGTATATATATGTATGTATATATACTGTATATTGAAATAGTTTTACTGTGAAATAATGCAAAGAGTACGCGACACGTGTTTCGCCTTAATTTTGGGGTCATCAGGCGTACATACTCAGTGCACCCTCTCTCGGGAATCGAACCTCGGACGTCGGCGCTAGAGGCAAAGCCTCTTCCATTGTGCCACGGCGTGTAGTTTGTCTATTTGAGAGTATGTAGATCGGGGTATATATATATAGATATATACTCGCGCTTCGCAGCGGAGAAGTAGTGTGTTAAAGAAGTTATGAAAAAGAAAAGGGAACATTTTAAAAATAACGTAACATGATTGTCAATATACAGTAATTGTTTTGTGAGTGTTATGAGTGTTGCTGTCATCAAAGATTTGATTATCATTATTTCTTTCAATCAGGTTCATATTTGTAGGATGTGTTGTGTTCAAGTTACATTCTGTGTTTGTCAATCGTTGTAAAGATAACAGGTTTCATTCATCGATTCGTTTCTTACTGCATCAATAAACAGCTCGTCTTCGTCTTTATCTGAGATGTGACACACTGCATGCACGGGTTTTTTTTTACACTGTCTTCCTTTAGCGGGACATTTACTTTTTCCACCGTGTGCTTTGTTTTCGCAGTAGTTGCACTTATGAATATGCTTGTATGTATCACACGCTTCATATTTTTTTGCTGCCTTCTCAATTGTGTAATTCGTTTTTTGTTCAGCACTCTTTGGAACTGTTGCTTTTTGTCTGTGCACTGCGTCAGTTCACGTGAGCCGCTCGGTGTACATGCATCGAAGGTTCCCAGCTGTGCTGGTGCCATCTCGTGCGATGTCCACGGCTGTATTTAATGTTAGCTAAGACCCGGCACTTAAAAGTTTCTCTCGCAGTTTCGCTGAGTTTGTGCCAAACACCACCCTGACCATCTCATCTTCCTCTGCATAAGCACAGTCCTTCACCCGTGAATATTTAGTGGCAGTGTTTCTAATGGATTGCCGCTGACGGACGGCCTTATATGGGCAGGCACTAAATTACATGGGAGGCGTAATTCCGCCTCCCACGGCCATCGAGCAGACGTCTATTATAGTATAAGGACGAAAAAATAGGTTCCAGTTATGACCATTACGCGTAGAATTTCGAAATGAAACCTGCCCAACTTTTGTAAGTAAGCTGTAAGGAATGAGCCTGCCAAATTTCAGCCTTTTACCTACATGGGAAGTTGGAGAATTAGTGATGAGTGAGTGAGTGAGTGAGTGAGTGAGTGAGTAAGTGAGTGAGTGAGGGCTTTGCCTTTTATTAGTATAGATATTTAGCATTAATACTGCAACAAATGTTAACATTTCAACTTGGAAAACTTCAAAATATAAATGGACAAGCTTCAAATAGATTTGTTTAGACATGAGACTGTGACATCATAGTAACTGGATATATTTATAAACTGAATAAGCAAAACCATAAGCCATTTAGGTGTCTGTTTGCTTGTTTGTTTGCTACTCATGCAAAAACGACTGAATTGATTTTCACTAAATTTTGCATGTGCCTTGCTGTTTGTCTGAGGGGTTAAAAAGGGAAGGGGGTAACCCAAAAAACAGTGCCAATGCAAGGACTACAATTACCACCAGGCAGCAGGAGTATCTAATAGCTGATGGAGGACATCGTCATCAGCATGCAAGTTTTTTTTAGACCACGAGTACATAAAGCACTTTCTTCTCAAGTAATCTGGATGACAGTTTCTTTGTCTCACTGATTTACAGCTTTTCTCAAAAAGAATGTCTTTTTGTCTCATCTTGAGTTGTGTTTAGCCATACTAAATTTCCAAAATACATGTTTCCCTGTTTATTTATAATGTCAACAATGGGTACTTTGGCTAGTATTTTATTATAGAAGCATAGTATAGTATTTTTATGTTATAAGACATACTTATGTGTGCTTAGCTTTCTTTATTATTTACGTACATTAATGTAGCAAAAAAAGCAGAGGGAGAAATTAAAATTTCAAGATTATGAAAACCTGTGAAATATTATACATGAGAACTATATTGATCAAAAATAATGTAAATATTTCGTAGAAGTCAATCTGCTTACATTTTATTTCGGTTTTGTAACCCTTGAATAAATAAGTCTGATTTGGGAAATCATAATATTTTATGAGTAAGCAGTTAAATTCAACTAGATGCCTATGTTTAACTCAAAATTCTACTGCAAGAATTACTCAAACTAGGATGTATGACTTTATAAGCAGGATGAATTTAACACGTGTTTCATTGAGATGTGGGAGGAATACTAGAGCACCTGGAGAGAAATCCCATAGAAAAACATGTAGAATGTGCCACCTCCACTTAGTGATCACTATGAAATTTGTCTCCAAGGGGCAGCAGCATTAACCACTGCACAAATGGCATTTCAGAGGTCAGTCAGTCCTATACTGTATCTTACATTTGCTCTGTCATCTGCAAAGATCATCACATAAGTAAACACACGCACACCCATGCACACACACATATAACCTATGCACACTGCTCCCAAATACACAATTAAATATGACATCAAAACATTAGAATAATATAAAATCTCAAAATCCCTTAATCCAGTTCAGAATCATGGGCGGCAGAGTATATCCTGACAGCATATGGGATAAATACAGTATAAAGTCCTTTATATATTTTTATTTCTTCCATTTAGATGTGTAATGGACAGCCAGAATTCTTACCTGGCTGGGACGCCTCTATAATGGAAGGATCAGGGGAAGGAGGCTGTACGGGGCAATACCTACTCCGGGACAAAAGACATCAGCCCCCTGGAGTGCTACAGTGCCAAGGGATGGAGCATGGAAGCCCAACCCTGCTGGGGCCCGTGGTCATAGCCAGGGTGCACATGAAGAAACAGCTGAACCCTCCTCTGCAGGGCTGCCACCACACCCAGAAGTGCAGCTGGAAGTGGATCATAGAACAACTGGAGCACTTCTGTGTGCTTTTTAAAAGGACCCAGCTGCCATAGCTTGGACAGCCAGAGTCGGGAAGAGGTGGACGAAACTTGCTGGAGGAGGATTGGAGGCGAAAGGAAGAACGGAAAGGAAAAGAAAGAAGAAAGGGACAGTGTATTGGTGCTTTATATCGTACTGTGCTGTATAGTGGGGATTAAAGGAAAAGAGCTTCCCCACTTAAAATAAACGGCAAATGTAGGCGCCCAGGCTTCGCACATGCTTCAAAATAATGCTGATGTCTTATATACAGTTAGTTTAAAAGTTATCTTAAATTAAATGTGCCCTTTGATGGACTACCATTCCAACTGGTTTAAATTTGAAATGGTAGCAAATACTTCATGAAAAGCTTGTTAAGTAATTTGATTAATAGACAGTATATTATAAAAGAGGCAATGCACGTCTCTGGTTTACTTGCTGTATTTTGAGACCTGAGCTGTTCTCTCTGGTGCCACAGTATTTACAGTAATTCAGTACACATTTAATACATTTAATTTTTTTATTTTTCACAAAAACAGCTAAGCTAATTTGTAATTACTGTTTGTGCAGATCAAGCAGTAAGTCAACAACAACCTTGTTTTTATCCGAAAATACAGACCAGAAATTCATGCATACAAAACAAGGCAAGACCTCATAAGGAGTAGCTTTCAAAAATTTTTCCAAAGCCTGTGAATGGCTCTATTAGCCGGTGACTTTTTTCAAACAGAAATCTAATAATAGAATGTAACTAAATTAGTTTTGGTTTGCTGTCATTGTTTTTCTCCTGCAGTTAATAAGGTGTGGCGGAAGGGGGGGATGTCCTTTAGTTTTCATTGGCAATATGTTTTATCTGCTATTTTTCCACTGAGTGTAGAATATATACACACAAATCTTGTATTTGAAAATCTATTTAGACTTTTATTAGACAGTATATATATATTACTTTACACATCTCAAGATTATCAAGCATGTTCTTTGTTTTTGTTGACCTGCTCCATAATACTTGTGATTACATATCTATCGCTTTTACTTTACTGTTAATAGGACAGTTGACTGACTTTCAATAATCAATGAGCCTTCTAAAGATTATGTCTAAATCTTCTCTAAGCTAAAAACTATCATGTTTTGTTTAACATTTCGCTTAAACCACCTAAACATGCACTATGGTGGCTTTAAAATTTAAGCCACAGAAAATTAAAAGATGTGCATGCACAACAAGATAAAATAAGTGGTACAGAAAATTCAAATGGCAGACTGGAATGTTGATTGTTGATTCTGCTTTTATCTTTTTTCAGTTGTGAAGAAGTTATTGGTCTGTATTTTTCTGTTGTGAAGAAGTTGGTGGTCTGTATCTTTTTAATTAACCAAATCCAAAGATTCAAATCAATTTGAAGAACGCTAGAATACACATGTCAAAGACAGCAAAATTAAACTGTTCTAAATACAAGTGTAAAACTTTAGTTGTACTACAAAAGTAACAGCCTAGAAATATACCAAGTCTGTTGCAGTCAAAAGCCTAAACAGGTAATTGTAAAAGACTCCTCTTTAGTTTGGATGGGTAGGGTGTTTTGACTAGGATCGATAAGCAGTTAGGATGTTGTATGCAGAGACAATGTCCGATAACATGGATTTAGAAAGTATTCAGACACCTTCATTTACTGCACAACTTTTTGCCAGTTTAGTTTTAAATAGATACAGTATATTTGACATTTTTGCCCACCAATCTACACTCTGTGGAGGACTGCTGGCTTCGTGCTCCGGCCCTCACCCCCAGGCCACCAAGAGGAGCTCTCCCGACAGCAGGATCGTGCCCCGAGTTCCAGCAGGGCCTCATGGACTATGTAGTGTTTATACACAGCTCTGCTGGATACCTTGGGGGCCACCGGGAGTTGCTGTAGGGGTGCTCGTGGGCTCTTATGTGCCCTATAACCCAGGAGTACGTCACGGTCACATGACGGGAAGGAATGACGTGCTCCCAGGTTGAAGAAAAGCACTGTTTACCCTGACCCGGAAGGAATAAGGAACTGTGGACTGATTGGGCAGGAACACCTCCGGGTCAGGGTGTATAAAAGGATTGTGGGGAAGCCCTGACACTGAGCTGAGCTGGGAGGTAGAGGGGCGAAGTGTCTGGGCGAGGAGGAGAGAATAGTGTTATTGTTTATTGAGTTTATGAGTAGTGTGGAGGGTGCTTTGTGAACATTATTGTTAATTAATAAAAAGTCTTGGACTTTTATCCAGTGTCTGGAGTCGTACCTGAGGGTTGGAGAGGTGGAGAAGAGCCTCACTGTCACAACTCAATAACAATAACAACAACACTTATTTCTATTGTACATCTTCATACAAAAAATGTAGTTCAATGTACTTCAAAACATTTCAAAGAATTACCTGTAATAACCCATAATCCATAATCAATTACCCATAATGACAAAGCTGGGCCATTCAAAAGTTATCAAAACACATTCCGAGACAGTCATTCACTTGTATCCCCTATACTATATGCTTCCTAGTCTCCTGAACCTGAAATATTTATAGCTTGTAACATTGCCATATTTGTCCATATAATATGTTTATCTGAAGTTAATTTGATTTTACATTGTGCACAGCATAACACATCTAACGCAGTGTGTTCAGTTTTAAAAACAGCCGGTTCATATGATTAAATTAATTGCTTGTTCATTCATGATAGCACTCGTATACTGTTGGTGTTTGCAGCTTTAGAGTATCACGCAAGTCACTCTCTCATTGTGACTTTCCTACCATGCATCAGTGTATCCATTTACTGAACCTGTTTCAGGCAGAACAAAGCTGTGGGGGACTGGAGTGTATCTTGGCAGTACTATGGGGTAAATTAAGGAATAATCCTGGATGGGAAGTTTTCCACCATGGGGCAAACATTCACATTAAATCCACCTGGGAAAATGTGGAGTCAGTCACATGCTCATCCACATTTATGCCTTCAAACTGTGAGAGAATCAATTGCAGTCTGAGATGCAGTGGCAGCTACTGCAGGATAGAAAGATTCAGAACTTTACATTGGTTTTGACCTTACAATGGTTTAAATTAAATGTAATGACAAATCATTTATTATCAATTATTAGCCTCTCCCAGTAATGTCATGTTGAGGTAAGAGCCAAAAATGAGTTTACATTTCATCAGTTATGCCAACACAAAACAGAGCAAATGTTTAAAGTGTGTTGTTTGTTCCTGAAGAAAACTGGACTTTCATTGGTTTCAAAAAGTAAAAAAATTAAAGTAGATTACAAGAGTGGACACCAAATGGTACCGCACACTTGACTATCTAAGCTCTGCAACTAGAAGCAGTAGGAGGGTACTTATAATTGGTAAGTTAGACTCTTATGATGTGGCTAAAATAACAAAATGCAAAACAAAAGAGAAAAATCAATATACCGTACTAGATGTGAACAGTAAAGGGTGCCACCCAGCCCCCAACCCCCAGTTTCTGCCATCAACTCTGGGTTTCAATGTAAGAGTTTTTAATCCACACAGCTCTTAACAGATAATTATGACATCCAATACACATACTTTAAATGTACTCTCTCCTTCTTCTTCTCCTCTTCTCCTCCAGTGAGTTTTGCCCTCTTCCACCGGGCTCAGACTCCCAGAGGTATAGCTGCAGGCTCCTTTTAAGTTGGACTGGGGAGTACTTCTGGTGGTATGTTGTGGTTTGTTGGAAGCACTTCCAGCTCATACAGAAACCAGGGAGATCCTCCCCAGCAGTGCCCTCTATTGTCCCCCAAGGACCCTTACAGGGCTGTACTTCTGGTCTGGACTCCAATTCCCATGCAGCCCTTTGGGTATCCAAATTAGGACTACTTATGAGGAATATTGCCACCTACTACTTTGGGGAATGAACTGCTCCTGGCTTCCTGCTCTTATTAGTCTATTCTTTCCTCTAACATCCCAGCCAGGACAGGAATTATAAGGTGTCCCAGCAGGGTAGTGTCTGCAACCTAGCCATCCTCCCATTACGGTCTCCCAGCCGGGTAAGAAATGTTCCTCCATCCTGGCGCTCATCTGTCATCCAGGATACCTACACAGCTTAACTATGAAACAGCATGAAACTCACCAACTGATGCATAACAAGATAAAGTGGTTATGGCATAAAGAAAACCGGTACGTGTTATATATAAGGCTACATGCTAATTAGAAAAGTTTACCCCAGCATGTTTATAGAAATGTGTATAATATGGAACAAAGAAGCCTGCCGGCTGAATTTCTTAGTGTTACAGGAAAAAAAAACTTCTTTTTTATTGTAGGAGAGGTGGGGAAGGGTGGGAATTAACAATTTTCATTGGTAATGTGTTATACTTTGAAAAATGATATCAGGGTTATTGATCCATACTAACAGAAAACAGTTTCTGAGGAAGTATAACACATTGATATTTATCAATGTGTCTGAAGAAATATCAATATATATTCACAATATAGCTAATGCTAACATATAGGTATTACTGTATACTTTATCTGTTACCTAAAATATTTTAAAAGAATATACTGTATTAAAGACTTAGCTTTGCTTTGACTGTAGTGAGTTTCTGATATATATGAGAATACAGTAATGCTGAAAATATAAATTATTTATTACAAGAAAAGTAATATCTGAAAGACTAATAATCAAGAGTTTCGGCAGCACTCAAAATATTGTGAAAACAAAGAAAACATACCCTACAGAAAGCTCCATTAACTTTACAAGAAAAATAAAATCAATTGATGTAGCAAACATCAGCCTATATCAGATCAGGGTATTAATATCTGCAGTCTATCCGTATTTTAAAAGTGTTTAAAATTTAATATCACTCCATCAACAATATTTTTTACCATATAATACAGTTCTTACCAATTGTGCACATTGTATATTATACCACCATCACTGCTTATACGCATTTTGAAAATACTCTTTCTACCATTTTCCAGTTGGTTTGCAGTACATCATTTTTTCATAGTTATGAGCTTATTGCATATAAAAATAAACTATATTTACTTAAGGACCACTTTGAAATGGGACAAATTGCCTTACTTTTTTGGTTTTATCCATTGCTTTTAGTATTGAAATGTTGAGATCTTCCAGGGCAGCTAGGACATTCTCATACTCTCCAAGGTGCTGAGAAAAATATTCTACCAAAAAAAAGAAGTAAAACAAAAACAGAAATAAGGTACATGTCCGGACTTGCTTTAAACAAGAAAAGAGTAGAATGTGTTTTAAAAATATTTTAACATGCACACTGATTTGATACTTAGGGTGTTGCATGCATCACCACAAGAGTGAATGTTGGTTTATATCTAGAGGCCAATTTCTCTGAATTAATTGTATTTAAATAGCCAGGGCACAAAGGTTAGGCTTGATACAACAGCGTTCTAATTACACACGTAATTATGTTAAAAAAACTGATATCCCAAAAAGCCCCTGACAGAAAATCTATGCATTACCCTTTGAAAATCTCTGTGTGTAATACTGAGCTCACTAAATCTTTTGATTTGGAGTTGACTTTTTACTGTAAAAAAATAGAAAATACAAATATATTAATGTAATGTCATAAAAATTTTCTAATTCATTATCATTTTTGATAACACATCTTATGCAGTATGTGTCACTGTCCTGAAACAACTACTAGAAGTTGATTAAGACACTTTCAAAATGTTAAGCTAGGCCTCAAAACACAAAATGAACAGTTAACACAAGTTAAAAGTCCTTGATTTATCCTTCTCAGTAGCTCTTCAGGAATTCTGGAGGAAATTTGCATAGTTTAGTTATGTACATTTTGTATCTTTGTAGAAATAGCAAACCTTGCTGGAAGCCACCATCTTGGCAGGAAAGACATTCAAACAACATCAGCATATTCGACTGGCAAATTATGTTTTTTTTTTAAATTTTGGTCAATGTCATCCTACAAAACTCAAGGGAGCAACAGAATCAGTAGCTCCTTCTACAGTTGATTTTAAAATGATTTTTATGTCAAGGAGAAATAAAACATAACTAGAAATATTAAAATAGTAATTGGAAAATATAACCTTTTATTTTTTAAGCAGAGGTAGAAAATTAAATAAATGGTTTAAATCAAAAACCAAAGTAGAGGGTGTCATTGCTACCATTAAAAGAAGAAAGTTGGATTGGGCAGGGTATATAAACCAGAAGAACAGATGGTAGGTGAACTACAAAAGTTCCAAGAGATAAGAAGAGGCCAAGGAGGCAGTCAAATTAAGGATAGTTGCCTGAGATATGAAATTTTGCAGAAACAACCTGGATGCACAAGTCCAAAAATCATCCTTTGCTGGAAAAGATGAGCAAGGCCTTTGTCCAGCAGTGGACAGCTGATGGCTGCAAATGACGATGATAATGATGATGATTGTTTTTTGCATTTTTTATGTGTACATAAACACTACATTCTGAGTAAAGAGGAAGATAGTTTTTTTTAGTCAAAATTTGGGTTTGCTTTCTAAAACATTAACATATTTATGTTGACACCAATAAATGTACATTTTCATATTGTGTCAGTGGCCACTTTACTGCCTTAGTGAGTTTGTTTCTTTTTTATTCCTCTTTAAAAACTGTTATTGATTGGGGTTTAAGAAAAATATTTTCCTCATTTTTTAATTTTACTTAAATGTTCTCAACCATTTTAAAAGTTTATATCAGATTTTTGTCAATATGCACATAATTTTCATTTGCAAATAAAATACTGTTGATTTATTTTTAAACATTAAATTACCACTTGTTTCCTCAGTGATAGCTGATAATGGTCTGAAATTACAAGGTGTGAATGGAGACTTGGTTATGTTTTTCTTCTGTTTTTCCTTTTTTTCTTGGGAGTGGTGATTTAAGTTGAGAACTTACCTTATGGAACAGGTTTATATAAAACATTAGCATATTTTACTTAACCAGTCCCCAGCTATTTCTGTAGAATTTCCAAGCACTCCTAGGTAAATGGTCAAGTGTCTCCTCGGTTTGTCCTGGAGCCTTCTCCCACAAGACTATATTTGGTAAACATTTGGTTGAAGTTCCCTATCAAATATTCTTACTATATGCCCAAACTACTCCAAAAGTAACCCAAATAAGTAACTGCTCTATTCTAAAATCCTCTCTTATTTCTGAGCTCGTGACATTTCACTTTATAATCACTTTCCTTCAGTTACTATCCATTACTTGTGACCTTAGGTATAGAATAAAACGTAAATCAAAATATTTATTCAATACATTAGCTTTCACCTTACCACCTCTCAAATCCTGATCTACTGTCCAAGTTTTCCACTCAGTAGATTTTTCTGAATTTCTGGATGGATGTCATACACCTCAGTAGCCTTGCTACTATGTGGCTATATTACTATGTATATATGACTACAGAATATACTGAAATATTATACTGAATTATTAATACTTTTAGATCTTCAGGATTGTGCCACTGCATACTCTTTGTTACACTGTGTTGTCTTTCAGATTTTGTTTTTGTTGATTTTTATTTAAATGTAACTCTTTAAGACCTTAAAAGAATTATTCTGCTTCTGCTCCTGCCTTCTAATGAGCTTCAACTGTCTGACTTATTCCATTTCTGTGCTGCAGCCTTTAAACTTCCATTCATCAACAAACAGAAGCAGATTTTCTTTCTAATCAGCAACAATAGAAAATGTGTAAATTCTCTTTTTTGGAGAATTTTGGAATCCCTACTTCAGGAGCATGTTTAATGATAGTGATGTTTATTTTAATTGTGCCAGCCACCATGTAGCAATACAACATTCTATATTCAGTACAAACCTTCCAGTGTGACAGGACATATAGACTGTCAAATGGCTGCTTCATTTAATGCATATTGAATAAAACAATGTAACTCCATCCATCAATTTTACTAACCTGCTTATCCAAGGCAGGTTGGCAGAGATGCTATACCAGCATGCACTGGGTGTAAGGCAGGAACAACCCTTGGACAGGGCACCAATCCATAACAGGGCCACACACCAGGGCCAATCTATTAATGCCAATTCACTTAACCTGCATGTCTTTGGACTGTGGGAGGAAGCTAGAACACCTGGAGGAAACCTAAAGTATCTGAATATGCAAACTCTTTCTAGGGAGCACTGGGAACACAAACCCAAGTCTCCTTGTTGTGAGGCAGCATTGTTACCACTGCACCACTGTGCTGTCCCTGATTCAGGTCATGTTTATTACAATTACACATCAACTGATAAGGGAAAAAAAATTTAAATTAATTAATTTAGTTCCTCATGTTACTCCTTGACTGCTTGCTTTCATTCATAGCACTGAACTACTGCCCTCAAAGTTGGGTTCTGGTGACACTATCAACAGCTCACAACTGCATTTTTAGACAGATATAGAGCTAAGTGTAGTTTAAACATTGTGTCTCCTAGTTAGGAGTGCGCAGGTAGGCAGTTTATCATATTCAAATAACTAACAAAAAAACTGATCACAGGATGATAAACAGTTATTCCATATAAACCACAACATTATTGCATCATCTCTCTGCCAAGAGTAGCCTAAAGAAGAAGTAGACATACAAGGTACTTTTTTAAAGTGAAACAAAGTTTCCGTTTTCTATAGTTGAGCACTTCACTGCAAATTACACTTTATAAATAAATAATTAAAAAAGCTAAAAGTTTCACCTGTTTATAAGAATAAACAATAACAATAATAGAATCAGATGTTTAGAAAAACCTAAGGCATACAGTATGTATGTTGATGATGAAGCCAACAGTGAAGAAGCAGAAGGCATCGCGGAATCAAAGCACTGGGGTAATTGTGTTTTAGGTATGCTCACAAGTTTGTTATATTTGACAATTTAATTATTATCTTTTTTGGGGCAATGCTGACAAATATCCCGTTTTTTCTGTCTCTCCTTTAATTTTTGGTTTGAAACTGAAATGATTCCAAATGGCAGAAGCTATATTTGGCTTTGAAATAATATGACTATTCAATGTCACTACTTTTATTATTGTTACTTAGGATCACTATATCTTTCCCCAAGGCACCGTCTCTGTAACTACGGTCAGAACCTGTCCAGTCATTACTTGGAAGCATCAAAGTAGTATTAGTGAAAACTATGAGTTGTTTAATGTACTAGTGTTTGATACACATACAGTGCATCTGGAAAGTATTGACAGAGCATCCCTTTTTCCACATTATGTTATGTTACAGCCTTATTCCAAAATGGATTAAATTCATTTTTTTCCTCAGAATTCTACACACAACACCCCATAGTGACAACATGAAAAAAATTTTCTTGAGGTTTTTGCAAATTTATTAAAAATAAAAAAAAATAAAAAATGAAAAAATTGGAGTTCCACTAGCAGCGGTGTTATTTTTCATATTATTTGCTTATTATCCTGAGATATCCTGTATCTATTCAACCCAAGGAGACTGCTACAGTATATATGTAAGCATATATAAACATGGCCAACAAGAAAGGGGGTCCGAAAGAATCGAAAACTAATGCTGCACCCAAGCTAAGATCAGCAAGCCCTAGCTCAAGATGCGGCCTTTCAGAGACAGACCTGGATCAGCTGGGCGAAAGTACAGACTCTTCGGGACCAAGGTCTGCTACATCGTTACCGGCTGAGAGTGAAAAGGGGAGCGAATGTACGATCGTGAGTGCAGATCTCGATAGCTCGCCGATCGGAGAAGAACACCTGAAACTGAAAAAGGCCTTACAGTCCGCAATCTCAATTACTCCACGCGAGCCGGGAATAGCGGGGACACCAGCTACAATAGAGCCTGACGCTTCACCTACGGTACAAGAAAGCACAATTGAAATGTCTAAACTGCAGGTGATGTTCGCTGAGCTCATACAAGATATAAAGAAAACCAAGAAGGCAAATGAGAAAGCAAGGGCAAAGGCACATGAGAGACTGAAACAGGAATTGAAACAGGAATTGCTGGAATTGAAACAGGAATGGCAACAATCAAACAAAACGCAGCGACAGGAGTTGCAACAAGCAAACGAAACGCAGCGGCTGATGCTGCAACAGGCAAATGAAAGGCTGCGACAAGAAACCCTGTGAAATTCGCAGCTGAACTTTTTTCTAAAATAATCAGGGGACGACTTTAAAGCAGAATCTAAGATAGCAGCGGCTTACCGCATACGCGGATCAAACACCATTAGACCCAGACCCAGATCTTTTATAGTTCGTTTTGAACGATTATCATTTAAGCTACAGGTGATGGCACTTCTCAGAAACAAGGAAGATATTATATATGAAGATAACCACATTCGTATCTTCACTGACTTTTCTCCAGCAACAGCTACTAAACGAGCAGCCTTCTACAACATTAAACAGCGGTTACGGCAAGCCAGCGTCAAATACAGCCTCTTGTATCCGGCAAAACTGAAAGTGGAACGGCAGGGTCAATTCTATGTCTTCACTAGCAAGGAAGAAGCAGAAAAGGAATTAAGAAAGCTGATCCCGGGACTATTCTGATACATAATAGTGAGTCATGGCAGTTAATGATAAAGCAAGGATTAATAATCTACTGTCTGATCTATTCATTTTAAAATACGGGTTTTTATCAGCATATATTCTCATATATTCTCATTACTACTTAGTATTATTAGGGTGCTATCTGTTTATGTTTTATTGTGCTTAATTACTTTTTCTTTTTTCTCTGTTTTTTTATTTCTCTAATTATTTCATCTCTACCCTAAACGAGACTGTTCAATATCATACCCTTGGTTTATTGTTATTGCTATTACTGCATTAAGACTTGTTATGCTTATTCTGGCACATTTTTAACACCATCTCCCGTGTTTATTATCTGGGTGTATCATCTTAATGCACTAAAATTGCTGAAGACTATATATATATTTTAAGTGCAAAACTCTTTTTTTTTTTAAAGACTAGATTGGTAATAGATACCTCTATCTTTTAACCCTATAGCGCCGCTGCATTGGGGCTTGTTTTGCTTTGGACGTGCTCTGTCTCTGGGTATGTCAGAGGACTGGTACTGTGTGAAGTGGGTTTTAGCCTCACTTGGGGAGGCAAAAAGGGAGGGTGGGGGGTTAAGGGGGGGAGAGAAAGAGAGCAGGCTTGATCTATACCTAATCTATCCTATTAATCTTTATAATTATAACTACCAACGTAATAATAAGCTGCATGGCAACAACTCTAGGGGAAATAGGAAATTAAGGCCGAAGCTGTCTCACTTCCAGTTAAGACTATAAAATGAAATCAAAAACTCAGAATCAGTGTCTCCATGATGGGACAGTTAACTTCGTAAGCTGGAATGTTAAAGGCCTGAATCACGAATTAAAGAGAAAGAAAGAACTCTCACACCTAACAGGTCTAAATGCTAAAATAGGAGGTGGCAGGCTCTACATTCGGAATTAAACCTCTTGACAACTAAAGAAACTGAACAACTAATCTACAAATCTAGACATCATTATTATTATGAACATGGAGAGAAAGCTAATAAGCTTTTAGCTCAACAAATTCACAAGCAAGAAGTACGCAACGCAATCTCGGTAATCACCAACACGAACAGAGAAAAAATCGTCAAACACAAAAATATAATGCACACTTTCAGAGACTACTATAAATCCCTATATATTACTGAGTTTAAAGAAGACAATACACAATCTAATGCATTTATGGATACATTACAGATACCACAAATAGACGCTTTTATTGCGGAGGAACTTGATAAACCTCTGCCGTTATCAGAATTACTAGATGCTATAAAGTCACTCCAAGGCAGGAAAGCAGCAGGCCCTGATGGCTACCCTGCAGAATTTTACAAGAAATTCTCCGCTCAGCTAGCTCCTCTCCTATTAGCAACATTTACAGAAGCTAGAGATAACCAATATCTTCCTCAAACCTTTCGCCAAGCACTAATCACTGTTTTTCCAAAACAAAGTAAGGACTTATTACAATGTGCATCATACAGACCAATTTCACTTCTGAATAACAACGTTAAAATACTCTCTAAAATCATAGCTAGAAGGGTGGAGAAAGTGCTCCCCTCGGTAATATCACAAGACCAAACTGGATTTATTAGGGACAGACACTTATCTTCAAATCTTCGATGCATGTTTAATGTAATATACTCACCAACTAAATCAAACACCCCAGATATATTATTATCATTGGATGCAGAAAAAGCATTCGACATGATTGAATGGAAATACCTTTTTACTACATTGGAGAAGTTTGGGTTTGGCCCGAACATTTGTGCATGGATTAAATTAATGTATACTAACCCAGAAGCTTCAGTTTGCATCAACAACATTTGCTCAGACTACTTTAAACTAGAACGTGGCACTAGACAAGGATGCCCCTTGCCACCGCTGCTATTTCCGATTGCCATTGAACCAATGGCAATACATTGTTGAAATACTGATCAGATAAAGGGGATTAGCAGAGAAGGACTGGAACAGAAAATCTCATTATATGCAGATGATATGGTATTGTATATATCGGACCCAGAGAATTCTGTGCCTGCAGTCTTAACAGGACTCACAGAATTTCAAAAGATCTCTGGTCTCAAAATTAATCTGAATAAAAGTGTACTCTTCCCAGTGAATTCTCAAGCATTTAATATTACATTAGATACCCTACCTTTTATCATTGCAGAACAGTTCAAATACCTAGGGGTAAACATCACAAGTAAACATAAAGCTCTATATCAACAAAATTTCACCGCCTGCATGGAAAAAATTAAACAAGACTTGCATAGATGGTCAACCCTTAATCTCACACTAGCTGGAAGAATTAACACTGTTAAGATGAATATTCTTCCTAAGCTCCTTTTTTATTTCAAAACATTCGATTATACATTCATAAATCATTCTTTAGGCAATTAGATTCAACAATAACCTCATTTATTTGGAATTCAAAACATCCACGCATCAAAAGAGCGACCCTACAAAGACAAAAGGCAGAAGGCGGCATGGCTCTACTTAACTTCCAGTTTTATTACTGGGCAGCAAATATACAGGCGATAAGAACCTGGACACAAACAGAAGAACATACACAGGCTTGGACCGCAATAGAAGTAAAATCCTGCAGTACTTCTTTGTATTCCTTGCTCTGTGCTTCAATAAATACACGTTATCGGCAATATACAAATAACCCAATTGTGCTCCACTCACTTAGAATCTGGAACCAATGTAGAAAGTATTTTAAGACGGAGAAGCTTCTATCTGTGGCACCTCTGCAAGAGAACCACCTCTTTCAACCTTCACAAACATATGCAGTTTTTAATATCTGGAAAAAATTTGGAATTAACTTGCTTAGAGATCTTTATATAGACAACGTCTTTGCTTCCTATGAACAATTACATTCCAAATTTAACATTCCAGCTACACATTTCTTTCACTATCTTCAAATCAGGAACTTTGTTAAACAGAACCTTCCAGATTTTCCTCATCTTGCACCCTCATCCATGCTGGAAAAAATATTGCTCAATCTCAAGGACTTAGACTCCATCTCTACAATATATAAAATCATTTTACAATCCCTCCCTTTTAAAGACCCAAGAGGACACTGGGAAAAAGATCTCTCAATTAATATATCAGAAAAGGAGTGGAAAGTAGCAATGCAGAGAATTCACTCGAGCTCCATATGCGCAAAGCATACAATTATACAACTTAAAATTATTTATCAAGCACATCTGTCTCGACTAAAACTCTCCAAAATGTTTCCAGGGCAAGATCCAACCTGTGAACGTTGCAACCAAGTCCCAGCCTCGCTGGGTCACATGTTCTGGGCCTGCACCAAATTAACATTATTCTGGACAAAAATTTTTTAATTACCTCTCAGACAGCCTTTGACTCACAATCCCTCCTAACCCATTAACAGCTGTGTTTGGGGTTCTTCCAGAGGGGCTTAAAGTGGAGAAAGACAAACAAATTGTGATTGCATTCACTACACTTCTGGCACGCAGACTTATCCTGATAAACTGGAAGAACCCAAACTCTCCTCTTTTAAGTCAGTGGGAAACCGATGTGTTTTATTATTTGAAATTGGAAAAAAATCAAATACTCAGTTAGAGGATCCGTAGAGACTTTTTTCAAAACATGGCAGGATCTAATCAGTAATATTTTAAAATAAGTTCATGAAGCACAGAGAATTTATTAATTTAGGTATGTTTACAAGCCTTAAATTTTACGCCGTTTGGCTTGCTCTCTCTCTCAGGGGTGGGAATCGATCTGTTCTTAACTCAATCTTTCTTTTTGTAAAAACTTGATCACTTTGTATGGATTGCAATAAAATTAATAAAAATAAAAACATAAAAAATTGAGAAAGCACATGTACATAAGTATTCACAGCTATTGCCATGAAGCTCAACATTGAGCTCAGGTGCATCCTGTTTCCCCTGATCATCCTTGAGATGTTTCTGCAGCTTAACTGGAGTCCACCTGTGGTAAATTCAGTTGATTGGACATGATTTGGAAAGGCACACACCTGTCTATATAAGGTCCCACAGTTGATAGTTCATGTCAGAGCACAAACCAAGCATGAAGTCAAAGGAATTGTCTGTAGACCTCCGACACAGGATTGTCTCGAGGCACAAATCTGGGGAAGGTTACAGACAAAATTCTGCTGTTTTGAAGGTCCCAATGAGCACAGTGGCCTCCATCATCTGTAAGTGGAAGAAGTTTGAAACCACCAGGACTTTCTAGAGCTGGCCGGCCATCTAAACTGAGTGATCAGGGGAGAAGGGCCTTAGTCAGGGAGGTGACCAAGAACACGATGGTCACTCTGTCAGAGCTCCAGAGGTCCTCTGTGGAGAGAGGAGAACCTTCCAGAAGGACAACCAGCTCTGCAGCAATCCACCAATCAGGCCTGTATGGTAGAGTGGCCAGACGGAAACCACTCCTTAGTAAAAGGCACATGGCAGCCCGCCTGGAGTTTGCCAAAAGGCCCCTGAAGGACTCTCAGACCATGAGAAACAAAATTCTGTGGTCTGATGAGACAAAGATTGAACTCTTTGGTGTGAATGCCAGGTGTCGCGTTTGGAGGAAACCAGGCACCGCTCATCACCAGGCCAATACCATCCCTACAGTGAAGCATGGTGGTGGCAGCATCATGCTGTGGGGATTTTTTCAGTGACAGGAACTGGGAGACTAGTCAGGATAAAGGGAAAGATGACTGCAGCAATGTACAGATACATCCTGGATGAAAACCTGCTCCAGAGCGCTCTTGACCTGGGCCGACGATTCATCTTTCAGCAGGACAACGACCCTAAGCACACAGCCAAGATATCAAAGGAGTGGCTTCAGGACAACTCTGTGAATGTCCTTGAGTGGCCCAGCCAGAGCCCAGACTTGAATCCGATTAAACATCTCTGGAGAGATGTGCACCGACGCTTCCCATCCAACCTGATGGAGCTTGAGAGGTGCTGCAAAGAGGAATGGGCGAAACCGGCCAAGGATAGGTGTGCCAAGCTTGTGGCATCATACTCAAAAAGACTTGAGGCTGTAATTGCTGCCAAAGGTGCATCGACAAAGTATTGAGCAAAGGCTGTGAATACTTATGTACATGTGATTTCTCAGTTTTTTTATTTTTAATAAATTTGCAAAAACCTAAAGTAAACTTTTTTCACGTTGTCATTATGGGGTGTTGTGTGTAGAATTCTGAGGAAAAAAATGAATTTAATCCATTTTGGAATAAGGCTGTAACATAACAAAATGTGGAAAAGTGATTTGCTGTGAATACTTTGCACTGGGTGCACTGTATATTGTTTATATCCCTGCTCATTCCTGAAAATCCTTTTAATTGCTACAGCTCAATTACATTATACCATTATATTATATGTCGGGGCTCTGATTAATTGTGCAAATTTTATATTTAAAAAAAAAAAACTGCCATCAGTATCACAGATTTTACACAAGTAAGTGGCATGTCACCACAGTGAGGTGGTTAATCATAAACCAGAACAGGCCTAACCCTACTTTAAACGTCTGTTCTGTTTTTTGTTAATTTTGTACTTACTCTGTAATCACTCATATTTGCATATTATGCATTTTTTTTCTTCAGCTGCTTTAATAATGATAATAACAAAAGACAAAAGCCTTATAGTGAATCTGGTTTTTATCACACACATATATATACAGTAAATAGTAGCCATGTAAGCTCATGCTGTAAAAAGCCTGGGGTCCTAGAAACTATTGAAATCATCAGAAAAAAACTGAAATGTAGAGATGTCAGGTAATCGAAAGAAACTACTTTGGGCATTTCTCTCCTAGGAAGATTTGTTTTGCCGACGTGCTCACCTCATTTATGTATTAGCGGCGAGAGGAAAAGTAAAAGGGATACTGTTTTGGTCTTTCTTCTGAGGTTTTGTTTTGCTGACATTTATGCCTTGCTTGTGTTATTAGCGGTTAAGCAAGTTATCTGTTTCCTCAGAAGCGGAGCCCTTACCCCGACACCACCTCTCACTTCCAGGCCAGACAGACACAAACACTTTCATGCATAGACGTTTATATAAAAGATAAATATCTCTCTCTTATAAAAAAAATCTTGGAAGGGAGACCAGGGAGACGAGACGTGATCTTCTCAGAAAACACTTAACAGACCCACAAGACAAAAGAGATTGGCCACGGAGCGTCTAACGTGTACGTGGAACATGAGATTCTTGCAAGTCACACACTACTTACAACCATTTTCAAAAAAGACCACGGTCATCAAAATTCTCAGTCGTGTAAAGGCTTTTAGCAGACACAGATCCTCTCCTCTCAGCTCATATAAAGCGTATAAGGACAATACGTTTTAGATGAAACGTCAACAACTAAGCGAAGAAGAAAGAGCAGCATGGAGAAAAGAGACCCAAACGCGTTGGAGCAAAAAAAATGCAGATAAGAGATTATGAAAGCAGTGGAATTCAAAAGGCTAAAAAAAAAATGAGTATCAAAGTATCAAAAAAAAGATGGTAAAGATCGCATTAGCGCAAACAAATGGAAATTACTCGAAAAAAGGGAAAATAATCATTACGGACCAGGTGTAATTGAAAAAATAGCAGGACAAAGTGAGGTCAGAAATAAAAGACAGAGTAAAACGTCATAATGAGGTTCAAAAACAAGGGGGCGAAACACATTTAGAGCTGGTTAGAGATAATGAAACAGTGGAATTCAAAAGACACAAAAAAATATAGGTGCTATACACATGTACAGCAAGTTACAGAATATAAAAGCAGAAAAGTTCGAAAGTATAAAAAAAAATTTAGTAAAGATCACATTAGCGCTAACAAAGCGAAATTATTACTCGGTGAAATAATAGAAAGGCGAATAGAGATCGAATATATGGACATAGGTGATATGTCAGAAGTAAGGAAATATTGTTTAAGTTTAAGTCAGAAACTTGTAGATCGTCTAATTCATGTTGCCATCAGGGAAAAGTAGTGTTTCTACACAATGAGGAGGCGTATCCGTAAGAATTAAATGATTTGATGTTTGGGGAAAGTGAAATCCACAAACAGCCAGTCAGTCAGTCATTTCACAACCCGCTATATCCAAACACTGGGTCACGGGGGTGTGCTGGAGCTAATCCACCCAGCACAGGGTGCAAGTCAGGAAAAAACCCCGGACAGGGCAACAGCCCACAGCAGAATCCACAAACACTACAGGCAAAATATACGTGTTTACAATAATCTTTTCGCCTTTACATCATTCAATGCTCAAAATGTAGATTTACACAATAATGGAACATACACTATGAGAATCTGTGGTCCCGTAAAATTAAAGCAAAGACAAGTTTAATTTTGAAGAAACCACAATTCGGTCAGGTGTATATTTATGACTAGCAAAATACCCGCGCTTTGCAGCGGCGAAGTACTGCCTTAAAAGTTTTATTAAGAAGAAAATTAAACCTTTTTAAACTGAGGGAAAATATACCAATAATTATTTGTTAAGGATCTCTTTGTATACCACATTGTGAGTTCGGCCCTCCAGTTGTAATATGACCAAGCTGTGCACTCAGCTTACTCTTAAGCATGCAACGTACAGTTGGCCAAGTGAACAGTAATCTTGTTTCATATCTCACAGCTTGGATTGCTGCTGTCATAATCGGTTTGAGTTTCATGGTTTGTTTCAATTACGACAGTATTTGTAGGACTTGTGTTGAAGTGACATTCGGCATCTGTCAAGCGTTGTAAGTATACAACCAGTTTCATCGATAACTTCACATCCAGCTTTTGAGAGTTTAAACATTCATAAACATCAAAGTGTCCACTACTGAAATTGTCACCTGTGAATCTAAGATGTTTAAGAGGCATTGGCGGTTGTCCAAAGGTGTAAAATATTTGGCCATTTTGGTACACTTAAAAGCGACAACCGAACATTTCAGCGGCAGCCATCAACTCACATGCAGAACCATAGGTGAAGGGCTTAAGCATTTCACTCTTATAGTGCTCCTGTGTAGTATAATTATCTCCAGTACCATCATCAGTCCACACCTTGAACCTGTCCCAGTCATTCAATACATAAGACACAATGTTCCTCCGGATATCAAGAGTGAGCCTGATATGGCCGTGCAATATGTAACACAGAGAATGGAAAAGGCAGGTGCCATCTCCGGGCATGGAAACCACTCAGTAAGTGACAGTTCTTTGATTGATGGTGATCACCTCGATAGACATGTTAATGCGGGTACGGTTGGAATGATAAAGGAAATGGGTCCCTGAACAATGTAAAGTAAGTCTAAAATACCTACACAATAACTATAATCGTAATAAATGAACAATAAAACAGCGGAGAAGCCGTGGATTAAATAAAAAGGCTGTAATTATCAGCAGGGAGACGTGAATCCCGTGGCGAAGCAAGGAAGGGAATGAAGAGACTGGAGCGACGGACGGCCTTATATAGGCAGGCTGCCAACAACGTGGGAGGCGTTGGGATGGGGGATCCAACGCCGCCTCACATGGTGACTGAGCTGCAAGCTATGGACATATATATGTACGTAAGTAGGATTCAGTTAGCGTTGTGAACCCGCGTACCAAATTTCTTGAAGATGGGCCCATAAGTAACAAAGACTGTTGAAAAGTTCAATATGGCGGCTGACAGTGGCATCATACCACCGAAATAAGTACCAAATTTCAGCCTTCTACCTACACGGGAATTTGGAGAATTAGTGATGTTGGAAAGTTCAATATGGCGGCTGACAGTGGCGTCATACCACCGAAATAAGTACGTACATTGGTTTCGGTTATCGCAGGGAAGCCGCCTACCAAATTTCGTGAAGATGGGGCCATAAATAAGAAAGTTCAACATGGCGGACGTTGTTGACCATTATGACCGTTATGCGTAGAATTTCTAAATGAAACCTGCTTAACTTTTGTAAGTAAGCCGTAAGGAATGAGCCTTCCAAATTTCAGCCTTCTACCTACACGGGAAGTTGGAGAATTAGTGACGTTGGAAAGTTCAATATGGCGGCTGACAGTGGCATCATACCACCGAAATAAGTATGTACATTGGTTTCAGTTAGCGCAGGGAAGCCGCCTACCAAATTTCGTGAATATGGGGCCATGAATAAGAAAGTTCAACATGGCGGACGTTGTTGACCGTTATGACCGTTATGCGTAGAATTTCAAAATGAAACCTGCTTAACTTTTGTAAGTAAGCTGTAAGGAATGAGCCTGCGAAATTTCAGCCTTCTACCTACACGGGAAGTTGGAGAATTAGTGATGTTTGGAAAATTCAATATGGCGGCTGACAGTGGCGTCATACTACCGAAATAAGTACGCACATCAGTTTTAGTTAGCGCAGGGAAGCCACCTACCAAATTTCGTGAAGATGGGGTCAGCCTTCTACCTACACGGGAAGTTGGAAAATTAGTGACGTTGGAAAGTTCAATATGGCGGCCGACAGTGGCGTCATACCATCGAAATAAGTACGTACAGCGGTTTCGGTTAGCGCAGGGAAGCTGCCTACCAAATTTCGTGAAGATGGGGCCATAAATAAGAAAGTTCAACATGGCGGACGTTGTCGACTGTTATCGACCGTTATGACCGTGTAGAATTTCGAAATGAAACCTGCTTAACTTTTGTAAGTAAACTGTAAGGAATAAGCCTGCCAAATTTCAGCCTTCTACCTACACGGGAAGTTGGAGAGTTAGTAATGAGTGAGTGAGTGAGTGAGTGAGTGAGTCAGTCAGTCAGTCAGTCAGTCAGTCAGTCAGTCAGTCAGTCAGTCAGT
>JANRMT010062842.1:29073183-29095749 GCA_026402145.1 Polypterus bichir lapradei
AGTCAGTCAGTCAGTCAGTCAGTCAGTCAGTCAGTCAGTCAGTCAGTGAGGGCTTTGCCTTTTATTAGTATAGATCACAGAGAAGCGATGCAAATTTTAACAGGCGAAAAGAAAGGAAATGTAGTATATATTAAGCGAATAACATTAGACACCAAAGGAGACCTTGATATGCCATTCATATTAAAATTTTTACAGTTTCCCGTGAGAATAGCTTTTGCTATGAAAATTAAAAAATTACAGGGACAAACATTTGAAAAAGTTTTTTATTTATTAGTAAAAGTAAAAGAAATTATATTCACGCACGGGCAGTTATACATTGTGTTGTCACAATGTAAGTCCAAAAACAGAATCAAAATTCAATGCGATCTTGAAGAAAAGGTAATTCCAGATATTGTTTTTACTGAAGCTTTAAAGTAAAAGTGCACATAATGAAATTGAAACAATTCCAAAGAAGAAAATGAGCTTTAAAAATTGTCTATCCGATTAACCAAACACGATGGTTGGCGAGCGAAGCGAGCAGGGGGCGGAGCCCCCTAGTATATATATAAAATAAATGGGTGGCAACAAAACATTTTCTGGCCTCTGGCAAGACAAGAATGCATGGCAGTGTTTAATATATTTGAGCAATCACAAGCAATTTTGTCTGGAAAAGGACATGCAAAGTGTAGTCTTCTCTGCTTTTTCTCTGAATATACCACCATGAAGGCAGAAAGAATCCACAAATTGCCATTTTGAAGAAATGTAATGTCAAGTGCAGATTGTCACATTCATTTGAAAACGGTGGTTTTAACATGCATCTTTGAAACAAAAATGTACAAGTCATAAGCATGTAAAGTTTTACATGTGCTTACCAGACAAAGAAAAAAAATTGAAGATTATATAGGTGTTCATAAGGAAGAGGAGGGGTGGGAGATGATATATATCAAGGTGTCTTTACCTAATTAATGTTAATATAAAACTTTTCTTAGTATTGGGTGCAGAATGATGTTCAACATGTTTTGCAGATTATCACCATGATTTGTCAGATGTATTAAAATTAAAAAAAATAAAAATGCAAGCACAGCATTAATATATTTTTCCTAGTGCAATATTCCTCATGCTGAATCATAAGTATTTTTAATATAAATAATTCAAATTAGAATTTCTGGCTAATTTTATAACCAATAAAAATATAAATATATGACTCTTGGGAAGGGACACTGACACATGCATATCGCTGCTGCTCCTCCCTGTTAACAACACTTTTTGTTAAAATTCATGTTAAATTTGCACTTCTTACACTTCTTTCATTTTTTTATATTAATATATATATATCCCTCCTCAAATCGCCACCTTATCATGGTGGAGGGGTTTGCGTGTCCCAATGATCCTAGGAGCTCTGTTGTCCGCCCTGGTAGGGCCACCCAAGGCAAACTGGTCCTAGGTGAGGGATGAGACAAAGAGCAGCTCACCAAACCTTCTATGAATGAAAACTTTGGACGGCGTTTTCCCTCGCCCCGACGTAGGTCACCGGGGCCCCCCTCTGGAGACAGGCCTGGAGGTGGGGCTCGATGGCGAGCACCTGGTTGCTGGGCCTGTACCCATGGGGCTCGGCCGGGCACAGCCCGAAGAGGCAACTTGGGTCCCCCTTCCCATGAGCTCACCACCTATGGGAGGGGCCAAGGAGGTTGGCTGCAGTGTGAGTTGGGTGGTGGCCGAAGGCGGGGACCTTGGCGGTCAGATCCTCGGCTACAGAAGCTGGCTCTTGGGACATGGAATGTCACCTCTCTGAAGGGGAAAGAGCCTGAGCTAGTGCGCAAGGCCGAGAGGTTCCAGCTAGATATAGTCGGGCTCACCTCGACACACAGCTTGGACTCTGGAACCAATTTCCTTGAGAGGGGCTGGACTCTCTACCACTCTGGAGTTGACCCCGGTGATAGGCACCGAGCGGGTGTGGGCATACTTATTGCTCCCCGACTTGCAGCCTGTTCATTGGGGTTTACCCCGGTGGAAGAGAGGGTAGCCTCCCTCTGCCTTCAGGTGGTGGGGCGGGTCCTAACTGTTGTTTGCACATATGCTCCAAACAGCAGTTTGGAGTACCAACCCTTTTTGAAGTCCCTGGAGGGGGTGCTAGAGGGCATACCTTCTGGGGACTCCCTCGTTCTGCTGGGAGACTTCAATGCTCATGTGGGCAATGACAGTGATTGGGAGGAATGGTCCCCCCGATCTGAATCCGAGCAGTGTTTTGTTATTGGACTTCTGTGCTCGACACGGATTGTCCATAACGAACACAATGTTCAAGCAGGACACCCTAGACCTCAGTTCAATGATCGACGGTCGTGGTCGGGTCGTCAGACCTGCGGCCACATGTCTTGGACACTCAGGTGAAAAGAGGGGCGAAGCAATCAACTGATCAACACCTGGTGGTGAGTTGGCTTCGATGGTGGGGGAGGATGCCGGTCAGGCCTGGTAGGGCTAAACGTGTTGTGAGGGTCTGCTGAGAACGTCTGGCAGAGTCCCCTGTCAGAAGTAGCTTCAACTCCCAACTCCGGCAGACCTTCGACCATGTCCCGAGGGAGGTGGGGGACATTGAGTCCGAATGGGCCATGTTCCATGCCTCTATTGTTGAGGCGGCTGACCGGAGCTGTGGCCGTATGGTGGTCGGTGCCTGTCATGGCGTCAATCCCTGAACCCGTTGGTGGACACCGGTGGTAATGGATGCCGTCAAGCTGAAGAAGGAGTCCTACAGGACCCTTTCGTCCTGTGGGACTATGGAGGCAGCTGATAGGTACTGACAGGCCAAGTGGAATGCGGTTTCCGTGGTTGCTGAGGCAAAAACTCAGGCATGGGAGGAGTTTGGGGAGGCCATGGAGAACGACTTTCGGACAGCTTTGAGGAGATTCTGGTCCACGGTCAACACTGTATAAGGTAGGGATGGTGCGCTGCTGACCTCGACTTGAGACGTTGTAGGTCGGTGGGGGGAGAACTTCGAAGACCTCCTCAATCCCATTAACATGCCTTCCAATGAGGAAGAAGAACCTGGGGACTCGGAGGTGGGCTCCCACATCTCTGGGATTGAGGTCACCAAAGTGGTCAAAAAACTCCTTGGTAGAAGGGCCCCAGGTGTGGATGAGATATGCCCGGAGTTCCTCAAGGCTCTGGATGTTGTAGGACTGTCTTTGGTTGACACGTCTCTGCAACATCGCATGGACATCAGGGACAGTGCCTCTGAATTGGCAGACCGGGGTGGAGGTTCCCCTCTTTAGGAAGGGGGACTGGAGGGTGTGTTCCAACTACAGAGGGATCACACTCCTCAGCCTCCCTGGAAAGGTCTATTCGGGGGTTCTGGAGAGGAGAGTCCATCAGGCAGTCGAACCTCGGATTCAGGAGGAACAGTGTCGTTTTCGTCCTGGTCGCGGAACAGTGGACCAGCTCTACACCCTTAGCAGAATCCTGGAGGGTGCATGGGAGTTTGCCCAACCAGTCTACATGTGTTTTGTGGACTTGGAAAAGGCGTTCGACCGTGTCCCTTGGGGAATCTTGTGGGGGGTGCTCTGAGAGTATGGGGTACCAGACTCCCTGATAAGGGTTGTTCGGTCCCTGTACGATCGGTGTCAGAGCTTCGTCCGCATTGCCGGCAGTAAGTCGAACCTGTTTCCAGTGAGAGTTGGACTCTGCCAGGGCTGCCCTTTGTCACGGATTCTGTTCATAACTTTTATGGACAGAATTTCTAGGCACAGCCATGGCGTTGAGGGGGTCCGGTTTGGTGGACTCAGGATTGGGTCACTGCTTTTTGCAGATGATGTTGTCCTGCTTGCTTCATCAGGCCGTGATCTTCAGCTCTCTCTGGATCGGTTCACAGTTGAGTATGAAGCGGCTGGGATGGGAATCAGCACCTCTAAATCCGAGACCATGGTCCTCAGCCGGAATAGGGTGGAGTGCCCTCTCAGGGTTGGGAGCGAGATCCTGCCCCAAGTGGAGAAGTTCAAGTATCTCGGGGTCTTGTTCACGAGTGATGGAAGAATGGAGCGTGAGATCGACAGGCAGATCGGTGCGGTGTCCGCAGTGATGCGGGCTCTGCATTGGTCTGTCGTGATGAAAAAGGAGCTGAGCCGTAAGGCGAAGCTCTCAATTTACCAGTCGATCTATGTTCCTACCCTCACCTATGGTCATGAGCTGTAGGTAGTGACTGAAAGAACGAGATCGCGAATACAAGTGGCTGAAATGAGTTTCATCCCCAGGGTGTCTGGGCTTTCCCTTAAAGATAAGGTGAGAAGCTCAGTCATCCGGGAGGGGCTCAGAGTAGAGCCGCTGCTCCTCCACATCGAGAGGAGTCAGATGAGGTGGCTCGGGCATCTGATCAGGATGCCTCCTGGACGCCTCCCTGGTGAGGTGTTCCAGGCATGTCTAACCAGGAGGAGGCCCTGGGGAAGACCCAGGACACGCTGGCGGGACTATGTCTCTCGGCTGGCCTGGGAACGCCTCGGGATTCGCCTGGAAGAGCTAGAAGAAGTGGCCGAGGAGAGGGAAGTCTGAGTATCTCTGCTCAAGCTGCTGCCCCCGCGACCCGATCTCAGATGAGCAGAAGAGGATGGATGGATGGATGGATGGATATATATATATATATAGTTCATGGATGCATCTGACTCAAACTGGACTGATTTGGATTTTATTTTTATAGGCTTTATGGATTTGCCTTGACTGGGTTTGAAGCCTTGGCGACAAATTAATATTTCTGCGGTTTCACAAGACAAGTTTTATGAACATTTCTTTGCACCGTGGTGATCTAGGAGCTGGGGATGGTCTGTCTTCTTGATTATAATGTATATACTGGATTGCTCTTAATTACTTCTATATGTGCTTATTGACTAAGAAATGATCTGACACTCACCTGGCTTGCAGCCCTGGGGAGATCACATCTGTAATACCCAGCATTATATATACTGTATGTGGATGTATACTGGAACTTCCAAATTCAAGTCATCTTGTGCATCTTATAATATCTCCTACTATGCTTCTTCTGCTACTTGCTATTGTTGCTCATCACACCACCCGTTTCACCATCCCTGCTGTGCTGCTTCTCTGCGACTATCAGATAAGTATTGCTCTTTACTATGCTAAAATACTCTTGTGACAAACTCCTTCATATCAAACAGTTTGTGCAGAGAAAATGGTCAGACTGGAATGTCAAAAAAGACATGGATATTGTGTGGCACCCGAAATATTTACATCGTAGGTCAGGTCGCTGCCACCGCCGGGCTGTGAATAAAAACTTCAACAGCAGCATTTGTTCAGGAATACGCCATACTATTCATGGCTTTGGAAATAGGAGTGTCGGTGTTCCAAATTTGGAATTTGTTAAAATAAACCCTAATTATGGATCTGTCCGCAATGAACCCTCATCAGCTAATACTGCATTGTTTAACTCAAGATCTCCTAATGGAAAAATGCTGGTGCTATCAGAATTCATTACTGACTCCAACCTTAACATGCTATTCCTAACAGAAAACTGACAAAAACCAAAACAATTTTACATCTCTCAGGGAGGCAACACCATCCAGTTACATTTACTTTGCAAATCTTCACAGCTCAAGACAAGGTGTAGGAGTCACAGTAATTTTTCGAGTAGAAATAAACATCAACAGAATTCCAGCTGACTGACCATTCTCTTTTGAGTATCTGGCTCTTAACCTAATAACGAAATCATGTCCTGTTTTACTCATTATTTTCTGGGGTCCACCAAAATACAATGCTTCTTTTTTACCTGATCTGACTGAATTATCAACCCATTTAAGTTCCCTTTCGCAGACAGTCATTCTTCTTTGCAATTTCAAAATCAATACTGATATTACTACATGTAAGCTGAAAAATTCCTATCCTTACTGGACTGTTTGACTTGGTGCAACTTGTTGATTTTCCTACTCACTTTGGTGGTCATATATTGGACCTAATCTGCACATCTGACTTATCTGTCCGCAACAGTTATAGCAGTGATTTGGGACTCTCTGATCATACCAGCAGTACCAGTCTCATTACCTCTTCCTTCTCTTACCTGTAAATGTCAAATTCTATCCTAGCTAGTTCCATTTCTGATCTTTAACTGTCTTCACCTATTCCATCAACACTAAATAATCTTGTAGACCACTATAACACAGCCCTTCTTTCAGCAATAGATAAAAGAGCTCCTTTAAAGTATAAGTAGGTTTCCTTTAAGCGCTCAGCTCCATGGTACAATTCAGAGTTACAGTCTATGAAAGCAGCTGGCTGACACCCTGAGAGAATGTCACGTAAGACTGGCCTCACTGTGCACATCCAAGCTTTCTATGACCGTCTAAGGGCTTACAGGGATGCACTAACAGGAGCCAAGAACACATGATAACCCAAGGGTTTTGTTCTCTGTAGTTAATAAACTACTTCAACCTGCATCTAGCCCAATTACCTCCTCTACTGAAGCCTGTGACAAATTCTTCCACTTTTTCCATAATACAATAATCTAAATAATTCAACTAACATAAATCCATCCCCCATTTATGTCTTTCCCTGTCTTCCCAATCCATTCAGCTCTTTTTCTAAATTTTCACCTGTCACATCTAGATTTGTTAATGACCTTTTTTTAAGATAAGGCCCACTACCTGTTTACTGGACCCCATCCCCATTACAGTTCTTAAATCCTCCCTTCATGCCATAATCCCAACTGTTATGACAATAATAAACACATCCCTTGACACTGTCTTTGTGCCAATGTTAAAAAAGTCTGGTCTTGATGCTGAACAATCTTAAAAATTTTCAGCCTGTTTCTCACTTACCTTTTCTGTCACAAGTTCTTCAATGTGTTATAGCCTCCCAACTTACGAATTACAGTACTTAACTTCTAATAATTTGATTGAACCTTTTCAGCTTGGCTTCAGGGCGTAGCAGATCTATAAACTGCTCTGCATTCTGGTAACCAATGATTTGCTTATGGTAGCACATGGACAAACCAGCATATTAATTCTGTTAGATCTTAGTGCAGCATTTGACTCTGTCAGACATGGCATTCTACTATCCAGAATAGAGAACATTCGGTGTATCTTTGATTCTGCCCTCCTGTGGTCTAAGTACTATCTGACTGACAGACAAGAGTTTGTTAGTCTTGCAAACAGCAGGTCCAGCTCAGCGCTGTTCACACAAGGGATTCCTCAGGGCTTTGTCCTCAGCCCTTTGCTCTTCTCTGTCTATAGGTTTCCCCTTGGCCATATTATTGTTATTATTATATTATTTGTAGCTATGGACAGGGTTATCATTTTTATGCATATGATACTCAACTCTATTTCAATGTTAAAAGTGAAACTTCACCTGGGCTTTCTCAGCTCACAACTTGCATCAGTGAAATTAAAACCTGAATGGAGCAGAACTCTTTAAAATTAAAATTCAACAAATCTGAACTCCTGCAAATTGACGCTAAATCACAACATAAGAAACAGCCTCTGATTTTATCAATCTTATTGTGCCCCACACTAACCTGCTCTCTATGTGTGACATGGCCTCCAGGTGTATAGCGCCCAGACTTTGGAATGACCTCCCTAAATTAATTAGATCAGCTGACTCCATTCATTCTTTTAAGAAACAACTTAAAACTCATCTGATCAGGAAGGCTTTTAACTTAACCTGACATTCTGCCTCCTCTTTCAGTCTTCCTTTCTGTCCAGATGCTCAGTATAATTTGTTTGTGTGTTATGTCACAAATGATGTTATTTCCTAGGCTTATTTTTAGTACTGAATTTAGTATTTTACACTGGTTTATTGTATTTTATTCTGTTTAATGCTTTTGTATATCCTGTATCTATCTGATTTAGTGTTCTATTCAGTAAACATTTGTATTCAATATTACAAATGCCTGCTGTTTCTTTATTAAACTCTGTGAAGTGCCTTGAGCATGGGAAAGGTGTTATATAAATACAATGTTTTATTATTAATGTTGCTGTTGTTATTATTATTATTATTATCCTATACCCCAAGTAAAATATGTGTACATATGCTCCTTATACGGTAAGTGCTGACTTTCAGTTTTCTCCATGTATAATTTAGGAAATACAATCCAAAGTAAAGCCTGCTCAACAATTCTTGCCTCAAGCAGTAAAGCTGCTGGCTGAGATGTAAAGCTGAAAGATCACTGCCTCAAGTACAAGACACTTAAGAGCTGGTGACTGCCTAAACACTCAATCTAAAAATGGGCAACATCTACAGACCTTGATTTGAATATGAGAAAGTGCATATATAATATCATTAATGAAAGAGACCTCACATTATCAAAGTGGGAACTGGGAGTAAAACTGAACAAGTGCCATAGAAACAGAAGTAAGGCGTATGTCAGGTTGTGTTTTCTAAAGAAACTGAAATTCTAAAGAAAATTAAGTTTCGTATTTTAATACATTCTGCCTCTCATAGCACCTAAGAATGGTGAAATGTTGTATGTTGGTCAGATGCAAATGAGAATTTCAGTGTTCTCTGAACACATGCAGTATTACTCCTACAAATACTACTATGACTTCAGTTGAATTTGTTTCTTTTAGATATTTTTTTGTCTAGTGTTTTCCTTTTAATTTAGTAGCTTGACGCATACTTATCAATAAAGTAACAAAGAGTGCTTTTCAATTACAGCATTAACAATCTTAAAAATAATATAGATAATTTGTTGTATAGTTTTATATGTAAGCACAAAGACATATTTCTGACAGTGTATTGAATTTTAAACCAACAAACATACTGTAGATATGATACATTTATTTAAATTTAAAAAAATATATGAACAGAGACTCACCGCATAGTTCTTCTGTATCCAAGTTGCTGAAAGAAAATACATGAATGTAAGTTTCAGATGGCAAAAAAGTTGCAGCAAATGTAAAGTGATTTAAAGAAATCAATTATACTTCTTGGAAGATGACCCAAAATATGTCAGCAATATATAAACTATTACTCATAGAGAGAATATTTGAAATATTACTTGGCACATAAAAATGTATTTAAATAGAACTTTTTCTTGGCTTTCACATGCTCATTATTTGTGCAGCTCTCTAGGAAAATAAATTAATTTACCTAAAACTTGAACTTGTGTCACTAAACTGCCTTGGCTGGCAGCTCCTGAAGGTAAAAAACATATTTGATTTAACTAGCACTGTAACTATATAAAAATATATACATCAAATATACTGCTCAAAAAATTAAGAGAACACTTAATCATCACAGTCTAACACCAAGTTTATTAAATTTTAGGGATGTCAATCTATCTAGTTAGGAAGAATAAGCAATTGTGAATCAACTTCACCTGCTTTGGTGCAAATGAAAGCAACAGCAAGACACCCCCAAAATGGGAATGGTATGGCAGGTGATGGCCATAGATAATTGCTCTCTCCTTATCCTTATCCTTCCTGACTGATTCTTCTCTAGTTTTGCATTTTGCTAGTGACCTTGGGCCTCATGCATAACGCCGTGCATAGAATTCACACTAAAACATGCCATACGGACAAAAGCTGAATCTGTTGCAGGTACTGCCTCATGTATAAACGGGTGTACGCACTCAAATACAGTGGGTTAAATACTCAGTGGTGCACTGAGAATAACAACACTAAAGCAGTGATGGTATTTAGAATAGTTTGGCCATTTGGTGCACCATTATATGGTTACAGTTTGATTACAATGAGATGCCTTAAACTAATAAACAATATGCGTTTAATTTCAGTGCATTTGATAAAGCCGCATCAGGGATGTGAATCTAAAAACTAAAGGGAAACCACACAGGAACAGTAGCACTGTTTTGACGCTGGGTGCCACCAGTTTGCAAAACCAAGCAGAGAACTTGTGTACGCCAAGCATTTAGCTGGCATGAAAATGTGCGTGGTAGTTTTTATACATCACGATGTGAGTGTGGAAACGGAAGTATGCATCATTTTTGTGCGTACACCCGTTTATACATGAGGCCCCTTGTCACTAGTGGTAGCATGAGGCAGTACCTGCAACAGATTCAGGTTGCACAGGTAGTCCAGCTCCCCTAGAATGGCACATCCATACGTATCACTGCAAAAAGGTTTGCTTTGTCTTATAGTCTCAAGAGCATGGAGGAAACACCTGGAGACAACCCAATACACAAGGAGAGCTGCACAGAGCCATAGAAGGGCATCAAAAAGCTGCAGGACCGGTATTTTCTCCTGTGTGCGAGGAGGAACACGAGGAGCATTACCTGAACCCTATAAAATGACCCCAGTTGGCAAATGGTGTGCATTTTTTGACCAAACTGCCAGAAACAGACTACATGTGGGCAGCATTAGGGCTCAACGTCTTCTACAGGGACATGTGCTCACGATCCATCAGCAGCTCACCAATACCCTGATTCGCAGTCTCATCAGGAGCATGCCCAGATATTGTTGGGAGTGCATACAGGCACATAGGGGCCATATACTGTACACTACTGTGTCACATTATGAGTTGCCGTGCCAAAATTCACACAAGTTGGATCAGCCTGTGATTTCAGTTTCTGACTTTGATTTTCGGTGTGTTCAATCCAGCCTTCAATGGGCTGATGGTTTTGGTTTCCATTGACCGTTGTTACATCATTCTGTTGTCAACTAATTACACAATATTACTCAGTAAAGATTTCCATTTGACCATTTTATTCATTGAGATCCAATGTGGGATATAAGTATTCCCTTATTTTTTTGAGGAAAGCATATATTATTTATGGGTGGCACGGTGGAGCAGTGGTAGCGCTGTTGCCTCGTAGTTAGGAGACCTGGGTTCGCTTCCTGGGTCCTCCCTGTGTGGAGTTTGTATGTTGTCTGCGTGGGTTTCCTCCGGGTACTCCAGTTTCTGCCCACAGTCCGAAGACATGCGGGTTAAGTGGATTGGCGATTCTAAATTGTCCCTAGTGTGTGTGTCCTGCAGTGGGTTGGCGCCCTGCCCAGGATTGGTTCCTGTCTTGTGCCCTGTGTTGGCTGGGATTGGCTCCAGCAGACCCCCGTGACCCTGTGTTTGGATTCAACGGGTTGGAAAATGGATGGATGGATATATTATTCATATAGTAATATATACATCAAATACTGTATATAAACAAATACTAGGACAAAATCATATGAAAAAAAATCTTAAGTTGACCACATTATGTTCATTTTCTATTCATTAGCTGTTTTGTTCCAATAAATCACTCAGGTAATATACAGGTACGACATATTTTCCTGGTAACTGGATACTGAGATTAAATTAATGAAACTTGCAACGAATAAATATTTCCAACTTGATACAGGATATTGGCACCATTGACATTTGTTTTCGGCAAACTAAGGTATTAAAGGAAAACTTCATATCAATATATAAAAAAGCAAATAAACATGCTAGAATTGTTTGATTCTAAACCAATTGTGTGAATTTCTCCTTGGGATTAATAAAGTATCTATCTATCTATCTATCTATCTATCTATCTATCTATCTATCTATCTATCTATCCATCTATCCATCCAATTATATAAAAAAGATAAAGACTGCAGTATACAATATTGTTTTAACTATTGATTGGAGTCCTGGACTGCATATAAAAATAATGAATTTGTAAATAATTGTGACTGCATCTTTGGAAACACTGTCATGCATGGGCTCCAGAGAATCACCCTTATATTTCAGTGATGGTATGTGATACTACTATAGGACATCTCTTCCCTCAGCTGCTTCAAGAACGCACCAACTGAGAACATACTGTATGACCTGCCCACGAAGCCCAGAGAATGCTGTATCCATTCTAGCCAGAACCTTATAAGGACAGACATCCTTGGAAGAAGGCGTTACATTTTTGACTTGTTCCTGGTAGAGGACAAAGCTCCCAACCTGACCTGCTCAGAATGAGCAATTCTTAAAGCAGCCTACTGAGGAAATTTAAGAAGGTCATTAAGGGCCTAATGTGCCATCATGCACTTTTTTTTGTGCGTTAATGTTAAAAAGGAAGGCCCAGCTGGCTTTCCAACTATTCCTCTGGACTATTCTGACTTACAGGAGATTTCAACTTGTTTCACTCAGAACTATAATATTAAATGATAAATTCAGCATTTTACAAGTTCTTTTTTCACAATTAGATTTTACATTAAATATCCATTTTTGTTTATACATTTTAAAAATACTGTGAAAGTTCTTTCTATCTTTACCAAAAACATCCTTGTTGAAACAGAAAACATGACTTCAGGATTTTAGAGGTATAAGACCAAAAGGATATCCATCCATCGATCCATCGTCTTCCGCTTATCTGAGGTCGGGTCGCGAGGGCAGCAGCTTGAGCAGAGAAGCCCAGACTTCCATCTCCCCGGCCACTTCTTCTAGCTCTTCCGGGAGAATCCCAAGGCATTCCCAGGCCAGCTGGGAGACATAGTCCCTCCAGCGTGTTCTGGGTCATCCCCGGGGCCTCCTCCCGGATGGACGTGCCCGGAACACCTCACCAGGGAGGGACCCAGGAGGCATCCTGACATGATCCGACTCCTCTCGATGTGGAGGAGCAGCGGCTCTACTCTGAGCCCTTCCCGGATGACAGAGCTTCTCACCCTTTAAGGGAAAGCCCAAACACCCTGCGGAAGAAACTCATTTCAGCCGCTTGTATTCACGATCTCGTTCTCTCGGTCACTACCCATAGCTCATGACCATAGATGAGGGTAGGAACGTAGATCGACTGGTAATTGAGAGCTTTGCCTTACGACTCGGCTCCTTTTTCACCACGACAGACCAATGCAGAGCCTGCATCACTGCGGACGCCGCACCGATCCGCCTGTCGATCTCACGCTTCATTCTTCCCTCACTCGTGAACAAGACCCCGAGATACTTGAACTCCTCCACCTGGGGCAGGATCTCGCTCCCAAACCTGAGAGGGCACTCCACCCTTTTCTGGCTGAGGACCATGGTCTCGGATATGGAGGTGCTGATTCCCATCCCAGCCGCTTCACACTCAGCTGCGAACCAATTCAGAGAAAGCTGAAGATCACAGCCTGATGAAGCAAACAGGACAACATCATCTGCAAAAAGCAGTGACCCAATCCTGAGTCCACCAAACCGGACCCCCTCAACACCCTGGCTGCGCCTAGAAATTCTGTCCATAAAAGTTATGAACAGAATCGGTGACAAAGGGCAGCCCTGACGGAATCCAACTCTCACTGGAAACGGGTTCGACTTACTGCCGGCAATGCAGACCAAGCTCTGACACCAGTTGTACAGGGACCGAACAGCCCTTATCAGGGGGTCCGATACCCCATACTCCCGGAGCACCGCCCTCAGGATTTCCCGAAGGACATGGTCGAATGCCTTTTCCAAGTCCACAAAACACATGTAGACTGGTTGGGCAAACTCTCATGCATCTTCCAGGACTCTGCTAAGGGTGTAGAGCTGGACCACTGTTCCGCAACCAGGACGAAAACCACACTGTTCCTCCTGAATCCGAGGTTCGACTATCCGACTGACCCTCCTCTCCAGAACCCCCAAATAGATTTTTCCAGGGAGGCTGAGGAGTATGATCCCTCTGTAGTTGGAAAACACCCTCCGGTCCCCCTTCTGATGGAGAGGGTACTGTCTCCGATGTCCATGCGATGTTGCAGAGACATGTCAACCAAGACAGTCCTACAACATCCAGAGCCTTGAGGAACTCCAGGCGTATCTAATCCATCCCTGGGGCCCTGCCACCAAAGAGTTTTCTGACCACCTCAGTGACCTCAGTCCCAGAGATGGGGAGCCCACCTCCGAGTCCACAGGCTCTGCTTCCTCATTGGAAGGCATGTTAGTGGGATTGAGGAGTTCTTCGAAGAACTCCCCCCACCGACCCACAACATTCCAAGTCGAGGTCAGCAGCGCACCATCCCCACCATATACGGTGTTGACACTGCACTGCTTCCCCCCCCAGAGACACCGGACGGTGGACCAGAATCTCCTCGAAGCTGTCTGAAAGTCGTTCTCCATGGCTTCCCCAAACTCCTCCCATGCCCGAGATTTTGCCTTTAGCAACCACCGAAGCCACATTCCGCTTGGCCTGTCGGTACCTATTAGTTGCCTCCAGAGTCCCACAGAACAAAAGGGTCAGGTAGGACTCCTTCTTCAGCTTGACAGCATCCCTAACCGCTGGTGTCCACCAACGGGTTCAGGGATTGCCGCCATGACAGGCACCGACCACAGCTCTGGTCAGCCGCCTCAACAATAGAGGCACGGAACATGGCCCATTCGGACTCAATGTCCCCCACCTCCCTCGGGACATGGTCAAAGTTCTGCCAGAGGTGGGAGTTGAAGCTACTTCTGACAGGGGAACTCTGCCAGACGTTCCCAGCAGACCCTCACAACATGTTTGGGCCTACCAGGCCTGACTGGCATCCTCCCCCACCACCGAAGCCAACTCACCACCAGGTGGTGATCAGTTGACAGCTCCGCCTCTCTCTTCACCCGAGTGTCCAAGACATGTGGCCGCAAGTCCAACAACAAGACCACAAAGTCGATCATCGAACTGAGGCCTAGGGTGTCCTGGTGCCAAGTGCAAATATGAACACCCCTATGCTTGAACATGGTGTTCGTTATGGACAATCCATGACGAGCACAGAAGTCCAATAACAAAACACCGCTCGGGTTCAGATCGGGGGGGGGGCTATTCCTCCCAATCACTCCCTTCCAGGTCTCACTGTCATTGTCCACATGAGCATTGAAGTCTCCCAGCAGTACGAGGGAGTCCCCAGAAGGTATGCCCTCTAGCACCTCCTCCAGGGACTCCAAAAAGGGTGGGTACTCCAAACTGCTGTTCGGCGCATACGCACAAACAACAGTTAGGAAAGGCGGAGGGAGGCTACCCTCTCATCCACCGGGGTAAGCCCCAATGTACAGGCTCCAAGTCGGGGGGCAATAAGTATGCCCATACCCGCTCGGCGCCTCTCACCGGGGGCAACTCCTGAGTGGTAGAGAGTCCAGTGTCTCTCAAGGAGATTGGTTCCAGAGTCCAAGCTGGACAAGGTGGTGAGCCCATGGGAAGGGGGACCCACGTTGCCTCTTCGGGCTGTGCCCGGCCGAGCCCAATGGGTGCAGGCCCGGCCACCAGGCGCTCGCCATCGAGCCCCACCTCCAGGCCTGGCTCCAGAGGGGGGCCCCAGTGACCCGCATCCGGTCGAGGGAAAACGCCGTCCAAATTTTTTATTCATCATAGAAGGTCTACTGATACCAAAAAAATATGGGAAGTAAAAACATTTTATCATAGAGACTGGGAAGTATATTTTTCAGAAAAGTGTATGTTCCTGTTGATTTGTCTGTTTACAATATCCGTTGTGGAGTTTCAACGTAAATAAGGCAAAAAACATGTATATCTGAAGCTGTAAAAATGTATTTGTACATGATGTGAAAATAAAAACAAAAAAAATCAAGTGATTAAAAATTTCAATTTAATTTGATTTAATTCAACTTATTTTTGTACAGAACTTTTCACACAGTACTGTGACAAGTTCTGAAGTAAAATGCAAATACTAACTTTACTAATTGTTTGCTGAGTGCATCTAGACACAAAGTATTCTGAAACTGATTAACATAAATTGAGCCCGCTAATATCTGCCCATTAGTTAATTGTTGAACCATGGCCAGTTGATAGTGGAGAACAAGAAAACAAAAACTCCAGTCAGGAGTATCACTGTAGGAAATAAACCTTTGGAGGGTCCATGGTCAGTTATGAGAGAGAAAGCCAAAGATAAAGTTAGACACAGTCAGAGTCCTTAAGACCCAGGAAAACTTGCCACCCACCCCCTCCTGGGCATTGTACAGTAGATGGCACTGCATTGTCTGTAATCTGATGACAGAAGTTTTATATCTGCTGTTTCTACAGGTGGGCAGCATGGTGGCGCAGTGGTAGCGCTGCTGCCTCGCAGTAAGGAGACCTGGGTTTGCTTTCTGGGCTCTCCCTGCTTGGAGCTTGCATGTTCTGCGTGGGTTTCCTCTGGGTTCTCCAGTTTCCTCCCACAGTCCAAAGACATACAGGTTAGGTGCATTGGCGATCCTAAATTGTCCCTAGTGTGTGCTTGGCGTGTGGGTGTGTGTGCCCTGAGATGGGCTGACACCCTGCCCGGGATTTGTTCCCAACATGCGCCCTGTGTTGGTTGGGATTGGCTCCAGCTGACCCCCGTGACCCTATGTTAGGATATAGCAGGTTGGATAATGAATGGATAGATGGATGTTTCTACATGTCCCCAATTTTAGGTGTCTCTTTTAGTGGCATAAAGACAGCTAAATGAAGAAGGGAAACAGAACAGAAGGGCATTAATAACACTTCATAGTTAACGCAATGCTTATATTTTTGTACAAATGACTAAAAAAAGACATGCAATTTGCACAGCTATTCAGAAGCTCTAGTCAGAGTATGCTACAATAAAATAATGAGTCTTCAGCCAGGATTTAAAAAATAGCTGAGACTAAGGGCATCTCTTATATAAGCAAGTGTTCTGTAAGTACTAATAAGTTAAGTATCTAGGGCCTTCACCATGTAAGGCCTTATATGTAAGAAGGAAAATTTTAAAAATCAGCTCGAAGCTTAACTGAAAACAAGTGTAAAGACTTCAGAACAGAAGTGATGTTGTTGTACTTTCTAGTTCTTGTAATGATTCTTGCAGGGTTGTTTTGAATTAACTGAAGACTTTATAAAGCATGATTTAAACAGCCGTGAATAACACATTGCAGTAGTCAATCCTAGTAAAAGTAAATGCATTAAATATTTTTTCACTATTCTTCATATTTAGAAAACATCTTAATTTTGTTTTGGACATGCTCTGTCTCTTGGCATGTCAGAGGACTGGGACTTTGTGAAGTGTGGTCTAGCCTCACTTGGGGAGGCAAATTGGAGAAGGGCTGGTGGGGAGGAAGGGAGCAAGTTACTTCTTATTTATCTTTTTCACCCCAACAACTGTAAATGCTAACATAATAATAGGTTCCTTATCCATCTACCTGGCAATAAGTATGATACCAAGGTTAAAGTTAATGTATGAAACAAGGCACCTCCTTTACTTAACATTACAAAATGTCCTCAAAAGTTGAGAAGCAGTGTCTCTCTGACCAAATAGTGAACTTTGTGAGCTGGAATGTCAAAGGTCTCAATCACAATCTAAAGAGAAAAAAGTAGTTTCTCAACCAACAAGCCTAAATGCCAAGATAGTACTTTTACAGGAGACTTGCTTAACCTCCTTACTGTTGCATTTTATTACAAAAAACATGTATAAAGCGTTGCATTTTTTTGGCATGAAAAATTACATTTTTATTAAATCCCAAAAGTGTAATAATAATACAAATAATAATAGTAATGATGAATACAAATAATAATATGAAATGAACAATAATAATAACAGTAATAATAATACTACTAATGATGCCAAAATAGCACATAATCTAAAAATGAGTCCTTTGTGTGATGAATCTTAAAGCAGAATGAAAAACACAATCCAACGTCAGAGTCGGGACAATAATAGCATGTTTCTTTTTGGATTTTCTTTCCAGATTTTTTTCTGTTGGCGGTATATAATCAATAAAATGTCTACCAATAAGAGGCTCTGGATTGATCAGCAATGTGCTGGTATGACTGTGTCTCTTTAGCGGTAGTGTGGACGGTGGATGTGCGGCAATGATTTGTTCTACAAGCTGGTATGTAAAGTTTGCATGAGATACAGTTTCACCACTTTTTGTTTATATAAAACGAATGTATTCCAAATGCATTGTTCCACCAGATAACAAAATATTTTTTTGTAGTATTTCTTTTGTTGCCTCCGCATAACTGGATAGAAAGTCAATTCTTGATTCACATGATTTATGCCACACATCGTGTTATTGCAGTTGACCACAGCACAAGTCTTCGTAACATGCTTGTTGCCTTTTGCCTGTACAGTGACCATAGCTGCATTATGTACAGTGCTAAAAAGACAAACATCTTTCTTGTCTTTCCATTTCAGAGCAAGCACTTGACCCTTTTGCCAAGCTACTAGCACACCTCGCTGTAATTTAGCTCTGCCAAAGTCTTCAGGCTTGTCATGACAGATGGGACGCACTGTTCCATATGCGTCAGTCTTTTTTTGCAGCAAGATGTCAAATAGCTCGGGTGGAGTATAAAAATTGTCCATGATTACACCTTGATCTAGCAGAGCATCTATCAATGTTGACATTAATGACGTAGCAACGCCGTACTGACTGTATTTCGATCAAACATTGTCCCTTTCCCTGTGTACAGAACCAAATTCCTAATGTACCCCATTTTAGATTAACAAAGCTTGTAAAACTTTATGGCAAATCTTACTCTTTTTGACATGATGTACTGTATCCATGACAGTCTGCCCTTATAAGCCATAAGACTTTCATCGATGCTGACATCATGGTCTGGAATGTAAACGCTCTGGAATTTTACTACAATGGCCTGGCGCATCTTTCAAATCTTCTTCAGTTTGGGTGCTGGACTGGGTATTCTCATCAAAGTCTTCATTGTTGGTAAAGTGAAGATATTTCATAATTATACTCAGACATAATTTCTCCAAAGAATGGCAGCACTGACAACACTTTTGAAGCCCGAGTGATTCTCGGTTCTAACGCTTATGCAAGACGCATCTTGTATAGTTGCCCGAGTTACACTTGGGACTAACACTTTTAGCATGGTTTTTGCAGCCTAAGTAACGCTCGGGTCTAATGCTAAGGAGGCTACTAAGTAAGGACCAGTTTCGAATGAAAAAAGATTGCATTGGCCAAATCTTTCACTCTAGCTATAAACAGAAAACTAGAAGGTTGGGAAACCTGACACATATAACAATATCATTTGCAGTATCACACATAGGATCTGATCCTGAAAGGCAATACTTCATGGTGTGGGTAATTTATTTAAATCAGAAATAATTTTGATAAATATTTATGGACCTCTGTGGTGGGCTGGCGCACTGCCCGTGGTTTGTTTCCTGCCTTGTGCCCTGTGTTGGCTGGGATTGGCTCCAGCAGACCCCCGTGACCCTGTAGTTAGGATGTAGTGGGTTGGATAATGGATGGATTTATGCACCTAATGTGTACAATACAGATTTCATCCAAAATAAATTTGCATTGGTTCCCAATGAACACTCATAACATTATAATGGCCGGACACTTTAATTGTGTTTTAAATCTAGACCAGGATAGGTCTTCAATTACAGTGGTGATAACATCTTATACTGCAAAAACAATCACATAGTTTGTAATGGATCAAAACTTATCAGACCCATGAAGAATTTTAAATCCAGGCTCAAGAGCATATTCCTTCTTCTCATCAGTACATCATAGTTACTCAAGAATTGATTATTTCTGTATTAACTGAGTCAAAATAGAACAATTGTTTACTACCATAAAGAAAAAATACAGAAGATTATACCATTTTCATTATAACCTATGCTACTTAAGTTGCAGTCAAGTCTGAATGGACAAATATTTACACATGGCTAAAGCCTAACATCCATAAATTTTAATGATTTTTGGGATTCACAGGAAAAAAATAAAAAACAAATTACTGAGATAGTTATTGTTTCCTGACTCAATACCAGATGGTATTCACATTCAATTAACAGACATAAATGTCAATGGACAATAAATTCTATCTATCACTCTGGGAACAATAGAATGTTACCAATCTGTTCTGTATAATTTTGGATTTTTTTCATGGATTGTGCAACTGTCTGTGCTCCATTGTTTTCTCCAACCCCAGAGCTCATTAGCTCTCCTTATTTAACACATATTGTAGATCTAATTGATAACCCCAAGTTAAAAATTGCTTCCACTCTGATTTCAGTTTTTACGAAAGACTATTAAAGTATATTAAATCTTATTTAAGATAAAAAACAGACAACTGATCCAAATAAGACACATGATTATTTGCTTGCTGAATAACTTGTTTTTTTATCTTGTACGATATCTTTATTATTCACATCATTTCTTGTAAAGCCTTGAAATAACGTTCAACTGAAACTATACTTTCTGTTTTGTTCTATTGCATCATCAGTTAGAACCAAAATTTATATTAGGATGGCTTAACAACCAAGATTGATTTTTTACAGACTGTTCAAGCTGAAATTTGTGTTTACATATAATAAATATATGTGCTTTGTGCCTATGCTATTAATTTCTGTCTTTATGTTGTGTATAAGCCTGAAGATGACGAGTGTTTAATCCAAGTTCTGAATGTGCTGTGTCCCTCTGCATTCATATGACTGGAATGTAAAAAAGAATTTAATTGTACTATGTACTTGTGATAGTACTAGAACTACTGAGTTAAGACTGAGCTAAGTGTAACCCTTTATCTATCCATTTTGGATCAAATAAACATGTTAACAATAAATTAGGGAATAGAAGTATAAAAGGTTGCCAGCTTGAATATGTTACAGTTAGGAAATTGGTTTCCAAGTGCAGTGCCATAATGTTGCTGCATAAAATTACAGTCTACAGTTCTTTTCATGCATGAAATAGCAACTCTATTACATTGTTTTCATATGCAGCATTATTGTGATCTTAGATACCACAAAACAGTCTGCAACTACTATTATTGTACACCATAAATAATTATTGTGTGATATTAAACAGATGTTATAATTTAATTCAACATGCTCACATTCAATAGTTTTCATTCTGAGAATATAAGCTCCATGAAAATCTTTATAAGACATTGCTAGATATATTAGGAATGATTGCTTACAGTGAATGCACTAAAACAGAGGTGCATTTTAAATAAACTGAACAAATAATTAAAATGGGAGAACAAAGAAAATATGTTTCCCGTAATACCTAATGAAGATTACGTAGGAATGAACTAGACCTTTATGTGCAATGAAGGTATCAACAAAAAGAATGTTTATTTGCTGAAGACTAATGTTACCTGTATTTGTTTATCTTACTTTACTCAAAGCACCACTGGATCATAAAGTGGTCATTATAAAGCAATTAGACCTTCTTTTATTACTGCTGTCTGCCAGTGCTCTAGTTTCAAGAGAGGCTAATTAATGCATGAATTATAAACAAAGTGATAAACACTAAAATGTTCTTTTTGCTGTCCAGTAATTCAGATTCCAAGTAAGCACTGTTTGCATTCAATAGAATCTTTCTCTGAAACTCTTGATGAAACGTATGTATGTATACATTAAACCCTTCTGAAAGCTCTTTGATACACGTTGTGTTCTGCGCTCCACTGATAAATCTAAATTTATCTCAGCCCTACCTAGAAGATTCTGTGCTGAACATGGTGCATTATACTATTTTAAGCAACCCATAAAGAATATTATACATAAAGAGAGATGCCATAGGGGAACCAAGGATTAGTAAACAACATAGAGCCTTAAAAATAGATGCAAATAGACCTGGAAACAATTCTAATTTGGATAAAAAGATGTAGCATACGTGTGAGATAAATGTGAATATCCAGAAGCAAATACAAAAACAATATGATAAAGCCTTATGAATCCTGATAGCCTGATTACTCTCCACAACTAGAAAGAGTACATAAGCAATTAAAAGGGAAAAAATGTTACTGACTAAAAAACTAATTGTGTGGAATACAAGTCAAAAGAAGTTACATTTAACATGTAAAATACAATTGTGAGGCCAAACTGCGTAATCTGCATTTTTTTTATATATACTACAAGAAGTGCATACGTGTGCTAGAAAAAGTTAGAAGAAGAGCTATTAATGTATCTCTAGGCCTTTGAGCTATGAAGATACATGAACGAAAATGCATAAAGAAACTGAGATGACATGAAGAACATGTTTAAAATTATGGAATGTGTTAGGTGGGTGAATGACAAATAATCTTAAAATGAATTCTTTAGTCAGAATACAGAGGCACAAATGGAAGCTGGTAAGCAGAGAATTTCACACAAATTGTGGGTTATATTTTTGTATTTTTTTACATAGGGAATCATAAATATATTCAATAGGCTACCACACTCAGGACCTTCATACCTTTATTTCATTTTTTATTTTGTTAACTTTCGATAGTAAGTTAGTAGTAGAAGTATCCTGTTATGCATGAGAAATGTTGCTACAGAATATATCATGAAATTATACTCATAACTTCAATTTGCACTAAATGTATTGCAGAAGATCTAAAACTGATCTAATACTGATCTGATACTGAACTAATCTGAATAATACAATTTTATGTCACCTTAAATTTGATCAGTCTTTGTTAAAAATACAGCAAGTTCTGAAACCAAGAATCATCTATACAACAATTCAAAGACCTATACAAATTTAACTATATATATAGTGATAAAAATACATCTCAGAACAACGTTAAAGAGTTGGGGAATATGCCCAAATACAAATCACTAGTGTTTTACAATGGCTTTTATATAATGAGAAAATGCCGGCAGGAAATGCATCAGCACAGAAATGACATCATCGGGATAGGACCGGAAGTGACGTCATCTTGAAGAGCCGGAAGTGACGTCATCTTGAAAAGCCAGAAGTGACATCGTTGAGGAAGTGGATGAGTCGCCATTTTCATAATTACGAACTGGTGCAGGTATTGTAGTGTTATTTATCGTCTTTATTTCTGAAAGGTCAGAGACAGAGGCATCATTACCACAGTACAAC
>JANRMT010062842.1:29126746-29145377 GCA_026402145.1 Polypterus bichir lapradei
GTGAGTGAGTGAGTGAGGGCTTTGCCGTTTATTAGTATAGATCTATCTATCTATCACCCTGGATATTTTCTGCCAATACATGAACATGACATGCAGTTGTTGTATCTCACAAAGGCTCCATTTTTACAAATTCACCAACATTATCCACCATATTATCACTAACAAACTATATTAAAATGCTTATAATACACTTACTATTTATGCTTCAGTAAGAGCTTTATTTTGCTTAGCCAATATCCATCTACCTAGGAGTCAAGAACTCTTTCTTGTACTTTGATAAGTTAGTGAACATTAAATACTCTCATGCTGCAATTGTAGCTTCATTTCAAGGTCTTATCATTAGTACTAGGGAGTTGTACCATGTTAGCCATTATGAATGTAGTGAAAAGTCAAGCAAAATGACACCTTTTATTGTCTAACTAAAAAGATTACAATATGCAAGCTTTCCAGGCAACTCAGGTCCCTTCTTCAGGCAAGATAAGACTAAGGTCTTATCAGTGAAGCTATGTGATTAGGTATAACCATGAGAATAAAACATGAGCTTAATGATTGAGCTTGCTCACTTGTAATGATAAGAACACTAGAATCAATGATTGAGAGCCTATTCTGATGGGCAGAGGTGGACTAATCACTGGCCACATCAGTTGAAGTGAAAGGATTAAAATACATGAAGCAGAGATGATGTGGGTTCCTGGGGCCTCATGTATAACGCAGTGCGTAGAACTCACACTATAACATGGTGTAAGCACAAAAACGGGAATGTGCGTATGCACAGAAAAATCCAGATGCAGGAATCTGTACGTATACAAACTTCCACATTCTTCCCCTGCATAAATCCCAATCAGTGTGAAAAGTAACGCACGTGCACGTGCCTGCTGTCCCGCCCCAACTCCTCCCAGAATTACGCCTCTTTGAATATGTAAATCAATATAAATAGCCCTTAAGCTCAGCATTCTATGAAAAGACAATGGCAAAACCACGAGGAAAAATAGAACAAATTAAGCGGATACCAAGTGGAGGCAAGGAAAACTTATTATTTGTTGGTTTAAACAGTGATATAAGCAAGAAAAGGAAGCTGATTGAGTGACATAGCGTGTCAGAGAAACTTGAAAGCTCAAGTTCACAAAGTCGCACAGTGCCCGAAATAAAAAAGAAGTCGCATGTCAAAGTCGCCGTGAAAAGGTGAGTCGTAGCCCACCGTCTGGGTGTCATATGAAAGCTTATTAGGGTACAGAGAAAAAAAAAAAAAGGCACACAGTAGGGAAAAAGCACAAAATGTCAACTTTAATCTTGAAATTTCCACTTTAATCACGTAGTTTACTTTGTCATTAAAGTAGAACATCATAAACTTAATCTTAAAATCATTTAATTTACTAGTTTCTCAAATCCCATCGTAACTAAAGTAGTACATTAAATGCTTTGTTTTGTATTTGATCTTCTATGTGCTCTATGTGTGTGATTCACTATGTGCTTCTTAAACCGGCTTTCTCTACCTACGACAGGACACAGAATCTATTACATTCATGATATTACAGCTCTCTGAATAACTAAAATACTGAGATGTATACGTGATATCATTTTCATGATGATAGGAGTTAAAGCATGTTATTAAACATGAGAACACGGTGGCGCAGTGATTGTGCGCGACCTTCGATAAAATAATTTATTGCAGAAGTACTGTCTCTTTCAAACGTACTAACCTCCAATTCCTGTCCTTCCTTTTCTTTCTCCAAATACCCAATCGCCACACAATCAGCTCTGTAATAGACGTTAACTCATCTGTAAGCTTATAACGTTGATTCTTCAAAACTTTTAAGGAACATTGAAATATCTTCGTAGTACGTGTTTAATTATTCTATCCTTCACACCAGTCCCAGTGAAGCATACAGTACGAGGCAGGAAGAATCCGTGAACGGAGCGCCAGATCCTTGCTAGCGTAGCGACACCGTGGACTTTAATTATTAACAATATACATTATTTAAATAAAGTTAAAGTTTTATCTGTATAACATAATAAACATATTTTGCTGCATTTCATCTTAAAAATGATATTGTCATCATATGTAAATACGCGCTTTATAAAGTGGCTCAGGTTGTGTATTATTATAACTGTATCGAATGTTTACAGTGAGGTAATTGTACTTATAAGTACAAACAGTTCTACAAGGAGCAGTTGATGGAGTGATTGATTGCATTTAGAACTCCTGGGATGAAACTGTTTTTGAACCGCGAGGTTCGTACAGCACAGGTTTTGAAGCGTTTGCCATGTGAGAAGCAGTTCAAATAGGAAGCATGGCTGAGGCAGCATGTGCTTGATGCCTTATACTGATAAATCTCTTTCCGATCAGCCGCTCCGAGTGGTGCAGTGAGAGTCATATGGAAAAAGTTGATCCGCTGTGGCAACCCCTAGCAGGAGCAGCTGAAAGAAGAAGAAGAAGGTGCAGTGAGAGTAACAACGCTAAAGCAGCTATAGTATTTAGAATAGTTTGACCATTCTGTGGACCATTATATTGTTAGAGGTTAATTACAATCAGATGCATTAAACTAATAAACAATATGCAGTTAATTTCAGTGTATTTATAAAGCCACGTCAGTAATGTGTATCTGAAAGAGAAAGATAAACCACACAGGAACAGTAGCATTGATTTGATGCTGGGTGCTGCCAGTCTGCAAAACCGAGCGGAGAACTTGCGTATAACAGGGTATGAGGTACCGTGGAAATGTGCATGGCTTTATGCCAAGTTTAGGTTTTATACATCGCGATTTGAATGTGGAAACGTTCATACGCAACATTTCTGTGTGTACGCACCATTTATACATGAGGCCCCCAGCCACTGAAATAAGGTTGTGGTGGTCAGAGGGAAAAATTATTAAAAAACAAGTTCAGGATGTGGGTTGAGTCCTGGATTACTTGATTTCAGTAATTGTGCCCAGTCCATTCCAAAAATGTTTCATTTTTTTCTCCAAGTGAGTGTTTTCTATTTTATAAGTTAAATTGTCAAGATATTAAATTGATCACCTTATTGAGTGTTATACATAAATTATTACGTGTAAGCCAAATAACAATCATAATATTGATCCAGTTGAATAATTCAATAATAATTGATCCAGTTCAATACCCACATATAAATTATTATATATTAATTTTAGGTATATAAATATGTAGCAGTGGCACATAGTGGTATTTCTGTCTTGAATTACTGTTGAACTTAACTTTTTAACAATGTCTAGGCAGTTTCCCTATGTCATGCAAGGAGACTGTGGCTTTAAACAGATATTACCCATATTATAATATCTTCCGTTCTTTCACAGGAGTCCCATTGTTTATACCAGATGTCAATTACTACTTGTCTATTTAATCAGAATTAGGTGGGAACAATTAGGTTTAAAATCAATCAAAATTCTGGCAGGGAGAGGTGTCTGGAAAACATTACTTCTGAGAGACGTTTGAAGTTTTGGAGACCCAAAGTAGGAGCAGTACACTTAAAGACACTGATTTCCCTACGCCATGGTGACATTGAGGAATCGCATATTCATTATACATATTTTCGGGGAACCTGTTTACTAGTGCACTGCAATTCAACAACCTCTTTTATACAATTTAACAAATCATTTCATTCTGGTCATCTTCCATTCAAAGATGTATCAATATGGAATTTTAATATTCTTACTTGCATGTTCTCATGAAAAATGAAAACATATTCTTTTCGGCACACTCTGGGATGCACTGACACCCCAGACAGTGTTAGTTTTGGCTTTGCACACCCATTGTTCCCCTTGCTAAATACTGATCCTTCTCAGTCGTCCTGTGACATTGTGCATTACATAGATAAAGACAATCCACTATAAGCATTAGTAGTGTGTTTTGATTGCCAAGTTACCCTAACCCTAAGCACTACTTAGTTCCCGCTTATGTGTTAATTTTTGCTTTGGTTTAACATAAACATTGAATTATTTGGTTTGTTTTAAATTAACAAATAAACCCTTTTAATTATTTTAAGCAAACATATTTCATCATAGTCAATTTAAAATCTTCTCATCATAGTCTTATTATAAAACATTTGGTACACATCTTTAATGAAAGCAAGTTACGAGATCAGGATACTTATAATCGTCTACTTGTACATTTTGAAAATCTGGGAACAGACAAGGTAAGTGACCTAATCAGGATCACACCTTTGGTCAGTAGCCTTCCAATATAAACTACACCACCTTTCTGCAAATAAATGAGTTTATTATATTACTTAACTAGAAGAATTAGACATATTTAAACAAAAGACCTGTGTGTGTGTGTATGTGTGTGTGTATGGAGCAGTCCGCTCTGCTCATGCTCTTCCACAGCCACTAGATGGTGCATGCATGCACCTCACTTCTCACTATGAAAGACCTGTGTGCAGCAAACGCCGCCACACAACAATGACGTCATGCTAATGACACAGATGAAGAGGCACAATGACAAAATGAAGCAAATGCCACAACTCAACAACGTGCAAGTGAAACATCTCAGCAACAAAGGGCAAGTCTTGAAGTTTTAACTAAAAACATTGTCTACCTGGAGGTATTTTCATGAGACAAACATTAATAAGACTCATATGCCAGCGATATGGTTAAGATATGGCATTGTCAGTGTTTTCTTACAAAAGCCAGTGGGGCAGCAAACACAGGTGGGTCCACATTCTCTGCATTAGGCAATTTTTAAGAGTTAGCTGTCACCTTTCACAGATATAGCACAACTGCTAGGAAGTCTTCGGGTTGTTGTTTTCCCCAAAGACCATCTGCAGCTGGTAGAATATGAAAGCATAATAATATTTATAGTTTAGAAAGTGTTTTATCTTGCCCCTGCTCTTAAGAAAATTGACTGTTTAACACAGCATTTAATCATCATATTTGTACTTCTAACTTCATCAAGTATTTCACCAAGTAATTTTAATTGCTTTGTACTGGCAGTCAAAGAGCTCAGCTACTGTTTGCAAATAAAAACTTTATACAAGCAAGCATCACAAATATTTAACAAATATAATGCTTGAAACATTCAATTTTATTTAATTACGCTTGCCTTTCCTGTTTTCCTCAGCTGCTACTAACATTGAGTGATCATCAGGTTCATTTCATTGCCACCCACCTCTTTGCATATCTCATTCTGCCATTAACAAACAAAGCTGCCTGGTAGGTGACAGAATAGATTAATCAGGACAGAAAAAATGTTTTGTTTCTAAGTTTCCTATGGAAAAAGAGATAATTTGGTTAACAAATCTTATTTATGTAAGAGAACAGATAAAAATCCAGAGAATACAAATAAATTAAACAGACACTGTATTACTTACACATGTGTAAAGCATTTGTATGTGACATACAATATAAAGTCTCTATTTATTATACACTATTTACCTATGCTAATAACACAAGTTCAGAAGCATCTTAATACAACTTTGCAGTTTCTTTCTGTTAGCAAATGTTGTGCATGTGTATAATAGAATGAGAATGACTGAACTGATGTAAAAATATTCTTGTTTCAAATTATGCACAAATGTTTGGATGAATAAATTCAATCAGTAAGAAAAAATGTACATTCATTAAGAGCCACAAACAATGCCTTAAACTCTCTCAGATTACAGTATTATATACTGTAAATATAATTATTGCAAGGTCATAAGCAGTAAATGTCTGCAGCATCAGGTGCAAGGCATGAACGAATTCTGATCTAGACACCAGTCTATTATCAGGCACACTTACATTCACTCCCACTATTACTGAACTCATTTAGAGTCAGCAATTAACCTACACGTCATGTGTACAGTTCATGTGGATGGAAAACAGAGTACCCAGGAAAAAAGGACTTTATTAGGAGAGAATGTGCTAACTGAAGACAAAGAAATAGGGACTGAACTCAGATTTTAAACCTAAACTTTGACAGTGTGACAGCAGTGCTAATGAATGCATGATCATGCCAAGCAGAGGGCAATCAATAAAAAGAATACAGGAAATGAAAATGGGGTCTAATTCAGGAAATGCTTCACAGAAGGCTGGAGAATTTCTGAGAAGTTGCCAATAGCAACAGACTGAAATCCTGGGACATCAGCACAAATGGCACAATTTGTACAAGAGTGTAGTTTACTAATAACAAAGTATATCGAGAGTCTAAGTTGAATTCAGCTTTGGTCTTATCTGTTTTTTATATCACATATATATAAATTGGGGAATATCTGCACTATGTTCCTTCTGCTAGCACCACTAGCAACAGAATGGGACTTTTCTTAGTACAAACTTTTAAGGTTCTTTAGGAGAAAGTGCCAAGAGACATTTTTATCACTTAAAACAATTCATGACTTGAATCACCCTTCACATGCATAGAATGTGCATTTCCATGAAAGAAAGCATTCACAAATAACAAGGGAAAATTCAGACTACAAAATTCAGACTTTTGGCCTAGCTTTACCTGATACCTCATCCAGATTTTTAAAGCTGCCCAAGAATCTGCTTCAATTGCAGAGTTCTGTTGTTTGTTCCTGATTCTTATTACCTTTGACCTTCTACCTGGAGTCCATTTTACCATATATACTCGAATATAAGCTGAGTTTTTCAGCACCCGAAATGTGATGAAAAACGTTACCCTCGGCTTATATTCGAGTCAGGTCCCACTGCCCCCACCAGCCCAACAGAAAGCTGGAGTGTACAGTACAGTGGAACCTCGGTTCATGAACGTCTCTGAACACGTACAAATCGGGTTACGACCAAAAAGTTCGCCAAACTTTTGCATCTGTTCACGACCATGCACTCGGTATACGAACAAGCTAGTTTCCCTTTCGGTTTGTGCGCGCCGAAGATTTCCGCACGTGTTCAGTCTCTCCCTGTGCATTCCCTGTGCAGCGAGCAAGAGAGAGAGCGAGACACACACACACACAGATACACGCGTGAGAGAGACACACACACAGACGCGAGAGAGGGGGCTGGCCGCATAAGGCCAAGAATTCAGTTAAATAATGCACCGGGCTTGTTTTTAAAGAGACAGATTTGAGCATTATTTTAACCTCGTATTTAATGATGACTTTTTTCTATTGGATTTTAACCTCCACTTCACTTCTGTTTACAGCGATCAGTTCGTAGCGTGCATTGTTGCAATGTTACTTTTCTTGGTGGTTTATTAAATTATGGATTTTTCAAATGTTATTTTTTTTCCCTGTGCTTAAAACTCATTAAAAAATGTTTTTAGCGAGCGGTTTGTAGCGCTATAGCGCTATAGTGTTGGTTTTCTCAGTGTTATTCAATGTTTTTACATTTAGTTTACTATTACGCTGTGCATTCTGTGGTATTATTAACTATATTTGTGCTTAAAAATCTTTAAAAAAATATATTTACATACAGTTTGTACGGTCTGGAACTGATTAATTGTATTTACACACAATCCTATGGGGGAAATTACTTCGGGGCACGACCAAATCAGGTTACGACCAGAGTTTTGGAACGAATTACGGTCGTGACCCGAGGTTGTCCAAATATTTTTGAGTCCCTGAAAATGGGGGGACCATGTATAAAAACAGCTGTCATTCCTAAATGACTCATATTGTATTTCTGTTGAACTCTTTGAATTAATGTTGAAAGCCTACACTTCAATCAGATAATTTTACACTTTCATTTCAAAATTATGTCACTGTCCAAATAATTATGGACCTAACAGTAGATGTATGTGTCCAGCCATGGTTTAGGATGTGGAGGCCTGTAATGCAGCCTAGACAAAGAGCATTTAAAAAACTGAAGAGCTGTGATGCACAAGCCTCTGCTTCTGTTAGTGCAGTGAGCCAGAGCACACCTGATAAGATTAAGAAAAATGTTTCTAGCACAAGCTGAATGCTTTTGTTTATATAAATAAGTATAGGGTAGAACATCTAAATCTATACTAATAAACGGCAAAGCCCTCACTCACTCACTGACTGACTGACTGACTGACTGACTGACTGACTCATCACTAATTCTCCAACTTCCCGTGTAGGTAGAAGGCTGAAATTTGGCAGGCTTATTCCTTACAACTTCCTTACAAAAGTTGGGCAGGTTTCATTTCGAAATTCTACGCGTAATGGTCATAACTGGAAGCTGTTTTTCTCCATTTACTGTAATGGAGATGAGCTTGAAAGCCGTGGGGGCGGAGTTTGACATCATCACGCCTCCCACGTAATCACGCAGTACGTAGAAAACCAGGAAGAGCCCCAAAAAGCGCTGAAGAAAACATGCATTATATAATTGAGAAGGCAGCGAAACAATAAGAAGCGAGCGAGTGATATATACAACCATATTCATGAGTTCTGCTACTTCGGAAACAAAGCACAGTGTAAACCTACACTTTAAATTAAGTTCATAGACAGGCTGCCGCTGGCGTTTGTAATTTAGTGCCTGCCCATATAAGGCCGTCCGTCAGCGGCAATCCAATAGCAAACTGCCACGGGTAAATATTCACGGGTGAAGGACTGTGCTTATGCAGAGGAAGATGAGATAGTCAGGGTGGTGTTTGGCACAAACTCAGCGAAACTGCGAGAGAAAGTTTTAAGTACCGGGACTTCGGTAGCATTAGATACAGCCATGGACATAGCACGACATGGCAACAGCACAGCTGGGAAACTTCGATGCATGTACACCGAGCGGCTCACGTGAACTGACGCAGTGCACAGACAAAAAGCAACAGTTCCGAAGAGCGCTGAACAAAAACCGAATTACACAATTGAAAAGGCAGCAAAAAAATATGAAGCGTCTGATAAATACAAGATAAGTATGTAATAAGTACAGCTACTGCAGAAACAAAGCACACGGTGGAAAAAGTGAATGTCCCGCTAAAGGAAGACAGTGTTAAAAAAAAACCCGTGCATGCAGTGTGTCAGGTCTCAGATAAAGAAGAAGACGAGCTGTTTATTGATGCAGTAAGAAACGAATCTTTTTCATAGCTTATTTAACACACTACGTCTCCGCTGCGATACGCGGGTATATATATATGTATATATATATATACCCTGATCTACATACTCGAATAATGAATACTTTATTCGCAATCAATGATTGTTTTGGTAAAGCCATACTCAGTGTATTCATTAGATGAACGGTAAAAAAATAAGAGCGAGGGGAGGGTCACTTAGTGAGGCATGCAGGCAAAACCACATTAGCACGCGGGCTCGATGTACGAAAAAATATATCTTTTCAAGTTCTATTTAGTCCATATGTGTCAAATTCAAGGGCCATGGGCCACATCCGGCCCGGCGTGTAATTATATCCGGCCCGCGAGATCATTTTATATACTGTATTATTGTTATTAATGGCCCGGGTATATGAAGCGCTGGTAACACAATAAACTACAGATCCCATAATGCAGCGCTTCAGCTGCCTTGCCGAACACTTACCGCGTTAATCAAGTCTAGCTTGTAAGTTATTGCGAAGCTAGCCCACACGATGCTTAAGAGAAAAGTTGATTCTGAAAATAGAGCCTTTAAAAACCGATGGGAGGCTGAGTATATGTTTACTGACATTGCCATTAAACCCGTGTGTCTCATTTGTGGAGCTAATGTGGCTGTAATTACAGAATTTAATCTAAGACGGCACTATGAGACAAAACATCAGGGTAACCTGAAAGACCTGAATGCAATGCAGAAGATACAGAAAGCAGAAGAATTAAATAAGAATCTGACACTTCAGCGGACGTTTTTACCCGTGCACAATCACAAAGTGATTTCAAGTGAAGCTGCTTTTATGGGAGACACAAATGCACCAGTGCAACTTGCCCCACTTTCCCTGTTGCCAAGTAATGTTGAACCAAGTCGTCACTACGGTGTTCCCAAATACGCACTTTGCTGAAAAACTGAGCGCACGGCGCTTTAGTGACTTTGAAGAACAAAAAAAGTCCGTCTACATGCGGCTCGAACCTTGTGCATGTTTGGTAGCACATATCTGTGTGAGAAGCTCTTCTCAGTGATGAAGACTAACAAAACAGCACACAGGAGTCGCCTCACTCATGAGCACCTGCAGTCCATCCTGAGAATCTCCACAACACAGAACCTCACACTAAACATAAACGAACTTGTTGCCAAAAAAAGATACTAGGCGTCCAGCTCTAAAATGACATATGAGCAAAGACAACTGAATGATTTGATTTGTTATTGCTGAAAGGAACACATTTTATTTATATTTCCAGGTTTTGTTATGCAGCATGTTCATATTTGAATTTGTATAATTTTGACAGGATATATTTTTATGGAGAGCAAAATCTTTTGGGATATTTAAAATCTAAGTTTATTTTTTATATAATATTACATAAGAGTAATGAAATTTGAATGTTTGTTCTTTTAAAGTTTACTTTATTTCTAAATTGTATAATTTAGACAGCATATATTTTTATGGAGAGCAAAATATTATAAGTTGTTTAAGGTTTGAGTTGATTTATTCAGGAATAATATTCCTGTCTGTTTTTACCATTCCTACCAAAGATATTTCTGTCGACTAAATAAAAATTCCTTCTATTTAAAATTTAAATAGAACTTGAACAAATACGATAGTTCATAATATCCACGCAGACTTGCACGTAAGAGTGGGAGTTATCCGTTTTAACAAGCAGCGTCTTGCACTGATACGAAATAGCTGTGTGTGTATATATGTAGATATGTATGTATATGTATATATATGTTTATATATGTGTGTGTGTATGTATATATATATGTATTTGTGTGTATATATGTGTGTGTATGTATGTATGTGTGTATGTATATGTATGTGTATATATGTAGATATATATATATGTATGTATATATGTGTGTGTGTATATATATGTGTATATGTATAGATATGTATATATATATGTTTATCTGTGTGTGTGTAAATATATATATATATTTATATATATATATATATATATGACAGCAACACTCATCACTCACAACAGTGACAAAACAATTACATTGACAATCATGTTACGTTATTTTCAAAATGTTTCCTTTTCTTTTTCATTGCTTCTTTAGCACACTACTTCTCCGCTGCGAAGCGCGGGTATTTTGCTAGTAAGTAAATAAATCCAACAATAGAGCATATGTGTCTGCAGAGCTGCTTAAAGCACAAATCATAGGAACCATTTACTTGGAGCTACTGAGCATTGCTAGACCATACAGTATATCTTTACAAAAAGGTTTCAGCAGGGTATGCTATCTGACCATAGCATAAATGCCAATCAGCCACAAAATTAAAACCCCTGACAAGTGAAGTGAGTAACATTGATTATCTTGTTGCAATGGCACCTGTTAAAGGGTGGGATAAATTAGACAGCAACTGAACAGTTGTTGAAGGTGATGTGTTGGAAGCAGGAAAAATGAGCAAGCATAAGGATCTGAGACACTTTGATAAGGGCTTAATAATTATGGCTAGACAAGTGAGTCAAAACATTTCCAAAACAGCAGGTCTTGTTGGGTGTTCCCAGTAAGCAGTGTGGTTAGTGCCCACCAAAAGTGCCCCTAGGAAGGATAACCAGTAAACCAAAGTTCATTGATGCCCATGGGGAGTGAAGGTTAGCCTGTATTGTCCAATCTCACAGAAGTGCTACTTTAGAACAAACTGCTGAAATATGTAATTCTGGCCATGACAGAGAGAGGTGTCAGAACACACAGTACATCTCATTTTGTTGTGTAAGGGGCTATATAGCTGCAGACCATTCAGCTGACCCCTGTCCACCACCTAAAGAGTCTACAATAGGCATATGAGCGTTGGAACTGGACCATAGAGCAACTGAAGATGAATCTGACCTGATCGATCATACTTTCTTTTAGATAATGTAGACAGCCAGGAGCATGCCCATCATTTACCTGACAAAGAGATGAGAGCAGGATGCAGTATATGAATAAGACAAACCGGCAGATGCAGTGTGATGCTCTGGGCACTGTTCTTCTGGGAAACCTTGGGTCCTAACATTCATGAGGATGTTACTTGACATGTACGTATTCATTTAATAAATATTTAGTTTCATTGTTTTTACAAACTGGTTTGCTTTTTGATGCCTGATGTTTGGTTTTCCCTGCATTTTCTTTCTAGTAAGGGTTAAATGATGTGCTGAATATGTACTGTATCATTCGCAGCTGATAGACTATGCATAAAACTTTGATCAAAAACTGCAGAGAAAAAAATGAATATTTGTGATTAATAAAATATTAAGTAAAACAATGGACTACAGTGAGAACATTTTTTTATACATTTTACATCTTGGAATAAAGTGTGTATGGTTAAAATAAACAAGTTTGTTGCTGGCCAGCATTTTCAAAACATTCCACCTTTCTCAAAATGTGTGTGATGTTCTGCCTGAATGCCCTCTTCTGGCAGCTCATAGCAAGATAGTACATGAGCTCTCCTAAATCCTAGAGAAGTTAGAAGAAGTTTCTTAAATTAGAAAGACTGATAAAATGCTATTATTCCTACTTTTACGAACATGATCAAATTTACATCACTCTGAGAATTTTGAGCCTGTCAGGACTGTTTCCTACTCTGAAATGTCTGATAAATATGGGTAAAGGCCTCTATCCTAAATGCATTCTAGCCAAACCCAGGAATCTTGCTTCATTATCCAATTGAAGAACATGTGCATTTTTAACTCTGTTTTACATAAACTGCAATCATCAAAGCTTCTTGATGTTAAGAGAAGGGTATTTGAAAAGCACAAGAAAACAACATTTGGTACAATAGTACTGTATCCTGGTATCGCCAATATTCAATTTCACCAGTGGGAAGTTCAAAAGATGGACTTTTCATCTCTTATTTAATCCATGAAGAAGAAGGAAGGTTGCTGCAAGAGTCATCATTTCAGGACTGCTGCCCATTCAGAAACAGCTGGAAGAAGCTGACAACCATCTCCTGACCCTGAACACTTGGATGAGTTCCTTCTGCATAGAGGCAAAATATTGGCTTAATGGATAACTGGGATCATTTTTGTGATAGATCACAAGTCTTGGCTTTTATCCAAATAGATTTGGTGCCAGGTCCTCTCTAAAAACATTTGAAAAAGTATACAGCATTCATGCCTACCTAGCTTTATACTTAATTTTAGCCATGAGTCAGGTTACAATATAACAAAATTTTCAATAGATTTACTGAAAGACATGCACTATATTAGATAAATAACAAGTTACAGATTAACTAAAAGGTCCAAAAAACTAGCAAAAACACGAATACCGTAGACCCCGGAATATAAGCCGACTCTGTATATTAGCCGACCCCCTTCTCTACCTACTAAATTACATGTATTTGCCGATGACCGGTATTTAAGCCGACCCCCTTCTCCAAGCAAAATTTTCTAAATTTCCTTAAAAGTGTCTCTTCAGGTATATTTATCATGTTTATCGGCGAGAATTTGAGACTGCCGGCATTTTTGATGGAAACCAGGAAGTGATTTTGGAGAAGTTTGGTAAAATGAAACCTCTGTGTTGAAACTATATACGCAAATACGGTACATCGGCGGGTGGATTTCCGGAGACTCATTATAAATTTGACTAACTTAAATACGCAATACAGTGGACCCTTGACTTACGAACTTAATTTGTTCGCGAAGGCTAACCCATAATGCGTTCCGAACCTCCCACTGCAACACTTACTTAACTTTTTCATAATAAAAAAAGTGTTGTATAATGTGCATAATTTACCAAAACACCAAGAATTTTTCTAATGTACTAACCAAAAAGTTATAAAAAGTGCCAAGCCTATCAGAAGTAGGCTAGATTAAGCTAGGAGCATGGCGGCGTGCGTGGTAGCAGCGGCTCAGGGCTCTCCTTTTCAATGCACTTTTTTTGTTGTTTTTGTACTTTTTTTTTTCCTTGTTTGTGCCTGATTGGTTCGGCGAACATCCGCTACACCCGTCAGAACCTTATAGACATCGGTGTCCAGAGCCAGACATCTGTTTCGAGTGTTTTTCATCACACGCACAACATCCCAGACAACATAGCGAGACCAGCGGGCTCTCCGTGGATTGTTGTCAGGTCTAGGAGACAACGCAGACGGAGGAGGGAAAGAAAGCAGAAGCGGGGCCGCAGATCCGGCGTTATGCTAAGGCTAAAAAAACAACCATACAAGCCCTATACAGAACCTTTTTCTGCACTGAAGGAGATGCTTTTAATCTCATTGTAGATGTGTATAGTGACAATAAAAGGCATTCTATTCTATTCTATTCTAGAAACAACAATTTCATACTGTACTAACCATTTAATTTGACATCTTTGGGCTGCAGGAAGGGAGGAGGAGGAGGAGAATGAAACGGAAGGTGATTATTGTTTAGAAAGAGCCTCCTTATGCAATTCTTTTCTTTGTAAAATTGTCGAGATGGTGGATTTCGACATGCTGTACATATTAGCGAGATTGGTCACACAACAGCAGGTAAATCACTGCAATGACCGAAATTACATCCACAAACACATGTACCTGGGCTCCGACTGACGCTTACTAACGCTCTCGGTTGTTTGTTTACAATCGCGCAAGCGGATACACGTGACCGCATTCGGGCCGTAACGCAAGATGTTGGTCGTAAATCAAAACAAAGATTTTTATTTTAAACTTCCTGATAATTTATTATAAATTTTATTAATAAAATCAACAACTAAAACACTTTTTTGAATAAATTCTTTATTTAATTTAAAGTACCGGCATGCAAAGTTACTTCTTCATCTGAAAGATGGCTCTGTGGTTTCGTCATTATTTACTTCCATATTTATCGACAAAACCGGCATTGCGCTGGAAATCTTGAATCTGAAACGATACTTGTTGTATAAACTGACCCCCAAACTCCAAGCCAAAAATCTAGGATGAAATTCTCATCTTATATTCCGGGATCTACGGTAACTTAAATGTCATCTCAAGTTTCTCTAAAACTTTGATGTAGCCATGTTTCTTCCTCAATATGGCTTTACTTATTATTAGATCTTTAACTAGTAAGACATTTTAAGTACATAATTAATAGGAAAATAGACTATCTAACATTATGGGAAATATGGATTAGCTGAGACAGTGCAAACAGCTCAAGAAAATACTCTCTAAACCTCCACCTCTCTTTCCTTGATGAGCAGAGTGAACAAAATTATAGCCCCTCTGAATTACAATTTTGTGACTTTGAGTATCTTGCTACTCCCTGGTATGAACACTGAACTGCTTTACCTAGTAATTCTTTTTACACCTTAATGTCTTCTCACTAAATAAATATGTTTACTTTATTCTATTTATTACTATTAAGGTGGGTATTCACATACTGTCCTGCCAGCTTTTACCACTGCTTTTCCTGCTCCTGATATGTATTACACAGTTTTCCAAGCTCTGCACTGTACTTAGTACTAGGGTGTTGTACCGTGTTAGCCATTATGAATGTAAAAAGATTACAATATGCAAGCTTTCAAGGTAACTGAGGCCCCTTCTTCAGGCAACATGGACCTCAGTTGCCTCGAAAGCTTGCATATTGTAATCTTTTTAGTTAGCCAATAAAAGGTGTCATTTTGCTTAACTTCTCACTGTGTTGTACTTCAAATAAATGATTTCCTACTTATAGTCATTTTTTCCACCTTATTCTTTTTGCTCCCTAATTTCTTTTCGCCAAGGAGAATCACTTTATTTTAATTGTTAGATGCTACAGTGTTGGTCATAACTGACCTGATGGCTTATACAGGCCCTTGCATGGCTCACATCCTGTGATGTACAGTGCTCCATTACTTGGAAACTTTGAAAAATATATCTTTTCAGCTTCTCTTAAACACTTTGGTTACATTTGCTCCTGTGCAAGTGAAAAAACGGCAAAAAAGTTCTAGGAGCAAACATTACAATACACACACTGAAATAACACATAACACTCAGCAACATTGAGCAAACACTTCATCTACTTCACCATGCAAGGATGATGTGAGTATGTCCAGTAAGGGAAAGTAACCCTTGAAATTTTGGCCCTATAAATGCTGATATTGGGGTTAAGGTTATAATATATGGAACACTTGACTGGTGGGCTAAGCTAAGGAGGAGTGATGAGTGAACTGAAAGGAAGGACATGAAAAAAGGCGCTTTACTATTATAAGCATACATAAAACCAAATATCATAGAGGGCAGAAACCTATCCTGGCAGCACTGGATACAAGGTAGAAAACAAACCTGGTCAGGGTATCTTTCTATCACAGGGTCTACTTATACTTGTGCTCAGCCCATTAATAATTAACCTAACCTGCACACCTTTGGTAATGTAGGAGGAAAACCAGAGTACTCACAAAAAAACCCATGCAAGCACAGGAAGAATGCGCAAATTCCACAAGGACAACTTCTGGGAGCAGAACTTTACTGGGAGCATAATCTACTTTATAAAACATCTATATCATCTTGTGAATAATACTATTATAAAATAATCAAATATTGCTTCTTAAATAATAAGTATGCTATATATGTTATTCAATAACATATTCGTGTGTTATGAATCTCCATGTAGACACCCTTCAACTAAACCGTTAGCCAAATTTATTTCCCTATTGCACATTTAAAATAATCTTGAATTAGTCAAAATTAAAGATACAGCAGGAAGACTTGTGTCTTTTTATAATTCTACAAGTTACACATATCTTCAGTTGCTCATTTGTAGCAGTCATGTTAATCAGTCTCGAAGTGTGTCCTCACAGTCCTCAGACAAAAAGGAACCATTTTAAAACTAGAATCTAGAGTTGATACTTATTGACAGCAACAGTGAATCAATGGAACATAAAAGAAAAAGAACTGGCCATTATGACTGACCACTATTATGGAGCTACTTCAAGTCAGATACTTTGCTCACATGCTTACTTTTGTACTGCAGGCTACTCTGAAAATTCCAACAATTCCAACGTTGTCCATAAATAAAGCACAAAGAATTGAAAAGAATTTGTATGCTCTTGCTCCTAATGGCTAAATGAAAAATGTGTATCAAAAGGCACTCTAAATGATTCAAAGCAACTATAATCTGTTATTCATTAATAATGGCAGTCTGGCTTTTGAACAATATTTGAATAATAAATTAATTGCCGAATGATAAATGGAAACTGTTTCACTTTTTTCCAATCCGAGCGACAGCCAGGCGTCCCCACTAGTATTTTGTAAATAAAATGCCTTGAATGAGGACGAGGCTTCATCAATTTTTATGGAAAAACTTGACACATACAGTTTAGGTAATCAAGTTCCTGTGTTCTGTAGAAGATGGCAACCAGTCTTCTGTTGATGAGTAACTGGTCGTATTTAAAAACTGTGGTTACTATGTTCCACCTGTACTAAGAAGAGAACATTAATACAGGATATTTAAGAAATGAACTTACCTCTGTTCAACTTTTTTTTATTAATTCAATTAATTATTTCATCCATAGTTCTAATTAAATGTCACAGTTCTTTATAATAAGCAGATGCAATTCTGTTTTATATGAACAACAATATTTTCCAGAGATGCCAAGCAGGCGCCAACGGCAACCACATCATGTAGCAACAGACGTTTTATGTTGATTTATGTGTGAAACCAGTGCATCGTGTGCTTTTCAGAAAACTGAGTTTTTTGGAAAAAAATATTCAGCCCTCAAAGAGTTAAGTTAGAATATTGCCATTATATAAGAAACAGCAGACATATGTGCAAATGAACACATAAGCTAAAGAGAAGTATGTGCTGTATGGAAGGTATGCACACCAAGGTTTCATCTCAATGGTTGTGCAGCTGGCCTAAACAGTGCAAATAGCCTGTTTTTTTTTTTTTAAAGGCACTGTACTACATAATTTGTGGGCATTCTTTAGTAATCTATTATAATATAAAACAAATGTTGCAGTAGCACTCCTTATTCTCTCTCTCTCAGCTTTTTATTTATCAATTGAACCTGTGTTTTGCTCCTCAAATAATACATTAAAAATTCAGTAATGTCTGTCTGTGAAGAAGAACTAAATGACATAACTAAAATGGCTAAAGAAGGACACTGTAATTTTAGTCTTTTCAGTGAATACAGAAACATCATTGGGTAAGCCTCAGGATATTCACCCTAAGTAAATGAATAAATATGTATATCTGAAAACAACACAGCAGCAAACAGCTGAAGAGTCACAGCTGAGAAATGAAAACTTGCGTGCATCACTGAATCCTCTACAAACATACAGTTAAAACTAGACCAGTTTTGAAAAAATCACTACTTGCTAAGAATTAATTATATGGTTGAAAAACTTGAGAGAAAGTTTAAAAGTTAGTACACATTTAAAGTCTGAGAAAATTGACAAATAGCACTATGTCCATGGGCATTTTTTAACAGCTCATTACAAGACAGTTTGTGCGTAGTGTTAAAAGTTAAGAACTAATATACTGACTATTAAACTTCAGCTTACACAAAACACTTGACACTTGTAAAGGGTGTTTGAAGTGAATAAAAACAGGGCATTGTGGGCTATGCAAAAGACTTTCAAGACAAGTTTGGATAAAAAGAAAAATGTTGTCCAAAAACCCTATGAAATAGTTTAAATTCACATATAAAGTTTTCTGCACATGAAGTGCAGACTGATTGAAGCCAGATGACTGTGGTTTAAAATATATTTAGTTTTATAGATAAATACATATACAGTGGTGTGAAAAACTATTTGCCCCCTTCCTGATTTCTTATTCTTTTGCATGTTTGTCA